>CAMZMU010000121.1:18787368-19387368 GCA_947311845.1 Poa pratensis
CAGAAACCACGAAACAGAGACCTGGAGCTGCAGATTGGAGGGGGAAAACTCCGGCGGGGCGCTGCCGGAGTGGTCTCCATCTTCTCCAATGACTTCTCCACCGTCTCCATGATGAAGAGGGAGTAGTCCACCCCTGGACTTTGGGTTTGTGGTGGTAACTTGATCCAATCTCTCTATGTATGATCATTGTTGAAGTCCATATGATGTGCTTGCATGATTATGGAACTATCTTTGTAATTCTTATGGTGGATATTGTGGTATGAGATGATTTGTTATACATTTTACCGTTGGTTGGAGCTTTTATGATTTGTCATACTTTGGAGATATTCTATGATGCATGTGATGGTTTGATTTATGCTTAATGCCTTGTTTATCCTTGTCATGAGGTGATTGACACCACCAAGTGTGGATAGATGAAGAGAGATGTGGTCATGCACATGAATTATGAATCATTGAACTACTGTTTAGAATATGTCCATTATGAAGTATGATGTTTGTAGGTACGGGATGGCCGATGTGACACGGCATATGTATTGAGTGACATGTGAAATACAACCCAACATCCTTTATCTGGGGGTAAAAAGGAAGAGTATGATGTGGGAGTGACAGCAACCACGCTAGACTACGAGGGTGACGTAGCAACACAAATGAGTACTTCTTCAACTATGTGTTTTAGGACATATAGCCGTCATAAAGCTACTATTAAAACATGATAATTGTGTTTACTTTATCTATAACATGATAATCACCGTAGATGATAGAGAGAGGATTAAGTGAACCATGTCCATTGTTCCTATAAGAGAAAACCTTTGTCTTGTCCTCTTGCATTGAAAGGATTGGGACACTTTTACATTCTTGTTTTTGTTACATTAAGCTTCCATCAATTAAATCAACCACCTTTTCTTTAAACTTGTTTAGTACATAATCAACTAAAAATTTGTGACACTTTAGTTATAGGGAATAGATAACATTTCCTTCTTACTCCCTGCGGATCGATACCTTACTTCCACATTGAGAGGTGCTACAGTGATCCCTGCTCTTGGGGTTATCAGGGGTTATTTATCCGGTATTATACATTTGAGGGTGAAAACTATACCAATTTCTTTTTCAGGGTGATTTCTATCCAATGTGCTACATTTGAGGGTGAAATCTATACTTTATCCAAAGGAAAAAAAACAACCCTATGGGTCGGCCCATGTGGGAGGCTGGTGTGCTCGAGCCGCACCACCAACTTGCTATGAGCGAGATATGTGCTCACCATTAGGAGCCATAACTGTTTCGTAGAGTGGCCGGTCCGCTTTTTAGTTAGGCCCAATTGAGGCGCAACGAGAGCATATAAGTGGCCCGATAAATGACGGCCTCTTACTGCCCGATAAATGGGTTGAATATTGCAAGGACCATTTAGGACCATCAGTAACAAGGAATTACCTGTGTCTAAAATTCACAGTCCTTGTGAAATATCATGCAACTGAACAATAATTCATAAATTATTATAAGAGTTAACTAAATAATTAATCATGAGATTGCAAAATTAATACATAATCTCAACAAATTGAACAGTGTAAATCCCCGATATTACACTGGCTAGACAAATGAACAACAGAGTCGGGCAATTCATAATTTTCTTTTACCAAGATTGGTTTCTTACATATGTAAGAACTAGGTTACCATTAAATCCACACGAGATTCTCAAGTAGACTGTCAATCAACTCTATATATTTCATTTGCTTAATCTTTTTTTTTTTTGGATTTGGTGTGATGATTGCTTCTAACTATAGTGAGCTCGCTTTTTCAATGTATCACTTCTAACTGTCGTGAGCTCTCTTTTTCAATATATCACTTGTATCTCGGAGAACAGCAGACTTTTTTTCCAGTATAGAAGCCAAACAAACTGATGTCACTGCATTGCTTTTTCAGAAACTAAATATAATTCCGTGACTTTCCAAAAAAATAGAATTGACTTCTTGTTTAGGCTATCACACTGAATTTACATAGTGGTTGACCACTATGTAGTCGCGTTCGCGTCCTGATCTATATGATGTTAAACTTAAATTAGCTAGCAACAAATTAGCAAAGGTGTTTCTATGGGCACATGCAGAGTTTCCTGACTGTCTCAGTGTTAATCGTTTTGTGATGATCTCAGCTCATCAAGCAGGAAAAAAGAACGGATGTCCACGTGGACGCCTGTTATATAAATACACGCAGCGCCACGTAGGTTAGGCATGCAGTACATCGAGTAATTTACATGGTTCAGCGCCTCGTGAGTCGTGTCAACCAATGCCCTGGTCTGGCGCGTCAGCGCGCTATGAGCGAGCCGATGACGCCGGCGATGAGCGCGGTAGGATCGCCGAGCACCGCGGAGATGACCACCTGCGCCGCGAACCCGCGATCTCGCAGCAGCGCTTCACCTTGCCCTTCCTCATCCCCCAGTAGGACGACCACCCTCCCTCCCTGCTCCCTGGCTGCTCTTCGCCGCGCCACGGATCGCCGGCACCCTGTACCCGCCGCTCCCCGCCACCACCGCGCCGTCGTACACGCTCCTCCCCACGACGGAGTTTCCTCCAACGACAGAGCTCTTTTGCGCGCGGCCGACGCCGCTCAGCTCTCGACGACCATGTCCATCACGCACGCCACGTGGAGGCTGTAGCTCTTGCAGTGGCTCCGGTACGTCCAGCTCCGCCCGCGGTGCCCGCACCGGTGGCACGCCGCCTCGGCCTTCGGGTGCAGGTACAGCCTGACGCGACCCTGCTTCCGCCGGCGTCGAGGACGTGCGGGAGCGTGGCGCAGCACGGGTGCAGGTCGAAGCCGCAGGCCCGGCAGTGGTTAGACGAACCCGGCGACGTCACGGCCGCAGGCGTTGCAGTAGCGCGTCCCCGGCGCGCCCGGGGCCCGCGCGAGGAAGTGGAACGCGCACCTCGGGTAGAACGGGTGCCGGAGCGGCGGTGGCGGCGGGACAGCGGGAGCGCGCACTGGCGGTGCAGGTCGTGGTCGCCGCCGGCGGCGCGGCATGCCAGGACAGGGCACCGGTACCGCGCGCCGATGCCGACCTCCTTGCAGCCGTCGCACCGGAACGGCGTGTCCAGCTGCTCCAGCCGCAGCCGTGCTGCGGGTGGCTGAAGTGCGCCACCTCGCCGTACCTCATGGCTTCCGAGGTGGTTGGTATCGCAGTCGTACTATCCTCTTGTGTTCTTGGTCGATCGAGTCGGCAGCAAGGAAGATTTATACTGCTGCATGTACATGAGGAGATCGATCGATTTGGTTGGCTTGCAGAGGAAGGGTGTCGAGGAATAGAATAGAAAATGTTCTCTTCATTTGTGGATTTGGAGCTGCTCAAATATCTAAGACAGTATGGTCATGTATGGCCACATATATATTTGTTAAATGGAATAAACAAGGTGCCCATGGATTCAAAATTTCTCCTTTTGAATCGAGTCTGTTCCGGCAGATTTAATAAGAAATGTACTGCTTTCTGTACTTATTGGATTTTTGTATATATATCAATATATGACTATGCATTTTGAGTAGGGTGCACCTACAACCACAATTTATTTTCCAACTAGCCATAGGCAGGGCTTGTGACTGACAAGTGACAAAACACAGGGCATCTCTCTTTTGTGTGCTGGTGCAGGCATTTGTTCCTCCGACGTCGGATTATTCCGGTTCTTCTCTGCCTACTAATCCTGCTCTCAGCAGGTTCAGAAAACAACCAATCTGTCTTCTCCTCATCTCGTCATTGCTATTCTTCCCTTGATGGTGAGGATAAGAGCGCACAAATTCCCCAATTTACACAAGGGCTGCGATTAGAATGTCTTCAAAAGCGTGTAAAACCGTTGTTATCTGGGTGCTGCGAGATCGAATAACTTGCGCGGGCAGGCAGGAATTAGGGCTGATCATCACCAAAAGATGCTGAAATTATTGTACCCGGATCGATCGACACGTCGCGGCATTCTTCGGTTATCTGAAGAACAACGGTTCCAACTGAAGCATGCAAGCCGTCAGAGCTGAAGCAGTAGTCCATCTCATGGTCGCCATGACAATGCAGAAGTTACTGTTATGGCCACTCAGTGTCCCAGTTAAGCTGGCAATCAGGCTCTGAACTTGCTTTCTCAGAAAATGTCATTCTTGTTTTGATCCTTTCTGATGTGTAAACTCCGAGCATCTGACCTCTGCCCTGAATCAAATCAACTGCATGCATGCCACAATCGAACTTTCCATCAGATGCTCTTGGTCTTGGATCAAGATTAAGCAAGGAATTGGTTCCGGGAGCAGAACCATCACCTCATCTGCCTGCATGCAAAAAGACACAATTCGTAGTAAGATGAACGGATAAAACATTGCAAAGAGACGAAATTATGGAGCATAAAGAACATCCCAAAGCAGAGTTATAGCTTGCTACGTACCTAGGGGCACTGATGATGATGATAACTCCCGCTGCTTTATCCTGATCTTGCTTCTTTCTTTCTCCAAAGCAAGAGACCAAGATTAAGGGGAATAGTGTTCCTGCAGGCTTCCAAGCCTGATGAGTGCGGCATCATGGCATAATTGTACTGCAGATTATTCCATGTTGAGTCAGGTTATAGACGGGATTCTTATTCGTGCAACGCGGCAATTTGCGAGCATGCAAATAGGTGAGTACAAACATGAAATTGCAAAACTACCTCATACAAATTTAAGTGATTTTTTTTGTCGAATGACTAACTGTGGTGTCAAGTGCTCAGATATTTTTTGGTGTTGTCAAAGCATATTTTTCTTCAGACAGCCAGTGGCAGATGACATATATTTAATTATTTATTTATTTCTTTATTTATGTATCTATTGAGGTAGACAGAAACAATTTTTCATCTATGTTCACACATTATTTTCCTCAAATCAAGGGTCAAAGACAGCCCGATAGTCTATGTAACTATGTTCCTTTTCTTTCGGTGCAATGATGCTTCAAAACATTTGCCACTCACTCTCGGCGGAGACAAAAAGCAAAGCAAGATTTCAAGTCAAGCGTGCGCAATGTTATTTCTAAACTGAAGTAGCACAATGGTTGGTCAGATCAAAGGTGTACATGATTCAAAAACGACATTATGTCTTAAAGGATAAAAATTAACCTGCGACGTCTGATCGTCCAAATCCAGGACATTTGCGCCGCAAGAGTGCCACTAGGGTGCACTTTACATTGAAATGGGTGTCATAACAAAATAAAATACGCCATGTAATTTGAGCTGGATGGAGTAATATTTAATACGAATAATAAATAAATAAAAAGGTGACAGTAAGGGAAGAAACGAATATATAAAAAAGAGTTACAAACAAACTATATTAATACTCCTCCTATTCAAAATAAGTGTCGCAGTTTTAAACCACTTACAATACGATAGGATGGACTATGAAAAATGAACAAGAAAACTAGCCCGATCCTCATAAGTCAGGCCCAACTAGGTGGGAGCGCATTCACTACCTCAGATTAGGCCTCACTGCCCTTAAGGCCTTAACCCCCATCATTTACTCGCAGCTTGGCCGTCACAAAAGTCTAATGTTATTAGTGGAAGTCTAGCTCCATTTACGGCAGCAGTCCATCACTGTTCACCTATCTACGGAGGCCTTTGGTGATAGATATCATCTACCACCCGCAAATTACATATGCAATGCCACATATTGTATATGGTCTAGTCATACTTGCAACTACCCATAGGACTTGGTTCTGATATCAGTGTTTAGGAATGTGCTAGTAAAACAAAAAATTACCGTACAAAAAATATAAGGTTGACCATGGAGGTGTATGTAACGGGATTATACCCTTGATGAACACGTCACGGGGGCGGATATGATGATGTAGTTGATGAAATCGTACAGTTTTGTAGCTAGGTTACCTCCTAGCTGCGAGAGTATCCTTGTCGTGAAAGCTCGCTTGATCTAGCGTCAAAGTGTATAATTTCTCTCAAGTATCCACGTGTACCCGATCAACAACACCACGACAACGAGCGATCCAACACCCAAAAGCAACGAGAATTGAAAGAATATCTACCTCTAGATCGAATCTGGAGGGAGAGGAGAGAAGTGGTCACCATAACATGGAACCATATGCATATTTTTGGTGCAGCTGAGGAGAGGGAGTCGGCAGGGGCGGGGTGCGGCCGCTTGGCTTGCCCTTGGGGCACCCCCTTTCTTCCTATGTGTAGGGCCAGGGTGGCCGACAAGAGATGGAGTCTAGATACCTTGCCCCCATGGCTGGGGTTGCACCTTGATGGGAAGCCCTCGGGATGTTCTGGAACTTTCTGGACCTTCCGGGAACTTATGCATATTCTAGAAGCTTATGGGAAGTGCTCGGCTTGTTATCGGTTTATACTCCTTCACTAGCTACCATAGTCTGGTATCCTTGTGACTAACACTTGGCCAAACGATGATGGGCACCGTAATAACGAGAGGGATCATAGTGTATCTCTTCATCGTCGAAGGGGCGAATCACATTCTTGACATATCTAGCACCATTGCATATCTTCCGATGATGTGGTTAAATGAGGGTTATTAGGGGTGTGTACGTCGGCTTTATGACAAAGGTCGCCGTACACTATTTGAGAGTTGACACAATCATGTTTTTTTGAATAGGTTTGGTGTGGAGGTTATGCCGAACGGGTATACCTGCCACGGTGGATAAAACCTGGCCCACCAAGGAGGCCCATCAGATAAAGCCGGAGGGCTTAATGGAGAAGGCCTCATGGGCTTAGGCGCAAGGATAAGCTCTGGGCTGGCTTAGTGAAGTCCAAGACGAAGGCCTGGCTGCGTTCGCCTTAGGGAGCAAGTTAGGGTTTGTTACCGTGTTAGTCTAGGACTCGTGATCTAGGTCGGTTAAGGCTTTCCTTGTAGGGGAAGGCTTGGCGCCTTTATAAGCCAGCCTTCCAGCAGCCTTAGGGCACGCATACAACTCATTGTAACCTGTACACATATTCTCCTTGAGTGAATTATAGCAGCACGTAGGATCTCGCCACCGTCGTGAGATCCGAAGCTGGGTAAGATCGTGTGTGCAATCCCGTCACTGGAACCCTCTACGTTCTTCCCCACCTCCTCTACGGTACGTATGAATCCATAGTAGTTCCGCGTTACCAATACCTCGACAGTTGGCGCCCACCGTGGGGCCCAAGGCGTCGGGAGTTTTGTTTCAGGCGGGAGCATTGGGCGAGATCGGCAAGACTATGGCGGTTGGTCGCGCCCGCATCATCAACAACTTTGGGTGCATCGAAGACGACGGGTCCTACGTCCCAGCAAACGACGCACTGGTGTCAAGCTTCGTCGTCCCCTTCGGCACCATCAACATCTTCATGGGTTTTACGGCTGAGGCGTATGGATTCCCCAGGGGATCCGCCGCCTTTTGGCCCACCCACCACCCCATCGATTATGCAATCGAGCAACAACACAGATCGGATCAGGCCTTTGTCTATCGCGATCTGAGTGACTCTGATACCCAAAGCGATTCTGACTCCAGCTCTTATGAGCTTATGGAGCCCGCCTCTCGCTTTGTCGGTGTCATTGACGCATCTGGCCCTAAGCCGGCCGAATCTGACCCTGAGTCAATATTACCTGCCTTACAGACAGGAGCAGACTCAGAAGCCGGATCTGATGGCACCGCTCCAATGGCGGAAGATTCAGATCTCGATGAGCATAAGGAGGAAGACTTTGCAGCACAGGTTGCCGCGCGAGGCTATGGCTCATCCGATCCAAACGAAGTCTTAATGACTTTCCCGGCACAGATAGCTATGGAGGATGGTGCGGCCGCGGCTAAGCCAGACGAGGCTGAAGTTTCCTCTAGCATCAAACACATTGGTGACAAGGCGGAAAAGCCAGAGGATGTGCTGGACCCTAAAAGGCCTCCCCCGGCTACGCCTATTGAAGAAGACCTGGAGCGGTCAAAGGAGGAACACATGCGCGCATTGGAGCTTCTCAAAACACCTTTGGGACCAAATCCAACCGCGTTGAACTTGAGGAAAGACGGAAAGCGCTCCTGGCTGAGACTGAAGTCAACATCAAGTATAAGTTGTCCCTCCTGAACAAGGAAAAAGAGTTAATCCTAGTTGGAAAGGCTCTAGAAGAGGAAGAGTACAGCGTGAGCGATGTTGAGAAATTCCGCAAAATACGAAGTATACGTGACCCTCTTCTGCATCGGGATCTGCAGGGAAACTTCGAGAAGCTTCTGCCCAAAAGCTTTAAAGCCTTGGCAGAAATACTCTTTCAGAGTTAACCCTGATGGAGTCATATTCTTCTCCACCCCGCCAAAAACCTAGAGGCGGCCAGGGAAATCATGGGAGACGAAGCAGTCCAATTGAAGAGCGCCACCATTATTCTAAATGCTCATCGAAAAGGCGGTAGAGCAGCAGGCTAAGGCGGACTCAAACTCAAAACTGGCGGACGACACGCGTCTTTGCAAGACAGCCGTTGCCGGCGGTGGGATCCAGAGGAACCAGCTGGTTCCAGTAGCCATGGCAATAAGGGTAAGGAACCTAGGAAGGACAAAGTTCCTGACAAGCACAGGGATGAGTCAAAGACTGGGTCCAACGCCATAGTGACAAAGGCAAGGACGACCACCGGCAAAAGGATAACACACGCCATAAGAAGAATGATCCGCCTCGCCGTGAAAGAGATCAAGACAAGGACGCACGGCGTGGGAGTGACCGGCTTAACATGCCACCTCCGCCCGCAGCACGGGCAAGAGACGAAGGAAATAGGGGCAACAGAGATCCGCCTCAAAGGCGATCTCGCTCCCGCTCCCCTCATCGCCAAAGCCGTCAGGAGGAGCCAAGGCGTAGCCAATCCAACAAAGGGCCAGCCAGGGAAAACACTCATATCTCAGACGCCCGCATCCGTCTCGATGAGATTAAAGCGGCCAAAGAGGAGTCTTACCTGGGCCCTGTGTGCTTTGGACCGGCGATTCGCAAGGTGCAACTCCCATCCTCGCTAGGCAATGTCAAGAAAATTGTGGACAAGTACAATGGCATTGACAAACCGGACATATGGCTGCCTGATTACATCCACGCCGTTGGTATTAATGACGGTGATTACAATGCAGCTGTACGTTTTCTTCCACTCATGTTGGAGGGAACGGCCCGGTTATGGATCGACACTTTGCCAGAAAAGAGTATCCACAATTGGCAAGACATGCAGAAAACATTCATGCAACACTTCTCATGCACATACAAACGTCCAAAGGCTTACTCAGATCTACTAAAGTGCGCTCAAGTGGAGGGGGAGTCAAGCAGAGCTTTCATAGCTCGATGGACAGAGACAAAGAATGCATGCGAAGACGTTTCTGAGATCCAGGCCATACATGCTTTTATGAACAGCCTGAAGAAAGGCAACATGATGAGATATATGTTGCCAGCCAAAACATCAAACACCTCGGCGAGCTCTTAGACAGCGCGAACAATTACGCTGCAGCAGAAGACGACGCTCGAGCTGACGACGGCGATCTGCGCATGGACATAGCTGTTAACCCGGAAAAGCGAAACAACAATCAAAGCCGGAAAAAGAAGGAAGCCAACGATGCGCCAGGACCATCAAAGGAGGTAGCCTTTGCCAATAAGAAGGGTGGCCAGAGCGGGCTAGCAGATGGCAGAAGAAGAGCGATGACAGTCAAGGGTCAAGACCCATTAAAATCACCTATGACGACATCAAAGATGAACCTTGTGCCCATCATAGCAAGCTTGGCAAATGCACCCATACCAACAGGCAGTGCCGCCTTAACGATGATATCAAGAAGGATCCGACGCTGGCTTCAAGGCAAAACAGTTCAAGCGCAAGAACCGTAAAGACAAGAAAGAGCAGAAGGACAACGAGGAAAGTGCTTCGGAGCCGGAAGATCAGGAGCCAAAGCACAAGAGGAGCAACAAGTTTCCAAGGGTCGAAACAAGCCTTGTCACTTTCCTTGCCACTCCTTCGGCCAAAAAGGAAAAGGCAGCCTGGAGGGAACTCAATGCCACTATGCCAGCGGTTCCCCAGTATCTCAACTGGTCCGAGCACCCCATTACATGGGACCGCAACGATCATCCTGATCATATTCCACAGAACCCAGGGAATTACGCGCTCGTTGTAAACCCAATTGTGCAGCAATGCAGGCTTTCTAAGGTGCTTATGGATGGAGGGAGTAGCATCAACATCCTCTATCTTGAAACCTTAAAGCGCATGCGCCTTTCTGAGACACAGCTAAAACATAGCACAGTCAAGTTTCACGGCATAGTGCCAGGCAGGCAGGCCAGTTCTATGGGAACAATTGTCTTAGACGTCACCTTCGGTGACGAAACAAACTATAGGACTGAGGAAGTTGCCTTTGAGGTGGTGGAATTCAAAAGTGCGTATCACGCAATCTTTGGCCGCCCAGCCTTTGCCAAATTCATGGCACGCCCGTGTTACATCTACAGCAAGCTCAAAATACCTGGACCAAACGGCGTCATCACGGTCAATGGCGACTTCAAGAAGGCGAAGGAATGCGAAGCAGGAAACGCCGTCTTAGCAGAAGCAGTCATCAGCAAGGAAGAGCTGGAGCAGTACAAGAAAGAAGTTAACACCAATGAAATGCCGGATGGTAAAAGCCTCCTTGCGCTCGGATGTCACTTCAAGGCCAGCTCAAACTCGAAGAAGATCGTGCTGGACAACGCTGATGCAAGCAAGACGACGAACATAGGCGCGGACCTCAGTGACGCATAGGAAGGCGCGCTCGTCAAGTTCCTCCGTGAGCAACGGGATATTTTTGCATGGTCACCATCAGACATGCCAGGAGTACCCCGGGAACTTGCCGAGCACAGCCTTAATGTCGCCAAAGGTGCCAAGCCAGTAAAACAAGGTCTTCGTCGCTTCGGTCCAGAGAAGAAGAAAGCAATAGGAAAAGAGGTAGCTCGGCTTAGTGCCGCTAATTTCATTAGAGAGGTTATCCACACAGATTGGCTAGCAAATCCTGTATTAGTACCTAAGAAGGACGTGAAAGACTTGCGCATGTGCATAGATTTCACCGGCTTAAACAAAGCCTGTCCTAAAGACCCCTTCGCATTGCCGCGAATTGATCAGGTCGTAGATGCTGTATCAGGTTCTGAATTACTATGCTTTTTGGACGCTTACTCTGGCTACCACCAAATTAAGATGAAGGAGTCTGACCAAATTAAGACTTCCTTCATCACACCTTTCGGAACGTTTTGCTACATAACTATGCCTTTCGGGCTTAAAAACGCTGGCTCAACGTACCAACGGTGCATACAACGTTGCCTACACGATCAAATAGGCCGCAATGTTCACGCTTATGTCGATGACATTGCCGTTATGTCGCGAAAACGCGGCGATCTCATCGTTGACCTTCAAGAAACCTTTGATAACTTAAGAAAATATAACATGAAGCTAAATCCGGGAAAATGCTTTTTTGGCGTCCCAGCAGGAAAACTTTTAGGCTTCATTGTTTCAGAAAGAGGTCTTGAGGTTAACCCAGAAAAGATTCGAGCTATCATGGACATCAAAAAGCCTACTTGTCTTAAAGATGTCCAAAGGCTCACAGGATCTGCAGCAGCTGTAAGCCGATTTATTAGTAGGCTTGGGGATAAAGCTTTACCCCTATACAGGTTGTTGAAGAAAACTAAGACGTTCGTCTGGACTGAAGAGGCAGATGCAGCCTTAGCACAGTTAAAAGACGCCTTAGTTTCAGCACCAATATTAGCGTCTCCTCTACCACAAGAGCCGATGCTACTTTACATGGCGGCTACCAACCTAGTTATTAGTGCAGTGGTTGTTGTTGAGCGAAAGGAAGAGGAAGGAGCTACCGGAACAAAGGCCGGTATATTATATCAGCGAAGTCTTCTCCGAATCCAAACAACGATACCCTCACTATCAGAAGCTGGCTTATGGAGTTTTCTTCGCAGCCAGAAAATTACGCCATTATTTCCAAGAGCACCCAATCACGGTAGTCAGTAAGGCGCCATTGGGTGACATTATAAACAACACCGATGCCACTGGACGTGTGGCTAAGTGGGGAATTGAATTGGCAGCCTTCGACATCCAGTACAAGCCACGTACAGCCATCAAATCCCAGTCCTTAGCTGATTTCATCGCAGACTGGACAGAAGCAATGGATGAACTTCCCCTCCCTGACGAGAATATTGGGTTATGCACTTTGACGGCTCCAAAATGTTGCAGGGATCGGGAGCTGGCGTGGTACTGAAGAACCCTAAAGGAGACAAGATGTGCTATGTCTTGCAGATACACTTCAATGCCACTAATAATGTTGCAGAATACGAGGCTCTGTTGCATGGATTGCACGTCGCAAAGGATTTGGGCATTAGCCGTCTTTTGTGCTATGGCGATTCAGACCTCGTTGTTCAACAATTAGAAGGGGCATGGGACGCGAAGAGCCCTACAATGGCTGAATACCGACGCACGGTAGACGAGTTTGGTCGGTGTTTTATCGGCTTAGAAGTCAAGCATATCAAAAGGGAGGAAAATGAAGCAGCGGACGCCTTAGCCAGAATGGGCTCGAAAAGATCGAAGGTGCCCTCCGATATATTTTTGGAGCACCTGTACGTGCCGTCTATTAAAGGCGGAGATGAGGATGACCCCATGGCTTCGCAGTCTGTTTCCGTCATGCTGGTGAAGCCAGATGGACACAGCCCTACATAAATTTCCTCCTTAACAAGGAAGAGCCAGAGGATGAAGTATTAAGGCGGCAAGTTGTGCGCAGAGCTAAGGCATACACAATAATAAATGGAGAGCTATACAAGCGGAGTACCACAGGTGTATATCAACGATGCGTTTCGCCGGAAGAAGGACAGGAGATACTAGAAGAGATCCATGGTGGATGTTGCGGTCATCATGCCTCTGCCCGAGCAATTGTCGCCAAAGCTTTTAGACATGGATTCTACTGGCTCACAGCAAAGCAAGACGCAGAAGAACTCGTCAAGAAATGCGTTGGATGCCAAAAGTATGCAAGACAGCCAAAGATGCCAGCCCAGGAATTGCGCACCATTCCAATCACGTGGCCATTTGCGGTCTGGGGACTGGACATGGTAGGTCCATTCAGGACTGCGCGAGGCGGCGTCAAACATCTCTTAGTTGCGGTGGATAAATACACCAAGTGGGTTGAAGCTAAGCCCATAAAAAAGCTTGATGGGGCAACAGCCAAGAAGTTCGTCATTGAGGTTATAACGAGATTTGGCGTCCCCCACAGTATCATTACGGACAATGGGACAAACTTCGCCGTAGGAGAACTGGCAAAGTACTGTGGTGAAGTTGGTATTCGTTGGACTTAGCATCTGTGGCTCATCCACAATCGAATGGCCAAGTTGAGCGAACCAACAGTATAATTCTACAGGGAATAAAGCCAAGATTAGAGTGCCTTTGCATAGAGCAGCTGGAGCATGGGTAGAAGAATTACCTGCTGTCTTATGGAGCATACGCACAACTCCAAGCAGTGCAACAGGCTATACCCCTTTCTTTCTCATATATGGCGCTGAAGCGGTACTCCCAACAGATGTCCTGCACGACACACCTCGTGTAACAGCCTACGTCGAAGCAGACGCAGAAGAAGCCAGACAGGATGGCTTAGACCTTCTCGAAGAAGAGCGTGAGATAGCGCTTCAGCGCTCCGCCATTTATCAGCAGAACATGCGGCGTTACCACAGTCGCAAGGTAAGACGGAGATCGTTTCGAGAAGGCGATTTGGTGCTTCGCCTTGTTCAGCAAAAGGAGCACAAACTATCTCCCATATGGGAAGGACCCTTCGTTATCAGCAAAGCGCTTAAGAACGGGGCATATTATCTTGTGGACCTCCGTGATATCGAGAAGAAGAAGAAAAGAGGCCGCAAAAGGAAAAGGAACGAAGAAGCAGTGCTCAAGGAGACGAAACGTCCTTGGAACATTGAGCAGCTACGTCCTTTTTACACTTAGCAATTCTATTGTAATCACACCATATATGATTATGAAATAAAAGTCTTTGGTTCCCTCAATTATTTTTATG
Organism: Poa pratensis; assembly: GCA_947311845.1. Lineage (NCBI taxonomy): Eukaryota > Viridiplantae > Streptophyta > Magnoliopsida > Poales > Poaceae > Poa > Poa pratensis. The sequence continues at coordinate 18,801,338 of CAMZMU010000121.1, forward strand.
CATGAGTTCTCGCCGTCTTTTATTTCCATTTGATCATATATTTCGATAAAAATATCAATGTTAACCCGAATTGGCTCGTGCTTGTGGTTACTCACATGATGCTTTTGCCTTAAGGCCTTACAAAAATTAAAATTGCATCCGTCTAAGAGTATTTATCTGATCGCGTATATGCTGGCTTGTCTTAGTAGATGCTTTACGCACCAAAAGCCGGCGCCGTTTCTGTGTTTAAACAGTTTGGTTACTAACCCTGTTGCCAGCGAAGTGTTCCGTGCTTAGGTTCTGCCAGCATACGAAAAGGCTAAAGCATATAAGCCAGAAAACTTGAAGACGGATAAGGAGCATAGTTTGCAAGCCTTTTAAAAATAAGTGCATGCGTTGCAAAACAAACATGTTCAACAGATAAAAAGGCTCCTGCCATTACAAAACATAACTTAACAAGTCTTTTGTGCCATCTTTCATGACACGCTTAATGCAAAGTTTTTCCTGCATCTTATGCAGGGGACTGAGGAGGCGAAGACGCAGGGGACTTGGATGGATCCAGCGTAGCTTCAGACTCGCCTTCTTCTTCTTCTTCTTCATTTCCGTCTTCTGACTCATCGCCATTGCCAGTGGTGGTGCTTCGGCTTCGTCATCAGACACGTCGTCAGGACGGGGAGGCACAGGCTTCTTGGAGAAGAAGATAGCAAGTCTACCATCTCCGCAACGGCTGAGGCAAAGCCAGAGACAGAGGCATAGACCTTTTCTTTGACGAGCTCGTTGCCGTCTCTGTCCTGGCTGGGAAACACTTGATAACGCGCCACATGTTGACTTCGGGGTAGTGGCCGCGAACAAGTCCTAGAGCAAGTTTTGCTCCGCCTCTAGCTGCTGAGCGAAGACGCTCCACCACCTCTGGGACGCAGTTCTGAAGAAGTGGCAGCAAGTTGCTGGTGTTTGTCACTTGGGGCAGCTGTTTTGGGAAGATGTTGGCGACAACGTCTCTTCCCGCAGTGTACAGCCCTGACACAATTCGCCACACTCCAAGATAAGCTCCAGGCGCGTCTCAGAGGTAAGCCTTTCCCCAAACCAGCTGGAACTGTGGAAGGAGGAATGGAAAAAAGTTAAGGCGTACTGAAGTGTTGGAATAAAGGCGAAAAGTGACAGAAAGTGCGAAAGTAAAAGAAGAGAGCTTACTTAGCAGTTTCTCGTCAATGGCGGTGCTCTCATCAGCTTGGCGTTCAAGACGACCTTGTAAGCTCTGGATTAGGAGCCCATCCTTTTCAGCCTGTCGCTGCAGTTTCAGAAGTTCTGCCTTCAGTTTGTTTGCCCTTCAGCGGCGCTGTCTTGGACGGCTTTAAGATTGGCCTCGGCCGTCTTTCGGTTCTCCTCCAGTTGCTTAAACAAGGCGGCATTTTCCCGCCTCACAACTTCTATATCGCCAGTCTCGCTGACGATCTGTTTTGCCTTCGCCACAACAGCTGTGAAAACACATTGCATGTGTTGAGCATCTTATGCCTTAAATGAATAAACACATGCATGTGAAAGAACATTTACCTTTGTTCGCCTTATTTTGGCGACGGCTTGCTTGAGCACTTGCCTTTGGTTACTCAGGAGTACCATAGATCGCATGTAAGTTGCTCACTGCTCTGCTAAGGCAAGGGCAGTAGTAAGTAACAAAGGTAAAGACAATAAGTATAGCTACAAGGGCTTGGGGACTGAGTCTTTATCAACATTAAAGAAAGGCCATTACGTCGGCTTAGTCAAAGCACAACGTAATGCCCGGGGACTAGTATGTACATAAAGACGGAATATTTACCTGCATCATGGCCTTCAAGGCTTTGTAGCTCTTCTTCATTGTGACGTACAGCTCGTCACAATTGTCTTCCAGATTCAATATGGTCAATGTTGACCAACTGGCCTTAGCTTCGGAGGCGGCTCGTTGCGCTCCTTCTCATCGGCAAGCATGGCGGCGATGTTGGGTAAGATGTACCCCTCGTCGTCAAAGAGCTCTTGCTTCACCATGTTGCGGATAGCTCACGAGTAATGGGCTCGTTCGGCTCTGACTGAAGTACCGCCGCCTTCCCGCAGCGGCAGCCCTGGCCAACTTTTCAGTTTCCGTCTTATCAGGTAAGACGGCTGAGTCCAATCTATATGATGATCTTCAGATGGGCCTGGGGTGTCTCTTGTTGAACGGAGGGAGTGGGGGGAGCGATGGCTGGAGAAGGCTCAGTCTTCTTTGCCTGGAAGAAATTACTTTCTTCCTCTTGAGAGGTGCAGTTGGTTTGATCCTGCAAATCACATACAAAATAAGATAACATTCATAGACATTGTTCGCCTTACTAAAGAAATTGAGGTTCGGCTTACTTCTGTACTGGAGCATTGAAGGCCGCATCTTCATCGTCCTCAATGTCGAGCACTTCGGCGTTAACAGGGATGGCTTTCTCACGCTTCCGCCTTTCTGCTGCTGAAGTTGCTGCAGTAGCTCCTGAAGCCTTTCGTTTCCGAGTCTTTGGGGCTCGGGTGCCGCTTCAGGCACGTAAAACAAAGGAGCCAGCAGATTATCCGGCAAAAGGGCGAGCTGAAATCAAAAGTGGTGTTAGTAAGGCAAACATTGTGGAAGTATAAAACAGTAATGGTAAATGCCTTACCTTGGAGCGGGTTGGCGGCTGTGTACATAGGACGCTGCTCTGTCAGCTGGATCCTTTCCTTGGCAATCCTCTTAAAGCGATACACAAGGGCGTCTTGCGTAAGGTCACTCTCACTAACACGGAGGGGATCTTTCTTCTGGTCCGTGTAGTGGCACATGAGGCCTTTGCGATCTTTCAAAGGCTGGATTCGCCTTGACAACCAACATAGGATGGTGTCTGCGCCCGTGAGTTTGGGCACAGCAGTCTTTGTTAAGTACTCAATCCGCCTTTGCATGCGACGGAGGTTGTCAGGAAGGACCTTCAGTGGTTTTCGCCCCAAGAAGGCGGGCTCCGCAGGCAAAGGAGAAAAGCGAGGAAGTCCTATGTCTTTGCCTACTGGCGCCATGTCTTTGCAGTAGAAGAAGGAGCTATTCCAGCCTTTAATGGAATCTATTTTTGGCGCCTTAGGATACCAGTCTCTGCCTCTACGAAGGTTGATGCTAACTGTTCCTAAGGAAAGCAGTTCTTCCTTCTCTGTTTGGCGCTTGCAAGTAAAGCAGTACTTGAAGAATTCTAAGCTGGGCTCTATGCCTAGTATCCTTCGAATAAAGCCATAAAGCCAGCTATGTACAAGATACTATTGGGGCCTACGCTATGAGGCTGAAGGCCATAGTAGTCTAAGACTGATTGGAAAAAAGGATGCGGAGGCAAAGACAAACCGCGAGGAGATGTGAGACGAGGAGCACTCGTTCATCGCCGGCGGGATCTGGAGCAGGGTGGCCGTACGCTGACCGCCAGTGGCAGTTCTCCTTTGGTGGGAGGATGCCCTCCTTTTCCAGCTGCGTGAGGTCCGCGTCGGTGATGGTGGAAGCTGCCCAGTTGCGGGATGATGCTTCCTCTCCCTCCTCCTCTGCCTCCGCCGCATCGCCCTCGTCGGAGGGCTGGGCATTCTTCTCTGCTTCGATGGAGGTGGCCGCAGAACTTGTCGCCGCTGCCGCGCGAGATGCAGATGCATCCGCGGTGCTCGATCCCCTCATGGCCAGATCTTGTCCCTCCGTCGCCGCCGACGCCGCCGCCGTTGCCGCTCCCGCGGTCGCATCGGAGCTCTCCATGGGTGGGTGCGCAGGTGGTGGTGGAGCTCGCCGGAGTTCGGATGGGATGGGCGCGAGGAGGACGATGAACAGGGAAATGACCAGATGGAGAAAATCAGTTCCCCTTTTATGGGGCCGTGCGCCGCGATTAGTGCGGTGAGATAACGCCGCGCGATTTTCGCCACGCGTCCCGCAACGGTCAGATAGTGGGCATCTTCTCCCGCACGCCTCGGAGATCGTGTGCGGAAAAAGCAGTAATGGCGTCACAACGTCTCTTTGCTTGTCCAACTGTCGTGGACTGGCTTTGACTGCGTGTGACGTCATGACAAGACTCGACGCTGACAGAATCTTTCTGCCAGATTGTTCAAAGTGCAGGAGAGTTCGGCTTAATCCTTAAGGCAGACTGAATGTCTCATTTTGGAATGCTCCAAGCTCTTCTGTCCGCCTTGCGCAAAGGCGAAAGCCCGTGTTTCACAAAGACGGCAAACGAAGAACTTAAACCTTTCCGGGGACTACTGTGGAGGTTATGCCGAACGGGTATACCTGCCACGGTGGATAAAACCTGGCCCACCAAGGAGGCCCATCAGATAAAGCCGGAGGGCTTAATGGAGAAGGCCTCATGGGCTTAGGCGCAAGGATAAGCTCTGGGCTGGCTTAGTGAAGTCCAAGACGAAGGCCTGGCTGCGTTCGCCTTAGGGAGCAAGTTAGGGTTTGTTACCGTGTTAGTCTAGGACTCGTGATCTAGGTCGGTTAAGGCTTTCCTTGTAGGGGAAGGCTTGGCGCCTTTATAAGCCAGCCTTCCAGCAGCCTTAGGGCACGCATACAATCTCATTGTAACCTGTACACATATTCTCCTTGAGTGAATTATAGCAGCACGTAGGATCTCGCCACCGTCGTGAGATCCGAAGCTGGGTAAGATCGTGTGTGCAATCCCGTCACTGGAACCCTCTACGTTCTTCCCCACCTCCTCTACGGTACGTATGAATCCATATAGTAGTTCCGCGTTACCAATACCTCGACAGTTGGGCCGTCTCGTGGAGCGCAGCTTAATCCTAATTTACGGTAGTTTCGAAGGGTTTGAGCATGCACGCGAGCCAAACGAGGCTTCCCTAGAGCGTAGTAAAGGTCCCACATAATGTTAGTCCGACTCGAACGAGACTACTTGGATCCGAAAGTAGAGCTCTCCAAACAAAGGGTTGAAGGTCTAACTCCCTCCCTTCTGGTACTGAACAAGGAATAAATGGGCCCACCAACCACTCAGAGCGTTTATATAGCGAAGAGGCTTTTGACAAATGATTAAGACAATATGCGTGGTGGTTGGTGGAATGGGTTCAATTGTAATGCTTGGTCAACTAGTTCATCAGGGATGTGAATACATAATGGTAACAATTCTAACAACAATGAAATGAAAATTATATACTCTTCATGACATATCTTATAAGTTCCAACAAAGGCTCCTTTGATTCAAACGAATTTCATACGATTTTTGGAGAGTTGGATCCATACCAAAATTTCCTACATTGAAACAATAACATGTTTTGGGGACATGCTATACCCACCTGGAAGTTTAGGATGGAGGGAGGCTCTGGCGACACGGAAGGCGACTCTGACGCCGCGCTGCCCGCCGCCGATGCCCAGCCCACCATAGCCACCCACGGCCTCACGCCACCCCACGAAGACGCTGACGCCGTTCCCGCCGGACGCCGCCCACCTGACCGCCCCGACCGCCGCGCCCATGTCCCCAGCAGCTTCCCATCTCCAGGTATCGCGTTCCAAAACCACGTTCTCTCCTCCTTCCACACATCGTCTCTTCTTCCGCCACCGATCTTCACCCTCGCTCTGCTCCCGGCCTCCTCTGGATCACCCCGCCGTTTCTTTTGCCGTGTTTTTCTGCTTCTAGTGTTGAATCTTTGTTGAACTTCTTTTTTTGTGCACCACCGGAGCGGATCCATGTGGTTTTTGTGTGTGAGAGTGTGTTCGTCGCCGAGTTTGCTAGCGTCACCGTCGCCACCTTCGTGGCCGCGGTTGGTGCCAGGCTGACGCGGCCGTTCTCGCTCGCCCTTCACCTGACCTTGCCCCGCGCCATGGCCGCTGCAGCGCTGTTGCTGCCCCGCAAAACCGACGCCTCCCTTTCCCACCCCCGCCGCCGCCGTACGCGCGCCCCCCATGCCGGTGCGGGCCCACGTGTTTCTAAATCACTAAAGCCCACGTCGGGCAGTGGTCTGCTCCCCATCCCCCCCACTCTCGCGCGTCTTGTCCCCTTCCTGTCGCAAGCACTGCTGATGCCTGTCCTGTCCCCTTAGCTGCCTGCGCCGGCCTAGCGTCCCCGCCTTCAAGCCCCGTCCCCTCCGACGCGGACAACGGTGACTGCACCGCTGCCCGCGCCAAACCGGAATCGCCATCCCCCCTGTCCCAGCCTTCAATGAGCTCTCACCCACCGCCACGCCTCGCCCTTATCTTCTGGCCCTCCTCACTCCCGGCAAACCACAACCACGAACCCCTCGCCGCATGTCTCGCCTCCCGCTCGTGGCTCCTACCGGTGCCTCGCCTCCGATCACATGGTCAACGACTGCCGCGACCCCATCCGCTGCCGCTTGTGCCTTGGCTCCAGCCACCGTGCACAAGTTAATTTGCCCCATGGCCACCCCCACTGCCGCTGCCCCACCCGTCGCCGCCCCTCCAGCCATCCCACCTCCACCCCACCCCCTCCCGCCCCAGCCACCCGTGCCCCGCTCGTGCCGCCGCGCGCCGCCACTCTCCCTACCCCAGGGCTCGCCCATCCCCACCCCCACCCGTGCAGCCCATCCCGTTCCTCCTTCACGTCCTCGCCCCCGAGCATGTCTCGCTGTTCGAGACCGGCGAGTCCTCTGTGACTGCCGCCGCCCGGGCACCCACGTCCCTGCCTCGCTCTGCCTGCGCCTTCGCAAGTCGCCACCGCCTCCCCCCTCGCCTGCGCGCTCCAGCACCCGCATCATCTCCACCTCCCCCCTCCTTGGTAGCAGCACGGCCTCGCCCACCCCACCCAGCTCGCCCAACGCCTCGCCTCCCGCCGCCCCGCCTCGCCTGCTCTCCCGCCGCGCCCCCCGTCCCCGGTCAGCCCCGGTAGCTCCGGCTCCTCTTCCCTCCGTTCCTCGGAGCGGTACTCCCTGCAGCGCACGCCGTCGATCGTAGCTGACTCCACGTGGCCGGATGCAGTTGAGGTCTTCATGCCTCCCGGTGACCTTTACCGCCGCACGTCGCCTAGCCGTCGTCTACCTGGAGCCCAGGGGCGCGTTCCCGTCGCCGCACGCGTTGGTCCACGAAGCCCTCCGACGCCACCTGCCAGGTTTCATGTTTGAAACTGTGGGGTCCTCCATGGGGAAAATGTACGTCCGCTTTTGCTCTCCTGCCGAGCATGAGGTGGCGATCCGCTTACAGCCTTGCTTGCACGACGATGTCCGCGTCAACCTGGAACGCGAGGAGGAGGCCGACCGCTTCAGCCCCCGGGCCGACATCATCGCGCTCATCTCCACCTACCGCTTCCCCGCCGAGCACATCAACCCGCACGGCATCGCCACCGCCTTTGCTAGCTTTGGTGAGGTCCTCGAGATCTACCCCGTCGTCCTCTCGGGCTCCGATCTTAGCGCGGTGACCGCGGTGGTCCTCATGATCCGCCCGCGCGACGCCCCCTGCGACCTCTGCGTCAACCGTGCACCGTGGAAGAGCCGCATTGTCACGGTGGAGGTCTGACCGTGTGGCCCAAGGCGGAGTGCTTCAACGAGGCCGACGAGTATCGCCGACATTTCAAGGGCCCCATGCCGCTGCCGTTCGCCCACAACTCGCCTGCCCTGCGTGGGCTCCCCCTCGCCCCTGCTCCTGCTTCCGCCGCCGCTGACAATGGCGGTGGCCACCGTGGTGGTGGGGGTGGCGCGTTCCGCCGCCTCCTGGCTGGCACGCGGCGAGCCCGCGCTTTGGTGTCTCCCTGTGCCGCCGCTTCCCACCCCGCCTCTGCCACCCTTGCCCGCGGCCTCCGAGCCCCTGGCCAGCCCCGGCTCCCCGCCAGACCACCACGGTTGGCGGTGTCACCATCGTCGAGCTCGCGGCCGCGGCCGCACCCGCGCCTGACAACAAGCACGCCAACGAGCCCGATGACGTCGATGAGGCGGTGATCGAGCACGCCCGCCGCAAGGGCATGGGAAAGCCAAGCGCGACCTCGACCTCAAGGCCGCCCGTGCAAGCGCGCGCCTAGCTAACAAAGCTCCTGCCGTGCACGTCGATGCCACGGCCAAGGCCATGCAGCTGCGCGGGCTGCGTGACGTTCTGAAGGGGTGTTCCCCCAAGCTCCAGGCCAAGGTCCGCAAGCGGAACGTGCTCGGCGCCTTGTGCAAGCCCCTGGGTGACGCGGCGGTGTCCGAGCTGCGCGACTCCATGATCCACTGTACTGTTCCGGTGTCCTCCGTCGTAGATGTTTAGTCCTCCTAGGGACCCTCCGTGTGAGCTTAGCCGTGTGACGGCTGCCGGCCTGCGTGCCCGGCGGCGACACCCGCGAATGTGCGCCTCTTTTTCTTTCCTTGTGTGTGCGTTCCCTTTGTGTTGTTTGTGTTAGTGTGTGTCGCCGCCTCGCTTGTAATGTGTTGTAATCTCCATGGTGCCCGTTGGTTCAATGGATAGTGTGTCTGTGATGGATTTGTGTTTTGCTTTTGGAACGTTCAAGGCCTAGGTGATCCGGGGAAATGTGCTGTGGTTAAAAACACAGCAATGTCTGCCTCTCCCTCCGTCCTTTGCCTCCAAGAATCCAAACTTGCCTCTCTCGATGTGTTCAAGCAGCGCTCATTTCTTCCTCCCTCTCTCTCTGGCGTGGTTGCACGCGACGCGGACGGCAGCATTGTTACTGCTTGGGACGAGAATCGTCTGTCTCTCGTGTCGTCCTCCTCTCGCCGCTTCTCTCTCACGACCTCCTTCATCTCCACATCCTCCCCGCTATCCTTTACCATTACAAACATGTACGCTCCCGCCGATCACTCCCTCACCGATGAGTTCGTCGCGGACATGGAGGACCTCCTCCCTCGATCACGGGGGCGTGGCTCGTCGTCGTTGATTTCAACCTCCTCCGCTACCCACAAGACAAAAACAACTCCAATTTCGACAGCCGTCTCGCCGCCAAGTTCAACGCACTCATCCATCGCCTTGCCCTCCAAGAACTCCCTTGCTCGATCGCCACTACACCTGGACGAACAGACAGAGCCCGCCCACCCTCGCCCACCTAGATCGCGCGTTTTTCAATGTCGACTGGGACGGCGCTCTCCCCAACTCCTCCCTCACTTCCCTCCCCCGCCCCACCTCCGACCACACACCTCTCCTTGTCACCGCCTCGACCACCATCCCACAAGCCCACCGTTTCCACTTCGAAAATTCATGGCTGCTCGACCCCCTGTTCCTCTCCACCACCCTCTCCTCTTGGAGCCTCCGCGCCCCGCATCGCGATGTTGCTGGAGACATGGCAGCAAAGGTGAAGGCTTTCAGGTTTGCGGCTAAGGCGTGGAAAATCGCTCATCGTTTTACCCCCACCCACGATAACGACTGCAAATTTGTCATTGATCTGTTTGACTTTTTCAAAAAAAACCCGTGCTCTTTCAGGTCCTGAGGCTTTGCTCCGTGATGAGGCGTGGGCGGCGCTGCTCCTCTCCATCTGCAAGCAGGCAGCCCATTGGAAGCAGAGGGGGAAGTTCCGCGCCATCCGCGAGGGTGACGAGAACACGAAGTTCTTCCACGCGATGGCCTCTGGCCGTCTTCGCCGGAATCACATCCGGGCGCTGGACATCGATGGCGTCCACCTCGTCTCTCACGAGGCAAAGGCAGACGCGCTGCACGGCTTCTACTCCGACCTGCTGGGCCACGTCTGTGAGCCCACGTGGGCCTTCAACCTCGACGCACTCTACGCGGGCGCAGCAAGGGTTGCTGGGCCGGCTCTGGTGGCCCGCTTCGAGCCCGCAGAAATTCTGGCCGCTCTGGATGAGATGGACCGCTCCAGTGCTCCGGGCCCTGATGGGCTTGGCCCAAGTTTTTATCGGGCGGCCTGGAGCACTGTCTCCCCCGACGTCTTCCGCCTGTTCGACGCCTTCCACAATGGCGAGGCCGATCTGAGCTGCATCAACCGCACCCACATCGTGCTCTTGCCGAAAAAAGACGGTGTGCTTGCTCCGGGGTCCTACCGTCCCGTCTCCCTCCAAAATTGCAACATGAAGCTGGTGTGTAAAACACTGACCACCCGCCTCCAAGGGCAGATTAGCTCGCTCATCGATGCTGATCAATCGGGGTTCATCACCGGCCGTAGCATCTCGGAAAACTTCATGTACACCACCGAGGTTGTCCAGTGCTGCCATCGCCGCCGCGCCCCCGCCTTCGCCCTCAAGCTCGACTTCGCGAAAGCCTTCGACTCTATCAATTGGGACAGCCTCTACGCCATCATGCGAGCCCGTGGGTTCCCGGACCTGTGGTGTGACTGGATGGCAGCAATCTTCAACACTTCGAGGTCCGCCGTGATCCTGAACGGCATTCCGGGGAGATGGATCAGCTGCCGGCGAGGGTTGCGGCAGGGGGACCCCCTGTCCCCCTATATCTTCCTCCTCGTCGCCGACGTCCTCCAGAAGATGATCCAGCAAGACGGGGTGCTAGAGCACCCCATTGTCGACGGGGCGCCGCCCGTGGTGCTGCAGTACGCGGATGACACGCTGGTCATCTTCCGCGCCGACGCTGCTGCCGCCCGCTGATGCATGTAAAATGCATACATGAACTTTGCACTATATTACTTGTATTCCAATCATATTTGCATCATATAAGGGTTATATTACTGTTATATAATGATTTTTGGAATATTTTATTTATTTCCTATTTTTATGGAATTAACCCTGCGCAGGCAGAAAACCCTATTTCTTTCCTTTAATGTTTCAGGGACCCAAACGACGTCCAAATCACCTGCAAATTTACGAGCGTCAATATTTCGAAGGAACAAGACTTGGGGGCGAAGGAAGCGAACAAACGGAGCCCCGAGGGCCAAAAGAGGTGGGCCCATGCGGCACCTGTACCTGGCCGTGTGGGACCCCTCAAATTGGGCCTCGACGCTCCGTTGCCGTCGAACTTTTCTCCACCGACTCGGGTTTGACCTAAAACTGCCTATAAAAATAGTCCCCCGACATTCTCTGGAAGGCGCGCCGCCGAAACACAGAAACCACGAAACAGAGACCTGGAGCTGCAGATTGGAGGGGGAAAACTCCGGCGGGGCGCTGCCGGGGTGGTCTCCATCTTCTCCAACGACTTCTCCACCGTCTCCATGATGAAGGGGAGTAGTCCACCCCCTGGACCTTGGGTTTGTGGTGGTAACTTGATCTAATCTCTCTATGTATGATCATTGTTGGAGTCCATATGATGTGCCTTGCATAAGTATGGATCAATCTATGTAATTCTTATGGTGGATATTGTGGTATGAGATGATTTGTTATACATTTACCGTTGTGTTGGAGCTTTTATGATTTGTCATACTTTGGAGATATTCTATGATGCATGTGATGGTTTGATTTATGCATAATGCCTTGTTTATCCTTGTCATGAGGTGATTGACACCACCAAGTGTGGATAGATGAGAGAGATGTGGTCATGCACACGAATTATGAATCATTGCACTAGTGTTTAGAATATTGTCCATTATGAAGTATGATGTATGTAGGTACGGGATGGCCGATGTGACACGGCATATGTATTGAGTGACATGTGAAATACAGCCCAACATCCTTTATCTGGGGGTAAAAAGGAAGAGTATGATGTGGGAGTGACAGCAACCACGCTAGCCTTACGAGGGTGACCTAGCAACACAAATGAGTACTTCTTTCAACTATGTGTTTTAGGACATATAGCCGTCATAAAAGCTACCATTAAAACATGACAATTGTGTGTACTTTATCTATAACATGATAATCACCGTAGATAAGAGAGAGAGGATTAAGTGAACCCATGAACCCATGTCCATTGTTCCTATAAGAGAAAACCTTTGTCTTGTCCTCTTGCATTGAAGAGGATTGGGACACTTTTACATTCTTGTTTTGTTACGTTAAACTTCATCCATTAAATCAACCACCTTGTTCTTTAAACTTGTTTAGTGCATAATCAACTAAAACTTGTGACACTTTAGTTGTAGGGAATAGATAACTTTTCCTTCTTGCTCCTGCGGATCGATACCTTACTTCCACATTGAGAGGTGCTACAGTGATCCCCTGCTCTTGGGGGTTATCAAGTACTTTTCTGGCGCCGTTGCCGGGGAGCGTAGCGCTTAAGTTCCTATTCTTGTGTGCACTAGACTTTAGATTTATTTTTGTTTTATATCTTGCAATCATCTAAGCTTGGGGAGGTTCCTTTAAACTTGTTTGGTTGTGAGTTTCTCATTAGTTTTACTTTCAGTTTTATATATCAAAAACCCAAAAAAATTAGAAAATGGAAAACTGTTATGAAAACGCCATGATGGCTGCTGAATTTAGAAAATCAAATGAAGGGAAAAGATTAGGAGAATACATAGAGCTTCTAAATAAAATTGCTAGTGTGCTGCTTAATTATCATAAGGAAGAAACTTGTTGCTCTGAATACTTTAGACACTTTGAATTCCAATGCCCTTCCAATAGAGAACATGTTATTGCAACTTATCATACATGGAATTATGCTCACTTAGGGATGGAAGAAGTAGAGCAATTTGTTATTTTTATGGCAGCCTATGAATTATACACCTTCATTGATGAACATGAAACCTGCCCTATAGCTTCTCAATTTAAAGTTTTTATTGCCAATATCCTTGATCTCTGCATACTTGAATTTAATGAAAATATCTATGTTGTTGACACAAGGAAGAGAGCTGCCAAAGAAAGCTCTAATATTTTGCAGGAAGAAGATGACAAAAGCTTAAGCTTGGGGATGCCCGTGCAACCCCAAGAGGATGATGAAAACATAAGCTTGGAAGAGGAAGTATGTGAAGAGGAGATTGAAATGGATGTGTTCCAACCTAAGCTTGGGGAAGAGTTGGATCTCCCAGCTTCACCATCAACAAATGATAGTAACACTCAAACTCAAAAATCTTTTGTTATTTATGAGAATCCATGTTATGATGAGTGTGAAACTGAAAATGCTATGGTCCTATATGATAACCCATGCTATTATGATGAAACTAAAAATGCTCCTTTACTTTCTATTAATGCTACTAGTGAACTTATTGATGATAATGAGGAGTATTGCTTAAATATGCTATATGATAATGCTTTAGATGATGGTCCTATGCTTATTGATAAACCTCCATGTTTAGTTGTTACTAAATTATGTGAGGATAAAAATGATATACTTGTTGTTTGTGATGTACTCTTACTCATGAGAGTCCTACTTTGTTCTTGAATTCTCCTAACTACACCATAGAGGAGAAATTTGCTTATGTTGAGAAATACTTATGTGGTTTGCAATTATCTTTAGTTCCAAATCTTTGTTGCAACATGATATTAAACTTGATATTGATCTTATTAACTATTTTGAAAGAGGGAAGCATGCTAATGAATTCCATAATAAATTTAATAATCCTCTTTATGTGCCTAAATTATCTAAGTTGAATGATTCTTGTGGTTATATGGTTGAATTTATTTCTACTACTTGCAACTATTATGAAAGAGGAGGTGATAAGAACCCTCTTTATGTACTAATAATTATATGCTGCAAGTAAATATTGTTAATATGCATTGGAAAACTTCTATTTATGGTGATTCATTCATATACAAAATGCCAATGCATAGAAAGAAAGTTAGACTTCGTTGTTATTACTTTTGTGTTTTGTTTTTCTCTCAACTAGGGTTCAACTTGACTATTATTTTGATTGGTTTGAGAACACCATGGGATCCTGGTATTATGCATGAACACTTTCCAAGGAAGAGGGACACATCAAAGTTCAAGCTCCCTCATGAGCTTCGTCCACAATAAACATCAAGTAAGAAGCCTAGCTATATGGCTATAAAGAAAGCGCTTTACGGGAGGCAACCCGGTTGTTTTTATTTGTGATTTTCTTTGTGTCCTCTTGCTGTAACAAGAGACTTAGTGTTTAGTTTAGTTTCTGGAATTTTTAATAAAGTGCCAAGTTTTACTCATTTTGGTGTGAAAAAGTTGCTTATAGCGTTCGGAGATTTTATTCCTGCACGAATCTGTGCACGGTATGATTTTTAATTCTTATTCTGTAACTCCGAATGAGCTCATATTTAAACTGTAGTAGTAACTTTTCATCCTCTGTATGCATGAATTTTTCGGAATTTTCCGACAAAGTTAAGTAGGGTAGAAAAATACGTTTAGCTGCTGCTGTTTTTCTGGACAGATTCTGTCCCATTTTGTTTGATGCATGCTTAGAACTTTTAACTTGAATCTTTTTGATCCAATTGAGTTTATGAGTAGGCATACAACATTATACATTTCTGGACATTCATATGAATTTTTGTCTAAGGATTATATGCAGCAAGAAATCTATTTGTTTATCACTACTAATGTGCCCCACAGAAAAAGAAATGGGAGAAACGGTGTTTTGAAGTTTTTTCACAGGGATTAGAGGAGATGCACCAAGAGCTATCCAAGGATGGTGAAGACCATAAGCTTGGGGATGTGAAGACAACCCCACTGGACCTACACACTCTCGGTTTGCACACGTCTAACTTCTGTTTTTCGATCGAAACACTTTATCGCATAAACTTGGAGCGTCTTTTTGTTTGTTTAGGTTTGATTTTTATTTTGTGAGACCACCACACTATCATTTATATATGAGAGAGCTACTGGAAATTTGGGTTGAATTATGTTGGATGCTATTATAAGATTGGGAAAAGGGATGTTAGTTAATTTTAAAAGATACATATAATTGCATGATTCATGAGCTTGTTAATGAGTAATAATTTGCAAATATTTTATCAAGAGCTATCTTTTATTCATGTTTTGATGCTAAATGTTATTTACCTTGTTTTAACATGGATTAGTTAGTTCTATGGACACTCATGCATGCATTTAGATGGTCAACTTTCTCCCTCTTGCTAGCCCAAAAATTCCAACAAGCAAAAACTTGTTTCCAACACCTTCAACCAAAGTTTTTCCAGTGAGTCCACCATATCTACCTATTAGCTTTATGCTATTCCGAGTATGTTTATCATGATATTTGTGTTATCTATACCTCTGAATGAAAATGCTTATGTTGTTGATTGTTGTGGGAAAAGTTGGTTATATAGCTCTCTCGAACTTGATGCACACTTTACTTTCATTGCATAAATAAAATATGACCCATTGTGATTAAAATTATGATGTTGTGGACTTGACAAATGTCTTTGGTTGAGAGTTAGCTCATATGTGCTGTCACATGGCAAGCTTTCAACATTGCACTTCATCTCATTTAGTTGATATCATGTACTTTTGTTTATGGATGCTTACCATGGGTGAAATAAATGAGGAAATGAAGTGAGTTTAAATGAGTTTGTATAAATGGTTAGAGAGACGCCTGGGCCGCTAATCTAAGCCATGCATCATTCATGGTGGAAATTTACTTACATGCTATGGTGAACCTTCTGTGATACACCTTACAATAAAAAGCTATCTAATGGTAAATAAAAAGGGTGTTGAGATTGTTCATTATGTTTGTCATTTTGATATGGGCTTGTTCCATATCCTGGGACAAGAGGTACCCCAGTTGACGCTCTTAATGATACTATTATTACTTACAATGATATTTAACTTGAACTTGCTTTGTTTTCCAAGTTGAGTAACACATGGAGTAGGTACTTGTATTCAAGGGGCATGAGACTTTCAACCTGTACTTTGTCAAGCACACTACTCATATTGCTTTCACTTTAAACTTAATCATTCAAGATGCTATGATAGGGGAATGAGAGCTTGACACCAAGGATTACCATATTACAATCATTGACTTAAGTAGAGAAGTTCAGAAGTTAGATGAAATTTATTCATGCTTTACCTCTACTCATATATATATATCTTTCCAAAGTGTCCACCTTTTATATTCAGATTTTCATCAATACTCTATGACCATTGTAGGATGTTCTTACTTATCATTATGCATACATGTGGTCCATAGTACTTCTTCTCTTATGTTACACTTTGTGAATTATCATTGAACATCCTTGCATTGAATACTTGATATCACTTCATAAACTATCTTGCATATTGCTACTCCTTTTAAGAATGAACCATTTGACTCTATGTAGCAATAGTAATCATCTTTGATATCCATTGATAGTATTAAATTGCAAAGTCCATGTTAGTTTTATCACCTTCATACTCGAGGACGAGTATAGGTTAAGCTTGGGGATGTTGATGCATGTAAAATGCATACATGAACTTTGCACTATATTACTTGTATTCCAATCATATTTGCATCATATAAGGGTTATATCACTGTTTTATAATGATTTTTGGGAATATTTATTTATTTCCTATTTTTTATGGAATTAACCCTGCGCAGGCAGAAAACCCTATTTCTTTTTTAATGTTTCAGGGACCCAAACGACGTCCAAATCACCTGCAAATTTACGAGCGTCAATATTTGGAAGGAACAAGACTTGGGGCGAAGGAAGCGAACAAACGGAGCCCGAGGGCCAAAAGAGGTGGGCCCACGCGGCCCCTGTACCTGGCCGCGTGGGACCCCTCAAATTGGGCCTCGACGCTCCGTTGCCGTCGATCTTTTCTCCACCGACTCCGTTTGACCTAAAACCGCCTATAAAAATAGTCCCCCGACGTTCTCTGGAAGGAGCCGCCGAAACACAGAAACCACGAAACAGAGACCTGGAGCTGCAGATTGGAGGGGGAAAACTCCGGCGGGGCGCTGCCGGGGTGGTCTCCATCTTCTCCAACGACTTCTCCACCGTCTCCATGATGAAGGGGGAGTAGTCCACCCCCTGGACCTTGGGTTTGTGGTGGTAACTTGATCTAATCTCTCTATGTATGATCATTGTTGGAGTCCATATGATGTGCCTTGCATAAGTATGGATCTATCTATGTAATTCTTATGGTGGATATTGTGGTATGAGATGATTTGTTATACATTTACCGTTGTGTTGGAGCTTTTATGATTTGTCATACTTTGGAGATATTCTATGATGCATGTGATGGTTTGATTTATGCATAATGCCTTGTTTATCCTTGTCATGAGGTGATTGACACCACCAAGTGTAGATAGATGAGACAGATGTGGTCATGCACACGAATTATGAATCATTGCACTAGTGTTTAGAATATTGTCCATTATGAAGTATGATGTATGTAGGTACGGGATGGCCGATGTGACACGGCATATGTATTGAGTGACATGTGAAATACAGCCCAACATCCTTTATCTGGGGGTAAAAAGGAAGAGTATGATGTGGGAGTGACAGCAACCACGCTAGCCTTACGAGGGTGACCTAGCAACACAAATGAGTACTTCTTTCAACTATGTGTTTTAAGACATATAGCCGTCATAAAAGCTACCATTAAAACATGACAATTGTGTGTACTTTATCTATAACATGATAATCACCGTAGATGAGAGAGAGAGAGAGGATTAAGTGAACCCATGAACCCATGTCCATTGTTCCAATAAGAGAAAACCTTTGTCTTGTCCTCTTGCATTGAAGAGGATTGGGACACTTTTACATTCTTGTTTTGTTACGTTAAACTTCCATCCATTAAATCAACCACCTTGTTCTTTAAACTTGTTTAGTGCATAATCAACTAAAACTTGTGACACTTTAGTTGTAGGGAATAGATAACTTTTTCTTCTTGCTCCTGCGGATCGATACCTTACTTCCACATTGGAGGTGCTACAGTGATCCCCTGCTCTTGGGGGTTATCACCCGCCGGCTAAAAACCATCCTCGACACGTTTGCTCAAGCCACGGGACTCGTCATCAATTTCGACAAAAGTACGCTCGTAGCCATGCACGCGGACGACGCCACGGTTTCGGAGGTGCGCGACGCGCTCGGCTGCGCCATTGGGAACTTCCCCCAGACCTACCTCGGGCTGCCTCTTTCATGGGAGAAGCTGAACCTCGCCGACTTCGCCCCCCCTCATCGCCAAGGCCGACCGATATCTCTCCGGGTGGCGTGCGGTGCTCCTCTCCGCCGGCCGCGGCATCGTGCTCATCAACGCGGTGTTGGATGCGCTGCCCACCTACGCCATGGCGGCCATGCTCCTCCCGCCCCCCGTTGTGCGTGCACTCGACGCGCTCCGGCGCGCGTTCCTTTGGGCCGCGGCTGAGCATGTCTCCGGCGCCCAATGTCTCGTGGCATGGCTGGCGGTGTGCCGCCCCAAAACTGAAGGCGGATTGGGCATCCGCTCGCTTGCTGACCAGAACCGATGCCTTCTGGTCAAGCTCCTCCACCGCCTCCACGCGGTGGAGACCTCCCCCTGGGCACGCTGGGTTTGGAGCATGGTGGGGGAGCGGCCCCTCTCCGACAAGACCGCACGCAGCCTCGCCGGAGCCCACTGGAAATCGCTGTGCGATGTCACCCCCCTGCACCAGTCGATCTCGACGCCGGTGATCGGGGACGGAGCGCGCTGCGGATTCTGGACCGATGCCTGGCTTCCCGCGGGTGCGATCTCTACAACCATGCCCGCGCTCTTCTCGCATACCACCGACGTCCATGCCTCGATCGCCGTGGTGGCACGGGATGGCATCGACTCCGTCCTTGTCCGGCGCATCACCCCGCTTGCCGCACGAGAACGCGACGAAGTCGCCGCCGCCCTGGCCGCCGTCCAGCTCTCGCACGAGGCCGATGCCCGCGTGCTCACCAGATGCGCCAAGCCAGACGGCCAGGTCCGCTCATCTGAGCTCTACCGCCTCGTATGCTTCGGCGGTGTGACGGCGCCGTACGCGGTGTTCGTCTGGGACAGCTTCGCCCCGTCCCGCGTCAAGTTCTTTGGATGGCTGCTGTCCCGTGGCAGAATTCAAACGCGAGACATGCTGCTGAAGAAAACAATCCTTGAGGAGGACGAGTGCGGCTGCCCGCTATGCCCTGCCTCGCTCGAGACGGCGGACCACCTGATGTTTGGCTGCCCCTTCGCCGCCAGTTTCTGGAGCTCCGTCGGGTGCAGCCTTGACGCGGCGTCGCGGGTCGAAGACCTTTTCGCCGCTGCTTGCTGCGGCGACCTCCCGCGACGATCGGCATCGACCTTCCTTCTCCTCTGCTGCTGGAAGCTATGGAAACACCGCAATGGCGTGGTGTTTAACCATGAAACGCCATCGCTCCCCGCTCTCCTTCGGCGCTGCCGTGAAGATGCCAACCTGTGGCGAATGCGCCTTCCCGCCGCCTTCCACGACGACATTGATGCTTGGCTCGGCCGTCTCACCCCTGGCTAGACCACGCTCCCCACCCCCTCGATCACGATAGCTTCGGCTCCTCCTTCTGTAAACATACAAATGCCTTTTGGGGCTTCTCATATATGATATATTCAGGTGGGGATTACTCCCCCCCGGTGAAAATTCAAAAAAAAAAAAAATTCCTACATTGGTCATCTGATTTGTTGTTCTATTCTCGGTTGTGCAGCATGCTTTGGCGATCATCCATCACGATTTCTTCCTTGTGCCATCGATGGTTTAAATACCGTACGTGTCAGATCTGCTAATAGTTTTGAAACGAGTTCAGATTTTAAATTTGTTGTAGAAAGGGTCAAACTGTAAACAAATACGAGACGAAAACAGGAACTGGGAGTTTCCTTCCCTGTCTGTGCGCCGCCGCGCCGTCCTCCGCGTCTCCACCCTCTGCGGCGTCGCGCCGCCGCGCCGCCTCCCATCGTCGTCCCCGGCGCCGCGCCGCCTCCCATCCTCGTCAGCGGCGCCGCGTCGTTCCCCTTACTCTGCCTCTGCTGCTGCGCCACAGCGCTGCTCTCCCGCCTCTGCTGCGCCGCCGCGGCGATCTCCCTCGTGGGCGCTGCCCCCTGCCTGAAGACTGCCTCCACTTCCCGTCGTAGGCGCCTTCTGGTCGGGCTCGCCGACGAGTTCCCTGTCGGCTCGTCGCTTGGGCGTGGCTACTCTCACTAGACACACAACGGCCACAGGTGATTCCCTGGACCTCAGTCCCCACCTAGCGTATTATACAGGTGATTTCAAGCCATGAATTGGTGCATTTGTCGTAATAATTTCATGTTTAAACCGAAATATAAGACGAAGATATCTTAGCATTGCGTTCTTGGTTCCTTTAATGTTAGGTTCTTCTATTATTGTTGATGTGGTCACTGTATGTCTTTTGCATCCCTGTACTATTTGTATGTTTTTTTTGGTCATGTTTGTCTACTTTGTTGGATCATTAAGTATTGAGTATAAATTGTATAACAATTCTGCAATCGAGACGTGTTTTTTATGCTTTGGAATGAGGTACTTTTTGGGACAGCTAAGAGCTTAGTTTTGGCCGGGCGTTTGCTTGAAAGCCTTGAATCCCTCTTCAGCCACCGACTAGCTCTCATCTGGAAATCCCTTGCTGTGAGTTCATCCGCTCTGAGCGCACTTATGCCATCCCTAACAACTGTGGTCCCTGTTAGCTATCTCTGCAGTAATAGTTGTTCACTCTATTGAAAAATTACTTGGTACACACTCTCATATTGTTAGGATTTAAATTCAGTGAACAGTTTAGCATCTCAGGCCAGTGTCTTTAATCAGCAAGGTCCCACTGCCTCTAAGTTTTGTGAGGAGTTTGCTGACGGGTGAGCATGTTGGAGGCAGACTAGCATGCTGTCCATCTAGCATGATCTGCCTGACTGCCTTTTCCCCTTCTTTTTCAGTTTAGTCCTGCTTCGTTACATAGCTTCTTTCCTGATCTTTTCGTACACTTCTTATCATTCTTCCCTTTTGTATTTCATCTGTAATTCTCCTATTTCAGTTAATGAAAAGAAGCGCTGTTGCATTTTGTCAAAAGAAGTTTTGCATCTTTGTTCTTTGGTTGAATTCACTTAGCTAGTTTTTTGGTCTGGTCTCTAAGATCGATTTGCGATCAGTTTGTATTCGTCGTGTCGTATGAATACTACCTTTAGTCCAGTCGGGCAGCAGCAATGCTTTGTTGTCACTTCTTTTTAGTTGGAACTTGTAGAACCCCTTAGTTCTGTAGAGACTAGTCTAGACTCATGGCCAGATCATAGTTGTGCTTCGTTGCGCGATGGGATCTATTTAGTAAGGGGAATGCTTACTAGTTCTAGTAAAGTCGCTGTTACAGCTCCTAAAATATGTATTTAACTTAACTGTTACATTGAAAGGTAAAAGTATCAAGTGCTTTCCAAAAGCCACCGCAATTCATAAACTAAAGTATGCCAATTCGGTAGAGAATACAACATGGGTTACAATACCAAGCTAAAGAGTCCAGTGATAGTATAACATGCAAAGTGCTGAAGACATCGCTTGCTCATTGAGGCCCTTTATTTCTTGTAGTGGAGTTTTCTGATAGACGCTGCCTGTTTTAGTAGTACATTTCTGATTCTTTGTTATTGTTGTTGAAGTGAACAGTTTTTCTCTGGATTCAGATTCACGTCTATCGTCAGCCATAAGTATGGATCTTGCTCCTTTCAAGCTGGATATTGACGAGCTACTAGATGACTATGCGAAGGTAATTTTTGTCTCTAATACAGTTCCTCTAGCTGTGTCATGTTCATGTTAAATAAGTAGCACCCTTGCATTTCTGTTTGGCAGGAACATTGCACATCATTCACCGATTTCAAGAGAGTGTGGATGGCCAAGAAATTTTCTTATATCTATGAGGGCAGACCCAAGACAAACTCGGGTGTTTTCATGCAGTCCCTCTTTTTGCATTGTATAGGTAAGCTATGTTTTCTGGAAGTTGGTACTTTATTCACAGGTAGTCTTCTTTGCAGCACTGGTGACGTATTTTCTCTTTCTTGTGTACATAGGCCATATGACTTCCCAAAGTTCTTTACCTCAAAGGTTGGCCGGGCTGTACTGCCTTTACTGTCTTTATGAGTGCCAACCATACAAGCCACACTTTAAAATTTACCTGTCTCTTGGTAAGGTATATTTTTTAGTCACTAATTTAAGGCTTATTAGAGTATGAATATTAATGCGCTGTGATTGCAATAGAGGAGTCCAAGCAACTCAAAGATTTTGTCAAGGAGGCTAAGCAGAGTGGAATTGGTCTCGTACCAGCACTTGTCAAAAGGATGCTAGACAAAGGCATGTTTTTGTTTGGATTCATCAATTTGCTTAGTGACCATGGGGCCAAGCAGGTTGATGAATTGAATGCATTCCAGAATAAACGGGTGAAATTTGCCTGTGACAAGTACGTGGATTTTGTTCTCTACCATCTGTCTGAACTTTATCATTAGCATTTATTTGTGTTATCTTCTTGCAGGGTAGTTTGCTGTATTCTCCTTATGCAAACAAGAACACATTACTTATTAGTTACTAACATTCTGAATATTATGTTCATGCTGCAGGTTGTTTGCAAATACTAAAATAGGGAGTTCTACACACTCAGACTTGGTAGGTTTATTCTCTTTATATATAGCATTGCTTCCTTTTCCATGTATGGCCTCTTTTTAGATCCATTTAACACACTTAGGGGCATTGCCACATAGGGTCCATGTCATGTTGCATGACTTCCAGCCCCGGCGGGACAGAGGATGGACTCCTCATTATCTCTTTAGTTATTGTTAGCATCTCTGTAATTCTGTTAGTTAGGAAGTCTATCTTTAGAATTGGTAATATTCAGTTAGAGATAAGATCCTTCCTTGAGGATGAAGTTAGACCCCTCTATATAAGGGGAAGTCATTGGAACGCAGGAACCAAGCAATAAGAAATATATCAATCTACTTTTAGTAGATCTATCTCCCTCACCTATGATCTAACTTCCTCCGGCGATGTTTATCCCCTTCGTTACCCAAGCACGTGACAGTCCATGTCATCAATTATTGTGTTCACCTCCCTGCCTATCACCCTATGTTCTGCCAATGTTAGTGTTTGACGCATGCTGTAACTATTCCAGTTAATGGTTTAAATAAGTAATTGATGTGTTGTCAGCGATGATATTCATATTCCTTTCTTTTACTGACACGTCTGCATCTAGGGTGCGGAGCTTGAACTTGATACCATCAAGAAATTGTCAATGAACTACGCTAAAGCCAAAGAATCAGTGTTTGCAGGTGCTTATCTGTTGCCATCATCTTCCTACACTATCTCGAATTTCATTAGCATTATTAGAACTGTTCAATGACCCTACCGCTATCCTTTTCTCATTCCCTTTTACATTCCCTTTTACATTCACAGAGGCGAGCCAAACGGTTGATATGGAAGATGCCAAGCACATCCTTGATAATGGAAAACTGCTGGGTGACAGGGTAGAGGAAATCGTGAAAGAGTGGGATGCCCAGAAGGAAGAGTTCTATGAGAAAACCGGTGTGTCTCCCGGTGATGAGATGGCCGTGGTTTTCAACGATGAACCAGGAGAGTTCCACGACGAGAACGATGGCCACGCCCAACTGGCGGTGTTTGACAACGACCAATCAGGAGAACTCGGCGATGGAAACGAGGGCTTTGATGAGCTAGAACAGCTCCTGCTGGAATGAGGAGCTTCCAGCATGCCCTGAAGAACTGCTGCTCTGCCTCACACCCTGCTTGTGCCATCGTGTTGCGATATGATATCTTTGTCATTTGGAGGCGCGGATCTTGAAAGCGTGTTTATTGTAAAATTTGTCGCAAGGAGAAACCTGTATATACTATATAGTTATGTTATTTCCATGTAGTAACATATCTGGGCGTCCAACTTCAGAGAATGTAGCACATTTTTGCATGCTTGTGTCCACATTAACTATTCATAGTTTATTGTACTGTTCATTTGTCCACTGCTGCATCAATAGTGAAATCCACTCCATACTGAAAAAGGAAATTAAAACTACAGTCAGTGGGGGCACAACGCGGGACTGTCGAATAAAAAGAAAGAATCCAAAAAGTGCTCCATCGCCGGGATTTGAACCCGGGTCGCCTGGGTGAAAGCCAGGTATCCTAACCGGGCTGGACGACGATGGATTGTTGTACGTTTCGGGTACTTCTGATATTTATACGAACAGTGTCTGCTCGCTTTTTCTATTTTCTAATTTAATTCTTCGAGGGATTCAACTTCAAAGTATCTAAATTATCCTAATTATAGATATTTAATTTTTTATATTAAGCATGACTCTGATAAAATCTGCGTATGTTAGTTAGAGTTCAGTAACAGTGCATGTGATACTGACCGTGTTGTTAAATCGTGCAAGCACGTGTACTCTCCTATTCTCTTCTATCTAAAAGAAAAGTTTGGTTCACATTCTGTCCACTCCGTGTTTGGCTTCGTCCATCGTCGCGCCTTCTACCACTCCCGTGATTAGCGCAATAACGCCAAAAGAACCGCGCGAGAAAAGAAAAACGCCTTCGCCCGACCCTGCCGTGGCTCTCTCTCCCCCAATCTCTCGCCGCCAAGCTCATCGGCGACCCCTCATCGATACCCGCAGAGGCGGCAAGCGTGCTGAACCGGCGGCTGAAAGAGGCCATCGATTGCGCCATGACCTTGCCTCAATCCGCCACTCGTGCTCTCCTAACGACCCACCGACCCCGCGACCTCGCCTCCCTCACCATAGCGGGACGCCGCTCCTGCTCTCCTCTCTCTCTCGTCCTCACCTCAGCAGCAGATCGAGTAGATGGAGGCTCGCCGGAGGCGACATGAAGACTGAGGCAATGGCTTGGAGCGGCTCCACTCCACAGGCATCTGGCTGGGCTACTGATCCTAGCACGCTCTTGCTTCATATCCTTGCTAAGGTAGAAGATGAATCCTCGCCAAAATCTGGCCATTTGAATAGCCAACGTGAGTACAATGACGTACTCGCAAGAATATTAACCACTTGACACGAACAATCCAACAATCATGCAACAAGATATACATTGGCAATAAAATCCTACAACATGGCAGGTGTCTACTCTAGGCAGACCAATATCCAGTATAACATAAATGTAACATGGCATCACAGGCAAAACTTAGCTGAAGCAACCAACGGGGTATCACCAGTGCAGAGTCCAAGCCAGGTGGGGTTGGATCGTGCACCGACAATCATACAAAGAGATTACCTGTGACGAGTAAATGAGTGTACCAGTTGGTACCAAGTAACACAATAACTCATGTTCTCATAGCTAGGCCCACTGGCCTCTAGCCTCACAAGGCTTATCACATCTGTCAACACTGCTAGGCCCACGGCCTTATCACATTTGTCATCTCAAGTAACATTCCCTGCATCATTTTATTGTTTATTAAGTGAGGTCAGGTCGTTCATTAATTCTTTCAACAAATATTAGGTTTAACCTCCTGACATGACAAAGACACACAGTGTGACTGACACTGAACAGTTATTCCATATCCCAGGAACGAGGCTAGCTTGCTAGGTTGACACTCTCGAGAGGTTGCGTTCCCAACTATCAAAATGCAACTTACTCAGCCGACACTTCAGGCTGTCACGCCAAAATCCGACTAAGAAAAATACACTTACATGACCGTCCACTTGCTAAGACACTCTCCTGCACCACCCTATATGCATGGCACAACGGGCAAGTAAATCCGGCACATCCCCCGGCGCTACCGGGTATATGCCTAGCTCCGGACTCCCTATCACAGTCGAAACCATGCCTGTCGACCATTTCCCTCGGACAGCACAACCGAACGACTCGCCCAATGGATGGCACAAAAGGGGCTTAACAACCTACTAGGTCACGGTCCTCCATGAGACGACGATGGTCCCGCTTTCAAAGTTCAGATTAGTGGCACTATGGACTGACTCTATCGTTGTTTGGAGGGGTGTTTCATTTAATCAGGTTTCATCATTCACAAGTCCAAACAACCGAGGATTAGTCTAGCACAACAAACACAATATCATAATAATATATCATCAAACGACAAGACATTAGCAACATAATATTTCAAGCAAAAATAGTTTGTATTGACCGGTGACTAAGTCGCTATCACAGATCAATACAACAAAAAGCGTCAATCGGTCGACTGTGGCGGAGCTACCTCCGACCAGCGCCATCTCGTTTGACTACAAAAGATACCACATTTGGTTGGCGTCGATCGGGTGACTGTGGCGGAGAAACCTCCGACCAGCGCCATCACAGATTGACGTTAATGTTTTAGTGAGGTACATCACTCCACCATTCTATCGACGGCGGCGGTTCCCCCAGTCCATTGTCTCAAGAATGATGTTTGTTTGCTAACGCAAGCAAGTGCGATAAATAAACATGCAACGTGATATGCAACATGGCAGGAGCGATATTCCAAGTAACATATTGAACACAAACAATAACAGACCGACATAATATATACAGTACGCAGGCAAATCTTATATTTACTAATTGGAGGCACCGTAGAAGCCTCCATGTTAATCCTCACGGTAAGAACAAATCAACCGTCGGATGTTTGCGTTGTACGATAAAAACCGTCAGATTAAACTTAAACCCCTCGGATTATCTGTCCGTCACCGAAGGACCGATCCAGAGGTACCAGGTTCGAACCCCATGTCCGCAACTAATAATCATGTCTTCTTTATAATTTTTTTTACGTGATCTCCCCCGAGGCTGCTTTTCCACGCCATCCTATCCCCAATCTACCCCTGTGAAACACACAGCCCTACGAGTTTCCGTACGCATTGACTATATCTCCGATGGCCGCCGGGCCTGCCTATAGGCTATAGATGGCTCCCTAGCGTCTCCGAGGATGGTGAAAGCTCATCGGTGCCAGGCCTTGCCACCTCGATCTCTCTCTGCAGCTAAGGCCACCGCAATCCTCATCTCTAGACTCGCATGGCTACAGCACTTCAACGGGCGGCGACCACTGGTCTGCTCCAATGACAACACACGGGCGTTGCTGCACTTTCTCCTCGAGCTGTGTCTGCAGGTTGCACCTGGGATCGCACCTCCCAGCTCCTGATCTCACATGGATTGATGGATATGAGCAAATCATGTTTAATATTTGTTTGGTTGACTGATTTTTATTAGGTGGATCAGATCGATCTACAAAAGAAGAAAACGATCCAATCAGGCTCTCAGGGTTGTGTTCATGAGGGACCTCTCAATTGCTGATTTTTCAGTATTGGACCATGTTTTAATCTAACTTCTCTGTTTGGTCTGATCATATCCTCCTAATGATTGATGCAGACATACAACGGAGGAGGTACAGAACTAAAAAATATACATACGACGGAGGAGCCGATGTAGAGATACAGTTTGAAGAAGATTGTTGCTGAGGTTAGGGAACTGCGGTAGCATTTCTCCCATACATCCTCTCGCTCCCCTTGCAGAAAGGATGAGTTCAGCGCCCGGCTACATGTGGTGCACGGCCGGGGCGGAAGAAAAATTCACCTTGAGCGCCTGCACAACGTCCGCTAAGGCCAGTGTCTTGCGATGTCGGCAAATAAGTTAATGTCATCATGCAGCGTTGGTATTTCTTTTCAAGAATACATGTTGCGTTTGTAAAATTGCTGATACCTTCATTTTTTATACAAGCACGGTATGATACAGTATTTCTTTTCAGGAATACATGATGGAACTTGAAAGCCTGCTTGGCTGGTGTTCGAGGCTGGGTTCATGTATTTTCTATAATTAGAGCCTGGGTTCATGCATAGATGTTGCATCTGTACAATTGCTGATACCTTCATTTTTATACAAGCACGGTATGATACAATATTGCTATTTGTTTTTGTCTTACAAGTAGGAGAGCAAGTTCAGAGATTCCAGTCTTAAATGTCCTGATGGTAATGTATTCCCTGTTGTTTTGGTTAAAAAAATCGGACTGATTGTAAGGTTGTTCCAGTTTTGCTGATGTGTAGGCCGGTGAATACCATCTGGAGTGTACTTGCTTGCATTCGTCACATACTGTGAGGTGAAGTGGTGACATTGCCATTTATATTACCGGAAGTACAATACAGTATTTCTGTCTTATTTTGTAGGCTCTATGTCAGCTATTTTCTTGGCACGGGATCGATGACTCTTCAGTGCTCTTAGTAATAATTGATAATTGGTGCACAATATCAAATCATAGCACGATATATGTAGGGAATTTATACTCGAACAATAACTTTTTTTGTGTTTGCTACTTTTGACTCGACAATTTAATTAATGCCCCAGTGTATACCATGTAGAATTGTGGGAATCGATTGGGAAAAACAAATTTTATGTACTTCTAATTTTTCATATGTGCCCTGCAGGCGAATTATGTCGAATACTTAGACATATTTATTAATGGCCTAATAATGTCCACCATGATGGTCTGACAAGTATCTGTCTACCATGGATGCTCTAAAGGTATAACATCTATCGTTCAGATTCATATAACTTTCACTTTATTACCTCCTTCTCACTTTCATGGACATCTCTTATAATCTGATGTAAATTTAATGAATAACGACTTAAAGAGTGCAGATCTGACCCATACTTAACTCAAGTAACAAGTTTCACATGTTGATATTATCTTCGTAATATCTCAATCAATTTTGTAATATGATCAAATTCGGGTGTTTGTATCGATCTAGACCTCATGGTCATTTCGGATTATTAAAGAACTCCTCACATTGTATGATCCTACTTTTTCCATTATATTTATAGAATCTATGGATGCATAGTTTTGGTTTTGCGCTACGGGTTAATGTTTGTTGCAGAGTTCTTCCTTTCATAGCCATGCTAGGTAAGTATGATCAAAATTTAGTACTACACAAGTTTTTTTTAACCACACTTATCCTTAGCTGCAAAATTACTATCCTTTTTCCTCATTAGCCATGAACAAAACTGTATTTTAGTAGCCAAATTAATCTAGGGAAAATTACATAATTATTTGCAAAGGGATCGCACCTGCATATTAATCTTAGTAGTTAATATGGTGAGGTTAACAACTCGGTACTTCCTATTACTATTCTTATATGGTCCCACTTGATTAGTAAGCATAGTCAATTTTCATGCTCCAATCAAATGAATGCATAAGGATTATGCTAAGAAAGGAGAGTTATCAAATTCAATAATCATTTTCTCCCCACTTCAAATTTGAGAAATCATAAATGTCTCTACTATTCATCGAAGTGTCTTTGTATTCATTGAAATTCAAAACAGAGGGATAACTGAAGAAGGATGTGTATTTTGGTCGTACAAATTAAAGTAATTTTTCTATGTTATGACAATGAAATATATATTTATTTTGATTTCTAGATATTCGATTTTTTGAAACTAATTTGAACCAAATTATTGGAAACTAATTTTTGCACAGGGAGTATTATTTATTTGTTAATATTCATCTATTGCTCCACATAACTAGCCCATGCAGGTGCACGGGTTGATGACTAGTATAAACAATCGGCATGGCAATAAACAAATAAACAACAACATTGCGGGACTGCTCATAGCAAGGGGTTAGCTTGCCTCGGGGTCATGTAGTTGTTCTCTGGTTCGTCGATGAAGTGAAGACGTCGCGGACTCGGGCACCGGTAGCCCTACACCGTGCCGACGGAGTGATATCACACATAACATGTGCTACCCGGAATATTTACTGAAAAAATGTGAAATCCATACCATTTGACAGATCTCGCAAAGATAGGAATTTAGAAATTGGAATCACTCCAATCGGAGCTACGGTTCAAAAGATACGAACGTTTGAAGTTTGTCTCCCAGGAGAAAGAAAACAGTTCCGCGAAAAAAAAAAACAGACCGGGCCGCTGCTGGGCCGCATGCGCGTCTGCGCGCGCTACGCCTGGACGTGCGGTTGGGCCGCGGATGGGCCTGCCGGCCTGCTACTGCGATGCGCGCTGGGCTGGGCTGGTTCTGCTGCGCACGGGAGGGACCAAAAAACGAAAAAAAACAGGAACGAATCGATCCACTGGATCGGTCGTCTTCAACCTCCCGACCCCGCACGGGAACGGCACAGAACGGCCAGGGACGGGCCAGGGAGCTCGCCCGGAGGGCCGGCGACGGCGGGGACTACCCGGGGGTGGCGTGCCGTGGCCGTGGGAGGGCTAGGCCGGGGCGGGATGGCCTTCCCCAAGCTCTTTAGAGCTCCGGCCATGGTGGCTATGGAGGAATTTTTTGGGTGAATTTTTGTGGCTTTCCTCTCACGTTCTTGCACCGAAAGAGGAGGGCAGGGGAGAGGGAATGGGGAGGAGTGGCTAGGGTTTCCTCGAGCTGCTCTGGGGTGGCCTTGTATAGAGGGGAGGAGAAGAAAAAATGGGTGGTGGCCATAGCTCCCCCAAGATATTTCTCCTCCACCAGGGAGGCATAGGGATGAGGAGGGGTGAAGCTGTCGTGCTGGATACACAGTGAAGCACGTGGATGCACTAGTGAAGGAGGGTTAGGCCGGTGTTTAGTGCTAAGTTGGATTTGGGTATGCCAAAGCGCGCGTCTGGGATGTCCAGAGCGCGACACGGTGACATCGCCGCGTTCCCGGTGACTCGGAGCTCCAAACGGAAAAAGGTTCCCACCACTGGGTTCGTAACGACGAGAACAACACAACAAAACGGGGTGGGCTACCACCGTTAAAAGGAATCTTTGTTCATAGTCAAACATTCAAGTTGGATATTTGATTGAGAACGTACCATTTACCATACTAGGCTCATTGAAAGCTCTTTCCACATGGATACGATTCACATAGCCCTTGTCGAAAGGATTTGGCTTGGCAGTTTCTTCAGTCTTCTTTTCTGGGCACTCATTGGCATAATGGCCCTTTTTATTGCACTTGAAGCAAAGCACTTGGCTGATATCTTTCTTGGGTTCAGGATTTGGGCGGTGCTGTCCATTGTTATGATTATGGCCAGCATGTCCATTTCCCCTGTGGCCTCCATTGTTTCCCTTGAATCCACCATTATGGTTGTGATCATGATGCTTGTGGTTGCTTTCTCCACTATGGCTGCTTCCTCCACTATGGCGATGACCATCATGAGAAAAATGTTTCTTAAACGAGGGTTCAGAATGATGTTTGTTGATACCCAGCTTCTGCTTCCTGCTTTCAGCCTTCTTGATGTTATCTTCCAGTATAATTGCTTGGTCTAGGAAGGCCTGATAGTTCAGAGCGTATGCGACTGACAAAGGAATCTTCAGCTTGTCACTCAGCCCTTTGAGAAATTTTGCCTTTCTCTTACCATCAGTGTCAATGTCTTCAGTAGCATAACGAGACAATGAATGAAAGTCATCCATATACTTCTTAAGTGTCATGTTCCCTTGCCTCAGGTTTCGGAACTCTTCTTGCTTCAAGTTCATAATGCCCGGGGAGATATGAGCATTACGAAAGCCTTCCTTGAAGGTATCCCAAGTCAAAGTGTCTAGAGGGTGGGCGATTTGATAAGTTTCCCACCATTGAGCAACTGGTCCTTCCAACAGATGAGCGGTAAACCTTACCATTTCAGGATCAGTACACTCACCAGTCACCAGATCCTTGTGCACGAGCGCAACCAGTCATCTGCCACAATTGGCTCAGTTGCATTGGAGAACTTGTTAGGCCTGAGCCTCAGAAATATGGCAAGCCTGTCCACTTGGGGAGGAGGTGGTGGCGGTGGTGGAGGTGGCGGTCCATTCTGATTGGCCATGAATTGAGCCATCATAGTCATCAGCTGAGTCTGTGCTGCAATCATCTGTTGAAGCATTGCATCGGTGTTGTTGTTGTTGTTGTTCTTAGGAGCACGTCGGGGAGGCATCTGTGGTTTAAGCATAGATGAGTAAAAGATAGACAGATCTAGGAGAAATATTCCTACCCATACAAGCAATTAACACAATCAACCAAATTCGCTAAACTCCAATACATCTTTTGAGAAAACCGAATTAATCGTTTTGGGTTGAAGCACCCCAAGGTTATGGGAAATAAATACGATAGTACTGCCATACCACAATTTGATAGGTCAATACATCATCAACATCTCGTTATTCTAATAGAAGGTGGTCTAGTCTATCTCCTTCTTGAGTGCATCGAGTTCCTCCTCTATTTTCTTGAGTTCACCAAGATACTTCTGGGTGTTGTGAAGTCTAAATCGAAATCTTGCTCCGAGGTACTTGATGGCCTCCCATGCTGCACTTCTTGCGGAATCAAAGAATGATGTGTGGAGTATTGGGTTTGTGAACATGCAGCAACCTTTGGTCTTGAATAACTCTAATATTTGGTCATGGATGAAGGTCAAGAGTACTTTGTGGACACTTAGAGGAATAACTCTAATAACCTATATGCATATTTGGCTGGTGGAGTTCAAGGCTATTTTGCATAAAGCCAATTTTTTTCTAACACTTTGTAAAACATTTTCTTGAAATTGAGACACGTATGGCATGAAAACCATAGTCTCATCTACCCTGGTTCACCCTTCAAGTTTTATATAGAAATTGGAATGTTGGGATCCTCCGTTGACGTCCTTGATCAGCTGCTCAGAATTGTCCGTAACCGGGGACATGGCTAAGTACTTAGTTTGACACTCTCGAGAGGTTGTGCACGTTCACCATTAGACTTAACCAACCCAAACTATCCCCACACTCCAATAGTGATAGGGGAAAAGAAGAAGATTAAGACGAGATCCTTCGGAAGCATTTTCCCACACCCCATACCGGCCTGACGCGCTCCGCCTACAATCCTCTACCACCACCTGTCAAGCCGGGGTGAGTCCACGCAACTTATTCGATCAAGACAGAGCCCATATGACCAATGGCTGCACTGGAAGCAATCTTCACTTGGAGTAACTTCAAATCCCTTTGTTCCTGGGTGGCCATCCACAAGTGAATATCCCTCAGGTAAAACCCCTGGGAACAACACTCAACTCAAACATCCTCTTATCAAAACCAACTCCACCCAGGTGTTTCATTTTAACTTAGTAGAATTTAGCTTTTCATAAAAACATCTTTTGCATTGCACTGCAATAATCCACTAAGTTAAAATGGGATGCTAGACCATCTAGTAAAGGGGAGCTATTCTAAACAGTTTTAGCATAGCAATTCTACTAAGTCCTACACATGCTTAAGAAAAATATTCTACTCATGCATAGACAAAATACTTAGGAAATTTATGAGGTGTGTCACTTGCCTTGGCAACAAGAAGAGCAGTAGCAGCAGTTGCAAAAATCCTCGTTTCCCTCCGAAAATGCTAACACATGAAACACAACAAATAAACATACAAGCATACCAAAAATTCTAAGGAAAATATGACATGCATGATATGCAAAAAAATTCTAAGGAAAAGATGACAATCATGAGATGCAAAAAATTTATAAGGAAAAGATGACAAACATGAGATGCAAAAATTTTCTAAGTATCTCTAAGTGCACCTCAACTCTTCTAATTATCACTAAGTCATGCATGATTCGAAAATGTGATAAAAATAATTTTTAAATAATAAAAAATAATTAAACAACACCTAAAAATGGAATAACTATTACATAAATACAAATTCGCAGCAAAAAAAGTTACAAAAATAAAAGAGGTGTTCCTACGGCCAGGGGATAACTAAACAAAGCTGTAGCAATTGGAATTACTCAAAAAGCTATTTTTAAACAAAAGTTATGTAAAAAAATACTCAAACTTCCCATTTGAAATTTGAATACATTTAAGTTTGACAAAACGTAAAACTAATACCACAAAAACATTCTACACGTCGAGGGCTTTTCAAAAATATAAAGTTTGCTAAATTTGGCCAAACGGTTGAAAAGTTATGAATTTTACAAGATTGGCTATTTTCTGCAATTTTTATTAATTTCCCGGGACGAATTGACCGGGTTTGACCGGACTGCCGACGTGGCGCTGACGAGGCGCTGACCGTGCAGTGATGCAGCTGCCACGCGGCGTGATGGGACTGGCCCGTACCGGTTCACCTGTCGATCTAATCTGGGTCGTTGATCGCCGATCGAACGGACGTGGACGAGTTCGTCCGTGACGGCGTTGGTGCTCACCGGTGACGACAATGGCGACGGCGGACGGCGAGGCTCCTGTCTTTCTGCTGCTCCTCCGGCTCGTCGGAGTTGTCCCGCGTGCTTCCCTCTTCGTGGCGAAGATGATGGCGTGCTTGGAGGTGTCTCCCGCAGGACCAAACGACGGCAACGACGTCTTCTCGAGTTTCAGTCCGGCGACGCTCCGGCGACGAGCACGAGCTCCCTGATTCTACGTTTACAAATCGAAGAAAAGGGACGGTTGAGAAAAATAGAGAGCTATCTACTAGACAAGGTTACAGAACCCGGGGTGGTCCGAGATGAGCGCAGCATCCAACCTTTAAAGCTCAACGATGGCGGCGGCGGCAGATCGATTCGAGCTCAAAAATAGGGCAGCCTGGCGGCGGAAATTTGGGGGCTTTTGGGGAGATGGGGTGCGGGGTTACTGGGTATTTATACCCGGAGTTTGGTGGCGAAACGATAAGGGAATCAGAACCAATCGAGAGGATTTTCCGGAGTCGGTTCTGTATGAGAACGACTCGTGTTCGTTCTGGAGAACGACCCGACCTGGGAGACGATGGTGCTGGGCCGGTCAGTGGTGCTGGGCTGGCTGCTGGGCCGTGGCTGGCCGGCCGGTCCGATATTTTTTTTCCTTATCTTTTAGAATTTTAAAACTAAACCAAAACTTTTCGGAAAAATTCAGAAAAACACTTTTTGGAAGGCTTATTCGAAATACAATATCTTGGCAGTAGTATTTCCACCAAATAAAATAAAAGTATCAAAATATTGACTAGGGTTGCTTAGCACCCTTTATGTGAATTAATAAAATATATTTTCTAGAGTCTGAAATATTTTCTATTTGAAGCTATTAAATGCAGCAAACACATGATGCTTATGAATGCCATGCATGATTTTTTTAGTTTTGAAACTTAAACAACAAAAAGTGTTTGCTCCCTCGGAATTTTCAAAAATTTGAAAATCCTGGGATGTTACAAGAACTGTGGTGGTGCCCAATCTCGGAGAAGGAGATGAGCTAACCCTAGCAATGGAGGTGGGTGCGAGGAGAGGAAGATGCAGAGCGATTGTGGGCACGATTGAGCTTGGAATCAAGGGCGCATCACGTATGGATGGGTAGATGATGGTTGTGGCGATTTCAATCGAGGTTTGGGAGCTCGATTTGAGATGCGATTGCGGCGGCTAGAGGAAGAAGGTGAAGAAAAGAGGAATGGGGAAAGAGATGCCCTTTTACCCTGCCCCAGTATATATAGGCGCGGTGAAAACCCTAGGGGTGCTGCGGTAAAATGACGAGGAGATAAGGATCTTTGACCAAGGGTCAACGACAAACAGAATGAGACAAAAAAAAGATATTATCTGACGAGATCACGATTGAGGTTGACAGGAGATTGACTTGTCGTTAGGCTGAAGTTTTGCTAAGTGTTGAGTACGAAACCCGGAGGCGTATGAACCCGGTATTGCAAAGCCGGGTTACGATATGGACCGTCAAGGAGAGCTGGCCTAGCTAAGGAAAAAAGCAATGTAACCCGGTATCTTAATTTACTATATGTTGTTCTTATGTTTCAGGGGGTTAACGCGGCCAGCCAGGATGACAGCTCTACTCAAGAAAGCAAAGTTCGAGACTAGAAGAAGAGCATGCCAACCTGGAGACCTGGTTAACCTGGGGGCTACTGATGGGGGATAATAACCCGGTAGGCCCATGAAGAGGGAAACATGACCCGCCAGGCAGAAGGCCCGACCAGGACAGCTAACCATCAGCATGTGCCAGGTTACGTCGATGGGCCAGCAAGCTTGTCGGTGACCCGGCTGACAGAGGAAAGCTTCTAGAAGACCCGGAGGCGGTGCAGGACTTGGAGGACACGAAGGCAAGAAGACCTAGAGTAGGACTCCGAGTCTGGGTAGAACCCGGGCTTACCATGTATAGAACCAGGAGACCCGGTCGTCTATATAAGTGGGCTCCTAGGTCAAAGTTAGACAAGATCTGGACAAGTTAGTACTAGCGAGCGAATCAGAGAGAGATCACCGCTACCAAGCGAACCTTGTAACCTAGATCGAGATCCGGCTCTGTTGTCGTAGCCGGGTTATCGAGATCGAGATTAATAATAGCATAGCAGGAAGTAGATCTTTATCTCCAATGGAGAGGCCGAATCTGGGTAAACACTTTGTCCGCGCAGAGCTAAACAAACTCCCAGACACTAGTTTTGCCTGGCCCAACAACTCGAGTTACCCTATGGTAACATCTGCCGTGACAACCCCACGACGGGAGTTTAGCTCTGAGAAAGGAGTAAAGACATGTTAGCAAAACGTATTACAAGCACACCAAATGGTAAAGTTATAAAAGCAAAAGCTTACTTACCGCTTCTGGGGAATGTTGCCCCCCAAGGTCTCATCATCTGCCTCGGTGGTGACGGCTGCTTTCTTTTTCTTCTCCAAGTCCTTGGTGGAGGAAGAACCGCCAACCTTGCGCTTCCTGGACTTGCCTGTTCTGACATCGTACCAGTTCGAAGCCAAGTCGGCATCTGTCAAGGTCTTCAGCTGAAATACAAAGCATCGGCAGTCCGGCGCCTAGTTGGCAAAATAACCCAGCAATGAAAGCTTTGCTTACCTCTGGGGCTAGGTTGTCGTGGGTGAACATGGCGACGCCTTCGGCCGCCTTCACCTGCAGAGGTTTGATGAGCTCCCTCAGCCGGTATAGCAGCGTGGCCACGTCCAAGATGCTGTTGCCGGCGTCGTCCGCCTTGTACTCACACATCTTCAGTGGGCGGTGGCGGAGCGGCATTATTTTCCTCGACAGCCTGCAAATGACGGTATCGACTATGTCAAGTAGCGGAGCCTCCATCGTCTTCGTCAAAAACTCAATCCGCCTAACGGCAAGGCGGAGGTCACTCAACAAATTGCCGAGTGACGCCTTTGCCGTCCAACATGCCTTGTGAGTAGGCGGACCGTTGACGAAGGGTGGAAGCCCAGTTGTGGTGCCGGGTGTCGGAATGTCTTTGCAATAGAAGAAGGTACTGGTCCAATTCTTCACCGACTCGATGTAGGGAATCTTTGGATACCAGTCAGGTTGGCGGCAGTTGAAAGTTACACTGCCGCAGGTTGCCAGCTGGCGGGCTGCTATGGTTTGTCGGCGGCACAGAAAGCAATACTGCAAAAGCTCTACGGAGGCAGCCATACCCAAGTAGCCCTCGCACAGCGCTTGGAAGCCGGCTAGCACTAGGATGCTATTTGGCGCTATGTTGTGTGGCTGCAGCCCGTAAAAGCTAAGTACAGCCAAGAAGAAGGCGGAGAGCTGCAAAGTCATACCGCGGATGCTGTGTGACGCCAACATGACTCGCTCGCCATCTTGGGGGTCGGGGACAGCTTCGTTGCCTGGTACCCGCCAGGCGCATTCCGTCTTGGGCGGTATGAAGCCGCCATCCTCCAGCTCCTGCAGGTACTCTGACGTCATGCATGACGGCAGCCGGTACCTAGATCCCAGCTCCGCCACCTCCTCTTCTTCCACGACGGCGTCGCTGGCGGCAGCCTCTGGCTCCGCCGTGAGCTCGGCGCCTGTTGTCGTCAGGGACGGAAGGGTAAAGATGGGCGCGGCTGTCGCGCGGGCCGCCGAAGATGGGGAAGATGAAGACACCCCGCCCGTAGCCGTGGCGGGGAAAGAAGAGGTCGTCGGCGTAGAGCTCGCGGGAACTACCGCCGTCGCCGGTGTAGATCCAGATCCAATCGCAGCAGCCGATGCAGCGGCCGCCGCCGCCATCGCCGAAGCCATTTGGCACGGAGCGCCGTTGGTGTGCTCGTCTGAGATGGGAGCAGGAGGTGGAGCGCTCGAGGGAGACGAAGTGGCAGCGGCGGAGTGCAAAGGCGAAGGGTGAAACCTTTTCCCGTGGTGCGTGGGGGTATTTATCTCGCTGCGCCGCGATTCGTGCGCGGAACGGGCGGACACACGATTTCCGCCACGTGCTCACGTCTTGCACGTCGTAGCAACGGTTTCACGGCCGTCGCCTCGATTTCCGCGCGTAGTGGGAAATTAATCATGACGCACGACCAAGTTCAAACTGTCGTGGACTCCGTGACGTCATCCGTCAACATTTGACGGGACCGGTCGAACTGACAAGACCTTTCCTGGAAGATTCCTGACAGCGGTCAGGCCGTCTTTCCCATGTTGGCGGCAATTTATCCGACAACTTTTAGTCGGACTGCCGCCTGATTTAACTTCGGAATGCTTCAAGCTCTTCAGCCGCCTACTACAAGAACAAGGCGGATATCGCAGATGAAAGAAGACGGCGCCTGGAGAACTTCAACCCTTCCGGGGGCTAATGTTGGGGATATACCTACTAGGGGTATCACCAGTATGGATCAATCCGGCTAGTCCAGGGTGGCCCGCAGTGCTGGTAAAGGCTTTGCCTGCTGGGTGGCCCAGATAGCTGACGACCAAAGCAGGCGGATGCTAGCAAGGAGGAGGCCCAAGACCAAAGCTCATGAAGCCACCAAGACCAGGACGGAAGGCGGCATATTTGCCGGCTAGGTTTAGGACTCCGT
Organism: Poa pratensis; assembly: GCA_947311845.1. NCBI lineage: Eukaryota > Viridiplantae > Streptophyta > Magnoliopsida > Poales > Poaceae > Poa > Poa pratensis. The sequence goes on from CAMZMU010000121.1 coordinate 18,839,481, forward strand.
ATACTTGCTGGATACGTAATCACCTTGTAACCCTAGGTCCGGCCGCCTATATAAGCCGGACCGAGGGACACCTTTAGGGCAGATTCTCATACTTTGATACGATCCTAAACTCATTGTAACCTGTTCACGGCTATTGCCTTATAGTGAGTTATAGCAGCACATAGGATCTCGCCACCGCCGCGAGATCCGAAGCTGAGTAAACTGCCGTGTACAATCCCGACCTCGACGACGTCCACCTTCTTGCCCTACGTTCACCCTCGGCTAGCAGGACCCCGTCTCCTATCCAAGATGCCGATACGACGACACTACATGTTGTGTTTTCTGGGATCCGATGAATTGTGAAGTTATGATCAAGTTTGTTCATCTATCTATATTATGTTTTATCTATGTTCCTGCATGCTCTCCGTTCTTAGTAGATGCTTTGGCCAAGTAGATGCTAATGACTTCAAGATAGGGTATTTATGCTAGATAGTGGGTTCATGCCTCTAGAAGACTGGGCTTGATAGACAGAAACAACTAAGACTGTAGATGTGCTGTTGCCATTAGGGATAAAATAACCGATGCTTAGCTTAAGGGTACTGCTGTTAAGTCTAATGCGTTTGTTTACATTAAACACTTTGCTTAATGCTATAATCTGTTGCTTGCAACTTAATACTCATGGGAGACCCGGAAGCTATCTTGTGAGTGGATTATGAGTCATAGATGCAGCTAGTAAGCGGTCTATGTATATTGTTGTAATGCCCAATAGATATAACAATGAACATGTGCTTGTCATATATTGCATTGTCATGCGTTTGCAATTTGTCAATTGCCCAGCTTTAATTCGTTCACCCAACATGTATGTTTATTTGTCTTATGGAGAGACACCACTAGCGAACTGTGGACTCCGGTTCTTTATTCCACACTGATACAAACACTGTTTTCACCATGCTCTACATTACTTCCTGCTGCTAATTTCGTGTTCATCATCATATTCTACACCATACATTTAATCCTTTGTATTCAGCAAGCCGGGGAGATTGACAACCTTCCTGTTTCGTTGGGGCAAATTACTTTGATTGTGTGTGTGCAGGTCCACGTCAGTGATCAGGTAACGGCGCCGCTGACACCTTTCTGAATCTCTTCCAATTCCTACTGGATCTGACAACCTTGGTTTTGTAATCAAGGAAAAACTTTGCTGCTGACTACATCATACCTTCCGCTTGGGGTTTCCCAGTGAACGTGCGTTCCACGTCATCATGGCATCACGCGATGTGAATTCGGGTGATCTTTTTAGGGCATCTGGGTGCAAAATCCACCACCGCCAGCATCCCCTCGCTGTCATGAAGGTCTGGACAAAGCTTAGGCGAAATGCGGTCGTGGAGATTTGGCGACGAGCAGTCCACAACCCTGCACTCCTACGCTCCTGCACTGGCGTGATTCCTCTCCTGCTAACCACAAGTGCTCCTCCTTCCTTGCCCGCCGCAAGTGTAGCGTCGGCGAGCGCCACGTGAATTCCACAGGGCTAAGGGCATATTCTGGGACAACAGCGATGAGGATGACGACAACCTTCATGTTGTTGCATGCTCCGGGCACACTTCATCTCCCTTCTACATGCAGGCAATTATGCCCAAGGCGGTGCCACCGCTGAAGGTCGTGCTGAAAGATATGTGTGTGTCATTAAGGATATGACATAATTTGTGCCGAGAATCCGTCTAAAGAGCACGTCTTCTGTTATTTCGATGTGTTCCAAATTCATATGAAGATATAAATTGAGAGGCTAACTTCGGAGCGAAGCGGAGGCCGTGGTTTTTTCATATGAGTTGCATTGTGTAAATGTACGGCGTTTGTAACCCCACCCGATGTAGTGAAGTTTTACTGGCTGGCACCCGTGGTTTTTTCTCCTCCATTGTTGGAGGGGTTTTCCACGTTAAAATCTCGTGTCCCCGTTGATTTGATCTTTCCGCTCTTCGTCGTTTCTTTGCTACAGTTTATAACATCTTCTTCGTGCACCAGTTATGTTGGGTTTGGTGCGAGGTTTGTGTGCTCTAGGACGCCTCGCCGCTTTCCCTTCGCCGCCGAGCTCTCCTCGCTCGCCGCCCAGCTCCCACTGGTAGAAACAAGGGCTCTAGTCCCGGGTGGTAAGTCCTTCTAATACCGGCTTGGCACCCGGGACCCCCAAATCAGGACTAGAGGCCCCCCCCCCCCTAGTCCCGGGTCAATTACGAACCGGAGCAAAAGGCTTCCCACGTGGCCGCTGCCTGCGCGCGTGGTCGAGTATCTTTTGTCCCGGTTCGTAATACGACCCGGGACAAAAGAGCACCACACATGGCAGCCTCTGGATTTTTTGTATTCCCGCCTTATTGTATATTTAAAACTATGATCAATGTTGCAAAATATATGGTTAATTAATTAAAAATAAAAAAAATACTTATAGCCTATTAAAATGTTCATAAAATAAATATCTATCTACTAAAAATATACTTTATTACATAGAGATCACAACCGGGACTAGATCCAGTCTATTCGATTACATGGAGATCTCATAACATCGGGACTAGATCCCGTCTATTCGATTATATGGAGATCATAACCGGGACTCAATGTAAGTAGTACGTGCCATTGTATTTTCCCTTTGGGTTTATGACACGGTCTAGCAAAAATCCCGCAATTTCCTCTTGAATTACTTGAAAGCGCTCCTTTAGTTGCATGTTCCTCCTGTGAGCCCACAACTATAAAAGAAGGAAATCAATATGAATATCAATCATCATAATAAAAATTATGAATGACACTCAACACAATTGATGGTAATAGAATAGAATTCTGAATATATTTGTTCACGTACTTCTGCAGATATCGCTCGGTTCCGCTCGCTGACCTCATTGCGAATCCACTCGCAAACGAAGTATCCACACAAATTGGTCCCCGGTGGCTGCGTATCGCAGATCTTTACGAGAATAGAATTCAATCAAATAATAATCAAGCATGGTATAATGGTATTGAAATTAGAATTAAAGAGATGCGTGAACCTAGCTAGCTCGTACTACTTACCTCATCATGATGAAAAGTAAGTTCCTCTGCAATTGCACCAGTTGTCCTTGTCGGCCCAGTGGAAATCGGGGTACCATGGGCCGGCCTGCCACAGCCCTCGGCGCTCCGCGGGAAATTCTGCTAAGGACCAGGCGTTCAGCCTGGCGAGCATCGCGAGGGACATTACCCTCGCGAGGGTTTCTTCACTCTACTGAGCTTCTCTGCTAAGGACCAGTCGCTCAGCCCGATGGGTCTCGAGAGGGACTTCTGCCTCGGGAGGGCCTCTCCTGCCCAGAAAACCACCAAGTCCTGGCGCACCTCCGCGCCACCCTCGCGAGGCCTCCCTCGCGAGGCGTCAATTACTACGGAGCCTTGGCGAGGCTCCAGGCCCTCGCGGGGTTCCTTCAAGTGGAAGCAAGCTCCTGCACCCGCTGCAGAGCGCACATGGGCTCTGCGCCCGCCGCAGAGTGACGCGCGCGCCTGCGCGCGATGACGACGACGCCGCAGTTGCCATTCTCGTGTATAAAGCAGTCAACAAAGCTGGGGCAAGCAAAGCGGACTCCAAGGATTGCCATTTTGGTGATAAAGCGACCGGCCGCCGCTACGCTCCAAGCGCGACGTCACCGTGGGGCACGCCACGAGACTCTGCAGCGCCAGCCCACCGTCCTGGATGGACGGTGGCTTTTTCTGCCAAGACGACGTGCTCTCTGCCATGGACCGTGTCCATGGACGACCCCGACGCCGTGCGCTGTGCTCCACCTTTCACTAGTGGAGACATGCCCTTCTGTCCCGGCTCGTGAGGGCCTTTAGTCCCGGTTGGCCAACCGGGACAGGCCAGGCGGGACTAAAGGCCCAACCTTTAGTCCCGGCCCGCTTACCAACCGCGACTAAAGGCCTTCCACGTGGCCGCGATACAGGGATTGGGCTGGAGGAACCTTTAGTCCCGGCTGGTAATACCATCCGGGACTAAAGATTATTTTCCGAATTTTTTTTTAATTTTTTTTCCAACATTTGTTTTCCATCCGGGCTCTAATTAGAGGCGTCTCTAACTAAGCATCGTGTTGTGAATGCTTTCGTAATCCTAGTGCCTCTAATTTCTTTTTTCTAATTGTTTGACTCGTTAGCCTCTCAATTGGACAATTTTTAACACTAATTACACTTAAACTTTAGTCAAATTCTAGTCTTGTTCAAACTTCCTGATCGGTCACCCATCCTCACACTACTCCACCCTCAGCACGCTTAACTTCTCTATTCCTTCTAGCTGTGGTCCCGCGAATCTGATTGTACCTTGTTGTCAATACTACCATATCAATCCTATTAACTCTTATACCATTGTGTCACATGTCTGTATTTTTTGAAACCAAAAACAATTATTTAAGTAAACAGTAATGAATAAGTAACAATAATATTGAATTCCAATGAAAATAAAATAAATAATAAAACTATTTTATTCATTTATTGCCATTTATTCATATAATATGGCATAATTAATACCTTTAAATCTGTAAATCGCAAATTGACAAATAATATATCCATAATATGGTATATAATATAACTTTAAATCTGTAAATATTTTATTCTTTTTCGTTATTATCATATAATATGGTATATAATATAACTTTAAAAAATGCATTAACTATTATCTTTTCCATATTTTTGAATCTAACTAAACTTTCAACATGAAAAGTGTTTGAATTTGAATAAATAATCCAAAACCATTTTCTGTTTTATAAAATAATTATTCTAACTAGTCAAACTATTAACTATTTTGCCATTTTCATTTAAAAAATGCATTAACTATTATCTTTTCCATATTTTTGAATCTCACTAAACTTTCAACATGAAAAGTGTTTGAATTTGAATAAGTAATCCAAAACCATTTTCTGTTTTATAAAATAATTATTCTAACTAGTCAAACTATTAACTATTTTACCATTTTCAATTAAGAGTTTATGAATGTAGATAAAAAATTTAGAGCCTTCTACAATACGAGACTATCAAGATTAAATATTTAGAATTCTATAAAGTGTCAAATGCTCCTTGGATCCCACCGTATTCCGCTCTAGTGTGTGTGAGGGTGGGTGCAACGGAGGGAGGTTGAATGGGGGTAATAATTACCCACTTGCGCAATAGTGAGATTCAAAAATCATCCAATCATGTGCAGGAAGGCTATCCCCAAATCAGGGGGCAAAGTTATCATCATGGATGTCGTCGTCGGGTCTCCTTCCGATGCCAATTACGAAGGCCAGGTCATGTCCGATCTGCTGATGATGGCTGATGCTCTATTGGCATGGCGAGTTTCTTTTGGATGAAAGGCGGCTCCAGCCCTGCTCCATTTATTGAACGAAACAACAGTAACAATTAAGCACCATAGAATCACCTCTTACAAATCACTACCGAGACCAAAACTCAACAAGCAAGCATTGTCAAAAGTACCACATCAGGGAACTAGAGCAAAGAATTTCAAAACATGCAACGCTCCAATCAGACCCACAGCCAAAACTCCAAAAGCGCTTCTGGGGTAACCATGCGCAAGCACTACCTAAATTAACCATGCCCCTTTCAGAACCACGTCGAATCGAAGTTGCCTACCTTCTCCAGTGGCCACTCTGACCGGCAAATCGGCAAATCATCGCGTGGTCCTGAGACGGCAAATCGGCCTTCGATCCAAACAGCGGCAAGACGTCTCTGATGATTTGCACCGCCCGAACAAGTGTTGGGGATGTTGCTAATCATCAGAGATCCTTGCCGCTGCTTGGATCCGACCGAGGGAGGGTTCACCTTCAGCCTCCGCTCTAGGAACTCCTGCCTCTCAGAAATCTTGCTCTCTGCTACCCGTGTACTGCCAATGATGGATGTGAAGTGTACTCTGCCTCTCTTATAGACCGCCTCTCCGAGTGACTCCCTCCAGCTAGCCAATCAGGAACAAGTACGCGGATCGTGTGTTTCCTTTGAGAGCTTGGGAGCCGTTGGATCAAGCGAATGACTCCTTTCGGCTAGCCAATCAGGAACAAGTACGTGGATCATGTGTATCCTTCGAGAGCTTGGGAGCCGTTGGATCAAGCAGTTGCAGTTTGTGTGTATCCTTCGCCGGCCGTCGACGCCTTGCTCCATTCCCGTAGTGTCTCGGCCTACTTTGTTTGTTCATCATGCAACTGGAAACAATACAAGGCACCCGGAAACAATACGAGGCACCCGGAAACAATTTGGTTATTTCTCAAGTCTTGCCCAATTGATTTAAATATAGGAAACAATACGAGGCACCTGGAAACAATTTGGTTATTTCTCAAGTCTTGCCCAATTGATTTAAATATAGGAAACAATACGAGGCACCCTGAAACAATTTGTTATTTCTCAAGTCTTGCCCAATTAATTTAAATATAGGAAACAATACGAGGCACCCGGAAACAATTTGGTTATTTCTCAAGTCTTGCCCAATTGATTTAAATATAGGAAACAATACGAGGCACCCGGAAACAATTTGGTTATTTCTCAAGTCTTGCCCAATTGATTTAAATGTAGCACATTTAGATCGACACATTGAGACATACGATCACATAGCACCGAGACATCTCCTAGCAATCTCGTAGCCTAGGCGAGCGTCCCGAGCGGCATACTTGATGCGATAAAAGCTCAATGGAAACTCTCCCCAACCTAATGCGAGGTTCTCTTCTTCCTCCTTCTTCTTCTCGTCCTACTTCTTCTTCTTCTTCTTGTTGTTGTTCTTCTTCTTCTGCTCAAGCGTTGTGCCAATAGTAACATTGGCTAGAGTATAGAGACTCGGAAGATTAGGGTACGTTGGGTTAGGGTGAACGGCCCGCTGGAGGTCGACGGCGGTCGAAATATTAATTCCGTAGGGCCCCAGCATACGCTGATCGTTGTTAATAGCCGCGCCGCCGAATTTGATGGTTTTGTCCATCAAGAAGTCCTTGAGGGCCTGCGGCACCCGATCAGCGTGGCAAATATGGAACACCAATGTGTCGGTCGCCACGGAGATTTGCAGGACAGCGGCACGCTGCCTCTCCTCGGGTGTGGCATCGGTGAACTCGCAGTCGAGGCCCACAATCTTCATCGGTGCGGCGTCGAGGTAGCGCCTCTTGACGTCGCGGATCCATCTCTCCACGGTTGATGCGCGGAGACTGACCACGACCTTGAAGTGCATGTCGACGGCGTCGTCCTTGTAGTGGTACTCCTCGGATCGAGGTGGGCGCGTGAGTGGCTCCATGGCGCGCGGCAGCGATTCGAGAGAGAAGATTAGAGAGAGGAGATGGTGCATTTGGCAAATGGCATTGTAGCTCTCTTATATAGAGCTAGCAGGGGAGATGAGGAGGCTGGCCGTATGTGGTAATTAATCCGGCCGGCCATATGTTTCAACTTCCCAAAATCCATTAAGTGATTTGATCAACTTCGAAAATCGTTTTCATTCCCCGTGTGATCAACGACCAGCGCGGGAACTAAAGGGTCCTCGTTTGAACGCCATTAGTCGCGGGTTGTATATAGGACCGGGACTAAAGGATGGCAGCGGGCCGCAGACCCATTTAGTCCCGGTTTGTATCTCAAACCGGGACCAAAGGTCCCTAACGAGCCGCGACTAATGGTTGCCGCGGCCTTTTCGGGGCGACGTGTCCGGACCATTAGTCGCGGCCCAGGCCGCGGCCGGGACTAATGGCCCGGACGAAAGGCCTCTTTTCTACTAGTGTTTGCCACCATGTGGATTCCCTTCCCGCCTGCAGTGTTCGGGGAAGAGGACCGAGGCCGTATATAAGGAGGCAGCGTACGACCAAGGAGGGGATCCGGATTCGATCAGCTCATTCTACACTCCACCAGCTACGTCTCAAGGAAGAAGACGGAGCTCCTTCCACCATAGTCCACCATAGCCATAACTGTGCCCTCATAGTAGATCTTGGCAGTTGTTGCGTAGCTTTACGGAAATTTTTAATTTACCGTACACGCAACCCAATAATGGGTTACAATCCTCGGCAAATGCTGCTCAGCGTGGGCGTGGTGGTCCGCCCCGCAACGGTGACCGTGGTCGCTCCTATGATCATGGTGACCGTGGTGACCGTGGCCCGCGTGGAGATTCTCGTGGTGATCGCTGCCGTGATGGAGGAGGACATGATCGTCGTGACAATTGGCGCCGTCGTGATGATGACAGGCGTGATGGAGGCAGTCGCTGTGACAATGGTGGCCGCCGTGATGATGACATGCGCCGTGATGGTAATCGGCGCCGTGGTCGGCGTGACAGGGCTCCCACTCCCTACGTCGACGTGACATGTCAAATCTGCAAAATCCATGGCCACCGCGCAGTTGATTGTTGGTGGCGCTACAACAATGATGGTTCTGACAGTGATGGTGACCATGATGACAAGGTTGCACATATGGCATCCTATGATGTGGATACAAACTGGTATCACTAGTACAGAACGACACATCGGAAACGGGCCAAAAACCCCATCGGAAATGGAAAAAGGGTTCGTGTCCCCGACCCCGTGACTGATGTGAAGGCCCTCATCGGTAACGGAGGCGAAAAAACCGTCGCTGATGGGGCATCGGTTTGGCAACGGTGGTGCACATACCTCCGTTTCTGATGTGTCGGAACAACAGAAACGGAAATTCTGTTTCTGCTCGTTTGTATTGAGGTTTCTTCATAAGCCTAGAGCAGGAATAGATTTGTCACTGGACATTTAAAATTTCACAGCAGAAGCACAAAAATGCTAACAAATTCATTCATAAGGTATAACAAATGTCACCGATACATTGCATCACAAGACAACCAATTACTTATCTTCATTGTCATGCCTCTCTAAATCTATCATTGACATGTCTAGCTAAATCTATCGATGTCATGCCTCACTAAACTTATCCTTGTCATTTCTAACTTAATTTATCTTCATGACTTGCTGTTACATATGCCTTACAACTTTGCCAAGTTCATGAATTCAATCTTCTTCTTGGACGGTGTCGCCGAAATATAATCAACTCGCCACTTTGTCCCCGACCTTGTATTTAGCTCATTTAAATGAGCTTAACGGATCAGCACCATGCTCTGCACATAGTGCAATAAGCGAGTGCTGATGTACTGAAGGTGCCTCTTTTGTAAAGTGGTCACTGAAATGCAAAGAGAGAATATATGACTCCATGTTAGCTCACTATACATCTAGCATAAAGGACATACAACACAAAAGGATGCTTAAGACAGAATAACAAACTTACAAATCCATTGCATAGTTGTTGTGTACCAACAATTATGTCGGACGACAAGCGCACCTTAGCTAAGGACCCGGCTTTTTATACAGTGTCACCGAAATATACATCTGTTTTGCAAAGGAGTTAAGTCAGCCATGAGTTTCATACACTACCGATTTGTGCTAGTTCTGTTCTTTTCGAGCGACACTACAAACGGATCGGAGGGAGTCATGTTTTAACTGGTCCTATGGAATAAAACCTAAACAGAACAATGACAACAACCCTAGTTCGTCGGCACGACGGCCGGTCACAAATAGATGTATTACCTTTGGATCTGGCGGCGGGAGCACGTAGTCGTCCTCGGATCGACAGGCCATGCGCCCTCCACCTACAGATCAGGCGACGAGATCTGCCCGGGTGGAGCAAAGAACGGGTACGTGCTGCCACGGTCGGAGGAGAGGAAGATGCGCGCCGACACGGTCGGAGGGAGGGAGATGCGCGCCGCCACGGTCGGAGGAGAGGAAGATGCGCGCCGCCACGGTCGGAGGGAGGGAGATGCGCGCCGCCACGGTCAGAGGAGAGGAAGATGCGCGCCGGCACGGTCGGAGGGAGGGAGATGCGCGCCGCCACGGTCGGCGGGAGGGAGATGCGTGCCGCCACGGTGGAGCTAAGATCTGGTGCTGCGTGGAGGCGCCGCCACACTTTGAGAGTGAGGCTGAGAGTGAGAGCGATAGAGTTTAGGGCTGTGTGAAGGGCGCATTTATAGCAAAGTAGAAAATCGGAAATGGAGGGGATAAACAACCGTTTCCTTAGATTTTTTCACTGACACACTGGGCTTATACTGATCTCTACTAGTTTTTTTAGAAACATATCTCTACTACTATGGAGAATTGAAGAACATAAAAATAAATAACTACTCCTCGGCCTCCGCCTTCTCCTGCTCGTATGCGAGGAGAGCCGCGTAGTCGTCCGTGTCGTCGCGCGGCTCCTCGCCGACGATGTCATCGTCGCCTGTGCGCCCCTCCCACATCTCATCGTCGTCGTAGGCAGGATCGTCGCGCAGCTCCGGCGGGAGGAGAAGCAGCTCAACTCTTTCCGGCGGCATAGGCACCGCCGCGCGGTTGAGGTGCCAGCCACCGGGTAGCCGAACCTCTGACCATGGCACTGGCCTCCTATATTGCCAGTGCCGCTCCGCGACGGCCTGCCTGACGATGACGCGGTTCCATCCAGGCGACCGCGGACGAGCGTCTCTCCGCCGCGGCGAGCGGTTGCGGTCGCGGGCGCCCGAGGATCCCGCGTCCTCTTCCGGCGGCATAGGCACCCTCCTGTGGTTGACGCACCAGCCACCGGGGAGGCTAACATTTGACTAGGGCACTGGCCTCCTATATTGCCAGTGCCTCTACGCGACGGCCTCCGGCACGACGACGCGGTTCCAATTCAGCGAAAGCGGCAAACTGCTGCGGCGAACGCCCGAGGAGTTGCTAGGAGTATCCATGGCTGCGGCGAAGTGGCGTACTGAGATAGCAGGGAGATCATGGGTTTCTAAGGAGTAGTGGGCGGCGGTGCCGCGGCGCCACTACGCCATAGCAGTTACTCCACTCGCATCGAATTCCACGAAGATGGAACGTGTCCACATTGCACACAGACACACAAAAGTCTCCGTTGCCATAGAGGCACATATCGGAAACGGAGCCAGAATTATGACCGTTGCCAATATTATGGGTAACGGAGTTCATACTTTCTCCGTTACCTATGTTGACGGGCCAGCCGCGGCCCAGGTCAGGTTTGTACGCACTGGCCGCACGGAAAGCGCGATTCTCCGTGGCCTAACGCCTGCCGTTTCCAAAGAGGGGTATCCGATGTGTCGTTCTGTACTAGTGTATTCTGACACAGGAGCAACTGATCACATCACTGGACAGCTGAGCAAGCTCTCTACTCATAAGTATCAAGGGCGTGACCGCGTCCACACGGCCGATGGAAAAGGTATGGTTATAAGTCATATTGGTCATTCAATGTTGTGCACCCCACATGCTTCCTTGCATCTAAATAATATTCTTCATGTTCCTAGTGCCTCAAGAAAATCTTTTGTCCATTCATAAGCTTACACTTGACAACAATGTGTTTCTTAAATTTCACCCATTCTTCTTTTTGATCAAGGATCAAGCCACAAGAAGAATACTGTTTAAGGGGTTGTGTCATGGTGGGCTCTACCCCTTAGTTCCCACCTCTACAGGGTCGTCATCCAAGCATGCGTTTATCACAATAAAGCCTTCTTCATCTACATGGCATCGTCGTTTAGGGCATCCTTCTTCTTTCGTGGTGCAACAAGTTCTTAGGAAGCATAAGTTATCTCATACTCCAGAAACAAATCCTTACATTTGTGATTCTTGCCAACTAGAAAAAGTCATCAATTGCCATATCCTGTGTCTACTAGTGTTTCCACTGTTCCTTTGGAAGAAGTGTTTTCTGATGTATGGGGCCCTGCTCCAGCCTCTGTTGGCAAGCACACTTATTATGTAAGCTTCATCGATGATTTTAGTAAATTTACTTGGATTTATCTTCTCAAGAAGTGTTCTGATGTTTATCAAGTTTTTCTCAATTTCTAACAACTTGTTGAGCACAAATTTGATAAGAAAATTGTAACCATGCAAACTGATTGGGGAGGAGAGTATGAAAAGCTCAATGGCTTCTTTCAAAAAATTGGCATCACCCATCATGTCTCCTGTCCCCATGCGCATCAGCAAAATGGCTCCGCTGAGCGTAAACATCGTCATATTGTTGAAGTAGGTCTTGCGCTTCTAGCTAATGCTTCCACGCCTCTTAAGTTTTGGGATGAGGCTTTCCTTACGGCTACATTTCTTATCAACTTGCTCCCTAGCAAAGCTCTAAATTTCGAGACCCCTGTTGAACGCCTCTTACATACCACACCCAATTATGATTCTTTACGGGTTTTTGGTTGTGCATGCTGGCCCAATCTCCGCCCTTATAAGAAGCGTAAACTCGCTTTTCCGCTCTAAACGTTGTTTTTTTTGGGGTATAGTCCTCCTCATAAGGGAGTCAAGTGTCTTGATGTTTCTACATGCCGTGTATACATATCTAGAGATGTTGTGTTTGATGAAAATATTTTTTCCATTTGCTTCGTTGCATCCCAACGCTGGAAAATGCCTTAGCCAAGATATACTTCTCCTTCCTACATCATCTACACATGGGGATGCACACATGAATGACTATATGCCTTTGCCTGTTATACCTGTTACTAACCATGGACAGGACACTGAGGATTCAGCAGGAAAAAAAATCGTTCAAATTGATGAAGAAACGACTCAAAACAGTACAGCAAATGATGCTAATACAAGTTCAGAAGAAGACAGAACTGATGCAGATCCCGACGCTGATTCTGAATCAGCCTCGGATTCAGAAAACACCGATCCCGGTGATGATTCTCGCACGGATCCCGGTCCTGCTCCGTCTGTTGTGTCAAAGGACAGCACCGGCGCCTCCGTGTCGCCTTCCCACTCGCCTGCGGCACGTGCCCACGCGGGGACCCCGAGCGGTCCCTGTCTCCGCATGCAGAAGCCGACAACGAGCCCGACAACGACGACGCCGTGTCCGTTTCCCGTTTGCCCGAGGTGCATGCAGATGCCGACAGCGGGGGCGACAGCGATGATGCCATCGACACCATGTCGGCTTCCCATTCACCCGAGGCGCATGCCCACGTAGGGACCCCTGCTCCTGATGCTGGATCGTCTGCACCCAGCCGTGGTGTAGCTGATTATGCTGCTTCTTCTGATGGAGATGATGTGGAATCTTCTGCAGCTGCTGCCCCTGCGCCTCGCACACGCTTACAAAAAGGTATTCGACAACCAAAAAAAATAAAAAGATGGTACAATCACATATGGTCGCCAAACTAAAATTTATTGGGAAGCAAATTCTGTTAGATATGGTCTATTAACATCTACATGCTATCAAAGATCTTGGCGATTTGCATTTCTTTTTGGGAATAGAAGTTAAGAAAGTTAAAGAAGGATTAATTTTGACACAAGAAAAATATGCCATGGGTCTACTAGCTCAAGTTGGTATGATGAATTGCAAGCCTGCTCCTACACCATTGTCTTCTACTGAACATTTGTCTCTTCATAATGGCACTCCTTTGGTCCTGAGGATAGTACACAGTATAGAAGCATTGTTGGTGCTCTTCAGCATTAGACTCTCACACGTCCAGACTTGTCGTTCTCAGTTAATAAAGTTTGCCAGTATCTTCATGCAGCTGCAAAGAGAATTTTGAGATATGTGAAGGGTACAATAGAAATTGGTCTCAATTTCATGCGTTCCTCTCACACACTATTGAGTGCTTTTTGAGATGCAGATTGGGCTGGCTGTATTGATGACAGGAGATCCACTGGAGGTTTTGCAATCTTCCTTGGACCAAATCTAGTTTCATGGAGTTCTCGTAAACAAGGCACAGTGTCTCGTTCAAGCACTGAAGCTGAATATAAAGTTGTTGCTAATGCCACTACTGAGTTAATATGGGTTGAAACATTTCTGCATGAGCTTGGTGTTCAGTTAAAGGAAAGGCCATGTCTATGGTGTGATAATTTAGGTGCTACCTATCTGTCTGCAAATCCTGTCTTCCATGCACGCACAAAGCATATTGAGATTGATTATCATTTTGTTCGAGAAAGAGTAGCAAGCAAAAATTTAGAGATCAAGTTTATTTCTAGTAAGGATCAGGTGGCTGATGGATTCACTGAAGCTCTTCCTGTTAGAGAGTTAGACAAGTATAAGTGTAATCTAAATCTTTGTAAAAGTTTAGATTAAGGGGGGCTATTAGAAGTATTTGTACCTGTACGTATAGGGTATCGTGTAGTACACCACCCCTATATGTACCCCTTTGTACAAGCCACGTTGGAGGCTGTTTCCAACCCTATAACACGCACCCGACGCCCTCGATCGAGGCAACGTCGTTTCCCCAAAACCTAAAACGCCAACACTCTACTCCCCATAAAAAACAGCAGACTGTCATCCGCGAATAACAAGTGGTTCACCGGTGGAGCCGATGAAGCCACTTTGATTCCTTCAATGTGAAATGACTCATCACAAACTTTTAAAATGCACGAAAGATCCTCGGCAGCTAATAACAAAAGATAGGGTGCGATTGGATCACCTTATCTAATACTAGGTGCAAAGTCAACTAGCGTCATCCAATACACGCGCGGCATCTGCATGCTGTGTGGGGAGTTGATAGCGTAAAACTACCATTTTTCAAGTCAAATTTACTGATTGGTACCGGTCGGGTCCAAAATCATATTTTCATACCACATTTTGCCCAGATTCTCTCAGAAAACCCAAATCACTCTCTGATCCAATTTAGACAGCCGTTCTGACAGGGGTGGCCCACCTATAAGGTAACGTGGCAATTAGACCCCACTTGTCAGTCCAATAAATAACCAAAATATTTATTAAAAAAGAAAAAATCTGAGAAAATAAATTATTTGGGGAGGTGAATTGTGGGCCCCACTTGTCAGCCTACAAAAATCGAAATATAAAAAATAAACTGCACGCTCCCACCCCGTTGACTCGCTTGCTCCTCTTCTCCTCCATGGCCGCTCCTCTTCTTCTCCATGTTGAGCCGGAGTTGGAGCAGCAGGATCCCGCAGTGGTGGCGTCCAAGACCACACGGAGGCAGCGGGATCCGCGGCCAGGGAGCAGCGGGCGGTCGGAGGATCCCCCAGGCGACGGCGGGCGGCCGGAGGAGCAGCCAGGCGGCGACGGCCGCGGCGAGGAAGCGGCCGACCGGGCAGCGCGCGGAGTGGGCGCCAGTGTCAGGTACTAGTAGTGGTATGGAATAGTGAGAGTAAAGGTATGTAATAGTAGGTTAGTAGCTGTGAGGGCATATTAGGTATTCCACTTTTAGTGGCATCTAGTAGTTGGCTATGTCTTTATAAGCCACTCTTGTATCCTCTGATCTTAATCAAGAATATGAACCCTAATTTTATTCAAAGTCGTAATGGTATAAATTATTGGCTATGTCAGTGGAATTGACTAGTCTCCAAGGCAGTGGGTTTTCTGAGAAAACTTCGACAAAATGTGGTATGTAAATGAGATTGAGACGTCGACGGGTACCAATCGGTAAATTTAGCTTGAAGAGTGCTAGTTTTACGCAATCAACCCCAGTGTGGGCTATAAAATGGCCGGTCGCCTCTTGGCCCAGAGCAACAAGGGCATCACAAGCACATACACACACGCATAAGATAAAACTTAGCGGTTCGATCGAGTCGAGGAATCAATGGCCGCCTCGAACAAGACCCTGCTGGCGTCGGCGCTGCTGCTCCTGCTTGTGGTTGCGTCGGCATCGGTGGCCGCCGGTAAGGACTGCGATTTCGTTGCGTTTGCAACGTGTGTGCGAAGGATCACTATAGATGGCGGTGACGTCAACAGTTGCTGCGTCCCCTTGGCAAGCAGACGTGACTGCCTGTGCAAGCTACAGGCCGACGCAGATATGGCTTGGAGTGCCGTCCCCTGCATCATGGAGATAGAGTGCGCCGCGTAGAGGCTCCGAGCCACCTCTTCCCGTATATCTGCGCAAGCTCCACGGGGTGCTTTCCTCATTTGTGCTTTCCTCATTTCTTGTCGGATTTCCCAGTTTGAATTGTGTCGATCGGTGATGGGTCGTACCGTATGTGTGTTGTTGCAAATTCTGATTGTTTTGCTTATTTAAATCTCCTCTACGAAATAAATTTTCTCCCTTGCTTATTTCTGCAATGCATCTGCGACAGTTCAGTGTTTATGCTGAAGCGAGCACCTCTGATCGATATCTTTCTTCAGCGCTTAATCTTGCATTCAAACACACAAAGATATATTTCTGACTCGTCGGTCAAGCTGAGGACGTGCTAGTATGGTTTTTAGATCTTTACCATGCTTCAATATCCACCCCAGAACGAGGCTGGACCGTTCCCCTCTCTCCGCTACAGTAACGAGAGGCGATTTCTGAGCTCTCCTTCTGCTCCCACCTCGCCGCCGGCGATTCGCGCAATTACCCACCTCCGGCAGCCGCTCCGGCGGCGGGAGGCTGGGGAATCGCCGGATCCCGGCGTGTACATAGCGTAGGAAACAGTAGGTTGCTAGCCGGCGGCGCTGTGGAGTTGGTGGCGTGGCCGGAGTGGCTTTTGGAGGCGGTGGTCCTCTCCTTCGTCGTTGGTGCTCCGGTGGAGGCTAGCTTCGGATCTGCCGCCTGCGCGGCGCTCGCGTCTCCTCGGAGGTGTGCTGCGTCTCGTCCCCGTGCCGGAGTCCAGGTGGTGGTGGATCCGGCTTTTGAAGTTCTCGAGGGTGCTGCTCGAGTTGACCAAGCCAGCGTCGTCGTCCGGAGCGCAGGGTGGAGGTGCTTCGGCACCGAGGAGCGTCGCCTTCCTGGCTGCATGGGGGCTCCGTCCAGTCCAAGCTTTGCGTGGTGGAGTAGCGGCGGGTTTCGCCGGCGTGTCGTCCTGCGTGACGAAGATGAAGCTGGGGTTCAGGAGGGCCTCGTTGTAATTTTCTTTGTTTCCTGGACCTTTCTGTGAAGCTTGGTCAGCTTCTTGTAGTTCTCTCTTCGCAAAAAAAAAAAAAAAAACAATATCCACTGCATATATCCATGGGATTAACTAAGATCCAAACTTGACGATGACACTCCCTTTTCTCATCTTACAAGATAGAAACCTTACACGTATACATATCAATCATCAGAGATATGTTTACATTACAAGTATACTTTCTTTAACTAGATTAACATTAAAAGTAAAACTAAAAGGAGGCCGCTACGTATTTGCACAAGAAACTGAGTAAAAGACTGCAATTTGGATCGAATATCTCAGCGTTACGGCAGGAATGGCAATGTACAACATCAGAAAATTGAAACAGATATCCTCAGATTGCAGCTACATTACCCTTTGAATGAGGAAGCGCCTTCAGCCCTTCACATTTAAGTCATGTTAGGACGTGCACAAGAAAATACGCTCAGTTTAGACTACATAAAGAATGTTAGCTTTTCTTCGGAATGTTCAGAAAGTTTGACCAATGTAATCCATGAAAATTCCAAGAACAACATTATGCTTGCTCGCCACTGCAGCTCATATGAAGAACAGGCAAATCACCGGTTGTCTCAGTTGGTGTACTTTGATTCAAGCTTCTGAAACTCCTATATAAACAGGACAGAAGACGTTTGGAGAAATTTCTAATTGAGGGATCTAATGGAACTTTTGCAATAGATAGCGGCAGCCACATAGCTGTTTGCATCATCGTCAAAGACACCAATGGATAAATTGTTGTATCGATCTCTCTCCCTTTCTCAATTCTCTGACGAAACTGAAGACGAACAGGAGACGAGATGGAGATGTTTTGGTGCAGCTTAACACTCTTGCTGCTTTCCGTATTGTTCTTCTCTATTTATTCGGAGGATTCAATCGCGGCGCATACCCACTACTGGGCCGTGCCATCCCACGACCAGAGCAGTCTCCAAACGATCCTCTACAACTACGGGGGATTTCGCATAGAATGCGTCTTCGCCCAACTGAATTTTGGCTGAAAAATAGCTGACTGAAAAATGACTAGAAACCTGAACCCACAAGTGTCAAACCCAGCAAACACCTACAGGTTCAGACAACAGCTAACTGAAAGACTTGTGCAGCAGAGTTTGATCAACATCAAACATTTATACGAGAAGCTGCTTCAGGTAGCCACTTGACGTAGTAGCCTCAGATTGTTCCCAGCCTACAGAGTTTTCAACAACGTGGGAACTTGTGACGCGTAGAATAATGAATCTGAATGCATCAAGATTAAGATCTAACGTTGGCTTGTTGATTAATGAATGGATAGATCAAAATGCACAGTTTATGAGCTACAAATACATGTATCACTTCCCTTCACTTCATATACTATACAAATATTGTTCAGTAAGGAGCAAAACATTGCTTGAGACATGCCTCAGAATATCATATTTTACATTAACCGACAATTTAATACTTTCAGTAAATCATTTGTTAACGAATAAATAGACTCCAAAGTTGGCCGTAAATAAATATGTAGATTACGATATCTAAATAACTTTTATTCTGAGGAAAGAGCAAAGAGTTAAGAAAAAGCAAAATATATATTGAATGTTGAAGAACTTGCTACCTTTTGAGTATGTAGTACGTAGAAAGACTAAAATCACTATTGTGGTAGCAGGAGAGAATGCACAACCATAGATCTAAAATATCACATTTTCCAATCAGGATTAAACAAGGATATTTTTACAGATAGGTATACAAGTAGTAAGTACTGAAAATTCCAGTTACCTGTAAGTAGTAAGGATATTTTTACTACATATAAGTAAAAGTAGTAAGTAACTGTTTTACCTACAGAAAAACATATATTGTAATTCTACACACAAAGAAGTCAGCGACGAGCCAATTATGGACTTCGCCGTCTCCAAACTAATGAAGGAACAGGAATAATTGTATTCAACAGAATTTAATCGAGAAAACAAAAACAAATCCATGGAAAATCCATAATCATGAAACTCCAGTAGAACAAAAATAACTGAAGGGTTAATCAGGACATACTGTATCTGAGTTTAGCATTCAGCATTCTGAAATAGAAACTCCGAATATTGTACTTCAGATGAGAGCACGTCACTGCCGTGAGCATAGATTGCGGCTATCAAGAGAACATATAATGTTAGTCAGGAACTTACCAATAAAAAAACAGAGCAACAAAGAGTCTACATCAATCTACACTCCGGTGACCCGGGTGGATTTTTTTTAGATAAAGGGGTTTATTACTTAAAGTTTAAGCATTACACTCGGGTTCTGCATATCAACGTACACAGCCGCAATCCAAGTGAAAAAATAAAAAGAGTGTGTAGCACTAGACGAATTACAATCAAGAAGTGAATAAAGTAGATCGCCAGCACTGAAGATGAAAGCGAACGCCTATGGAGGAACAATCCGGCGATCAAGCGACCATCCATGTCGGGTAATAATATCCCTTGCCACCTCTTTCAAATGTGCACATGCCTCCGTAAAGAGGCCTCGATGACCCTCCCGTTGTAAGGTGGACCACGAACGGAGAATACTTGTGCATCGGTAGAGTATCTGCAAAGGAGAAACATCTTTATCATTGAAAACCTTGTCATTTCTAATTAGCCAAAGCGACCATATAACGGCTATCGTTCCCACCCTAATAACGGTTTTATACTTTTTATCAATCCCATGTAGCCAGTTGCCAAAACATTAGCAATAGACTTTGGTTGATATAAGTTAGACGCTATCTGGATGGATGACCATATAGAACGTGCGAAACTACACTCGAAGAATAAGTGTTTTATTTTCTCTTGTTGTGGACAAAAAGTACACTTCGTACTTCCATGTCAATTCCGTTTAACAAAGTTATCCTTAGTTAGAACGACACCCCTACGAAGATACCACGTAAATACTTTTATTTTAAGTGGAATCTTCATTTGCCATATTTTTTATTATCATCGACTGGTACATCGGAATATACTAACGCCCTATACATAGAATCCACGGAGAATTTTCCATTCGCACATAGATTTCAAAGAAACTCATCGGGACCTTGTATGAGTTGGACCAAAGTCAACCGTGCCAACAAGGAGTTCCAAGACGTTAGTCTCGGCCCAATTAGATCTCGCCTGAACATCACATTCGGAGGAGAGCACTGCATGCCAGTGGCAATGGTATCCCCTTTATGACGCACAATATTGTATAGGGCAGGATTTGATCCCGGAGGGTAGTATTACCTAACCATTTGTCCTCCCAGAATCTAATCTCCGTACCATCCTTAATATTAAATACCCCGAAGCGAAATAAATGTTTCTTTGTCACCATCAGTCCGGCCAAAAAGTGGGAGTCACCAGGTTTCCAGTACACATGTGATACCGCCTTTGTACCAATGTATTTTCTCTTAATAAGCATTTGCCATATCCCATCTTCGATAAGCAGTTTAAAAAGCCACTTACCTAGAAGGGCTGAATTTCCCTTACGGGCCCGGGTGGATGTGCCACCAATATCACAACATTCAACTCATGCAGTTGTCATTACATCATTACTGAAAGCCATGGTTGTTTACTATAAGGGGTTGGCGCGCTTGAAAAGACAAGGATGTCGCCTAGAGGGGGGGGGGGGGGGTGAATAGGCGATTAAAACTTTTCCGGTTTAGCCTTGATAATTGTGGAATAAAACTAGGTGTTTAAATTAACAAGCTAACAACCTAAATATACTAGGCTCAGCTATGTGAACCAACAACTTATGCTAAGCAAGACAAGCACATGTGATAGTAATATAGAATATTTCAACCACGAAGGCTATCACAATGTAAAGTGCATAAGTAAAGAGCTCGGGTATAGAAATAACCGAGGCACACGGAGACGAGGATGTATTCCCGAGTTCCTCCTTTTTAGGGGAGTACCTCTCGTTGGAGAGGTGTGAGGCACCACAAAGGTCAATCTCAACGCCACAAAGGCTCACCCTATTCTCTGATGAACCACACCACAAAGGATTGGTTCACCTTCCACTATCAGAATCCTTCAAGGCAGATTCCGGAGCCTTTACAACAACAATCCGAGGTACAACCCACAACTGGATTGGGGGCTACCGAACGGCTACAAGTGACCACAAAGGTCTCAACCACCACAAAGGCGTCTAGGGTCCAATGACCCAAGAGTAACAAGCTCACAAACTTTCAACTTCCACGAATCCTCGTGGAGAGCACAAACCGATGCACAAAGCAATGGCAAGAGCACAAGTGCTCAAATCCTTATTGAAAGTGCATGTGTTGCCCCATGCGTGGTTTTGGTAATTAATGACAATCCTTATGGACTAATGTTTGCATTGAGATATCTTTATAGATCTTGTTCATGAAGAAGATTGGAGTTCATCTGTTGGACTCTAGAAGAATATATGATGAACCCAATGGGTTCATATGAAGAATGGTCATCTAAAGTTGAGCTTATTGCAAGCATGGCTTGGAAAAGAAGGTTGAGTGAACATTCATGTTTATCTCCAAGCCATCATCTATATCAAGAGAAGAAGATGAAGTGCAAGTGGATACATGAAGACGGAGCTAAGCGAGGCTCTCCCATAATGGTGTATGGGAGAGTATTTGGAGAAGTCATCATCAAGCATGTGCTAGCAAGCATAATCAAGAAAGGTGTTCCAACTTGAGGGAGTCAAGATCGGCATCATCTAGCTCAAGTGGAATGCACAAGGCAAAGGTATGATCTTGATAGGGTTTCTATTTTACCGGTCTCGTGGTGTTAGTGGGAGACCGGGTTATAGGATAGACGGCGTACTATCAAGAGGGGCTCTCAAGTGCGTAACTTGATCGAATCTTTGTGGAGAGCTCAAACATTTGCATACTTGGCATATCATCTTTCTTGGTTCTTATTTGGCTTTTATCCATGTGAGAATTTAGAGCTTGTGTTCATCTCCATACCAAGTTCTAGTTCATCAAAAACGGATTTCATATGCATATATATCTTGTGGCGTTTTTGATATTGGAGGTTTTACCGGCTTATCTTTTCTAGAGAGGTCAAACTCTCTCCTTATGCTTTCCTCCTCACATGATGGACTATGATGTGTATATGCATGATCTTGTATGGCTTGTGATTATCTTCGAAACAAGCCAAAGATCATAGAAAACGGAGTCTTGATGAATATCTTTTTGAGTTTTGATGTTGGAGGATTTACCGGTTGTTCTTTTATAGAGAAGGTTTAACTTTATACATTTGGTTTAATCCTCCCTTGTTAGACTATGATGTTTCTCTGCATGATCTTGAAGAGCTCTTCGTTGCGATTCCAACGAGCCCAAGATCATCGAAATCGGAGTCCGGATGAAAAAGTTATTGCGGTTTTCGTTTTGCTGTTTCTGTCAGTTTTCAGGATTCTGCGCAGAAAATTCGGGCACTGGAATTGGGCGGAAATTCCGGTCCAAACTTGGACCGGAATATCCGGTTCGCCCAGTTTCCTGCAACGACTCTATTTCGTGGGGCTCTATAAAAGCCCTCCTTCTTCCTCAAAGAGATAAGCTTCCAAGCACGAAATTGCCCCCCGTTGTTAACCTCTTGAAGCTTTGATTTCTCTCTATTCCTCAATGATTCTTGCCTCAAATTAGAGGGAAAAGAGAGAGTAGATCTAGATCCATATTCCCACCAATCCATCTTTCCTCTAAGTGAGGGGAACCCTTTGTATCTAGATCTTGGAGTTCCATTTGTTGAGTTCTTCTTTGTTCTTCCTCTCTTCTCCCCCATAAGCATTAGTTACTTTTGGTGGGATTTGAGAGTGAAGAATTTGGGCACTTGTGCTCTTGCCATTGCTTTGTGCATCGGTTTGTGCTGTCCACGAGGATTCATGGAAGTTGAAAGTTTGTGAGCTTGTTACTCTTGGGTCATTGGACCCTAGACGCCTTTGTGGTGGTTGAGACCTTTGTGGTCACTTGTAGCCGTTCGGGAGCCCCCAATCCAGTTGTGGGTTGTGCCTCGGATTGTTGTTGTAAAGGCTCCGGAATCCGCCTTGAAGGATTCTGATAGTGGAAGGTGAACCAATCCTTTGTGGTGTGATTCATCGGAGAATAGAGTGAGCCTTTGTGGCGTTGAGATCGACCTTTGTGGTGCCTCACACCTCTCCAACGAGACGTACTCCCCTCAAAAGGAGGAACTCGGGAATACATCCTCGTCTCCACGTGCCTCGGTTATTTCTATACCCGAGCTCTTTACTTATGCACTTTACATTGTGATAGCCTTCGTGCTTGAAGTATTCTATATTACTATCACATTGTTGCTTGTCTTGCTTAGCATAAGTTGTTGGTGCACATAGGTGAGCCTAGTATATTTAGGTTGTTGGCTTGTTAATTTAAACACCTAGTTTTATTCCGCAATTATCAAGCCTAAACCGGAAAAGTTTAAATCGCCTATTCACCCCCCCCCCCCCCTCTAGGTGACATCCTTGTCCTTTCAGCGCTTTGCTGCGCTCGTGGGTATATTGCGGTTATCAATAGATGACATACTGGTCTGAGTAAAGATTAGTGTCTCATAAATGATCTGGTAAAAATTAATATGCTTTTTAGGAAAATATTATACGTATTGGTCTAGCACCTGCAATATAAACTGTATACTACAAAAGTAACAAGTTTAGAGTTGTTAATCACTTAACGAACCGAGCCCGAAGACTGGTGTGTAGAGGCGGCGGAGCCGCGCAAGGCGGAGATAGTGGAGGTGCAGCCGGTGGCAGAGCTGTTGTGTGTCACTTGTGCATGTGTTGGCGGGGAAGGAGGAGGCACATTTAAAAAGTGGAGGGGAGCAGGTCCGCTCGGGTGGCTCGTTTGCCGAAGCTACAAAAGGGTTTCATTGGTGGCCGTGCACGGGAGGAGAGTAAGGCCAACACTCGATGCTGAATCCTCCCGATCTGTAGTGTCCTTGAGCAGTGGTGGTGAATACACGGTTGAATCGGCAGAGTTGTGGCTGAGCTGTCGGATTCGAGCCCGAATCGACGGGAGAAGAGCTAGCGGCGGTCACTGGAGGAGAGGCGTGAGGGCAACATGAAAATTCCAATTGGCAGTTGTCCTGCACGTGTTGACCTTTCTATTTTATAACCGTGACCCAAATGTTTAATTTTACAGCACTTGTTGTCTTTTTAAAACTGGGAAAATTTACATGAAGGACAGCTGCTGGAGCAAGATTTTTGGTCCAAATGACCTAATACAGGCGAGAGTCGATGGTGGCAACGTGCGGGGGGAGAGCGACATCCGACATCCCTCGATGCTGAATCCCTCCCGATCTGTGGTGCCCCTGTAAAGTGCTGGTGGATTTGGAGCCGAATCGATCAGTTGTGGCCGAACTATCCGATTCGAGACCAAATCAATGTGAGAAGAGACAACGGTGGTCACCGTAAGAGAGTTGAGGGGGACATTAAACTTCCGATTGACATTTAGCGTGCGCGTGTTGGCTTTTTTGCTATATAGTATCAACCCAAGTGTTTTATATCTGCAACAATTGGTGTTTTCTATTTAACAAAAAATGATAAAATTTACATTAAGTGCAGTTGCTGGAGCAAGATTTTGTCATCAAATGACCTAAAAATAGTTATGACCTAAAATAGGGGGCAGCTATGGGAAACACCACGAGAAAGGCATTTTTAGCATGGGCTACATGTATCCCTATATTTTAATTTTTCAAACAATATTTTAAAGTTTAAAAAAATCTAAAAATAAATTTGGATGTAGCTTATACCTTATCCTACAAATGTGCAAATTTTTAATGCAAAATTCTTCATATTTTGGGTTTTATAAAAAAGTCAAATTCTGACAGAATTTGGAGGTGCCCAGTTCACGCACCTGGTTTATATTTTTGTCTTTTTTGTGTAGCGTAGAATACAGCGTATTTCGAATGAGATTTTTCACACTTGTAGAATATATCCGTGGCTATATGTTCATATTTTTAAAGATTTTTTTTACACTTTGAAAGTTCTATATTGAATCTTCAAAATAAAGCGCTACATTTAGTCTGGGCTACAAAACACTACACTTGGAAATACCGTAGTTTTATATGCAGTAGATAGAAAATAAGTTTTATATACAAATAATATTATTTTTTTACCTTTATCTAAACCCAACGGAAGGTTCACATGTGGAGAGAGCTTAGTACTTGATGGGGAATAATATTATTTTTACCTTTGTCTAAACCAATAAATGGTTGACATGTGGATCAACAAGAGAGCTTATCTAAACCCAATGGAAGGTTCACATGTGGACAGCTTAGTACTTGATGGGAAATAATATTATTTTTACCTTTGCCTAAACCAATAAATGGTTGACATGTGGATCAACAAGAGAGCTCTATTCTTATGGAGCTT
The DNA here is from genome assembly GCA_947311845.1 of Poa pratensis. Classification (NCBI taxonomy): domain Eukaryota; kingdom Viridiplantae; phylum Streptophyta; class Magnoliopsida; order Poales; family Poaceae; genus Poa; species Poa pratensis. The sequence goes on from CAMZMU010000121.1 coordinate 18,864,554, forward strand.
AGTTCTTTAAAGGATTCTTCACCTGCTCCGCATCGTCCTGGAGTTCCTTAAGTTGCATCCTGATCTGCTTCCACCACGCTCTAGTCCTACATACAACCCCAGCTGCACTAAATTTATAGAGCTAAATCAAAATTTAATTTCTAACGATTTAATTTATCCTCAATAATTCCCGTAGCTTTGAGTAACATAAAGAACATGCAAAAGACGTGACATTAAGATAGGAGAAGAAATTACAGCATGCAGATTACAAACCAAAAGAGGTAAACCCGCCCGCGTCCGCACAGCGAAACTGTCTACCCTACTCCTCGCTACTACCCGCTGGCCGCTTGGCTAAAACCCACAAGGCAAAAGTCTCCTTAATCTTACTAATTACAGCCGAATCTGGAGCCTGAATTCTATCAAAGTTCCTATTGTTTCTTTCTAGCCAGAGGCGTCTACAACCTGCAATGCTTAGCGTGAGCAGCTCCTTTCTTTTTTGCTCTGGTCGACAGAGGCCGAGGCTGCTCCACCATCCTCTGAGAGTGCTGTCAGGAGTTGGCACGAACTACGCGAAACCAAGTGCCGAAAAGACCTGAAACCAGATGGTCCTAGAGGTTGGGCACTGCACCAAAAGATGATCGATGTTCTCCGGTACTTGATCACAAAGAAGACAATTGTCAGGGCCCTGCAACCCTCTAGCAGCAAGCCTCATCCCAGTCCAGCAACGATTCCGCAAAGCAAGCCACATGAATAGCTTCTCCTTAAGTGGTGCCCAACTTGCCCACAGAAATTCAGCATAGTCCGGCTGTACTGAACCCAGGAAGAACCATTCGTACGCCGAACTTGCTGAGTATATGCCATTGGGGGAGAGTAGCCAGCGAAAACTGTCAGGCTGATCTGATAGTGGAGGCATCTCCTGGATTAACTGCCAGAGTTCGACGAACTGAACAATGGCCGGCACCGACAGAGTGCCCTGCAGAGAAACGATCCAATTATTGTGGAGGAGGGCTTCCTCAACAGTGTAGTTGAGGGCGCTGCTTGGCTTGACAAAGGGTAAGACATCTGGGGCAATTTGCTTTGGACATCGACCATTGATCCAGGAATCTGACCAAAAAGAGTAAGCTTGCCGTTTCCCACCGAGCAGTCTGTCGCTGCAATGAACATATCCTCTGGCTGAACCGAAATTTTGAGTCGTAGCCCGCTCCAGGCCCTCTTAGGGCCTACCTTTTCCATCCAACGCCATCTGATACGTAAGGCATCGTTGAGCATCTTCAAATTGTGTATCCCCGGGCCCCCCAAAATTTTTGGCTTGCAAACCTGCATCCAAGCTACCTTGCAGTGACCTCCTCTCGCTTCTTCCGCGCCTTTCCAAAAGAAACATCGGTGAGTAACACTGCACTAGTTGTTGACTGTTCAAATAAAGTACAAGTGCAGGGAGAGGACGCGAGTGGCTGCTGGTCGCGCTCGCACGGCAGTACGGCTCGTGGCAGCTAGTCTTGGTACTAGTATAGGCACTGTTCATCGATCAGGCTATTAGCTACTAGCTACTCCCTCCGTTCCAATTTAATTGACTTGCTATACATCACATGTGGATGTATCTAGACATGTTACAAGTCTAGATACATCCACTTGTAGTGCATAGCAAGTCAATTAAATTGGAACGGAGGGACTAGTTGTTTGTGTGTGAAATCCATACGTGTACGCACCTCTGCTGGATTGTACGTGGTATGTACTTGTCAATCGGCCGGCTGCGTCCCGATATCTTGTTCGACGGGATGACGCCGTTCCCGTATGTATCGCCTCGTCGAGACGTCGTCCTAATGGTTGTATTGATATCCGAGGGTCGAAGACAACCTCTCACCTCGCTAGGACGGCGCCAAGTTCAAGTCGGATGAGTATCCAGGTGAGCTCTCGCCGGGGACCCTCCGGCCATGCCAATTTCACTACAACAAGCCCGCCGCACCTCGCGGGCTCTCGAAAGCGCGCCGTTGCCCATCCGGGACCTCATCGGGCCCACCCGACCCTTGCCAGCCGCCCCGGCTCTCGACAAGCACTGCTGACCCCCGACAAGGCATCGCCGACCCTCAACAACGCATCCCGACCCTCGACAAGCATCACTAGCCTAGACTCCCCACTTGCAACTGGGAAAAAGTCAGTTCAACTCCGGTTGCAACTGGAAAAAAAAGTCAGTTACAACTCCACTTGCAACTCAAAAAAAAATCCAGTTGCAACCCCAGTTGAAACTGAGAAATTCTCAGCCACAACTCCACTAGCAAACTAGAAAAAGTCAGTTTTGACCCCACTAGCAACTGGAAAAAGCAGTTGAAAAAAGCTCAGATACAACCACATCACACAACAACAACTAAAATTTCTCAGTTACGGCCCTACTTACAACTGGGAAAAACTCAGTTTCAACTCCAGTTGCAACTGGGAAAAAACTCAGTTGAAACTCCACTTGCAACTGAAAAAAAAATCAGTTGCAACACCAGTTGAAACTAAGAAAAACTCAGTCGCAACACCACGAGCAAACTGGAAAGCTCAGTTGCGATCCCATTTGCAACTGGAAAAGTCCGTTGCAACCCACTTGTAACTAGAAAAAAAGCTCAAATCAATCACAACACACACCAGCAACTAAAAATCTCAGTTACGGCCCCACTTGCCCACTTGCATATGGAAAAAACTCAGTTTCGCCTTCAGTTGCAACTGGAAAAAACTCAGTTGCAATTCCATTTGCAACTCAAAAACAAAAAACAAATTCCGTTGCAACCCCAGCTGAAACTGAGAAAAACATTAACCGCAACTCCACTAGCAAACTGGGAAAAGTCAGTTGCAACCCGACTTGCAACAAGAGAAAGTTAGTTGCGACTCTACTTAACCGCAACTCCACTAGCAAACTGAAAAACTCAATTACACCCCATTTGAAACTAAAGTTCTCAGTTATGACTCCATTTATAACTAGGAAAATAAATAAATTATAAATAAATTGAATTGCAACCGCCACTCTCTCTAATTGCCATTCCCTCTTCCTTTAGGCTAGAAACTACAACTAGAAAAAAGGAACGAGACTAGCGGCACATGTACGAATATCAGCGGGCCATAGAAAAAACGAAAACAAATACCTAATGCAACCCTAGTACATAAACAACAACGGACAAGCCAAAAAGAAAAGGAATCTTGAAGCATGCAGCCATACACATACACACAGTCACACACGCGCTCCGACGTGCAAAAGGCCCAAACAAAAAAGACAAAAGACAACACGAATCTCGAAGCAAAACAATCAACGGTGCTGGACATGATTGAGCGCTAAGATAATTCTCAATCGACTGAGAATTAGCAAAACCGTTGCTATATTAATGTCCAGATAGCCTTCCACTTTAAGATCCGTTGGTGGTTTAATAACACTGTACGTATTGTTAGCCAATGATACCCTGCAAAATCAAATCGTTGTCAACCAAATATCTTAGAAAGAAATGATGAAGAAAAAATGTAACAAATACTATTAAACAGAGTAAGTACATACTTCATTATAAATTAGGTCTGCAGTGTACATAAAGTGCTCCTCGAAAATAGACGGCGCTGAATCGCCCATAACCCGCTCGCATCTCACTGACGGTCCCTGCAGCATCCCCTTCTCGGCCAAAATCCCTCTCTTCCCAACGACCCGACTTTGATGAGAAAACATACATCTTGCATAGGGATGGCGGCCATTCGGACTCCTCCACTAAGGGATCTACCTCGTCTCCACAATAGCCACCCAAAATGGGGATCCTAAACACCTCGTAGTAAGTTGATACCATCGGATCGTACACTAGATGTGTACGGTACATCACATCCTTAGCCGGGCACGTCGGCAAAATATTCCACCGTCGTGTTGCAGGGTTAACCACAAAGTTATTGCGAAGCAAGAGGAGGTTGTTGCAATGATCCTCAATGTTATAGTTTCTCCAATCAACGCAGCCTTCCTGCCAGAAATAGCCACAATGGGGACTGGTGGAGGGTAGGAAGCTGAGGTCACCGCTGACCTCTCGGGCGCCCGCCGTCGTGGAGGATGGGCGGGCGAGGAATTCGGGGAACTTGTGCTCGTCGTAGTGGACGAAGAGGCCGGCGAGCGAGAGAGGCAGCAGATCGGCGCGTAGGAGGCGGCGGCCGTCGACGGCGTCGCGCCACGCCCTGCAGGCGCAGCGGGCGGCCGCGAGCCAGCGTGGCGGCGCGCGGCGGAGTACGGCCGCGAGCACGTCAACCGGCAGACGCGCGGCCTGGTCCTTGATGACTCACAAGTATAGGGGATCGCAACAGTCTTCGAGAGAAGTAAAACCCAAATTTATTGATTCGACACAAGGGGAGCCAAAGAATATTTATAAGTCTTAGCAGCCGAGTTGTCAATTCAGCCGCACATGAAAGTAGACTTGCCTGGCACGATTTATCAGTAGCAACAATAGTACAGCAGAAACAGTCGCAGAATAGTAACAGCGGTAAAATAGAGACAACGGCAGCGACTTTAATAAACAGCAAGATTATAGATACTGTAGGCATAGGGATGGATGAATGAGCGTTGCATGAATAAGATAGCTCATGTAATAGTCATAACGCAGGGCAATGCAGGTAAATAATGATAAAAGCATCCAAGTACTGATCATGTGTAGGCGTGTGTTCTGTATTTAGTTGTACGTGCTCGCCATGAGAAACTTGCACAACATCTATTGTCCTACTAGCCCGTTTGCAGCGGGGCCAAAAGGAACCTTCTGGTAATTAAGGTGCTCCTTTTTACAGAGAACCGGAGCAAAGGATTAACGCTCCGTGAATACACATGATCCTCAAGTTATAACTATCCCCCTTGGTTATCCCGATTGTTGTCACTCCGGGACCTCAGGTTCAAGACAATAACAGGTGTATACAACTTGCAGATATGATTCAAAACAATAATTATTCTCATGAAACAACAACATGTTCAGATCTGAAATCATGGCACTCGGGCCCTAAGTGTCAAGCATTAGGCATAACAAGTTGCAACAACAATAGATAGTACTAACAATGGATACTAGGCCCCATGCCCTGACAATCTGACATCTATTACATGAACAATCTCATCCAATCTCTACCATCCCCTACAGCCTACAGCGGGGATTACTCACAAATGGATGGGGGAATCATGGATGGTTGAAGGAGAGGTGATGATGATGAAGACGGCGATGATCTCCTCCAAATCCCCGTCCCGGCAGGGTACCGAAACAAGAACTGCAGACCCCCGAACTAGGGTTTTTCGATGGCGGCGGAGCTCGGGTGTGTGTTTCGTCAAAAGGAGTTCCGTCCCGACGTTTTTAGGTCAAGTGCTTTAAGTAGTCCAGAGGGCGTCGCGAATCGATTGCCGAGGGGAGGCGGCGGCCTGGGGGCCACCCGCGCCATGGGCCCGCCGGGTGCCTGTGGCCCACCCCCTCGGCTGCCCTCCTGGCTCCGTGAGTCTTCTGGTATGGAAATAACTTTTCCAATTTTCTGGTATTTTTCTGGGAATATTGAATTTCTGCACAAAAACGAGACACCAAAGCAATTCTGCTAAAAACAGCGTTAGTCCGTATTAGTTTCACCCAAATCATACAAATCAGAGGAGAAACAATAGCAAAAGTGTTCGGAAAAGTAGATACGTTTTGGACATATCAACTCCCCCAAGTTTAGCTTATTACTTGTCCTCAAGCAATTCAGTTGACAAACTGAACGCGATAAAAGAAGAACTTTTAAGAACACATTTGCTTCATATGATGTATACATACTTATGCTAAAGCCATGGTCTTAAACTTTACATGATGAAACCCATGAAGATAATGATACTAATAAGTATGTGAACTCATGAAAAGGTACCGACATATTAAGGATTAACAACATGAAGTATATTCATAAGTAGGATTGCAATGCACATAATAAAGTATGGTATGATGGTATCTCGCTTGCTCTTTGTTGGAATAGCAAAACATAAATGCCAGAACACCTCTGAGGTTTAAATGTAGACTAGACGTAAATATATCAAAGATAGAAGCATCAAAATTACACCTCAAGTAATAATATTCTGGGACAAGCATATCACACTAATAATGACAACTATGCTCTCTAGGAAGTGCTCAAAGAAAGGACGGTGACTCAACATGAAAGTAAAAGATTGACCCTTCATAGAGGGAAGCAGGGATTATGTCATGTGCTAGAGCTTTTCAGTTTTTGAAATCGTAAGGAGAGTAAAAATATACTTTGAGAGGTGATGACGTGAAAGCACACGTTCGTTGGGAGACCCCAAGAGGAAGGTATGAAGCAGTGCAGCAGCAAGTTTTCCCTCAGTAAGATACCAAGGTTATCAATCCAGTAGGAGTAAGAAATCACTTCTGAAGGTTGTCAGTGGCGCGCTGACGTGGAACCTGCACACAACACAATCAAACTACTTTGCCCCAACGAAACAGTGAGGTTGTCAATCTCACCGGCTTGCTGAAAACAAAGGATTAAACGTATGGTGTGGAAAGTAGTGTTTAATTGCAGAGAATGAAAAGGAACAATGATTGCAGTTGGTTGTATTATCAGTGTAAAAAAATGGACCAGGGTCCACAGTTCACTAGTGGTCTCTCCATAAAAGATAATTAGCATGCAGGGTGAACAAATTACAGCTGGGCAATTGATAAAATATTGAGCGCATAACAATGCATATATATGACAAGATGACTACTATGATATTCAATTGGGCATTACAACATGATACATAGACCGTTATCCAACAACATCTATGACTAATAATCCACCTTCAGGTTGACATCCGTGTTCCCCGTTGGTATTAAGTTGCAAGCAACAGATTATTGCATTAAGTAAAGTGCGTAATGTAAACAATACAATTATCCTTAGATAAAGCATCGCTGTTTTACCCCTAGTGGCAACAGCACATCCACAACCTTAGAAGTTCCTGTCACTCTCCCAGATTACTGGAGACTGAACCCACTATCTAGCATAAATACTCCCTCTTGGAGTTAAAAGCATCTACTTGGCCAAAGCATCTACTAGTAACGGAGAGCATGCAAGATCATAAATAACATATAAGATAGATTGATAACCAACTTGACATAGCATTCAATATTCATCGGATCCCAGCAAACACGACATGTAGCATTACAATAATATGATCTTGATCATGATAGGCAGCTCACAAGATCTAAACATGATAGCACAAGGAGGAGAGACAACCATCTAGCTACTGCTATGGACCCGTAGTCCAAGGATGAACTACTCACGCATCACTCTGGAGGCAGGCATGGCGATGTAGAGCCCTCCGGTGATGATTCCCCTCTTTGACAGGGTGCCGGGAAGAGCTTCTGAACCCTCCCAAGCTAGGGTTGACGACGGCGGCGTCTCTGGAACTTTTCGTGGATAATGGCTCGGGTATTTAGGGTTTTCATGTCGGGGGGATTATATAGGCGAAAGGGCGGCGGCTGGAGGCACCCAAGGGGGCCACACCACCCCACGGCGCGGCAGGAGGTGGGCCCGCGCCGCCCCATGGTGTGGCTGCCTCCTAGGTCGCCTCCGTCTCTCCTTTGGACTCCGTGTACGTGTTGGAAAAATAGGAGGTCCTGTCCAAGTTTCGTCCAATTCCGAGAATATTTCCAGAACAGCTTTTCTGGAATACAAAAACAGCAGAAAACAGGAACTGGCACTGTGGCATCTTGTTAATAGGTTAGTCCCAGAAAATGCATAAAAATGCTATGAAGTGTATATAAAACATGTAACAATTGGTATAATATAAACATGGAACATCAGAAATTATAGATTCGTTTGAGACGTATCAAGCATCTCCAAGCTTAGTTCTACTCGTCCTCGAGTAGGTAAAACGATAAAAACAAAATAATTTCTGAGATGACATGCTACCATCATAATCTTGATCAAAAAGTATTGTAAAGCACATGTTATGAATAAAGTGATCCAGGTCAATGGTCTATAGTTTGCTAACAAATCGATAATGAGCAAACAACTAAATCATATAAGCAAAAAAAATTCATGAATAGTACTTTCAAGACAAGCATCAAAAAGTTTTGCATAAGAGTTACCTCATAAAGCTATAGATTCTAAGTAAAAGGTATTTAACCAACACAAAGGAAGATTAAGCTTCAGCAATTACTTTCAACTTTCAACATGTATATCTCATGGATATTTGTCAACACAAAGCAATATAATAAGTACATTATACTAGCATATAAAAATTGTTGCACCAAAGTTGACACTAGTGTTTGCTTCTGAGATAGAAAGAAGTAGGAAGACTGACTCAACATAAAAGTAAAAGAAAGGCCCTTCGCAGAGGGAATCAGGATTAAATCATGTGCTAGAGCTTTTGAAGTTTTTGAAATCATATAGAGAGTAAAAATAAATTTTGGGAGGTGTTTGTTAATTGTCAACGAATCAGAAAATAGAAAAGTACAATATGACCCCTGCCAACCAGACTTTTAAGAGCGGCTCCCATGAAGGACGTTATTTCTACCAGCAAGGCAGATCATCCCTCTTTTCTCTTTTGTTTACGCATGCAGATATTTCACTGGTATCATTGCTTGTCTGATAAATCAGGGCAAAAATGTGAAGAGAATTAAGCGTTAAAGTTGTAATTAATTGGGACTGGGCATCCCATTTGCCAGCTCTTTTTGCAAAATTAATGGATAAGCGGATGTATATGCCACTAGTCCGGTGGTAAAGTCTGTTTGACAGTGACATAAAGACATCCACCCCGTCCTCATGAGCTTGGTAAACATTGACACAAAAAGGAATAATAAAGTTTTGAATAGTTTAAAGGTAGCACATGAAAAATTTACTTGGAGTGGAAAGGAAATATCACATATAGGTAGTTATGGTGGACACAAATGGCATGGATTTTGGCTCAAGGTTTTGGATGCACGAGAAGCATTCCCTCTCAATACAGATTTAGGCTAGCAAGGTTATTTGAAGCAAACACAAGCATTATAAGACTATATACTGTCTTCCTTGTTAACCAAACCCTTTTACTAGAAAATATCTAGACCTTAGAGATACCAATCATACAAACCAAATTTCAACAAGCTTTACGGTATTTCTCCACTAATAGGTTTTAACCACATGATACAAAAGCTTAAACATGAACTACTTGATAACTCAAAACAATTGACAAGTATCAAATTATCCAAGACAGTGATCTACAAGAATATGTAAGCTTTTTTCATTATACCATCTACCACATGCAGCATTTTCTGTTCCAACCAAACACCAATCAACTTATTTCAACACAAACTCTCCAAATAATTATAAATGAAACAAAAGAGTACTTTATCTAAAAGAACTAACAGCTCTGAACAAGAGATGCATGAAAAACAGGAGCTAAAAGCATAGCAGTAGCTAAACAAGAATACTCAACAAGTATAAGTGAAGAATAGGAGTATTCACATGAAAAAGCGGAGCGTGTCTCTCTCCCAAACAAGATTGCTAGGATCCAACAAGTTGATCTAGAAAATAAAATAACAATGCAAAATAAAAGCACACAGACGCTCCAAGTAAAGCACATATGATGTGAAAGAATTAAAATATAGTTTCACTAGAGATGACCTGATAAGTTGCTGATGAAGAAGGGGATGCCTTGGGCATCCCCAAGCTTAGACGCTTGAGTCTTCTTGAAATATGCTGGGGTGATCCATGGGAGCATCCCCAAGCTTAAGCTCTTCACTCTTCTTGATCACATTATATCATCCTCCTCTCTTGACCCTTGAAAACTTCCGCCACACCAAACTCAGAATAATTCTCATTAGAGGGTTAGTGCACAATCAAAAACTCACATGTTCTATAAGGACACAAACATGACAATTACTTTTTAAACATTAGCTACTGCCACTGATGTTATGTGAAGCTCTTCACCCAAAAAAGAATTCCACTCAACACTAGTAAAAGAGAGAATGCAAAAAAAAAGGCAGAATCTGTCTAAAACAGAACAGTCCGTAAAGACGAATTTTTTCGAGGCACTTACGTTGCTCAAATCGAAAAACTCGAAACTAATGAAAGATGCGTACATATCTGAGGATCACGCACAAAAATTTCAGATTTAAATAATTTTTCTGTGATTTTACAGAAGCAATACGGTGAACAGCAGAAATCTGTTCCTGCGCAGAAATCCAAATCTAGCATCATCTTCCTATTAGAGGCCTTACTTGGCACAACAATGCAAGAAAATAAAGATACAAAGGCATTTCTACAGAAGTAAACAGCACCTTGACTCAAACTGAAAACAAAAGATAATGGGTTGCCTCCCAAAAGCGCTTTCTTTAATGCCTTTTAGCTAGGCTAGAAGATTTTAATGATGCTCTCGTAAGAATAAGAGTTGAAAAACAAAATAGAGCATCAAGAGGCAAATATCAACACATTTAAGTCTAACCCACTTCCTATGCAAGGAATATTGCAATAGAATAAATTATTGAAGCATAAAGCAACTAGCATAGAAAGACGAAACAAATACAACTTCAAAACTTTCAACATAAAGAGAGGTGTTTTAGTAACTTGAAAACGTTTACAACCATATTTTCCTCTCTCATAATAACTTTCAGCAGCATCATGAACAAACTCAACAATATAACTATCACATAAAGCATGCTTTTCCTGATCTACAAACACATAATTTTTATTAAGCTAAAAAACAGTGGGGTCATTAAACCCAATTTTGACAATAGTAGTATAATAAATATCATTAGGCAATATAGGATCATCATCAAGAGCATTATCATATATAACATTAGGGAGCAAATTTTTGCTTTCTGCAATTTCCTTTTACTTGAGTCAAGGAGCTTGTTACTTCAAATTTATCAAAAGGAGATATTTCAATAGAATCATGACATTCAACAATATAGCATTCTTCCTCCTTAGGTAGGCATGGAGGGCAATCATATAATGTAAGAGTTAAAGAGTTACTATCTTTAGGAGGTAGATGCTCCTTTTGTTCATCACTCTCTTTCTCTTTTTCATCCAATGAGCTTTCAGTTCCAGCAATTTCTTCTCCCACAGGTTCCTGAAAGGTAGCAAGTTGTTCTGGAGAATAAGTTTTTCAAGAAATTCAGTGATATAAGGATTATCATTGTAATATTCAAGGCAATAACCAAGTATAGCATAATTCTCAGTTCTACAAGGAGCATCATCATGTTGAATAAAACCAGCAATTTCATAGGCACCCTTAAAAACAACAAATTCTTCAATTTGTTCAAGATTATCAAAGTCATAGTTTCCTTTAGCATAAGCAGCCAAGATTTCATTATCATTATAATCACATTGGAAAGGGAGGTGTTTATGCCTCCTACAGCAAAAACATTCATTAAAGCACCAGGATTCATCATAAGTAAAGCACAAGTTTCTAGCAAAACAATTCAATTATATATTTGTACCCATAAGTGTTTCCCTTTTTGAGACAAGCGGTATTCCTTATAGTAATTCTGCTGTTCCCCCGTGAACCCACTTAGACAATAAGATTTTGTTTCAAAGAGAAAACCCATTGATAGCGAATAAATAACTAGACATAATAACAAACCGAAATAAACTAAATGCAAGAAACTATTTTTTTGTGATTTTGATAGACAAAAGCAAACAAGACAAGATAAAAATAAACTAAGCAAGACAATAACAAAGTAAAGAGATTGGAAGCGTGAGACTCCCCATGCAGAAATCCTCTTACTCCCCGGCAACGGCGCCAGAAAATATTGCTTGATGACGTGAAAGCACACGTTCGTTGGGAGACCCCAAGAGGAAGGTATGAAGCAGTGCAGCAGCAAGTTTTCACTCAGTAAGATACCAAGGTTATCAATCCAGTAGGAGTAAGAAATCACTTCTGAAGGTTGTCAGTGGCGCGCTGACGTGGAACCTGCACACAACACAATCAAACTACTTTGCCCCAACGAAACAGTGAGATTGTCAATCTCACCGGCTTGCTGAGAATAAAGGATTAAACGTATGGTGTGGAAAGTAGTGTTTAATTGCAGAGAATGAAAATGAACAATGATTGCAGTTGGTTGTATTATCAGTGTAAAAGAATGGACCGGGGTCCACAGTTCACTAGTGGTGTCTCTCCATAAAAGATAACTAAAATGCTGGGTGAACAAATTACAGCTGGGCAATTGATAAAATATTGAGCGCATAACAATGCATATATATGACAAGATGACTACTATGATATTCAATTGGGCATTACAACATGATACATAGACCGTTATCCAACAGCATCTATGACTAATAATCCACCTTCAGGTTGACATCCGTGTTCCCCGTTGGTATTAAGTTGCAAGCAACAGATTATTGCATTAAGTAAAGTGTGTAATGTAAACAATACAATTATCCTTTGACAAAGCATCGCTGTTTTACCCCTAGTGGCAACAGCACATCCACAACCTTAGAAGTTGCTGTCACTCTCCCAGATTACTGGGGACTGAACCCACTATCTAGCATAAATACTCCCTCTTGGAGTTAAAAACATCTACTTGGCCAAAGCATCTACTAGTAACGGAGAGCATGCAAGATTATAAATAACATATAAGATAGATTGATAATCAACTTGACATAGCATTCAATATTCATTGGATCCTAGCAAACACAACATGTAGCATTACAATAATATGATCTTGATCATGATAGGCGGCTCACAAGATCTAAACATGATAGCACAAGGAGGAGAGACAACCATCTAGCTACTGCTATGGACCCGTACTCCAAGGATGAACTACTCATGCATCACTCCGGAGGCAGGCATGGCGATGTAGAGCCCTCCGGTGATGATTCCCCTCTCCGACAGGGTGCCGGGAAGAGCTTCTGAACCCTCCCGAGCTAGGGTTGACGACGGCGACGTCTCTGAAACTTTTCGTGGATAATGGCTCGGGTATTTAGGGTTTTCGCATCGGGGGATTATATAGGCGAAAGGGCGGCGGCTGGAGGCACCCGAGGGGGCCACACCACCCCACGGCGCGACAGGAGGTGGGACCGCGCCGCCCCATGGTGTGGCTGCCTCCTAGGTCGCCTCCGTCTCTCCTTTGGACTCCGTGTACATGTTGGAAAAATAGGAGGTCCTGTCCAAGTTTCGTCCAATTCCGAGAATATTTCCAGAACAGCTTTTCTGGAATACAAAAACAGCAGAAAACAGGAATTGGCACTGTGGCATCTTGTTAATAGGTTAGTCCCATAAAATGCATAAAAATGCTATGAAGTGTATATAAAACATGTAACGATTGGTATAATATAAACATGGAACATCAGAAATTATAGATACGTTTGAGACGTATCAAGAGGTGTATGTTAATGGTCAACGAATGGTAGCAAACAATACAGTATTACCCGTGTCAACCAGACTTTTTAAGAGCGGCTCCCATGAGGAACGTTATTTCTGCAGCAAGCAGATCATTCCTCTATCTCTTTGGTCTACACATGCAGATGTTTGACCGAATGCTCAGTTAGCAAAATGTGAAGAGTTTATGATGAAAGTTGTAAATTAAGGGGGCTGGGCACCCCGCTGCCAGCTCTTTTTGCAAAATTATAGATAAGCAGATGTAAGCTGCTAGTCTGAAATAAAGTCTGATTGACAAGTGTAATAAAGACCATCTACTACTTCCTCATGAGCTGATAAACAGAGACACAAATAAGGAGTAATAACAATTTTGAATAGTTTAAAGGTAGCACATGAAAATTTTACTTGGAATGGCAGGAAAATACCACATAGGAATTTATGGTGGACTTTTTGGAACAACTTGGTTTTAAGGATTTGGATGTACAAGCAGCATTCCCGCTCAATACAAGTGAAGGATAGCGATAGACTGGGAAGCGACAACTAAGAGAGCAATAACCGTCATAATCATGCTTGCGACAAAATAGTATTAAACGAGGCATAAAAGTGATACCAATACTCTGAGCCAAAATACATCACCGAGGCTTGATTAACTTTTTCTTTTAGTAATCATCATGCGTAAACATGTGCCAAGTCAAACCAAGTAAATTTTTCAGAAGAGGATACCACCGCACCATACTATTTTATGAACAGAACAATTCAAGCAAACATCTATGCGACATATTATCAATCATTAGCAAATTGGGACTGATCATAAGGCGACATGAACGTATCAAGTAATCACTAAATACACAGTTTCACACATGACAGTCTAAGCATGATCTTTCGGATAAGTATATTTACAAAAATGAAAACAAATAGAGTTCATACCAGCCTTCTTACCCCGTCTGAATCGTCGCATATCATCATTATTGCTTTTTCACTTGCATGGCTGGATGGTATATAATTGAAACCCAAGCCCAAACGGAGTCATGGAAGTCTTAGGAACCCTGAAACAACTATACAAAAATAGAAGAGGAACGACAAATATTTTTGGGTTTTTCGAGTTAAGATAAAATACGAACGAAAACAAATAACAAAAGAAATCTTTTTGGATTTTTGATAAGTAGATAAAATCAACAAAGATGTTAGAGACTAAAGTTAAAAAGACCGAAAAGATGTAACAAATAAAAACCGAACCAACACAAACGAAATATTTTTGGTCTTTTTGATTTTTGAAAGATAAAACGACAGAGAACTAAACATAAATGAAAAAGGAGGAAAAAGATAATAAAGGTGCAAACAACACATAGCGACGGTGAAATCATGAGAGATGTGTCGGTGAGAATACGTACTCCCCCCAAGCTTAGGCTCTTGGCCTAAGTTGGCAATCAGTGATGAGGGTACCATCCGCTCCATCCAGCCGCGTCCTCCTGGGACGGGGCTGCTCCGTAGTGGTACACGTAGATGCCTCCTCCTGTAGCGCTACTCTCAGCGTTGTCCACTTGTGGCTGAGTGATGTCTACGCACGCTTCTATTCTTGTAGACAGTGTTGGGCCTCCAAGTGCAGAGGTTTGTAGAACAGCAGCAAGTTTCCCTTAAGTGAATCACCCAAGGTTTATCGAACTCAGGGAGGTAGAGGTCAAAGATATCCCTCTCAAGCAACCCTGCAATTAAGATACAAGAAGTCTCGTGTGTCCCCAACACACCTAATACACTTGTCAGATGTATAGGTGCACTAGTTCGGCGAAGAGATATTAAAATACGAGTGATATGGATGATTATAAGTAGTAATTGCAATCTGAAATAAAAATGGCAGCAAGCAAACATGAGACAAAATGAGAGTAAACGGTGTTTCAATGCTTGGAAATAAGGCCTAAGGATCATACTTTCACTAGTGGACACTCTCAACAATAATAATATAATTGAATACATAAATATTTCCTCTTCACTATGCTACTCTGAATTATTCTCTCGTTGGATAACGAACACCAATCCACTACGTAGGGCTATAAAAGCACACCTTAAAGTCGCATTCCACATCTAGGGAACCCCACACTGTCAACTTGAGCGCCCTAAAATAGTACTAGACAAACACCACAATTTCATAGAGACATCCAACACAAATAATAACTCATGATAAGTATTCATGTAATCTTTAGCCTAAGAGCCATACACGGTGCGCACACTGTCAACTTCGCACCGTGGGACAAAGGTGACTCCGGAGTTTACATTAATAAAACCACTCAAGTAGCATATAAGATAATGAAGAGTAACATCTATGGATTCAACTAGATTACAAAGCTCATGATCACATAAAGATCACACCATGGGAGAGAGAGATAAACCACATAGCTACCGGCATGAGCCCTCAGCCCCGATGAAGAACTACTCCCTCCTCATCATGGGAGGCAGCAACGGCGATGAAGATGGCGGTGGCGTCGATGGAGATGGCTCCGGGGGCAATTCCCCGTCCCGGCAAGGTGCCGAAACAGAGATTTCTGTCCCCCGAATTAGGGTTTTTGGTGGCGGCGGAGCTACGGAACTCTTCTGGAGAAATCGTCGATTCTTTTAGGGTTTGCATCGCGGAGGCAATATATAGTCCAAAGGGCGTCGCGAGGCGGTGACCGAGGCGGCCACACCATGCCACGGCGCAGCCCCCCCTCTGGCCGCGCGGGCCCATGGTGTGGGGCTGTGGGCCTCCCCCAGACTTGTCCTTCTGGCTCCCGGAGTCTTCTGGCGTTTTAGAATTTTTGTAATTTTTTCAGATTTTTCTAAGCACTTTCATTTTTGGACCTTTTTCTGCAATGCACAGACATAATAAACAGAAACTGGCACTGTGGCATCTTGTCAATAGGTTAGTCCAATAAATGTCATAATATGATATAAAGTGCATATAAAACATGTGATATTGATATAGAACAAGCATGGAACATCAAAAATTATAGATACGTTTGAGACATATCACTGAGGTCTGTTGCGGGCTTCCTCCTCAAGTATTGTGTCCATCTCCTCCTCCGAGAAACGCCATCCCTGCCTGGCAACATTATCAAACAAAAAGGGTGCTGGCAAGCGAACATAACGCTAACCATTAGAGAAAAACTGCACTTGATAATACATTTCATCCCAGTTACAATCCCTGTGAAGAAATCCATGTCTTTTCATGTCATTAAAATCAAGTCTAGTAGCACAAATTTCAGGGTCATCAAGTCTACGAGTTTTCCCTTTTAAAGCAAGAAAAATAGAAGCAATTTTTTCCCCATAAATCGGTCCCCTGATGCCGTTGGTGCAAATACGGTGAGCAATTGAAGCACCAATGTTAACAGTTCTATCTCCATTGATTGCAGCAGAAATAATAGCCAAGTCTGGACTAGAAAGAGCACTAGTGTTCTTTCTACAAAGTATGCCTCTAGCAATATAATAAGCAAGGTACTTTACTGCAGGAAACTGAATGCTACTTATCTTATTCCGTCGAACGGAACGCACGTCTCCGTAGCAAATCTCAGTGTGGAGATCCTTCAGTGAATCCGGCTGTTCCTGCATCCTATGCGTCGACCCCTCACACGGTAGACCAAAGGCAATGCAGAAATTAACAAGGTTCATACCATATGCTTTGTCATCAAGCATAAAATCAATTCTGGGGTTATAATCATCATCTGTAAATTTAAAACTCTGAACAAAAATATTAGTGAGCCTCAAATATTGCGAGCTCTCGTCCTGCACAAAATCTGTTAGTCCTGCATTAGAGATTAGTGCATCAAAGTCCTCCAAGATACCTGCAGCACCCAAAAACTCACGACATAGGTGCATAGCTGGATAAACAGTCTCATTTTGAGCTACAAAGGTGAGCTCCGGAGACTCAACATCTTCGTTGTAGGAGGGTCTAATGGGATTGCTTGAGCTTGAAGCTTGATTGCGTGGATCACACTGTCGTGTCTCGTTGCACGGACACCGGGAGTATAGGATACCCCCTTTTAGGTTCGGCACGGGGCGCGAAGGAGGCTGAGAATCGTCTTCTTGGGCGGAGTCTAGACCAAGCTCTCCTCTCCACGATCAAGGCATGCAACCAAAGGGACACAAGGAGCTACCCAGGTTCAGGCCGCCCGGAGGCTAAAAGCCCTACTCCTGCATGTCTGGATTGATGGGTTCTTCATAGTGTGGCTTACAATGGAACCTCCCGGATGGGGTACCCGGAAGGGTTTTGGCTGGAGGTAGAAGAAGGACAGATCCTGACCCGGAGGAGATCACCTTCCTCTCTACCTTCGCAGCCCTAGTCTAGTCTTGCTCTGGTTCTACCTTGTGTTCCATCCTTGCTTCGACCCTCCCCCTCCTCCGTGCCTTGGTCCTCCTTTTATAGGCTAAGGGGTTGCCACAGGGTCACGTGAGGGGCATGAGGGACCTTCGGGGTGAAGGACCCTCCTCATCTAGTTTAGGAGGAGACGTGGCCTCTCCTCAGCCTAGCGTCTCCTTTGGGTTAGGTGGGAGCGTCCGCCTTGGGGTGGACAGGAGCTGACACCACCACGGGACGTGCTTCCCGCCCGCGCTGCCTTCGCCTTGCTTCCCAAGTCTTCCGCGGTGAGGTGGAGTGCTTATCCACAGGGACGTGGGGAAGTACCCGAGAGGGAGCCTGGCCTCCTGCCGGGAACTCGGGCTCTCGGGTCCTTCCTGGCCTTCTTGCTTGGTTCGGGGACCCGGAAGGTCCCCAGGACCGGAGCCCTTTGTCGACGTAGGCCATGCGTGTCTTGACGGTGAACCCGCCAGCTTGACTTGAGTCTTGGTCTTGTCCATCTTCATCTTGGGCCCACATGGGGTGGACCCACTTTGGCAGTACTAGGGGAACCCCATGTTCCACTGCTGCGACAGTAGCCCCCGGGCATGGTCCGGCGGCTCTTGCTCCAGCTGCCGGGGCCATGGCCTAAAGATAGGTCAAAGTGGGTCCCGGGCACCTGGTCTTCCTTGCTCAGCTCCGTTGGGGACCCGCCGAGGCGAGGTAGAGACCCCCGGGTCCCGTTGACTGAATCGGGCGAACGTTGCGATTCATACGGACCCCGTGCTTATCTTGGAATCCAACGCGAAACGCGCAGAAATCGGCACGCCCCCTCGATCCCCACGTCCGTCGGAGTAATGGGGCCGCGACGCGACGTGTGGGATGCCTTATAAGCCACGACTGGCTTCCACTGTAGCCGTTACCTCTCCAGATTCGCCGAAATCCCCAAATCGCCGCGTAGGAGACTCCTTCTCCCTGACTTTGCCAATCGCCGCCCCCGCCTTGGCCGCCGCCGTTCCTTGTTCTTGCCCCCAGCCCATGCCGCCTAAGCGGGATAGGACGGGAGTGAGGAAGATGTCACAATCTGCCGCCGAGAAGATGGCGATGGAAGCTTCTCTGGCCGAAGCGCCGCCTTCAATGAGGGTGACTCAGGCCCTCTTTTCTCCCAGCGAGTATGCGTCAGAGGAAGCCATTCAACGCGTCCGCCAATCCCTGGCCGCGAGCTTCCGCGGTACTGAGGGAGTGGTGGTGCGCCCTGGGAGCGGTCCTCAACGAGAAGGAGAGGTGATTACTTTCCACGATTTCTCCGTCGTCGGCCTTCTTCCTCCGTTCTCCGAGTTCTTCGCGGCAATCTTGGAGGCTTATGGATTGCACATGCTGCACTTGCACCCCAATGCCGTGATGATGCTTGCTACCTTTGCCTATGCCTGCGAGGCATTCGCGGGCGTCATGCCCTCGGTGGCCTTATTCCGCCACTTCTTCGTTCCACGCCTGGGGAAGTCCAAGTGGATCGCTGGCGGTGTCTCTTTCTGCCTCCGGAGTGATGCGGCGCACCAGTACCCGGAAACATTCACCAAGGCCTCGGTTGGAGAATGGAGGCACAACTGGTACTTTGTCGAAGCTGACGGGACCAATCCCCATCTGATGACTCCATATTATCCAGCGGAGCGATTGGCACACTCCAAGGAAAGAAGCTCTCAAGGGGAAGCCCTGGTTCCGGTCATCAACAGGCTGGCTGCGCTCCGTGCAAGGGGAGTGACAGGCGCCATGATCCTGGCAGACTTTCTTCGCAGAGGGATTGCCCCTTTGCAGTTCCGGAGCCGCCCGCTCTGGGAACTTGCTCAGGTGGGTGGCAGCCTTCCACAGTCCAGGTTCCACTTGACAGAGACTACCTGGGCTCTGACCATGGGCTACATATTGCCATGGGTACCCTTCGAATTCCAGGATGAGATCTTGCCGCTGTTCGAGGATCCAGCCGCGACGGTATCCGATCTTCGATGCCAGAGTGCAATGAGTACGGGGTGGCGGGTACTACCAAGATTGAGCCCCCGCCGGCACCCAAAGCACGCAGCCCTCAAGGAGAGAGGCCAAGGGGGCAAAGCCTTGCCCGCGGGGACGTTTCCCCTGAAGAACCTGGGTCTTCGGATGACGAAAGCGACGAAGCGACTCCTCCGGGAGTACCTTGCGGGCGCGGAGGCCCCGGCGCTCCTTCCGGGGCGGCGACAAACCCGCCGGGTGACGAACTTCCAGCAGCCAGTGCCGCCGAGCTCGCCGTCGATGCAGGAATCTGACCAGGCGTCGGAGGCTATCCCTCCTCCCCTTGCAGACATGGAGGTAGAGGAGAGCCTGTCCTTGCCTGACCTCTTTGGCGACTTGGTGAAGAAGAGATGGAGCTTCTCCGGTCGAAGAGAGCCCGCCGGTAAGCTTTGCTGGCAACTGGCCTTGAATGTGGAGTTGCTTCCCTTTTGCCGCCGTCCTGACTTCTTGCTCTGATTTCTTGCACAGGAGCCGACACCGGAGTGGCCAAGCAAACGACCCCGGAGAGGCGAAGATGTCGAAGCGTCGAGCTCCACCGGCACCTCCGATGGAGGCAACTCCGAGCCCCCGGTCCGCCCCAAGGACCAGGAGGTGGCTCCAGTCGTCGCAGATGAGGCGGAAGCTGTTGGCGCGGAAGGCCCTGGGGAGAGGCGCGACGTGGATCCCCAGGCGACCTCTGGACCGCGCAGACTCGAAGCAGGCGGGTTCATCCCCAGGGGCTCGGCCCTCGGGAACGCTGACCCCTGCCATGAACCCGGGAGAGTTGAGGAAGGCCCCGGGTTCTCCAAGACATTCTCCAACGTCTCGGAGTTCTTGTCCTCTGCCCATGCCGAACTGGCGCGGCTGGTGCCCCGACCTCCGGCAGCGGGGAGCACTCGCAGGCTCGCGAGCTGCGGCTTCCCTCTGGGGAGGAGGCTCTTAGCGCCCGTGAACTGAAGCTGGCGGCGGACGAAGAGCTGCTCTATGCTTGGGAACAGAGAGTGGCCAGCCGCGAGAAGGAGCTGAGCGACGAGAGGCCGAGCTGGAAGACGAAGAGCGCCACTACCTTGGCACCATTGAGGAGCTCCAGATCAGAATGGAGCAGGACGAGGACCGCTTTGAGCAGGGCCTGGAGAACCTGGCTAGCTGGGCTCGCAGCGAGGTCGAAAATGACCTTCGAGCCAAAAGCAGAGCCGCTTCGTCACTAGCAAGCAGGTCTCCAAACTCCAGAGCGATCTCAAGAGTGAGAGGGAGAGGCGAGAGCAGGCCTTCTCGGATTTCCAGAGAGCTAGGGGCGAAAGAGACAGCTTGTCCGCCCGAGTCGAGACGATGACGGCTACGATCGAGGTGCAGAAGCAGGCCCTCAAAGCAGCTGAGAAGTTCAAGCAAGAGGCCACAGCTGGCTGCGTCGCCATGGAAAGAAAGATCCGGGATCTGGGCGATGCGAATGATTTCTGGAAGGACAAAGATGCGCGCATGACCGTCCTTCGCAAGAAAGAAGCAAAGGAGCTGGCTGACGGGCGTGCGGCGATGGAAGCGTCCAAATCACAAGCTCAGATTGCGTGGCATCAACACGAGCAGGTGTCCAACCAGCTGAAGGGAGTGCAGGTCGAGCTGGCGGAAGCAAAGGGTGCACTTGAGAAAGAACAGCGACGATTCGCTCACCACCGCCGCGATGACCACAACATCTTGGTACAGATGAACCACGGGTCCTTGGATATCGTGAAGGAGTTCACGAACTTGGGAGTTCCTTCTCCGCCTGTTCTCATGGCCGACCATTCCACTTCCTTCGTCCGCTATCCCGGGTTCTTGAAGTACGTGGCCTCGCTCATCAAGGGTATCAAGGAGCAGGCTAGCAGAGCCACTCGCCTTGCTGGGGAACAGGCAGTGAGGCAGGTAACGACCCGGTTTGTCACAGCGCTTCGCCATCGGCATCCGCAGCTTTCCTTGCTGTCCGAGCTGGAGGCGCCTGAACCCGAGACGCCGCTTCCTCCAGACGTAACCCGCCAGGTGGAGGAAATCTTGAAGCGCCTTTCCCGAGAAGACGACCCGTGAACCTGTGAAGTCCTGAAAAGGACAATACCAGGGGCCGTGAACCATGCTTTTGTACTGATATTGCCAACTGGCTTATGAACTCATGCTTTTGAATGTAAATAACTTCTTGCCAAAGTATATAAGTTTTATCGTACTCGTGGGGGCTTTACGCTCTCGGGAAGGATCCAAAGATGTGAGCGCTAACCAGCCGTGGGCACTCAGACTGATCTGAAGTGCTGACACAGGGCACAACCCCCCAAAGGACCCACCGTTTCCTGACCGCACGGACCTCAGCCCACGACTCCACTGCCCGAGGGAAACTGACAGTGTCATCGCGAAGGCGCTGCCCCAGGAGAACGCCCGCTTTCGCCTTAGCCAAAGCACATAAAACAGATGTACCCGGGAACAAGCCCGTGCAAGCATGTTTGTACTTAGCTCGCGTTTTGACTCCTTCTGGCTACCTCGGTAATCGTTCTGTCGCGCTGCCGCCAAGGCGGGTCTTCTATGCCGTGTTTCATACATAATTCTGCCTTGCCCAGCAATTCTTGGCGGGGACAAGGTTTCCAACCGAGATAGCCTCCAATGCCGACTAAGGGCATGACTGGCTGGCTTGCGCCGGTCCGGAGACCATTGTGTTACTTGCTCGAGTTACCCGGAGATCACCCAACTGGTGATCCGGCGACTTGCTGGCGTATCAGAGACGCCGGTCCGGAGACCCCACGGTTGTCTTAGCTTCCTGGACCCGGATGTTCCTTGTTTGGTGACCCGTCAATCTTGCTGGCTCGTGTCGGTCCGGAGACCCTAAAGCTGCTTTACTCGCGGGATCCTGATGCTAGCCACTTAGCAATCCGGTACTTCTTGGGGGGGTCCACTTG
Source organism: Poa pratensis (assembly GCA_947311845.1). Classification (NCBI taxonomy): domain Eukaryota; kingdom Viridiplantae; phylum Streptophyta; class Magnoliopsida; order Poales; family Poaceae; genus Poa; species Poa pratensis. The sequence goes on from CAMZMU010000121.1 coordinate 18,887,046, forward strand.
GTCCTGGCTGTATTGTGACGATGTGACCCGGGAGATCCCATTCTCCGTGGGCCAAATCTCCGCAGATGAAGGTTGATCCCAGCTAGCTGCAGCTTGCCCTTGACTGCTTTGTGTCTGTGGGGGCGCCGGTAGTGAGCAAGGTTCCGGGGGCTCTTCAGTCTGAGTGGATGCATTGGCAAAGGTCCGGAAAGATCTTCCCTTTTGAGGAACCCCCGCTGTGGCACTCTCCTTGGCTTTCTTGGGCTTCTTGTTGAGAGGGCAATCTGATGCATGTAAAATGCATACATGAACTTTGCACTTTAATTGCTTATATTCCAATCATATTTGCATCATATAAGGGTTATATCAATGTTTTATCATGATTTTGGGAATACTTCATAGTTTTCCTTTATTTGGAATTAACCCTGCACAGGCAGAAAACCCTAGTTTTGTATTTTAATGTTTCAGGGACCCAAACGTCAACGAAATCACCTGGAAATTTACGGGCGTCAATATTTGGAAGGAAGAAGGACTACGGAAAAAGGAAGCAAGCAAACGGAGGCCCGAGGGCCAAACGGGTGGCCCACGCGGCCAGTACTGGCCGCGTGGGACCCACCCGTTTGGGCCTCGTGGCTCCGTTGCCGTCGATCTTCGCTCCACCGCCTTCGTCTTGACCTAAAAACGCCTATAAAAAAGGTCCCCCGTCGTTCTCTGGAAGGAGCGCCGCACAAACACAGAAACACCGAAACGGAGATCAGGAGCTGCAGATTGGAGGGGGAAAACTCCGGCGGGGCGCTGCCGGCGTGGTCTCCATCTTCTCCATCGACTTCTCCACCGTCTCCATGATGAAGAGGGAGTAGTCCACCTCTGGACTATGGGTTTGTGGAAGTAACTTATGTATCTCTCCTCTCTTGAGCTTCACTAATTAGCACCGTATGAGCTGCTGAACATGATTACGGTCACCGTTGTAATACCTTTGTGGTGGATCTTTATGAGTTAATATATGTTTGAGATTGCAATGTTTGTTTCAGTTATGAGTATAGATGCATATTATGTACCCCGTTCTTGTCTACTTGTTTTGATCAAGCATGTTTATGAGAGCGTGTGGGGGGAACGTGTGCATTAGTTGGAGTAACGGGGGTGGCTAGTGCAGTGAACGTGAGAGAAAGTTCTGCGATCCACTTTGGTATCTTTACCTTACTTTGTTACCTCACTAGGGATAAACTAAAATACCATGCTACCGGGGATGTGGGCGTGACCATTGCCACTACTCCATGACTAGATCTAGCATGTTCTTATTTTCACTTCATGTCATGATACTTAATGCTATACTCTGAGTTATCTTAATTACTGAGGTGTTATGATTTAGTTCGCATCTTGGTGGAGTATAAGAGAGGTTAATAACCAAAAGATCTCTATGTTAGGACGTGATGCCCATATATCTAAGTAACTTGTTATCAAACCCTGTGTTGCAATCTCATATGTTAACTTGTGTGTTCCATTGTCTACCACTTTATAAAGAGAGAGTGCATTTGTGAAACCATGAACCCCAGTCCATTTTTAATCATAAGAAACACCTTTCCAACACCATATACCACTTTTCTATTTTCAGCCATCATTAAATCCGAAAATACAAAAATACTTTTCATCTTGCATACATCATTCAAAAACCCAAAAATATCATTTACATTGCATCCACCATCATTGCATATTTATTTCTTGTTTGCATTGCATAACTATCCTGATATCATTCTTACACCTTGTGCTTGACAACCACAGGTGAGGTTGAGGACCAAAACATCTAACCTTGTTTTGTAGGTAACCAAAAGAAGGATAAGAAGATAAATCTACCACTTCAGATTCCCCGAGAGTTCGATATTAAACCCTCGAGTCACCCCTCGTGGGGAAAACTGTCTTCCACTTACTATACACTCTGCACTTGGAGTCTCAACCTAATCCCGTTTATTTTGCAGGCATCAAGACTTGCTCTTCGGGATCATCAAGACGTTTTCTGGCGCCGTTGCCGGGGAATCGTAGCTGAGAGATTTATCCAAGGGTGTGCATCATCGCATTCATCTCACAACAAAGTCAACGTCACCAACTTGTGCTAACACCTAAGCTTGGGGAGGTTGCACCTACGTGAGCACCATCTTATCCATCTTTACTTACAAAGCAATTTATTTGTTTTGTTAGTGTCATTGCATATCATATCATATTTATTTCAGTTTTGCATAAAAAATTAAAAATACCAAAAAAAACTTGCTAAAATGGGAGAAAGAACTAAGCTGTGTGACTACACAAACACTCCTAATGATCAATTTATCACGAGAGCTATTGCCACACCTAAGATAAATGCTGAGAGTTATGAAGTAAGTCCTAGTTTGTTGAACTTGATAACTAGGGAACAATTTGGTGGTAGTGCTATGGAGGATGCCTCTATGCATCTTCATGACTTTGTTGAAATATGTGACATGCAAAAGTTTAAAAATGTGGAAAGTGATATCCTAAAACTGAAGTTATTTCCTTTTTCACTTAGAGGAAAAGCTAAAGAGTGGTTGCATTCCTTGCCATCTGGTAGTATTAATTCTTGGGATGATCTAAAAGAAGCTTTCATTAAGAAATATTATCCCCCTGTTAAAATTTTGCAAAATAGAAACAACATCCTTTCTTTTAGGCAAAATGAAAATGAACATGTTGCTATGGCTTGGGATAGGATAAAACTTATGCTTAGAACTTGTCCCTCACATGGAGTTAATGAATGGACCATATTACACTCTTTCTACAATGGTTTAAACTACATGTCTAGAAACATACTTGATTCTGCTGCTGGAGGTGCTTTTATGAGTAAGACTATAGTAGAAGCTAAAAATATATTGGAAAGCATTTTACAAAACTATAGTCAATGGCATACTGATAGGGCACCTAATCCTTCTAAGAAAGTGAACTCTATTGAAGAAACTAATGATTTGTCATCTAAAATGGATACTATTCTTGCTTTGCTTAATAAACCTAGTGTTGAAAATGTTCCTTTGCAAGAACTAGTTGGAAACAATTCTGAAAATATTGATGTCAACTTCATTAGGAACTATGGTAATAATGGGTATGGTAACAACAATTATAACTCTTATAATAAACCCCCATATGTGCCAAATAAATATGCTTCTAGTGGTAATGTTTCTAGTGACTTGGAAAACACCATTAGATCTTTTATATCTACCCAAAAAGAGCTTAATAAGGAATTTATCTCTAAGTTTGAAAAACAAGATGCTTTGTTTGAAAGGGTAGATCAGCTTACTAAGGAAGTCTCATCATTAAAGAGCATCATTACAGCCCAAAAACATGAGGAAACAATAAAATATTGCCAAGAGGTTATCAATAAGTCTTGGGAACACATTCATGAGCAAGAGAGAGTTGCTAAAGAATCTATTGGGGTAATGAAAGAGGTTGAAGTTGAGGAAGTTAAAATGCTTAATGAAGTCAAGGATCCTTTGCTTGACTTAGAAAATTGTAGCTTGCATGAATTAATATCTATCTTACAAAAATTTGCAAGTGATCCTTCCATCAACACTAACCAAGCAGGTTTTGGTTCTTATATTGCTAATCATGTCTTGAAAGAAAAGATTGCTAGGTACAACCAAGAGGCTATGATACCACCTAAGCTTGGGGATATGTGGATACCTAAGGTACTAGTAACTATTGGAAAAGAGACACACCATGCCATACTTGATCTAGGATCTAGTGTCTCTGTTTTATCTAAAGAACTATATGAAGTGCTTGAATTGAAAAATCTTGAAAAATGCTCTATTGAACTAGCACTTGCTGATGACTCTATTAAACATGCTTTGGGAAAAGTAAGTGATGTTATGGTAGAGTTACATATGACTTTTGTGCCTGTGGATTTTCTAATCATGGATATGGGGAATAAAACCTCTAGTCCTATTATTCTTGGAAGACCTTTTCTTCGTACCACAGGTGCTATCATTGATTCAAAGGAAGGGAATGTAAAGTTTCAGTTTCCACACAAGAAGTGCATGGAACACTTTCCAAGGAAGAGGGAACCACCAAAGTTCAAGCTCCCTCATGAGCTTCGTCCACAATAAAACAACAAGTAAGAAGCCTAGCTATATGGCTATAAAGAAAGCGCTTTGCGGGAGGCAACCCGGTTATTTTTATGTGTGATTTTTCTTTGTGTCCTCTTGCTGTAACAAGAGATTTTGTGTCTAGTTAGGTTCTGGAGTTTTTAATAAAGTGCCAAGTTTTACCCTTTTTGGTTTGAAAAAGTTGCTTATAGCGTTCGGAGATTTTATTCCTGCACGAATCAGTGCACGGTATGATTTTTAATTCTTATTCTGTAACTCCGAATGAGCTCATATTTGAACTGTAGTTGCAACTTTTCATCCTCTGTATGCATGAATTTTTTCGGAATTTTTCGAGAAAGTTTGGTAGGGTAGAAAAATACGTTTTGCTGCTGCTGTTTTTCTGGACAGATTCTGTCCCATTTTGTTTGATGCATGCTTTGAGCTTTTAAGTTGAATCTTTTTGATCCAATTGAGTTTATGAGTAGGCATACAACATTATACACTTTCTGGACATGTCATATGAATTTTTGTTCAAGGATTATATGCAGCAAGGAACCTATTTGTTTATCACTATTAATGCACCCCACAGAAAAGAGATGGGAGAAACGGTGTTTTGAAGTTTTTTCACAGGGATTGGAGGAGATGCACCAAGAGCTATCCAAGGATGGTGAAGACCATAAGCTTGGGGATGTGAAGACAACCCCGCTGGACCTACACACTCTCGGTTTGCACACGTCCAACTTCTGTTTTTCGATCGAAACACTTTATCGCATAAACTTGGAGCGTCGTTTTTGTTTTTGTTTGAGTCTTGAGAGACCACCACACTATCAATTATATATGAGAGAGCTACTGGAAATATGGGTTGAAATATGTTGGATGCTTTTATAAGATTGGGAAAAGGGATGTTTGACTTGATTTTTAATGATACATATAGTTGCATGATTCATGAGCTTGTTTATGAGTAATAGTTTGCAAATTCTTTTTGTAGAGCTATCACTTATTCATGTTTTGGTGCTGATTGTTATTTACTTGGTTTAACATGGATTAGTTAGTTCTATGGACACTCATGCATGCATCTAGATGGTCAACTTTCTCCCTTTTGCTAGCCCAAAAACTCCAACAAGCAAAAACTTGTTTCCAACACCTTCAACCAAAGTTATTCCAGTGAGTCCACCATATCTACCTATTGGCTTTATGCTATTCCGAGTATGTTTAACATGTTGTTTGTGTTATCTTACCTCTGAATGAAAATGTTTATGTTATTGATTGCAATGGAAAAAATTGGTTATATAGCTCTCACGAACTTGATGCACAATGTTCTTTTATTTGCATAATAAAACTTGACCCATTGTGATTAAGATTATGATGTTTGTGGCTTGATGAATGTTGGGTTGGAAGTTAGCCCATATGTGCTGTCACATGCAAGCTTTCAACATGCTCTTCATCTCATTTAGTTGATATCATGTACTTTTGTTATGGATGCTATCATGTGAAATGTGGAAATGAAGTAGTTTAAATGAGTTTGTATAAATGGTTAGAGAGACGCCTGGGCCGCTAATCTAAGCCATGCATCATTCATGGTGGAAATTTACTTACATACTATGGTGAACCTTCTGTGATACACCTTGCAATAAAAAACTATTCCAAATGGTAAATAAAAAGGGTGTTGAGATTGTTCATTTTGTTTGTTTGTCTTGTCATTTTGATATGGGCTTGTTCCATATCTGGGACAAGAGGTACCCCAGTTGACGCTCTTGATGATACTATTACTTACAATGATATAATTGAACTTGCTTTGTTTCCAAGTTGAGTAACATGGTGTAGTACTTGTATTCAAGGGGCATGAGACATTCAACCATTCTTTATCAAGCACACTACTCATATTTGCTTTCACTTTAACCTTAATCATTCAAGATGCTATGATAGGGGCAATGAGAGCTTGACACCAATGAATACCTTATTGCAATCATTAACTTAAGTAGAAGAGTTTGGAAGTTGGATGAAACTTATGCATGCTTTACCTCTACTCACATATACATCTTTCCAAAGTGTACACCTATCATATTCAGATTTTCATCTACACTCTATGACCATTGTAGGATGTTCTACTTATCATTATGCATACATGTGTTCCATATTACTTGCTACTATGTTACACTTTGTGAACTATCAATGAACATCCTTGTCTTGAATACTTGATATCACTTCATAAACTATTTGCATATTGCTACTCCTTTGAAGAATGAATCATTTGACTATATGTAGCAATAGTAATCATCTTTGATATCCATTGTTAAGTATTAAATTGCAAAGTCCATGTTAGTTTTATCATCTTCATACTCGAGGACGAGCATGGATTAAGCTTGGGGATGTTGATGCATGTAAAATGCATACATGAACTTTGCACTTTAATTGCTTATATTCCAATCATATTTGCATCATATAAGGGTTATATCAATGTTTTATCATGATTTTGGGAATATTCATATTTCCATTTTTTGGAATTAACCCTGCACAGGCAGAAAACCCTAGTTTTTATTTTAATGTTTCAGGGACCCAAACGTCAACGAAATCACCTGGAAATTTACGGGCGTCAATATTTGGAAGGAAGAAGACTACGGAAAAAGGAAGCAAGCAAACGGAGGCCCGAGGGCCAAACGGGTGGCCCACGCGGCCAGTACTGGCCGCGTGGGACCCACCCGTTTGGGCCTCGTGGCTCCGTTGCCGTCGATCTTCGCTCCACCGACATCGTCTTGACCTAAAAACGCCTATAAAAAAGGTCCCCCGACGTTCTCTGGAAGGAGCGCCGCACAAACACAGAAACACCGAAACGGAGATCAGGAGCTGCAGATTGGAGGGGGAAAACTCCGGCGGGGCGCTGCCGGCGTGGTCTCCATCTTCTCCATCGACTTCTCCACCGTCTCCATGATGAAGAGGGAGTAGTCCACCTCTGGACTATGGGTTTGTGGAAGTAACTTATGTATCTCTCCTCTCTTGAGCTTCACTAATTAGCACCGTATGAGCTGCTGAACATGATTACGGTCACCGTTGTAATACCTTTGTGGTGGATCTTTATGAGTTAATATATGTTTGAGATTGCAATGTTTGTTTCAGTTATGAGTATAGATGCATATTATGTACCCCGTTCTTGTCTACTTGTTTTGATCAAGCATGTTTATGAGAGCGTGTGGGGGGAACGTGTGCATTAGTTGGAGTAACGGGGGGTGGCTAGTGCAGTGAACGTGAGAGAAAGTTCTGCGATCCACTTTGGTATCTTTACCTTACTTTGTTACCTCACTAGGGATAAACTAAAATACCATGCTACCGGGGATGTGGGCGTGACCATTGCCACTACTCCATGACTAGATCTAGCATGTTCTTATTTTCACTTCATGTCATGATACTTAATGCTATACTCTGAGTTATCTTAATTACTGAGGTGTTATGATTTAGTTCGCATCTTGGTGGAGTATAAGAGAGGTTAATAACCAAAAGATCTCTATGTTAGGACGTGATGCCCATATATCTAAGTAACTTGTTATCAAACCCTGTGTTGCAATCTCATATGTTAACTTGTGTGTTCCATTGTCTACCACTTTATAAAGAGAGAGTGCATTTGTGAAACCATGAACCCCAGTCCATTTTTAATCATAAGAAACACCTTTCCAACACCATATACCACTTTTCTATTTTCAGCCATCATTAAATCCGAAAATACAAAAATACTTTTCATCTTGCATACATCATTCAAAAACCCAAAAATATCATTTACATTGCATCCACCATCATTGCATATTTATTTCTTGTTTGCATTGCATAACTATCCTGATATCATTCTTACACCTTGTGCTTGACAACCACAGGTGAGGTTGAGGACCAAAACATCTAACCTTGTTTTGTAGGTAACCAAAAGAAGGATAAGAAGATAAATCTACCACTTCAGATTCCCCGAGAGTTCGATATTAAACCCTCGAGTCACCCCTCGTGGGGAAAACTGTCTTCCACTATACTATACACTCTGCACTTGGAGTCTCAACCTAAATCCCGTTATTTGTGCAGGCATCAAGACTTGCTCTTCGAGATCATCACAATCTCGGCTGATATGTCATGGTTCTCCGCATGAATAGCAATCACCGTTCTTCTGGCGTATCTGGATGTCGTTGAACTGTCGTCAATCTTCCAGACTGTGCCGGTCAGATCTGTGGTACATGCACCACACTCCAGGCTGGCCATCTTTGCGCAGAGGAATCTTGAGCTCTTGGGGCACGTAGATGAGAGGATCTTCTTGCCGCGGCTCGCCTTTTGTGTCTTGGTCGAGGTTTTCCTCCTCCGGAAGCGGCACTGTGGTCGGCGCGTCGGCACAGAGTTCCTCCTTCACTCCATGCATCCATGGGAAAGAGGGACATCAATGTTCGTGGCACCTTCCTCAGGTCTTCCCTTGCTGACCAGAGAGCTGACATAAGCGGCTGGAGGGACGAAATGGACTTCAAAGGCACGATCTTTAGCGGCAGATGCTGGCGAGGACTCGTCAAGAATGAAACCGAGGCCGGGGTACCGCAGGAACTCAAGGGCTGCCTTTCCCTTTCTCTTCTTTGTCATCTTGGACGTCGGATTCGGTACCTCTCTTCGCGAGAGCCGAAACTAACGCTGCTCCGAAGGCGCTGGGGGCCTTGGAGCAGATCTTGACACGGACTGAAAGCTCGACGCAGAACTTGACGATGAACTTGACGATGAACTTGAGGTCGATGAAGAAGAAGACGAATCCAAGGCTTGCGCCCCCTACCTGGCGCACCAGATGTCATGTCTCGTTGCACGGACACCGGAGTATAGGATACCCCCTTTTAGGTTCGGTATGGGGCGCGAAGGAGGCTGAGAATCGTCTTCTTGGGCAGAGTCTAGACCAAGCTCTGCTCTCCACGATCAAGGCATGCAACCAAAGGGACACATGGAGCTACCCAGGTTCAAGCCGCCCGGAGGCTAAAAGCCCTACTCCTGCATGTCTGGATTGATGGGTTCTTCATAGTGTGGCTTACAATGGAACCTCCCGGATGGGGTACCCGGAAGGGTTTTGGCTGGAGGTAGAAGAAGGACAGATCCTGACCCGGAGGAGATCACCTTCCTCTCTACCTTCGCAGCCCTAGTCTAGTCTTGCTCTGGTTCTACCTTGTGTTCATCCTTGCTTCGACCCTCCCCCTCCTCCGTGCCTTGGTCCTCCTTTTATAGGCTAAGGGGTTGCCACAGGGTCACGTGAGGGGCATGAGGGACCTTCCGGGTGAAAGACCCTCCTCATCTAGTTTAGGAGACGTGGCCTCTCCTCAGCCTAGCGTCTCCTTTGGGTTAGGTGGGAGCGTCCGCCTTGGGGTGGACAGGAGCTGACACCACCACGGGACGTGCTTCCCGCCCGCGCTGCCTTCGCTTTGCCTCCCAAGTCTTCCGCGGTGAGGTGGAGTGCTTATCCACAGGGACGTGGGGAAGTACCCGAGAGGGAGCCTGGCCCTCCTGCCGGGAACTCGGGCTCTCGGGTCCTTCCTGGCCTTCTTGCTTGGTTCGGGGACCCGGAAGGTCCCCAGGACCGGAGCCCTTTGTCGACGTAGGCCATGCGTGTCTTGACGGTGAACCCGCCAGCTTGACTTGAGTCTTGGTCTTGTCCATCTTCATCTTGGGCCCACATGGGGTGGACCCACTTTGGCAGTACTAGGGGAACCCCATGTTCCACTGCTGCGACACACACGTTCGTTGGGAGACCCCAAGAGGAAGGTATGATGCAGTGTAGCAGCAGTTTTCCCTCAGTATGAAACCAAGGTTTAATCGAACCAGTAGGAGCAAGAAATCACTTCTGAAGGTTGTTGGTGGCGGAATATGGCACGGCGCAACACCAGGGAATCCGGCGCCGACGTGGAATCTGCACACAACACAATCAAACTACTTTGCCCCAACAAAACAGTGCGGTTGTCAATCTCACCGGCTTGCTGAAAACAAAGGATTAAACGTACGGTGTGGAAAACAGTAGTAAATTGCAGAGAATGAAAAGGAACAGTGTTTGCAGTTGGTTGTATTATCAGTGTAAAAGAATGGACCGGGGTCCACAGTTCACTAGTGGTGTCTCTCCATAAAAGATAACTAACATGCTGGTGAACAAATTACAGCTGGGCAATTGACAAAATATTGAGCGCATGACAATGCATATATATGACATGATGATTACTATGATATTCATGTGGGCATACGACAAAATACATAGACCGTTATCCAACAGCGTCTATGCTAATAATCCACCGCCAGGTTTTCATACCGAGTTCCACGTTGGTATTAAGTTGCAAGCAACGGATAATTGCATTAAGTAATGTGCGTAATGTAAACAAATGCATTAGACCTAACGGTGCACCCTTAAGCTAAGCATCGGTTATTTTATCCCTAGTGGCAGCAGTACATCCACAATCTTAGAAGTTATTGTCACTCTCCCAGATTACCGGAGGCATGAACCCACTATCTAGCATAAATACTCACTTTTGGAGTTACAAGCATCTACTTGGTCAAAGCATCTACTAGTAACGGAAAGCATGCAAGATCATAAATAACATATAAGATAGATTGATAATCAACTTGACATAGTATTCAATATTCATCGGATCCCAGCAAACACAACATGTAGCATTACAATAAGATGATCTTGATCATGATAGGCAGCTCACAAGATCTAAACATGATAGCATAAAGTGGAGACACAACCATCTAGCTACTGCCATGGACCCGTAGTCCAAGGATGAACTACTCACGCATCACTCCGGAGGCAGGCATGGTGATGTAGAGCCCTCCGGTGATGATTCCCCTCTCCGGCAGGGTGCCGGGAAGAGTTTCTGAACCCTCCCGAACTAGGGTCGACGGCGGCGGCGTCTCTGGAACTTTTCGTGGATAATGGCTCGGGTATTTAGGATTTTCGCGTCGAGAAGAATAAATAGGCGAAAAATAGGAGGTTCTGTCCAAGTTTCGTCCAATTCCGAGAATATTTCCAGACTAGCTTTTCTGGAATACAAAAACAGCAGAAAACAGGAACTGGCACTATGGCATCTTGTTAATAGGTTAGTCCCAGAAAATGCATAAAAATGTTATGAAGTGTATATAAAACATGTAACAATTGGTATAATATCAACATGGAACATCAGAAATTATAGATACGTTTGAGACGTACCAAGCATCCCCAAGCTTAGTTCTACTCGTCCTCGAGTAGGTAAAACGATAAAAACAAAATAATTTCTGAGGTGACATGCTACAATCATAATCTTGATCAGATAATACTGTAAAGCACATGTTATGAATGAAGTGATCCAGGTCAATGGTCTATAGTTTGCTAGCAAGTAGATAATGAGCAAACAACTGAATCATATAAGCAAAAACTTTCATGAATAGTACTTTCGAGACAAGCATCAAGGAGTTTTGCATAAGAGTTAACTTATAAAGCAATAGATTCTAAGTAAAAGGTATTTAACCAACACAAAGGAAGATTTAAGTTTCAGCAATTGCTTTCAACTTTCAACATATATATCTCATGGATATTTGTCAACACAAAGCATATAATAAGTTGCAATATACGAGCATATAAAAATTGTTGCACCAAAGTTGACACTAGTGTTTGCTTCTAAGATAGAAAGAAGTAGGAAAACTGATTCAACATAAAAGTAAAAGAAAGGCCCTTCGCAGAGGGAAGCAGGGATTAAATCATGTGCTAGAGCTTTTTAAGTTTTTAAAATCATAGAGAGTAAAAATAAGTTTTGAGAGGTGTTTGTTAATTGTCAACGAATCAGAAAATGGAAAGTACAATATGACCCCTGCCAACCAGACTTTTAAGAGCGGCTCCCATGAAGGACGTTATTTCTACCAGCAAGGCAGATCATCCCTCTTCTCTTTTGTTTACACATGCAGATATTTCACTGTTTGTCATTGCTTGACTGATAAATCAGGGCAAAAATGTGAAGAGAATTAAGCGGTTAAAGTTGTAATTAATTGAGACTGGGCACCCCATTTGCCAGCTCTTTTTGCAAAATTAATGGATAAGCGGATGTATATGCCGCTAGTCCGGTGGTAAAGTCTGTTTGACAGTTGACATAAAGACATCCACCCCGTCCTCATGAGCATGGTAAACATTGACACAAAAAGGAGTAATAATTTTTAAATAGTTTAAAGGTAGCACATGAAAAATTTACTTGGAATGGGAAGGAAATACCACATATAGGTAGTTATGGTGGACACAGATGGCATGGATTTTGGCTCAAGGTTTTGGATGCACGAGAAGCATTCCCTCTGAGTACAGAGTTTAGGCTAGCAAGATTATTTGAAGCAAACACAGGATATCAACCGACACAGCAAGCCTATATGAAAACATATTGCAAGCATTATAAGACTCTACACTGTCTTCCTTGTTAATCAAACCCTTTTACTAGAAAATATCTAGACCTTAGAGATACCAATCATGCAAACCAAATTTCAACGAGCTTTACGGTAGTTTTTCATTAATAGGTTTTAACTACATGATTCAAAAGCTTGAACATGAACTACTGATAACTCAAAACAATTGACATGTATCAAATTATCCAATACAATGATCTACAAGAATATGTAAGCTTTTTCCATATATACCATCTACCACATGCAACATTTTCTGTTCCAACCAAACACCAATCAATTTATTTCAACATAAACTCTCCAAACAATTATAAGTGAAGCAAGAGAGTACTTTTTTAAAAAGAACTAACAGCTCTGAATAAGAGATGCATGCAAAACAGGAGCTAAAAGCATAGCAATAGCTAGACAAGAATACTCAACAAGTATAAGTGAAGAATAGGAGTATTCATATGAAAAAGCGGAGCGTGTCTCTCTCCCAATCAAGAATGCTGGGGTCCAATCAAGTTGACCATAAGAAAAATAAAATAGTGAAAATAAAAGCACACAGACGCTCCAAGTAAAGCACATATGATGTGAAAGAATTAAAATATAGTTTCACTAGAGATGACCTGATAAGTTGCTGATGAAGAAGGGGATGCCTTGGGCATCCCCAAGCTTAGACGCTTGAGTCTTCTTGAAATATGCTGGGGTGATCCATGGGAGCATCCCCAAGCTTAAGCTCTTCACTCTTCTTGATCACATTATATCATCCTTCTCTTGACCCTTGAAAACTTCCGCCACACCAAACTCAAAGTAATTCTCATTAGAGGGTTAGTGCACAATCAAAAACTCACATGTTCTATAAGGACACAAACATGACCGTTACTTTTGACATTAGCTACCACCACTGATGTTATGTGAAGCTCTTCACCCTAAAAAAGAATTCCACTCAACACTAGTAAAAGAGAGAATGCGAAAAATAAAAGACAGAATCTGTCTAAAGAGAACAGTCCGCAAAGACGAATTTTTTCGAGGCACTTACTTTGCTCAGATCGAAAAACTTTAAACTAACGAAAGATGCGTACATATCTGAGGATCGCGCACAAAAAATTTCAGATTTAAATAATTTTTCTGTGATTTTACAGAATTAAAACGGTGAACAGCGGAAATCTGTTCCTGCGCAGAAATCCAAATCTAGCATCATCTTCCTATTAGAGGCAATACTTGGCACAACAATGCGATAAAGTAAAAATACAAAGGGATTGTTACAGAAGTAAACAACTCCTTGACTCAAAAAAAAAAGAAAAATTGCAGAAATAAAATAATGGGTTGTCTCCCATAAGCGATTTTCTTTAACGCCTTTCAGCTAGGCGCAGAAAGTAAGAATCAAGTGTTTCCAATTGATGAAGCATCAACAGAAAGGTTGGAAGTTTTCTCAACAATGCATTGTATATTATCTATATAAGTTTCATAAACTCCTCTTTCATTACTTTTAGGCACACTATCCTCATCAAATAAATTTTCAGGAACAATCCAATCAAAATTCTTTTCTAGTGCCTCGTGCATTCCTACAAACTTAAAAGGTATTGGTATCTTAACTTCCCCTCATAATTAGTTTCTTTGGTGTACTTAAGCCTCTCTTTTTCAAGTTTCTCAAATGTATTGACAACGTCAATATAATAGCCAAGCATCTATATCGAATAAAAACTTTTCTAGCTTCTCTAGCAACATCACCAAATTCTTTAAGCAAGGTTTCTAGAACAAAATCTTTCTTTTTACCATCTTCCATATCATGAAGTTTAAGGAACATATGCTGCATTATAGGATTCAGATTGACAAACCTAGCTTCCAACATGTGAACTAGAGAAGCTGTAGCAATTTCATAATTTGGAGCAAGTTCTACAAAGGATCTATCTTCAAAATCTTTAAGCCTACTAATGTGACCCAAGAATTTCTCAATGTTATCTCTTCCAATGATAGACCCACTACCACAGATATGTCTTTTAAAGTATACTTAGGGAGAAGCATGATGAAATAACAGAAACTAAACAGAAAATAAACTAGATGCAAGTAACTAATTTTTTTTTATGTTTTTGATAAATAAAGCAAACAAGACTAAATAAAAATAAACTAAGCAAGACAATAACAAAGTAAAGAGATTGGAAGCGTGAAACTCCCCTTGCAGAAATCCTCTTGCTCCTCGGCAACGGCGCCAGAAAATATGCTCGATTGCGTGGATCACACGTTCGTTGGGAGAATCCAAGAGGAAGGTATGATGCAGTGTAGCAGCAGTTTTCCCTCAGTATGAAACCAAGGTTTAATCGAACCAGTAGGAGCAAGAAATCACTTCTAAAGGTTGTTGGTGGCAGAATATGGCACGGCGCAACACCAGGGAATCCGGCGCCAACGTGGAATCTGCACAAAACACAATCAAACTATTTTGCCCCAACGAAACAGTGAGGTTGTCAATCTCACCGCTTGCTGAAAACAAAGGATTAAACGTATGGTGTGGAAAACAGTAGTAAATTGCAGAGAATGAAAAGGAACAGTGTTTGCAGTTGGTTGTATTATCAGTGTAAAAGAATGGACCGGGGTCCACAGTTCACTAGTGGTGTCTCTCCATAAAAGATAACTAACATGCTGGGTGAACAAATTACAGCTGGGCAATTGATAAAATATTGAGCGCATGACAATACATATATAAAAAGATGATTACTATGATATTCATGTGGGCATTACGACAAAATACATAGACCGTTATCCAACAGCGTCTACGACTAATAATCCACCGCCAGGTTGTCATACTGAGTTCCCCGTTGGTATTAAGCTGCAAGTAACGGATAATTGCATTAAGTAATGTGCGTAATGTAAACAAATGCATTAGACCTAACGGCGCACCCTTAAGCTAAGCATCGGTTATTTTATCCCTAGTGGCAACAGCACATCCACAATCTTAGAAGTTATTGTCACTCTCCCAGATTACCGGAGGCATGAACCCACTCTCTAGCATAAATACTCACTCTTGGAGTTACAAGCATCTACTTGGTCAAAGCATCTACTAGTAACGGAAAGCATGCAAGATCATAAATAACATATAAGATAGATTGATAATCAACTTGACATAGTATTCAATATTCATCAGATCCCAGCAAACACAACATGTAGCATTACAATAAGATGATATTGATCATGATAGGCAGCTCACAAGATCTAAACATGATAGCATAAAGTGGAGAGACAACCATCTAGCTACTGCCATGGACCCGTAGTCCAAGGATGAACTACTCACGCATCACTCCGGAGGCAGGCATGGTGATGTAGAGCCCTCCGGTGATGATTCCCCTCTCCGGCAGGGTGCCGGGAAGAGCTTCTGAACCCTCCCGAGCTAGGGTTGATGGCGGCGGCGTCTCTGGAACTTTTCGTGGATAATGGCTCGGGTATTTAGGTTTTCGCGTCGGGAAGAATAAATAGGCGAAAGGGCGGCGGCTGCAGAGCCACGTGGGCTCCACACCACCCCACGGCGCGGGGGGGCCCGCGCGGCCCCATGGTGTGGGTGCCACGTGGCCCTCCTCCGTCTCTCCTCTGGACTCCGTCTTCGTGTTGGAAAAATAGGAGGTTCTGTCCAAGTTTCGTCCAATTCCGAGAATATCTCTAGACTAGCTTTTCTGAAATACAAAAACAGCAGAAAACAGGAACTGGCACTGTGGCATCTTGTTAAAAGGTTAGTCCCAGAAAATGCATAAAAATGCTATGAAGTGTATATAAAACATGTAACAATTGGTATAATATCAACATGGAACATCAGAAATTAGAGATACGTTTGAGACGTATCAAAGCTCTAGTCTCACGAGAAGTAGTCGACCTCCTTCCAAACACCTTTGAAAGGTTGAGCTTGTTCATGCTTCTTTTCTGAAATTTTTAACAACATCATAAAAAATGAAATTTCACTTCAAAAATCAAGGGCAACACTAGTAGAGACTATAGGAAGGCTAAAACATGCATCAAGACTAGTTATTAAATCCTAAAACAAGCATGCAAGCTACCTAAACAAGTCACCTACAGTAGAAAAATATCAAGGATATACTAAACCATTCAAAATTTTGTTTGGATAAACGAAGGAGTCACATACCAAGGATCAAAAGCCCAAAATATAAGCAAGATTGATGGGCTGAGAAAGGAGATCGAATATCTCGAGCAACCACAGCCAGAACACGAGCTTGAGCAATGGTGGAGTGATTTTTCTGGAAAGGGAAAGGATGGGGAGGAAGGACACCTTTTGGGGGGCCTTGTGGGCCCCATGCGGCCTGGTGGCGCGGCCAGTGGGTACCCCACGCCCTGGGGTCGCCTGCCCCCATGGTGGGTCCCCTTGGTCGGCCACTCGTGCCACTAGACCACATTTTAAGCACAAATTTTAATTTAATTTTTGTAGAAATTTTTTACGACATTCAAAAATTGGTGATTCTCGGGTTTACAAAATGACGAAAAAGCAGGAAATGATTTCATAGAAGTATAAAAATAATTCTAAACCAAAATTGTAGGAGCAAATAAATAAACAAGGAGAGAGGAAGGATATGGTGGTCATAGTTTTATTCACTCTAAAACATTTTTGTTGGCAAGATTGATCAAGACCTACCACCAGAAACATTTTATAGTTCATAAATTTTTTGAAATCCACATAACAATTATGTTACCTCTATTTTGAGCGTTATTGTCCCAACCATAATAAATTGATATTCTTTATGCCTTTCATATATAGGGCAATCAATGTCTCCAATCTTGATTGTCTTGAAGTTTAACATTGAATTTATACCATATATCTTGTCAACCTTCTTTGGAAAATAAACAGTATGCTTTTTATCATTGACATTGAAAGTAACCTTCCCTTTATTGCAATCAATAATAGCCCCGGCAGTGTTAAGAAAAGGTCTCCCAAGAATAATAGACATGCTTTCATCCTCAAGCATATCCAACACAACAAAGTCAGTTAAAATAAGGCAATTAGTAGTAACCTGAACAGGAACATCCTCACAAATACCAATGGGAACAGCGGTAGATTTATCAGCCATTTGTAAAGAAATATCAGTTGGTATAAGTTTATCTAGATAATGCCTTTTGTAAAGAGAGAATGGCATAACACTCACCCCTGCACCAAGATCAGATAAAGTAGTTCTCACATAATTATTTTTGATGGAACAAGGGATAGTAGGAATACATGGATCTCCAAGCTTTTTTGGAATTTTTCCATTGAAAGAATAATTAGCAAGCATATTAGAAATCTCTTCATTAGAGATTTTTCTCTTGTTAGAAACAATATCTTTCATGTACTTCGAATAAGGAGGCAGTTTAATAGCATAAGTTAAAGGAATTCGCAAAAACAAAGGTCTCATCCAATCACAAAATTTATTGTAGTGCTCCTCTTCCTTAGAGCTATGTTTCTTGTTAGGAAAAAGCATAGGTTTTTGCACCCAAGGTTCTCTTTCACTACCATGCTTCCTAGGAATAAAATCCTCCTCACTTTCTACTTTATCAGGGGTATCATCTTTATCATTTTCATTATCATTCACAGTTTCACATCAGAAATAGATATATTATTAGGATTTTCAACAAGCTCTTTATCACTGGATTCATTAGATCCTTTAGCATTTTTATGCTTCTTCTTCTTTTTCTTTTTAGAAGAACTAGCAACATTATTTTCATCTAATTGGGAATCTTGTTCAATCCTTTTAGGATGCCCCTCAGGTTACAAAGGATCTTGAGTCAAAGCACCACTCCTAGTTGCTATGCCAAAAGCATGTTTATCATTATTTTTAGAGGCACTAGCAAGTAAATCTTTTTGTACTTTAGTGATTTCCTCAAGTTGAGTTTGAACCATATGAAAATGTTTAACAAGTCCTCTAACATCATTAGCAGTTCTTTCCAAAACATCATGTAGATTTTTAACAACACGAGAATTTTCTATCAAATGATTTTGAATTTGCTTATTAAAATGATTTTGCTTTACAATAAAATTATCAAATTCATCTAAGCATTGATCAGGAGGCTTTTGATAAGTAATGTCTCCAATACCGAAATTTTTAAGGGAATGTACCTCTACCATGGGAGGGTAAGTGGTAGGCTCACATAATTCTTCAATAGGAGGTAAATTCTTTACTTATTCAGATTTAATCCCCTTCTCTTTAAGAGATTGCTTAGCTTCCTTCATATATTCAGGGCTCAGCTCAATAACACCCCTCTTTCTCGGCGTCGGAACAACTGTGGTTTGGTTAAAGTCCAGTCTTCATGGTTTTGACCAATTTTAATTAACAAGTCCTCAGCTTCTTCTGGAGTTCTTTTCCTGAAAACACAACCAGCACAACTATCCAGGTATGTCCTAGATTCAACAGTTAGTCCATTACAAAATAAATCAAGAAGTTCATTCCTGGCTATTTGATGCCCAGGCCGAGCTCTGAGTAGGGCGCAATACCTCCCCCAAGCTTCGGGAAGAGATTCTTTCGCAATCTGTTTGAAATTATAGATATTTTGCAATGCAGCATGTTGCACACTAGCAGGATAATATTTTTCAAGGAAAACATTAATTAAACCTTGAGGGCTTGTAATTGATCCAGATACTAAATTGTTAAACCAGGTTTTAGCTTCATCTTTAAGTGAAAAGGGAAACAGCTTAGTAACCAAGTAACCACGTTTCTTAGATTCATTAGAAAACAAGTTACTAAGGGAAGAAAGTTTATTCAAGTGTTCTATAACACTTTCATTTTCAGTTCCGAAAAGGGTTCCTTTTCAGCAACACTTATGAGTGAGAGATCAACAGAAAATTCATATTCCTCATCCTTAATATTTATAGGAGATGTAGCAAATGTGGGATCAGGAGTGAAATTATAATTCATAGCACGTTTCTCAATCAAATCTTTCATTGCATTCAAATCTTTAGAGGAACCACATGCAGTATATTCTTCAATAAAATCATCAGTAATATCAATATAAGCATCTTAAGGGTAATCACCATCACAATTTCCCGCCTCAGGTGAGGCAACAGGCGTAATAAGGTTCTCATTAGAAATTTCAACACCTTCAATTTCTTTAGTTTTGGCAATAGTGGCATCCAGAAAAGGTCCTAATGAACCACTTTCATCAAGCACAGAGGAAGCATCATGAAATTCATCAGTTTTAGTTTCAGATTCAGCAGAAGTAACATGTGAAGTGCGTGGAGGTGGTGGTGTAACAAGTTGACTTATAACAGATGGTGAATCAAGAGCAGTTGAAGTGTTTAGAGTTGTACCTTTCTTTGTAGTGGAAGGCAAGATGGTAACCTTGGTATCACGAGGCTTACCCATAGCGGATAAACAGCAGCAGACAATATAACTCTCCGGTGAACTTATAAATAGAGCTATGCTCCCCGGCAACGGCGCCAGAAAATAGTCTTGTTGACCCACAAGTATAGGGGATCGCAACAGTCTTCGAGGGAAATAAAACACAAATTTATTGATTCGACACAAGGGGAGCCAAAGAATATTTATAAGCCTTAGCAGCCGAGTTGTCAATTCAGCCGCACCTGAAAGTAGACTTGCCTGGCATGATTTATCAGTAGCAACAGTAGTACAGCAGAAACAGTAGCAGAATAGTAACAGCAGTAAAATAGAGACAACAGCAGTGCCTTTAATAAACATCAGGATTATAGATACTGTAGGCATAGGGATGGATGAACGGGCATTGCATGAATAAGATAGCTCATGTAATAGTCATAACGCAGGGCAATGCAGGTAAATAATGATAAAAGCATCCAAGTACTAATCATGTGTAGGCGTGTGTTCCGTATTTAGTTGTACGTGCTCGCAATGAGAAACTTGCACAACATCTATTGTCCTACCAGCCCGTTTGCAGCGGGGCCAAAAGGAACCTTCTGGTAATTAAGGTGCTCCTTTTTACAGAGAACCGGAACAAAGCATTAACGTTCCGTGAACACACGTGATCCTCAAGTTATAACTACCCCCCTTGGTTACCCTGATTGTTGTCACTCCGGGACCTCAGGTTCAAGACAATAACAGGTGTATACAACTTGCAGATATGATCCAAAACAATAAGTATTCTCATGAAACAATAACATGTTCAGATCTGAAATCATGGCACTCGGGCCCTAAGTGTCAAGCATTAGGCATAACAAGTTGCAACAACAATAGATAGTACTAACAATGGATACTAGGCACCATGCCCTGACAATCTGACATCTATTACATGAACAATCTCATCCAATCCCTACCATCCCCTACAACCTACAGCAGGGATTACTCACACATGGATGGGGGAATCATGGATGGTTGAAGGAGAGGTGATGATGATGAAGACGGCGATGATCTCCTCCAAATCCCCGTCCCGGCAGGGTACCAAAACAGGAACTGCAGACCCCCGAACTAGGATTTTTCGATGGCGGCGGAGCTCGGGTGTGTATTTCGTCAAAAGGAGTTCCGTCCCGACGTTTTTAGGTCAAGTGCTTTAAGTAGTCCAAAGGGCGTCGCGAATCAATGGCTGAGGGGAGGCGGCGGCCTGGGGGCCACCCGCGCCGTGGGCCCGCCGGGTGCCTGTGGCCCACCCCCTTGGCTACCCTCCTGGATCCGTGAGTCTTCTGGTATGGAAATCACTTTTCCAATTTTCTGGTATTTTTCTGGAAATATTGAATTTCTGCACAAAAACGAGACACCAAAGCAATTCTGCTGAAAACAGCGTTAGTTCGTATTAGTTTCACCCAAATCATACAAATCAGAGGAGAAACAATAGCAATAGTGTTCGGAAAAGTAGATACGTTTTGGACGTATCAGTCCTCCATATCCTGCTGCCTGTCGTCGTCGAGAGCAGAGGTCGCGTCCGGAGAGTTCACCAGAGAACGCGATCCGGGGTCGGAAGGAAGGACCTTGGATTTCGAAAGCTTTTGTGATTCGGGTGGAGGTTAAGAGATCGAGGAACGCAGGGTCGGTCCAGGTTTTCCGACTTTGGATCGAGAAAGTAGTTTTTTTTTAGAAACAAAACGAGGAATACAAACGCCATTAGGCGGATTAACTAACCACGGATAACGCCCTACTGGCAACGAAAGAACAAAACGGGCTAACATATGAGGTTATTTGTTAGACGCTCGGTTCTCATGCACAAAGCTGGATGCATCAAGCCCCGCCGCTGTAGTTTTAATTTCTCTTATGATCTGACAGTACCTTCACATGTTCTCCTCCTCGAGGGCCTTCATAACAGCTACACAATCACTAGCGATTTTGACCCGGGAAAGCTGAAGGTCTTGGGCTAGGTTCAAGCCTTCTCGTACTGCCATAGCTTCCAGGACCTCAGGGTCTGACAGTCCTGAATAGCAGAATGGCTAAGGCTCCCAAATAAACTCCTTCGGCCGATCTCGCCACCACTGCTACTGCACCGCCACCCTCATTTCTTGCTACTCCTGCATCCACGTTCAGTTTTGCAGCTCCAGGCGCAGAAGGAATCCACAAGGGGTGCCGGGAGGTAGACGCCCGGGCTTTCTTCTCCTCCTTGGTTGGTTTCTGAACTTGTTCCAGTCCAGCTATAATGCTCTCAATGAAGCTATGCGTACTCAGGGGACTTTGAAAGAGACCCTCATGAATAGCTTTTCGCCTCGCATGCCAGATTGCCCACATAGTAACACACATGCGAGTAAGTTGGTCGTGCGGTAGAGAGTCGATCATGGCGAATAACCAATGTTTTGCCGACGGCTCCCGTACCTGACTCAAGTGCTCCACCATCTCTTCGTTCTGTAGAGCCCATACACAACGTGGCATTCTGCACTCGATCAGCGAGTGACGCCATGAATCTTCGTCACCGCACATCCCGCAGGCATTGGTTGGCGCAATGTGACGATGGTGAAGGAGATCTGCCGTGGGCAATGAATGTCTCGCCAAACGCCACAAGAACACCTTCAGTTTTGCTGGTAATTGGACGCGCCAAAGATTTGTCCAATCTTTCTGAACCCTTTGATGGTCAGAACCTGACGCCTTGCCCTCGAGCCATGCTTCCCGTCTTTCCTTTGTACATACCAGCATCCTATACGCTGACCGTACTGAGAAAATCCCTTTCTTGTCGTGAAACCATTCCCAGAAGTCCGGCTGCACCCTCGTACTGATGGGTATACTACTGATGACAGCGACGTCCGACGGTAAGAAATAAGAATTGAGCTTGGCCATGTCCCACTGCCTCATCGATGGTTTAATAAAATCTGCCACCCGATGGGGAGGGTCCTGCTTCAGGCACGCTGTCGATCTCAATGATCCCTCTCTCGGGATCCAATTGTCATTCCATGCCTCCGTATTTGCACCTGTTCCGATATGTCGGATGAGTCCTTGAGCAAGGACATCTCTTCCTTCCAAAATAGAACGCCATATTTGCGAGGGATGAGATCTCAGTTCAGCTTTCAGAAATTCAGCGTTAGGGAAGTATACTGCCTTCATAACTCTAGCACTTAGGGTATCTGGATGTTGGAGTAAACGCCAACCTTGACGAGCAAGCAGAGCTAGATTGAACAACTCAATATCACGAAACCCTAAACCTCCCATGAATTTTGGTTTCGTCATATCCTCCCACGAGACCCAACATGTCTTCCTCTTTCCCTCCTTACTCCCCCACCAAAAATTCCTGATGAGGGAGTTTATATGCTGGCACAATCCACGCGGTAATTTGAAGCAGGACATCGAAAACGTTGGAATTTCTTGTGCAACTGACTTGATTAAAAGATCCTTCCCGCCAGCAGACAGGCATTGCTCCAACCAACCTTGGACCCTCTTCCAAATGCGGTCTCTCAAATATTTTAAAGCCCCATTAGCTGATCTTCCCACATCAGAGGGCATCCCCAAGTATTTCTCGCTAAGCTATTCACTCTGAACATTCAGAATCACCTTCAGCTCATCTTTAACTGCCGCCGGGCACCGTTTGCTGAAGAAAATAGACGACTTGTCCAAATTAATACGCTGACCTGAGGCTCGGAATAAGCATCCAAAGTATCACGCGCATCTCTAGCACTCTCCACGTTTGCTTTGAAAAACAGCAGGCTATCATCAGCAAAAAGAAGGTGGTTAACTACCGGGGCAGTATTTGCCACCTTTAAACCCTGTAGCTTCGACGATTCACTTCGATCTTTTAAAAGGCACGAGAGGCCCTCTGCTGCTAACAAAAACAAGTACGGAGATATCGGATCCCCCTGACGAATGCCCCACAAAGGTTGGAATTCCTCGAGGCGCTCGCCATTAAAAAGCACTGAGAAAGAAACCGTAGTTACCATCCTCATAATCATCTGCACCCAGTCTCGGTGGAAACCCAACTTTAGCATAATCGCTTGTAAGTAGGTCCACTCCACTCTATCGTACGCTTTCCTCACATCTAACTTGAGTGCACAAAATCTGTGTTTCACCGCCTTATTCCTCTTCATGAAATGCAAGCATTCATAGGCAGTGATAATGTTGTCCGTGATCAGCCGCCCAGGCACAAACGCAGATTGCTCGTCAGAAATGATCTCTGGGAGAATTTGTTTCAGCCGGTTTGCTACGACTTTTGAAGCTATCTTGTATAGTACATTACATAAGCTGATAGGGCGGAACTGTCCCAACTCTTCCGGCTTAGGAACCTTAGGGATGAGCACCAAGAATGTTTTGTTGACAGCTCTCGGGTCATCTTCCCCTCGCAGAACGCGTAGCACTATCTCAGTTACCTCCTCTCCACAAAGATCCCAATGGCGTTGAAAGAAATGTGCCGGGAAGCCGTCGGGCCCCGGCGCTTTAGTTGGGAACATCTGGAAATGAGCGTCTTTAACTTCCTTGGCACTGATCGTGCTTAGAAGTCCTTCATTCATACTTCCCGTCACCCGTACAGGCACCTTGTCCAGTACTGCTTCCATATTTTTAGTTCCTTCTGACCTGTACAAATCACGGTAAAACTCGTTAGTAGCAACCGCCATCTCCCTAGCATTCTCTGTCACCACTCCGTCCAGCTTCTGAATGCTAGTAATCGTGTTTTTCTTCTTCCTCTGGCTTGCCCTCAAGTGGAAGAAGCGGGTGTTCTTGTCAACTTCAGCCAACCAGTGAACCCTAGAGCGTTGTCTCCACATCGTCTCCTCTCTATGGTCGAGTTCATCCAGCCGATCAACTATCTTGGTTTCTGAATGAGATGGTCCGACCCGGAACGGATCCTCCCTTAGCCTCGACAGCTCCTTACGCAAATGACGGGTCTCTCGGCGAACGCTGCCAAACGTATCAGCACCCCAATTCTGCAGCGACGCCGTAACCGAACTGATCTTGTTCTGTAGGTCATGAAGGGTTGATGCCTTCCCAAGCTGAGACCATGCCTGCGCAAGCATAGGTTCAAAATCCTTGTGGCTCTCCCACATCAGTTCGTAATGAAAAAAATTATCTTCCTCCCTCCTCCGTGGAGTACACTCCGATTCCTCCCAGGTGAGGAGAATAGGACAGTGGTCCGACGAGGCTGCCGTCAAGTGACGAACCCCGGCGAGCGGGAACCGATCCGACCAGTCTGTCGAAGCAACAACTCTGTCTAGTCTCACTCGACAATAAGAGCCACCAGCGACTCTCTTCTCATAAGTCCAGCTTGGTCCGCCTTGGAAACCCAAGTCTTGGAGCCCACATACATCAACCATGTCCCTAAACCCAGCGATTTGGGCATGGCTTCTTTCCTGCACACCCACATGCTCATGACGGTGCAACACTTCATTGAAGTCCCCTAGACAAACCCAGGGTAGATCGGAGGCTGATCGGATATATTTTAACATGTCCCAGGTTTTGTGGCGTTCATTCACCTGTGCCTCTCCATAAACCCCCGTGATGCGCCACGAGTCCTTTCCTCCCTCTTTCACAATGGCATCAATATGATATTGCGAATAAGGTAAAATTTCAATGGATATATTATTATTCCAGAACATACCTAGGCCACCACTCCGGCCGGTACTGCTTACAGCAAAACCTCTGTCGAAACCTAAAGAGCGTGCTAAACGTTCCACTCGGATATTATGGAGCTGAGTCTCGAGGACGAAAAGCACAGTGGGGGCGTGTCTCTTCGCTAAATCGCGAATCTCCTTGACTGTCGCAGCGCCACCCAGACCGCGACAGTTGAGCGCCATGGCACTCATTGTTCCTCGCGGCCCTCCACGCCGAGGGCCGCATTTCAGTTGAGTTCTTGCTCGATGCGCCATCACTGTGATGTTCTCCCGTCTGTTCCTTGTCTGACTTACCACCCTTGGTCTGGGAAGCAGCTGCCGCCCTCTTTTGTTTCTTTATTTCCCTTGGTGTCATGTACTGCGGCTGCTTCAGAGGGCTCTCAGCCGTATCCTTGAGATCATCAGCATCTTCCAGGCCCGCATCCTCCGAGTTTCTATTGCGTGCGACATTAGCAGCTCCACCTCTCGGGACCCACTTGCGTTGGACACGCTCTGCTCCCCCCGTACGTCCAGCTACACCACCACCGCGACCATCGTCGGGGCCCCTGCCACGGCCGCCTCCGCGACCATGATCTCTGCCAGCATTACTTCCCTGTGGACGAGCAAGCACACCAGATGTCCCATGTCTCCAGAAGGCTTCCTCAGCAACCATCCACGGTCCAAACTGGCGCTCATCCTCCTCATTCTCACCGATGCCACACTCTAGGTACGTGTGACCCATCAAACCACAATGCTCACAGTATTTTGGGATCTTCTCGTATTTCACTTGTAAAAACATGCGGTGACTCCCCTCGACTGTCAGAGGCACAACCTCGTCAGGGGCTTGCATGAGTTTAAGTTCACCCGCACGCGGTGAAACACACCAGACCTTGTTTGCACCGCCGTCATCTCCACTCTCACGATCTCACCCACCCTGCTTGCTAATTGAGACAGTACATCGTTATTCTGAAACAGCGGTGGCAGCTTGTGGATCTGAATCCAAGCCTGCACTTTACTAGGGATGATCGTAGGCACCATTGTCTTCCCGTCAAAGGGCTCAAGCATCAATGCACAGCCTCGGAAGAGCCATGGACCCTCCTCCATCATTCTCTTCCAATCACCTAGACAATAAGCCTGCAGTACAAACAGATTGGGTTCAATCTCGTTGAACGTAACAGCATGTGCAGGACTTCATGCCGCATGCATGGTATTCTTCAAGGATTCCAATTCCATGCTGAACGTCTTCCTGGTCAAGACCCTCGCAGCCGCAAGCCACTTGACTTCCGGCCATCTCCCGATCTCCTCTCTGCCCAGAACCACCTCGTTGAGTTCATCCCCATGCAGCTTTAGGTTCTTGAGTAATTCATCCACATCGAAAAACTTTGCCTTCCCCTCTCTCGCCTTGGAGCCTTCAGCCATGGCGATCGACTCCTCCCGTCCTCCACCTTCAAACCCCTAATTCCCCTCGTCAGCCAACCAGAGTCGGCCCCTTGATCAGCCCGAACAGCCGAGAAGGTATGGGGGAAAAGGAGCTTGGGATCAGTAGATTCCCGCCGGCAGAGATGCGATCGCCGCTGCCGTCGCCAGAGCCCTAGAAAACCCTAGGTATCGCCTCGTATAGGTAAAATTCAATCGGGTGTCGATGGAGAAAGTAGTTGGCCTTCCGCAAGAACGATTTGGGCCGGGACGACGAAATAAACTTGTACGGTCAGCCCATGACCGACTTGGTCACTATCTGTGCGATCTTTTTTTTGTTTTGTGAGATTTCTTTCTGTGATCTGGAACATGTGGAAAAATGCGTAGTGTAGTTTGTGTGATAAAAAAAGGGTAACATACGCACACGGTCTATCTGATAGCGACTAATTTTTTCTTTCGACCCTGGTAAGAACTATGTAGCTCCGCCCCTGTATATCCCCGTCAGGCGGTCACATTCTTGTCATTTGGCGCGCTAATGCCTAATCCTTCCAGCAACTTGAGTCATGTTATCGGTCCTGGTGCTGGAGACAACCTCCGGGGGCTGTTTCATCAGAAGAAGCCTGCTAGTTGGAAGTACAGAACAATCCAAGTTCTTCCTGCAATATCCCAAAATCTATGAAAATTTCATATTGGTGGCTGACTCTTGTGTTTGTTTGAACGTTGTGTAATGTACGCCTGAATTCCTGCAGAGGTGTAAGAATAAACATGCCTTTCCTACAGTGGGGTCATGCACATGATACATATTTCCACATAATGTATGTATACGATTCAAAAGAAGAAAAATTCTGATGAAACATGCAATCGTTACATGTAACTTAACAGTATCACAACCGAAAAATAAAATAAAGATATTGTAATACCTTTTCCCAAAAGAAATTAATTAATTAACTCGTGCTTATAAATAGAACTAGAGATGAGGCAAACATCTTGTGCAAGCTGTATCATATGATCGCTAAAATAGATGACAACTAGCATACATAGGTTTATACATGAGACAAACTACTAGCTAGAACTCTTCAATCCAACATGGGGTGTACGGAAAAGATGTGATCTCTGTTACAAATTAGGGTTGGAGCTAATTCGGCCTACCCACTATTCATCTGCCTTATCGGTGGTGCCGCTCACAATGCATATTGAGGCCAGAGGGTGGGACTTTTATATAGACTCCAAATTCCAGACAACTCAATATGTTTCCAGATAGAACTCGTGACTTGTTAAACCAACCACTATCATTAACAGTCATTAACCGAGCCTATTACTGTTAAGCAATTAGGTCCCAACACGCATGTGTGAGTCATGCGCCGAGTTCGAATATAAAATCAAACTCGCAGGCTTTAACAATCCATAAAGCCAATCCTATGGACAACCTGGTATTCCACTCTACACTGTTCCCGGGTATATTTCCAGCATATTCATATGCACTGTGTTCCAGTATAGGCGTACCGGCTTCCTTAAGTATAGTTCCTTAAGTACAATTCAACATCATTATTTCCCTGTTATTTCCATGAGACTTCCACACTGAAGTTTAATTTCGGACAATGTAGTAGATATATAAAATATTGCAAGACACAATTTCCTACATCTCCCACTTGACTGAAAACATTTTATTTCAGCTAAGTGAATTCCCATGCAAGTAACATGGTTAGAGAATAATTCCTTCCTTCAGTGCACTCACGTTACATATAAACTTTGTGAATTTTGGAGTCATATTATCACAAAGTAACAGGTTATGATGCACCTTTCCACGACCTTAAGTTTTCGAAAAAATTCCTTAGCCATATACTTCCTTCAATGCTTGACATGCATTAAAGTATTCATATATATTTCGTAAGCAAAGAATATCCATGTTTCCATTGTAACAATAAATACCTACAAACGTAAATATTAGCACATAACAAAAAAAACGATTACCTTTCACGAAGATCCTATTTCCGAAAATAGTGTCAATATCCACGCAATCGAATGTTGATATCATCGAATAATAATAAATAATCCATGTTTCCTTGACATTGCACGACAAGTCCATTATGTGATTCCAATAATCTTTATAGGATTCATATTCCAAATGCTAATAATTCCAGCAAACCACTTTCCATGCTAATCAAAATAGCAACAATTACAACAACATGGCTAAGCTCAGGTCGCATGAATAATCTCCCACACTTATTTTCGTATGACAATTATTCTTCCTTTTCCTTAGGAGTTCAAACATAATTCCTCACTAAGTATTATTCCCTTTATCAAAGGTATGTGACAGGTTTGCACGTTTCCATAGAAAAATATATCAAAATATTATCTATGTAATTCCACTCCCAAAATGTCGGAAGCTTTAGACATACCTTTCATATGAAAGTTAGAACTGAACCAAGCTTTCACTTCCATCAATGTGATATTTTAAAAACAATAAGAACATAGTTGGCACATATTAATGATAACAGAAAACAATTTACACTAACCTTTGTATATGATCTCATCTTCCATCAATAATAAAACCGTATGGCCTGATATTCCATTGATGTGAAGCTTGTTCCAATAAAATGAATTGATCTATTCAGTTAGCAAATCCTGTCATTATTCCCACCTCCTCTAAATTCCAGAGTTTCCACAAAGTATGCATAATTTCCTTTGTGTAAAGAATTAAACAACAACACCTCCTCTAAATTCCAGAGTTTCCACAATGTATAAACATTTCCTTTGTGTAAAGAATCAAACAACAAGCTCAGCATTGAAATTTCCACTAAGCATGTTACATTAAACTTCCTTGTAAGTAAATCCATTTACAACATATAGCCTTACGGTTGTTTAGTAAAATAACAAGTTCCCAAACTTTTATTCTTCCTCATTTGAGTTTATTTCTTCCCACAATGCTTTCAACCATATATTTTAAACTAGTAACAACTTTAACTATTCCATACAAGTTTACATGTTCCTCTAAATCATAGAGTGATTTCCCCAAAGAATAGACAATATATAGTAGCCAAGATATAATGGTCCATGTTAATTCCTCCCACTTTTCCTAAGCATGTTAGTGTTGGGAGTTAATTTGTGTTTTCCTTTGAGTTTAGCACATATAAAATTCCGGTGTGACTATCAGTAAACACACCCTTCAGGAGTAAATATCAAATTCCTACTTTCTACCAATTTTCCTTTTACCAGATCAAAAATAAATACCATTTGATCCACTAGAATATAAACATTAAACATAAAATATTGGCGTGCTATGTAGTAAACAATCATTCCAATTCCATATATACTACTCCCTCCGTCCAATAATAACTGTCTCAAGTTTATCAAAAAGTGAATGTATCTAGACATGAACATGTATGGATACATCCACTTTTTATCAAATTTGAGACGGATATTATTGGACGGAGGGAGTACCAAATTATAAATAGAATAGTTCCTTCCAGTTCACAAAACGTAAATAGTGACTGTGATAAATAATGACTTACTCGACAAATAGTAGTATGTAATGCTTTTCAACATAATCAAGGGAATAACCAATAGTTATATTCCTCCAGTCAACCATGGAGTATATGACATAAAACAGCGGTGAATAATTCCATGCTCATTCCATTAGATTCAATTAATATTCCTGAAGTGTAATTCCCCCACCAATCAGTTTTCAAACCTTTAAATTCTTTGATGAACTGATTTTCCACTTCAGTTTGAGATGTCAATACAACAAAGACCTTCCGACTTGTATTGTAAAACGATATAAATAACCATATCAAGTGCAATCGTGAAATAGAATAAATATACATAATATGTGACCAAGTCGTAAATTCCATCCACATAATAAATAAATTCCAAGCATGTGTTCCTATTACAAGTGTTCCTCCATATGGAGTTATCTTCACCAAATAAACAATTTGTTAACCAACTTCCAATAGTTCATCAAGAGATATGAGACCATTGTGTTAAGATCCAGTAATGCACTAAACTTTCCGTTGAGCAACTATTCCACTCTTCCTTCTCCAAATATCATACATATCCAACAATTTCCGATAGATAAGTGTAAATTAAATTCCTTCTCATCGTGTGCGAATATATAAACAATAATAATTTTCCTCCATAAATAGAGTTTGATCACATAATTTCCAATTCCAAAGAATACCGGCTTTAGCAATAATGCCTAAGTAGACATATATATTTCCTTTCGGAATTGTTTGCATATCAATAAAGTTGCTATTGTACATTCCATCAAATTATGACGCCCAAGCAAAATCCAAACTACATGGAGTAGTCATAAACAAATATTTAGTGCAAATAAAAACATTGACTTACCGTTGAGTAAATATTGATTTCCTTTTTCTTGGAGTGCTCCACACGTCCCTCCAAGAATAAGTGATGCCAATTTCGTCATAAACATGCTTCATGCCTTCTCGTTGTTGTTACACCGGTAAATTCCAGCGAATTAGTATGTACTCCAATAAGTTCCATTGTATTCCGACGAGTTCCAAATATATTCCGGTACAAGATCAATCACGTAGCAATTGAAAAGTCATAGTGACAAAAATATTAATCAATCCGACGAAGAGTTCAATAAATTTCCCGAAGTGCATTCCAATTTCCTCCGGCGAAGATAAGTCGATACGTAGCGCAGCAAGTTCCGTGGGAAAGTCCTCCACGTGAGAAAAACAAATTGAGCGCACCAAGTCCAATTAATATCCAGATTCAGTCCTCGAGTATGCAAAATAATTCCACATTGTTCCAGCTCGACAACACAAATTACTTTCCAGATTCGACATAAAACAAATCTGTCGTTGAATCTTTTATTCCTTAATCAAAGTACTACAGCAGCAATCTTCCAGCAATAATTTTCTCTTCCTCACTTAAACGTGAGTGGCTAATCAAACAGAGTATTCTTATAATCCCAACTGCTCTATCGAGTTCCAGAGAACACCAAATTCCGGTGCACGTCCGTCAAGTGCAGTGCATAAAAAAAAACTCTTCCAAACAGTTAATTGATCCTTCTAATTAGCAATTCCTTCAGCGAGCCGTGAAGCTTACCTGCAATAGCAGATTGATGCAAGGCCGTGTGAGCAGCAGAACAGGATGCGATTGACAATTAATTCCTCGGTTTCTTCTCCTCTAGCTAGCTCTTTTGACTCCTCTTTCCACGTGAATTTCTCGTTGCCGGGCAGAGTAATCACCTGAATCAGAATCGACTAATACTTGTCTTTGCCTCGATCTGTGCTTGCAAAAGAATTTAACAAATCTAGTTTGATTTCCAGATCGAGTGATCAGGCCCCAACTTGTACAAAACCTATGCAACACAGGTCGATGCTTGATCACATGGAGACCCTCTTCTTGCTTGATCCGTTCGTTCGGAGCAACAGGAAAACTTGCTCTTCCAAATCGAGTGAGGAGACTTGGCGCACACCCGCGCAAGGTAGGTTAGCACGTCGGCACCGAAGTGACTAGAGCGACACACGCGTCGGCCGGCGGGCCGGGACATGCAACGCCAGAGTAATTTTGATCCGCGGCCGATCGATTCCACACGGTCAAAGCAGCGGAAAAGCCGTGCGGAACCAATCGACGAAAAATCCATACGACGAAAGCGAGTTGCCGAGTTCGCAGCGGGGATGGAGATCTGCGGCCGTGCGACGCAATGGAGTACGGCGGCAACCAACCGGCGACGAACATTCGCCTCTGATACTGAACACAGTGTATATGAATATGCTGGAACAGTATAGAGTGGAATACCAGGTTATCCATAGGATTGGCTCTATGGATTATTAAAGCCTGCGAGTTTGATTTTATATTCGAACTCGGCGCATGACTCACACATGGGTGTTGTGACCTAATTGCTTAACAGTAATAGGCTCGGTTAATGACTGTTAATGATAGTGGTTGGTTTAACAAGTCACGAGTTTTATCTAGAAACAGATTGAGTTGTCTGTAATTTGGAGTCTATATAAAAGGTCCACCCTATAGTCTCAATATGCATTGTGAGCGGCACCACCGATAAGGTAGAGAAATAGAGGGTATGCCGAATTAGCTCCAACCCTAATTTCTAACATTGGCGTACCGGCTTCCTTAAGTATAGTTCCTTAAGTACAATTTCAGACACAATTTCCTACAATCTCCTCCGGTTCATTCGGTAACTCTTTGAAACGATAATATTCCTTTGGTTATATATTTCCTATAACTTCAACCTTCGAGTCCTTCAAATGATACGCCAATTCTGATGCCTGTGTCGATGCACTTAAGAAGACAATCTCTTTATATGGGTGAAACCCTAGTAACTCAAGGCTTCCGTTAAGATATTTGTTGTCTTCTGAGTCACAATGTCCAACTATCTCTTCCTTTTCGACATCATCGTCATTGTCGGAGTTCCACTCGAGTATCTCTCTGCTTGGTGGTTTATTATTGTCTTTTGGAGAATGAGAAGCACAAAACAGGTTGTAGTTAATATCTTCTAAGATCCAGCGTGCATGGAATCGTTGGTTGAACCCGTGGCGTGCTAGCACAGGCTTAAGATCTTTGTCATGCTTCAACATCCACTCCGTTTGGCCAGAAAATTCATTAAGGATCCAAACTCGGATCCAATATTTGTAGAGCGCCAAAAAAAATATACGCCCTTTTCTGATCTTGCTATATATAGTAGTGTCCATATAGCCCGCCATTTTAAGATCCGTCGGTGGTTTAACCATGTGGTACGTATTACTAGTCAATGATTCCCTGCAAAAATGAATCATTGTCAAAATTACTTTGAAAAGCAGTCATCAGTAGATAAAATGTGAGTTAAGTATTAAATATAGTAAGTATGTACTTTCTCTGTTTTTTAATATAAGATGTTTTAGGTGGTACACATGTTGTCTATATACACACTAAAATGAGTGAACATGCACACAAAAATGTGTCTACATACATTTGTGTGCATGTGCATGTGGACAAAAGCTAAAACATCTTATATTAAAAACGGAGGGAATACCTCATAAGAAAATCATTATAGTGGTGTACATAAAGCACTCCTCGAAAATAGATGGATCTTAATTGGCTGTAATGCACTTGCATCTCGCCAGCGGTCCCTGCAGCATCCCCTTCTCGTATGAAAACCTTCTCCTCCCAACTACCGACTTGGAAGAGAAAACATACATCTTGCAAACGGACGGTGGCCATTCACATCCCGCCGTTGAGGGGTCTAACTCCTCCACAAGATTGCGGTCATCTAGTGAGGGGATCTTAAACACCTCCTAATATGGTGATAGCATTGGATCATATACTAGATGCTCGTCGTACCAGACACCATCGGATGGACACGCTGGCAAAGTATGCCACTGTCGCATCGCAGGGTTAACCACATAGTTACCGGTAAGCAAGAGGAGTCCGTTGCAGTGATCCTGGATGTTATACCGGTAAAAATCAACGCAGTCCTCCTGCCAGAAATAGCCGCATTCCAGGCTGACAGAGGGCAGGAAACTAAGGTCGCCGCTGACCGCGCGTGCGCCGCTAGCCGTGGAGGAGGGGCGGGCGAGGTATTCCGGATACTTGTGTTTCTCGAAGTGGATGAATAGGTCCGCGAACGAGAGCGGGAGCAGGTCGGACCGCATGTGGGGACGGCTCACTACAGGAATCCGTCAAGGCGTATACCCTACGGCCGTCGGCGTAAGGATACGCCGACGGCCGCCGTCGGCGTTTGCGACCGTCGGCGTACCCAACCGGTCGTCAGCTTAACTTTTGAGTTCCTTTAAGATTAGCTTCCAAATGAGAAATGAGAACTTACTGATACTTGCATCATATCAATCATATTAACCCCTGAATTATGATGTTACACTTTTCATTGTTTAAATTTAAAAAATTCATTTGAATAAGTAACAATTATTATGTAATAGTATATTTTGAATAAATGACAATAAAATGAATTTTACTTTTATTTCCTTTTTACATTGAATATGGAATAATTCATATCTTTAATTCCGTTAATCAAAATTTGAAAAATAAAATGTCTATGTCAATTAGAAAAATGAGAGGAATTCAAATATGACATCCATATCATCCTTTGCATTGTATAAACATCGATAGTTTTAGAAAATTGATCTCTTTCGATGAATAGTCATGTTGGCCATTTTGACTCTTTTTGAAAAAAAATCAAATAAAGTGAAAAAAAACCTCAAAAAAAGGTATCCTCTGGCATTGAGTTATTTTATGTGTACTAGTTGCTATTAAAAATGATAAACTTCTTTTTTACAAATTGTTCAAAAAAATGCTTCACAAAAAGGTCTATCATCTATAGACATGTATAGGTTTCGCACCAAATGACCAAGTTATGGCCATCACTGTGCCATAGTTTGTGATAATGTGTCCATATTTGAAACATAGGTGTGCCTTGGTATAGCAAACATTGTTGCCAAAAACAATTTCTAAATTATTTTCATAAATATCATTTTCCATTTTTTTAAGTGCCAAAAATGACTTTTGTTATGGAGGAAATACCATAAATATGTTGCAAAAGGCACCTATCTTATTGTCACAAAGGGTACTACATATTTTATGTATAATACCCAATTATTAGGAATTTTCATGATTTTTACCTAATTATTCCTATTTAAATGACTTTATGCCGATTTTCCAAAATTAATTGAAATTTGAACTACAAGTGTGTGATAGTTTGGTCTAATGTTTTTACAAAAATCAGTTTTGGGTACACAAGTAGTGACTTTATCACAGAAATATTGATAGTTTTGAAAAATGTGGCCCCTTTCAATGAATAGGCACGACGGTCATTTTGACCGTTTTTTCACAAAAAAATAAGAAATTGAGAAAATACTCAAAAATGTATTCCTTTGACATGGAGTCCTTTTATGTATACTAGTTGCTAGCAAAAATGATAAACTTGAGTTTTGACAAATATTTCAAAAAAATGTCTATCATCTATAGATATGTATAGCTTTCGCGTCAAATGACCAAGTTATGGCCATCCTAATGCCATAGTTTGTGATAATGTGTCCATACTTGACACATAGGGGTGTCTTGGTATGGAAAACATTGTTGCCAAAAACAATTTCCAAAATATTTTCGTAAATATCATTTTCCATTTTTTTAGTGTCAAAAATGACTTTTTAATTAAGCAACTACCAAACATATGTTACAAAATGTCATGTGCATGGTGAAAAAGATTTTATGGATGTCATATTTGGATTCCTCTCATTTTTCTAATCGATTTAGACATTTAATTTGTTAAATTTCAATTTACGGATTTAAAGATATGAATTATTTCATATTAAATGGAAAATAGAAAAAAGTAGACGCCGTCGGCGTATCAATGCCGTAAAGCCCCGTCTGCGTGCCGTCACGGCGGGCCTTGTACGCCGACGGCAGCCGTCGGCCTATGTCGGGCTACGCCGATGGGGTTTTTACACCGACGACCGCGTTCGCGGCTTCCCTAACTCGCCTTGTACACCGACGACCCCGACATTTGGCCGTCGGCGTATAAGTCGGCCGTCGGCGTCTTGTGCCTTTTCTGTAGTGGCTGTCCACGACGTCGCGTCAGGCCTTGGAGACGCAGCTGGCGGCAGCGAGCCAGCGCGGTGGGACTCGACGGAGGACGTCGGCGCGAACGTCATCCGGCAGGCGCGTTAGCCGGTCCTGCTCCGCGCGTGTCGTCGCTGCGTGTAGCCTTGGGCATCTGGTTGTGCTTGCTCGTCCTCTGCCATCGCGACGCCGTGGTGGTGATCCTCGATCTGAAACCCTCGACGCATTAGGATTTTGTCTACGCGGGGGCAAGCCGGACGGCATACGAGCAGTCGATCGGTTGAATCTCAGAGAATAGTAGTACTCGATGAAGCTTCTTCTTCTTTTCTAACACGTACGGTATATGGTTGAATTAGTAGACAGTTTCAGACAAAAACAACTCCTCATTGTACATAAATTTTCTACTACAGTACTTTTTAAAATGTGTACATAATTTGTTTTCCCTACTAGAGGAGCGTTATTGGAACCCTGTAGGGCAGCCACAAATATGATATGATGCTTTTACTTATACTTCTCTATTTCCTGCTACACCCCTGCGACAGTTCAATGCTAAGTAGGCATCGCTCTCTCCTGTGCTTTTCAGTGTGTTTTCGTGCCTCTGATGCCCCGCAGCAGTTATCTTGCATTTAAACAGCTAAACATTTCTCTGGCTAAATGATTCAGGAGAAGGCACTACCTGCCAAGCATGCTATAGAAGTAAACAGTAATGGTTGATTGAAGAATAACAACATTCACAACACAACACAAAACAAAATACATGGTTTTAAATATTTTCAAGTAGAAATACAGCAATTCTTATAGATCAATGCATGTCCAAGCTGAATCTTACATATTGCACAAAATATCTTGCACTACAGGAAACAGGCCGTTTGCTGCAGGTCTGGGCCTAAGGCGAAGGCTGGTATACTTACGGCAAATAGTTTACCGTAGGCATGCTTTCGGCAAACACCTCCGGCAAATAACATCACGGTAAATCACCTGTTTGCCGGAAGCATTTCGTCGGGGCCAACGGCAAACGTTTGCCGAGAGTCAAATAGTAGCCCACGGCAAAAAAAAAAACGTGAAGACGGAACACAAACGTTAACGGCGGCTCCGACCGGGCCCACCTGTCAGTTATTTGCCGACAGTAAAATATAAACACACGGCAAAACAGAGGTCCACATGTCAGAACTTCGCCGTGAGCAAGAACAAGCACACGGTAAACAGTTTGGGTCCGCATGTCAGGTCTTTCCTCATGTCAGGCTGTTTGCCGTGAGCAAAATAAGACACACAGTAACACATCGGGCCCGCATGTCGAGCCCTTTCCGTGAGCAATAAAAAGCACACGGTAAACACGGAGGGTCCACATGTCAGGTAATTTGTCGTAAGCAAAATTAGACGTACGGCAAACCGTCGGGCCCGCAAATTCACTTGTTTCCAGTGAGCATAAATAAGCTGCCGGTAAATCGTCTGGACCCACATGTCAGCTGATTTCCTGAAGCAAAATTAAGCTCTCGGCAAGTGTTACGAATGCTTGCCGTGAGCTTATTTAAAACGTACGGCAAACTGAAGTTGTATTTACCGTGTGTTTTGTGTATGCCTTCGGCAATGACCAAATCCAGGAAGAGCGGGCTCGTGCCACGTGTATGGTTTGCCGTAGATATGCCTCCGGCAAATTTCTGACATCGGACAAATTTATTTAATTTTTCGTTTTCAGAAAATCCTGCAATTTTACACAGATAATAGTTCATTACATATATCACAGTTCATCACAAATGTCATCCACATGCATCAACGAGAATGTCGATAACACAAAGATTTACAAGTTCACTTCATCCACAGAATGTGGTTTAGACATTCAGAGAGTTATCATCCACAAGATGGTTTAGACATTCACTACAAGTTCACCCACATGCATCAATCGGATAAATGCTGGCTAGTACGAGCTCATGACGATGACACTCACTAGGAACCGCCACCTTTTACTTTGGCCACCATCTTCATCACTGCCACACACAAGCACACAAACATCAATATCACATCATGGTAGGCTGATAATATAGTAGAAGCTCATGAGGTGATATATAGTTTTTGTTACCTTTTTGTTTATTTTGTAGGTGGACGGGAAGCACATACAGACTCAGTTCAGTGGCAGAGCTTGAAAGAAATATTTTTTTCGAGAGTAAGCTTGAACGAAATCTAAGGGGGTCATAATGCCAATGACATGAAAAATATTTGAATACCAGTTTCGAAAAAAAAAATTTGAATACCAAAACTGTACTACCATGTAAACAAGTTGGAGTTTGTAGCATTTAGAGAAACTTGGATTGATTTCCCTCACATTATCTTACAAAATACATTCTGTCACTGATATATCTAAAAACTACTCCAAACAAAAGAATGGTACACCGATGCGATTTTTGCATATCACCTTAAACATTTTTCTTCCAGTAGATAGGAACCTGACAGTTAGCAACATTCCCCCATCTTTACCAGGACTAAAATGAACTAAATGTTAAACTCTAGTGAAACCTGAAGCACTTCTTTCCTTGCGTCACATTTGCCCCTATGTTTAGTTGGCCTACGTATTTCTATGGTTAAGGTTGATACAAAATAAACAAAAGGCCCACTGTGAATGTGGAAATGGTTAACTAAAGTTTGAATTTCAGATTTTCTCTATCAGGGAAGCTGCTGCGAACAACCGGAAGCTCCTGGCAATGGTTAACTAAATTATGTACCACTTGGATTACCTTAATTTTGTGCCAGTGTGACTGTACAAGTATTCGTAATGTCCAAGGTATTGGTGTTTTAATTGAAATTTGTTCATCACAATTCTGGTTCATATATCTCTTTAGTACTAACTTCCCTTAGTATCTAATTTGGTGCTCATGTAGGCCATAGGGAGAAATTGCCCATCCCCGCTCATGTGTATGTACAATTAACTGAATTTTATTTGAAGATTTGTTAGCAGTAGAAAGAACTTGCTTGTAGCAAGAACTAGCCGTAGCAGTTAAGCGTATGCTACTACTCCTCTGAAATTAACTGAACATTTGTGCAACTGAAGTTAACTGAAGTAGGATGAACATTTGTTTGCTGGAGTGTTTATAGGGGTAAATTTCAGTGCAAGTTGATGTACGAGTAGCAAGTTTCAGTGCAAAATGCTTGTGCCATAGCCAACTTGTTTGCTTGTACTCCAATATTTTTTACCAATACTCCAGTACATAAAGCATGATCTGTTGCAACTCCAGTAAGAAATGCACACTTGTTTGCTTGAGTATTTTTCACTTATTTGCTTGAGTATTCTTTCAAAAAGAATTGCAAGCTTGTTTGCTTGAGTATTTGAAGTAGAAATACTTGTGCTTGTACTTGGAGTAGAAATACTTGTTCATTACATTGTTCATTGCACTGTTCTGTTCAGAAAAATTAATTAGAGTACAGTACTACTCCCTATGTGCTGAATCATGCAATGATTCCCCTAACTGTTCTTATAATTGCATCAGTTCTTACTGTACTGCGTCATGTTCAGGTCTAGATTTCCAAAATGTTCAGGTGGCGTCATGTTCAGATCGATTTGCTGATGTTGAGTTGCCATTTCTGTAGATTTGATGATGTCGTGCTTGATGTGCTGCTTGTGATCTCGATGGGCTGCTAGTGAGATCGATCTAGGGAAACTGAGTATTTTGTTTGCAAGCTATGCCTACAGAAATCATAGGGTCCAGTGCATGTTTTTCCCTCTTTTACATTGGTTAGCCTTGGTGCAGAATGGACAAGAAAGCACAATGAAACCTTGGTGTAATATGATGGATACATGTGTATTTTCAGAACTATGTGTTGGTATTTATTGAAACTGTGGGCAAAGGAATTGTGGTGATATGAAATCTATGACGGGATCTGTGACCGATCAAGAATCCACCTAGCGGCTTTTTCCTGACTTGTGGATCTTTGTCGTATGTATTTTTCGGCGCACATTAAAGATTGGAGAAAAATATATGAGCGGTAAAATAGGTGCTGTGAAATTTCAAATTAAAGAAAATAAATGATACACGATGTGAAAAATTGAAATCAAAGAAAATGAAAAATGTGTTATTCTTTGTTGTGTTTACTTACGCACATGGCGAAAATATTCACAAGTGGGAAATTGGGCCCAAATTTGATATGAAGGAAAAAGAAAAATTGGAGGAAATATTTACAAGCCGTATTTAGTCGGTTATTTGCCATGCGCCTTTTAGAAAAGCTCACGGCACACCTTGAGTAGACACACGAAAAATGAAAAAAGAAGGAAGAAAAAAATGATTTACCTAGAGTTTTACGAAACCTAAGGCAAAATGCTATGCCCCACATGCAGGTGATTTGTCGTGAGTCTTTGTAAGCATACGGGAAACATATGGACCCACATGTTAGTGATTTGTCGTAAGCCTTTTAGAAAAGCTCACGGCAAAGTGAATGCAGACATACAAGAAAGAAAAAATGAAAAGAAAAATGATTTACCGTGAGTTCTATGAAACCTACGGCAAAATGTTGGTCCCCATATGCAGATGATTTGCCGTGAGTCTTTATAGGCCTACGACAAATCTTTGGACCCACAGGTCAGTTATTTGTCGTGAGCTTTTTAGAAAAGCTCCTGGCAAAATGGTTGCACCGTTTCCCCGCCGTCAAAGGGGGATGCCGTGGACACCTATTTGCCGTAAGCTTTGTTTTGCCGTGAGTTTTTCTCTAGATTTGCCGTGTGTATTATTTTGCCGTGAGCATTACGAGGGATTTGCCGTGTGCTTTCGCTTTGCCGTGAGTATATTGGAGGGTCTACGGTAAATCATATGTTTGTCGTAGGCCCCGACGGAATGCTCACGGCAAATTGAGAATCCTACGGCAAACGGGCCGTTTCCTGTAGTGTTGCAAACATATGATCGTTGTTCGCGGGGACTTCTAGACCAGTCTTATCAAGGGAACTCTTCGACCCAACATGGAGAGTACGGAGCACAAGATTTGATCTTGTCCATCTCATTACTTAATTCTTTGAAGTGTTAGTATTGATCTGGGTATATATTGCCTAGAACTTCTACATTCGAGCTATTCAGATGATAGGCAAGTCATGTCTTCGTTGAATCACACAAGAAGACAATCTCTTTGTATGGGTGAAACCATGGGCGGAGGGAGATCAGTACATGGGTTTACAAATGTACACCCATTATTTTTGGCAAAAACTTTTATATCTATGTCTAATTTACATATAGAGCAATATACATCAGATAAATTATTAGAAATATGAGTAAAATTGTGAATTTATTTTACTATGTACGCCCGTTGTTCAACTATCTTAATCTCATTCTTTGTACACGTAACACTCTTCAACCGTATCTCCATTGTCCAAGTAACACTCTTTGACCGTACCTCCATTGTCAACAACATTGTTATTGTCGGAGTTCCATTCAAACTGCTCTTCAACCATCGCATTCCTATCGATTCCTGAGTAGTAATTTTGCACATCATTATCGGAGTTAACTTCGAGAAAACTAGAAGGAAGAAACAACCTATAGTTCCCAAGGTCCATGAACACGTCGACCAAACCAGTAACATGCTAGCAGGGGCTTGAAATATTTGTTATGCTTCACTGTCACTTTATTCCGCTCATATGATTCGTCAAGGATCCAAACCCGAAGCCAACAGTTTTATTGTGACTCAAAGTACACCCCCTTTTTTATCTAACCAAAAAACGATGTGAACACCGATCCACTCCAAGATCCATTGGTAGTTCAATTACACGGTACTTATTACGAGACAAGCATATCATGCGAATCAAATCATTATCCAAAAGTATGGCAAAATGAATAAATATAAGGCCAAATAAAAGTCAAAATAGAATAATAAAATGGATGATGTAAGTACCTCATATCAAAACCAGTTACACGGTATACGTAAAGTGCTCCTCGCCAGTAAACACCAGTCTAGTGGGCCCAACTTGCGTGCGTTTCACAACCAATCCATGTAACATCGCCTAATCTTACACAAGATCTCTCCTCCTAACGACCTGAACTTGACGATAATAAATTCATCTTATGTAGAGACAGTGCCCACTTGGGTTCCACCATTGAGAGGTCATTGTTGTCCGAACAAAGGATCCTACAAACCTCATGGTGGGGTGATATAGTGGGATGAAAAACCAGAGCCACACGATACTACACATTTCCTATGGCGTGGTCGTCCGGACATGGTGGCAAAATATTCGAGTGTCGCGTGGCAGGATTAACCATGTGGTTATTCTGAAGCAAGAGGAACCCATTCTAGTGATCCTGAATGATGTAGTCGAACCAATCGTAAGAGTGCTCCCAACCTTTGCCACGAAGGAGATCCACAGAGGGCAGGAGCAGGGGTGGAGCTAGAAAAAAATTACCCTGGTGCACATTCTTTGACTCGACAATGTATGTAACTGAGAAAAAAAAAGTATTAACGGTGTTGTGTTTGACAAAAATCTTGCGTTCCATAATTCAAAATAAATAATGGGCACACAAAAAAATATTTGCTTCATTTATTTTTCCATAGAATTACTCAAACTATTGCCATGAGGTGATTGCGTAAATAAGTTTCCACGAGTTTTATCAGGGAAAAGCACCTATCCATGCATTTGTATTTTACATAGACTAATTTAAGAATTAGATCTCGACTCACAACAAAGTTGGAAGGGGAATAAAATATTCGGACAAACCTAGGGGCATTTAAGAACAGGTTTTCCAATAATACATAATTGTTAACTAGGGATTTAGGACGTGTTATTGATATTATATTGGATAGTTGGGTTGGGACTGAAGAAGGTAAACGGTAGTTGACAGGGTCGCCGGTCTGGGAAATGAAAGGAGATGAAGGGATTTAGGACGTGTTATTTGCTTATCTCTGGCCTGGCTATTTGCACATGCAGGGATTGCTACGCCTCTGCCTCTACGGCCCTTGATGCCTTCAAGGCCTGCCTATTACACTGCCTGAGAATCAACCAGAGGCCTAGTGCCAGCATCTAAACGAGGCTGCAAGTTAATTTTTGTTGGACCTGCTGCACGGATGCTACCAGAACCTGGTGCACACGCTAAGTACTATAGCTAATCGCTCGTAGCAAATTGTTTCGACCCTGGTGCCTGTGCACCAGGGTAGCACTGAGTAGCTCCGCCCCTGGGCAGGAGATCGACCCTGCCGTCGACCATACGGGCGTGGTCGAGGAGAATGGGTGGGAGAAGAACTCCGGGAACTTATGGTCGTCGAATTGGGTAAAGATGACGGCGAGTAGGCATGCAGGCGGACGTCCGCTCCGACTAAATATATGTCCGCCACGTTCCGTGTTTGACCGATTTCCTGAACAATTTGCTTAGCAGTCTCCTAATTATCAATTAACAAAAGGTGTGGCGGACGTCCGCCCTGTCCTGCCGGACCGGCCGCTTGCATGCCTAAGGATGACTCCAACGGGGCGACGCATCGAGTCCGCGTGCCTCCGTCCCTGTCCGCTGGAGCCAAAAACACGGCCCAACGGGGCGACGCAAACGGATCGCGGTCCATTTTTCGGTCCGCCGCGACGCATTCCTGACCCAAATTTGGGCCACCGATGCGTCGGCGCGGACGCGCGGCGGACTGAAAACGTGTCCGCGCGGCCACGCCTCGTGTCCTCCCCGAGCCCACCTATCAGCGACAAGGCGCAGTCAGCCTCCCCTGGCCCAGTCCTTTTTAATGCCAGGGGATAGAGACGGCCAGCCCCCACCCACTCCACTGCCCACTCACCCTCTCCGGCGACCAAACCCTAGCCTCGCCGCAAACCCTGGCCACCTCGCTCGTCGCGATGCCGCTCCGATGGCCGGGGCTCGGCAAGGCCAAGAACGACGGCGAGTGACAGTGGGAGACTCGGTATTTATTGTGAAGACATCTTTAACGTATAAAAGGATTCGAGTACAAACAACTCCACTACCCTTCGAAGCAACAACTCGTTATTTTAACATTCCTTTGCTTTTTAGTAGAAGAAAGGGCATTGTTTGTTGTTGTTGTTGGCGAACGCTACATCTTTTCATGCCGCTCGCATTTCTTTTCTTGCATGACGGTTTAAAAAGGTGCACCACAACTATTTCTTGGTTTTTCTATACACGCATCAAGAAAGATGTTTTCCAAATCTCCCATCCACTTCAACTGTCCAGATTTCAAACCAGACAAATTAAAGAAAATCAGGATCCATTCCTGGAAGTGTGCAAGTGAAGTGGAGTAAATTGCAGGCCATCAGGCACAAGAACCCACGCCTGTTTGCTTCTTCTCGGTCACCCAAACAGTCAGTCACACTGGGTGGGTCAAGACAAGGCATTGGATACGGAGCAGCAATATTCTAGTCTACTCTTCCTCCTTCCTTGATTGCGCGCTGCCCAAAGCGTGAAAGTGGCAGCAGCTAGCTGAGCTCAAAGCTGGAACCGGAGGGAGCCGGTGAGGAGGAAGCAGAGCAGAGACTCCTGCTTCTTCTTGGGCTCGTTTCTTTCTGAGGTGAGTGAGACCTTTGCTTCTTCTTCTTGCTCTCTCTTCTTCTCGTGATTTGTTGGTGAGAAAAGCGCTAGATGCGAAAAGGCCGGAGCTCGT
Source organism: Poa pratensis (assembly GCA_947311845.1). Classification (NCBI taxonomy): domain Eukaryota; kingdom Viridiplantae; phylum Streptophyta; class Magnoliopsida; order Poales; family Poaceae; genus Poa; species Poa pratensis. The sequence continues at coordinate 18,931,932 of CAMZMU010000121.1, forward strand.
TGCATGGATTTGGTTGGCGCGGAGGAAATCTTATTCTTCGTCTCATTCTGCACTTCTTTTCTTTCTTCACATCCAACATCTGTTCCCCCAATTACATCCTTCTGCAGATCGCAGGAGCTTTGATCTTGCACGAATTGCAGGGGAAGAAGAATCTTGCGAGCCGGACCAGCACCGCAAGCGGACCCGATGCGAAATTGACCTCCGGTAATGGAGGAATCGAAGCCGAGGAGGGTCCGGGCAGTGCCGATCGCCGTCACGCCGGAGGGGTTCTGGTGCTGCCCCTCGCCGGCGGCGCTGCACAAGAGCCTCAAGAACCCGCACCACCACCACCACCACGGCGTCGGCAACAACAGCAGCATCCACGGCAGCAAGCAGCAGCAGCGCAAGATCCCGTCAGCGCCTCCGTCCGTGGCGCCCTCTGTGCAGAACGCGCCGTCCGTGACCGGCGAGTCAGGGCGCCGGGAAGCTCCGGACGAGCAGAACGCTGCAGCGCCGGAGGCGGCGGCAGAGTATAAGCGGCAGGAGCAGGCCGGCAACGGCGAGGCTCAGCAGCACAAGATCTGCGTCGGGTTTGGGCAGCCTGAGACGAGCGACCTGACGATGATGCTCTACGGGAAGGAAGGGATTGCCGTCAGGATGAGTGTGCACAGGGACGTTCTCTGCGGAAGCAGCGATTTCTTCGCCGAGAAGCTCTCCGACGACGGCCATGGTGGTGGCTCTCCGGTGGCCTGCGTGGAGATCCATGACTGCGACGATGCGGAGATCTATGTGGAGACCGTCGGGCTGATGTACTGCGACGAGGCCAAGCACAAGCTGCTCAAGCAGAATGTGTCGCGCGTGCTTCGCATCATGAAGGTATACATCCGAACTCTCATTTCCGGAAGTGCTTTGCGTACGACCGTCTTTGTCCGATTTCCATACGACACTAACGTGGGTTAATCCTATTCGCTTAATTCTTCTTGCGCTGGGGCCACTAAGGCCATCGATGCATGAGAGATACATGTGCTACTGCGTGTCGTATGGAAATCGTACAGAAAACGTCGTACGTGTAGCATCACTCATCACATTTCAGCCATGTCTGTTGTAAATGCTCATGTTGCTTAGTTAGATTTTAATGAGTTGCATTATTCAAAACAATGAAAAACATGACAGCCAATTCTTGCTAGGTTCTGAAATTTAGGCACTAGCTGTACTTGGTAATAGAGTATATATTCTATAATCTTAGTTCCTGTGGTCAGTACTCCTGCATATTGATCATGATGGAAGTTGCTAAATTTGCAGGTTGCTGAATCGCTTGGTTTCCATGCTTGTGTCAAGTCATGCTTGGATTATTTAGAAGCAGTTCCTTGGGTTGGCGAGGAAGAGGACAGCGTTGTGTCGTCCATACGACATCTTCAGAGCAAGGCTTACGGAGTTAGCCATTTACTGAAAAGGATTACCTCTGACAGTCTGCACTCACCGAACGATACTTTATCTAATATCATGGAGATGGTCTTGAAGAGCAACGATGACAGGGGGCGTCGTGAGATGAAAGCGTTAGTGCTGAATCTTCTCAAGGACAGCAGCCGTTGCACGGGTGGAACATCCGACATCTGCTCTGAATTATTTTACAGCTCGTGCCGAGGTTGCTTAGAGAGACTTCAGCTGCTCTTTGCGGAAGCATCTGAAGCAGGTTTTCCTTCTCAAGTTACACGGCAAATAACTCTGGAGACCGACAATCTCCTCTGGTTGGTTGAGATACTGGTTAACCAACGGATCTGCGATGATTTCGTGGTCATGTGGGCAAGCCAAAGTATGCTTGCATCATTACATACAAAACTGCCGGTTGCCTCGCGCCACAGCGTTAGCTCTATCACAGCAAGGCTCTTTGTTGGCATTGGAAGAGGAGAAATGCTTCCATCCAAGGACACTCGTCTTCTTCTCCTGCAAGTATGGTTGCAAGCACTCATCGATGACTACTCGTGGCTACAATGCAGCTCCCGGTCATTTGATAGGAAGCTCGTCGAGGAAGGGATTGGGCAGACGATCCTGACGCTTCCTTTGGAAGAGCAGCGGTCTATATTGCTGGCATGGCTCGGGAGATTCTTGAAACTAGGCGATAACTGCCCGAATTTACAGAGGGCTTTTGAAGTATGGTGGAGGAGGACTTTCGTCAGACCTTATGTCAATCAGGCGAGGTAACGTCCTATGATCAAACAGAAGTTCCTCTTAAAATGATAGGGAGGAGTAGTGACTGTATCCCATTGATTCTTTCGGGGATTGTCATGATCAATCTGACAGTGGACATGAAACCTGGTGAGGATTTAGGTGGCTAGTTTTTTCTTGAGTAAATGTCGATGGCACCAGAAATTTGTATGACTGCACGTTTAGCGTGTGTGTGAAACCATATGATTTTCCATTAGGTTTTATAAGGAAACCTCCATCGACTGAATCCTCTCCATTGTACTTGTGTTTGATTTTCAAGTTCTTTGAAGGTTATTTGAAGGTTGCTCGCATGAACTTGTCTGTACATGAAAACTATGCCTATTTCCTCCTCCACCAGAATTCCAGGGTTGTAAACAACAAATCTAGCAATCAAATTTGGTAGAAATTCATTAAAAACTTAATTCATACATACTCACAATGCTCACCATAATCCCAAAAAATCTAACACTCATATGACAAAAAGCATATGTCACTTTCATGGTAAAAGTCTCTTTCTCAGAAGCTTACACATAGAAACAACAGTGACTATATGCATGCATTTAGTTCCTTTCAGGTCTTAGATCTCCCCATGAAACATGTATCAGCCTGTGAAATCCTCCACATCATGATGTGAACTAGGCAACCCAGCTGATCTAGATGACACTGACAGGTCTCTCACGTTTCTGTTTATCTAGACTGTAACTCCGTTGAGGCTTCTCTAGAATGCAGAACCATTTCAAAAAACATAAGCGAAACAGAGAGATAATAAATACTGACCAGAAGTATGTGTATGACAATCCGACCAATTGTTTTTTGGCCTATATTTAATGTCCATGCACAATTGTACACGATTTTTGTTTCCATATGTGATCATCACAACCATATAATGTTTCTCTTAGGTAAGCTAAGTTGTGGTTTGCTAGTCTCTGAGTGTTACATGTTTTTCATGTAGAAAATATATTGATCACATGGACCAATTGTTTTATTCTCTCTAACTATCTTAATTTGGATAGAGATGGCGGGTGAACTCGCAGATGGAGGTTGACTCTCTGTACTGGGATGAGTGGAAGCTGCGTCTCAGCAATGTCATGGAAAGCAACACAATTTAGAGTCTAGTGATGATGACGATGATGTGATATTTTCATTAAGCGTCATTGTCGATGACTCATGAGGTATACGTGTGATTTGGCTGTATTTCATTGAATCTGAAACACGCTAGTCTCTCACGCATGATCATTCAGGGGCTTGTTTAGTTTTTTTTTTCTGGAAAACAGTTCGACTCGATCACGGAAGAAGAAAAATTGATGCCTGAGCTAACCGGGGTAGTATACATCCTAGTTGAAATTAATGAGATGATGTGTTTTTTCTTGAGTGAAAGGTGGTTCTCAAAGTTGAAAATTTGGCATGTTCTAACTTGTTAAGTTGGCTCTCTTTTTGTTTGTGGATACGGCAGAAGTTGAATAGTCTGCATTCTGAGTTGGGGTCTCTACTACGTTTTTGCCTAACATGAGCTGGACCAACTGCCCCCACATGGCGTGTCTCAAAGACCAGGAAGACATGGAGCCTGGCTGATCATGCATCTACCACCTAATCACCCCATTAGCTGACAATGACTAGCCATGTATAGCAATAACATATCTGTAAGCATGCAATAGACAAATATTTGTGTTTGCATCTGCATGTAAGCATGTTCCTATTTTCTCTTATTGTATGCAAGAGTGGAGCTAGATGTGTGCTAAATTAAAATGCTGGGAAGTCATGAATGGATGGAGTATCTTATTGGATATTTTATTGTGAGCTGGTGAACCTAACTAGAGTAAAATAAGAATCTCAATGCACCCCAAGTCTCCACAAGTTGAGTATTGTGGTCAAGGAGAAATATATATTTTATTGATACATAATTTGATGGATCAAATTCTTTTTCCTAGACCCAAATAAAGTATTTAGTACATATTTCGATTGAAAGTACATGGATATGCTTAGAAAAAAATTAGCACTATTTTTATTAAGTAACGTTCCAAGAATGGGTAGGATAGGCCTGTCTAAAGGAAAATTAGATATAAACAAGCTACACTTTCATCGGTGATTATCAAATAACTCTGCTTGACGAAAGGTGTGTCTACAAATCAATGCGATTAGCCTGGGATGTTAACCCCGTGGTTGTACACAAATAGAAAAGCAATAAGTTTATACGTACATGAAATTTGTACAAATTTATGTTTAAATTAAGTGTGTAACTGCCTAAGCTATAACTTCTTACTTGCCAAACATAAATAACTGGTGTGGCTACTACTTAAAAGGTGAGCAACTACCCGAGCGCATATTTTAAAACACAAAATCGCGTACGTCTTTACTTTTATAAAGATCAAAGTTGGTGACGGTTGGTTCATCCTTATGAAATTACCTCTTAAGTTGCCAATAAAATAATTGCAAAAATTATCATAATTGTATGTAGTAGACATAATGCTTTAACTTTTGAACAATTGTCCAGATTAATGTATAGTTTTAGATAAATTTTTGTATTCTATAAAGTTAAGGAGAATGATGACACAAGGGGTTAAAAAACTCAAGCAATGCAAATCCTTTCGAAGCAGGGACTGAGCATTTGGATAGTTTATGTAACTTCAGAGTTTAGAATACTGATATACAAGCAAAAAGTACACTAAATAAAGGGCAAAAGAAGTATCCAAATGTAAAAACTGACCACAAAAAAGATAAATAAGGTTAATTATATGGCTAAACTAATAAAGTAGATCGAGGTCTAGTAGACGTAGCTGCCTTGGATGAGCTGGGGTCAGTGGGCCCCAATGGCAAACACCAAAACCTTCATTAATTAGCATTAGTAATGATTAATTAGAGAAGATGACCCCAGTCAAATAGAGGGAATATTAGACCTGACGCCATTGGTATTTTTTAGCTTCGTCCCCACGTACCAAAATCCTCTAAATAACACTTCTTGAACCTAAGTAGGCATCGCATTAACCACATTTTTTGACTTGTAACAATTCGTATGTAACAATTCAGTAGTACTCTCTTCGTTTCAAAACTTGAGGCCTATAATTTAGTAAGGGCTTCTTTGAATCAGAGGATTAGAAAACAGAGGAATTTTAAAAACATAGGAATTTGGTAGGATTGTAGATGCAAAACATAGGATTACAAAACAGAAGAAAACTGCAGTAAAGGTCATTTGGATGGAACACAGGAAAAGTGTCTCGATACTACGCGAATGAGTGTAAAAAAGAGGTTAGAGTGGATGTTAAAATTCCTATGGGATTGAGGTGTAGGCAATGCATAAATTTTTTGGAGGTGTCATTCCTTTGATCCAATATTTCTGTGAAAATCTTTCAATCCAAAGAGCCCTAAGTTATTTTATAGAAACAACCTTCTTTTAGGATCTACAGCTGGCAGCCAGAAAAAAAATCAATACCATTCGATAAACAATATAAAATACAGTATTATTTTATTATATTGTATTTATTTTGCACCACATTTTTATACACTTTAGCATATTATACCTTGTATTGTAGTTTGTAGTACATGGTATTTTTAAGCAACAAAGACAAAAAAAACACGAAAACCTGTCACTACTAGTACAATTTAAATACGGAGTATGTAATTCTAATTCTAATTCGTAGAGTATTTATTGGCCAGAAAAAAAACAAGTCAACCCCGCCCACTCCACTCCTGACTCCTGAATCACATCTCCTTCCCCACCTCCGAATGATTTCCCTCCCTCGGGACTACGACGCGTTCGACGGAATGCGCCGCGCTGGGACTGGGAGGAAGGGAGTGGCGCGAGGGGGACGTCACCTTGGTCCCCTTTTTGACCCGGCAACCTCCTCTCCTCCACCATCACCACTTCCGCTTCCCTCCCCTTGCCGTCCATGTCACGCATTTGTTCTCTTTTGCTCCCACCTCGCTTGTCTTCTTACTCCTCTGGACGCCTACCTGTCGCCCGCCTGCTCTCGCGTCTCTCTCGCGGCCACCCTCCCTCCTCTCTTTATCCTCCCCGCCGTCAAGCGTGCCCAGTACGCGACTGGTGGTTGGCCTGGCCCCCCCTTCTGTTCTGCCTCCATCCTTCTTGCCGTATCGCCGATCGCTCTCTCTCTCTCTCTCTCTCTCTCTCTCTCTCTCTCTCTCTCTCGGGATTACTTCGAGCTCACAGGTTTGCTCTGCTCCACTGTTTAAATTCTTGTGTTTTGATTCCGTGCTAGGAAGGAACGATCCGGCTTACCGATTCGCTTCTGTCGGTCCGGTCGTCGTTTGATCTCGCGATCGAGCTCTGATGCCAGTTAATCTCATGATTCCGTTGCTGTTCTGTTGACGAGTCTGATTCTGAATTTGCCCTGTGTTCGTTCCACACCTCAGAAGCTCTGGTTCTTCCATCTTGGCATGTGGAGCTTTGATAGAATTTGGCCTTGGACTACCGGATTCCGATCGAATTGATCAACTGAACAAACAGTCCATTTGATCGCCACAACTTCGCATATGGGGAAAGTTCCCCTTTTGTCTAATCATACTACGCCTGTCGGCACTGATATAGAGAAACATGGGCTCGCCGATGCTTAGGAATCTTGCCGGTACTTTGGTCGCCACTTGCTGCTACTGATCACTGTGTGGTCCTCCGAATGCCCTGTTCTTAGAACAGCGCGCCTGTCTTTTGTCTGAATGCATGGCCATTGCTGACTTGATCACAAGTCCTATTGGATGTTGAATAATCTCTTCCCCTGTTAGGTGCCTTGTGAAGACAAATACTCCGTATTAGGTCATAACCTAACGTGGTGGTTAGAGTATGATCTGGGTTGGCCTCCACTGATTGCCTAGGAGCCACTGCATAACCGCTTTGCTGGATTCGAAGTTCTCGGAGGCTTCCAGGTATGCTAAAATGTAACTCATAGAGAGTTGCTTTGCTGCGTTGGTTTGTTTCTCTTCTTGTTTCCTCGTGGGAATTCAGAACTGATCAAGTCCTTTTGATGTGGCCCATATGATAGTGCAAAATGCCAATCTTGTCTTCCTGAACTTAAGTCTAAAACAAATTAATTGATACCAATGTGCAGGTCTCTCCAAGTTCTGTTTATGAATTCATTATTTTTTTCCCATTGCAGGCTAAAAGAAATTTGATCCTCAGCTAATCTCAAGATCATGGGTTGGTTAAATAAAATCTTTAAAGGCTCGGTAAACAGAGTCTCAAGGGTTAATTATGATGGCAACTGGCATGAAAGCAATTCACCTGATCACAGCAAAGTTAGCTTCTTCTCATTTACTCTATCTACACATATGCATACTTCTCAATCATATGTCATTATAGCTAGTTCTTTCTTGTTCATATAACCTATCTACACAAAGAAGCATAAACGTATTCAATAGAAGTTAAAACAACTAGCCATGAACATTCTGTTCTATGTCATTATTCAGGACCTTTAGGATGCACATACCTGATATGAAACGATGGTCGTTCAAATTGCTTGTCGTGATTGCTGTAGGGTGCATATGATGAGAGCGACAATGAAGATATGGATCGAGCCATTGCGTTATCCCTAGCGGAGGGAGATCCTAATAAGGGAAAGGCGGCCATTGGTTAGTATTACCCAAGCAACTCTTATCCTATTATCTCTTCATGTATTCTATTTGTTACCTGCTATCTTTGCTTATATGCTAAAAATTAGTATCTCCTTAGGAACAGTCGTTTCCGCAATGGCGATGATCTAGTACAGTCAGTTACTGAGTAAAGCTATTTTATTTACCATTTTCATTGGTGATTCAGATGCAGCTCCTGATTATAGTTTGGAGGAAGATGAACAACTTGCACGAGCTCTGCAGGAGAGCCTTAATACGAGTCTCCTCCTCATCAACATGTTCCTGTTGCGAATGTTCCATCAGAGAGTATCCCAACCAGGGAGCCACCTCAGCCTGTCTTCCCCTCAAGTGGATACAGGTGCCTACTGGATTCTATGATTTATTTGATACTTCATTTAAAAAAATTATTGCAAAAATTACAAGTTCTTTTGTTCTTTTCTCAACGCATGTTATATTCAGGTAATGCTCCCAATATGTATGTTTCTTCTCCTGCTGTATTCCATGTCCCTGCCTCGTTGTTGAAACACAGAAGTTTTGCTATGAAGTTCTGAAATGGCTGACGCAATTCCTTTATCAAAGTGTTTCTAAACCAAAAATATATATTGTTGCAAAACTAGTGCCACACTACCACTCTCTCAATTTTATCGTAAAATCCATACAGATATAAGTAGGAGTTGGATGATCAGCTCACACTTAAATGGTAAAGAGAAATTCATAAAGAAGGTCAGTAATTTGTATTTTCTACCAGCTTGCAGGATCCATGAAATTGCGGAATGGTTAGTCTTACATAGTGATACTAGCAGTCCATTTTTTTGTCAGAGAATGATTAGCTCCAAACCCCTAATGCAAATTCGCCGTCCTTCTTTCGTCATAAAATAAGCAGCATCAGTAGTTTGGTTGCCAGTCTTGATTTGATTAGAAGAACCTACTATTCTATGCTTCTGTTTATTCATAGTTGTTTCCGACTTGTGTAGGACTTGTGCTGGCTGCAAAAATCCTATTGGTCATGGACGTTTTCTTAGTTGTATGGATGCAGTTTGGCACCCTCAGTGCTTCAGATGCTTTGCTTGCAATAAGCCCATATCTGAGTATGAGGTATAAAAGCCGACTCTGTCCATCAGCCATGCTTTAATTAGATAAATAATTAATGCTAGTGTTTCTTCTATGCAGTTCGCTATGCATGAAGACCAGCCATACCACAAATCCTGCTATAAGGATTTTTTTCATCCAAAATGCGATGTCTGCAAAAACTTTGTAAGTGTTCTCCAAGCATGTTTATGGAACATCGTGGAGTTGTTGGCTAGAGTTAAATTCTTGCTTTGTGAGCTGAATCTTGAATATTGCATTTTGTTTCCCAGATTCCAACAAATAGGAATGGCCTGATCGAATACCGAGCACATCCTTTCTGGATGCAAAAGTACTGTCCTTCCCATGAAGATGATGGCACTCCCAGGTGTTGCAGTTGTGAAAGGATGGAGGTCAGTAAAGATTTTAGATTTCTCAACCAGACCAAGTTTTCCAGGTCGGCTGGTTCATGTTACTAGAAGCAAGCAGAAAGTTTTCACTGGAATTTGTAAACCACGAGTTTTAAGTAATGTTTCCAGTACCAGTATAATCACTTATTATCAGTGTAAATGTAGATGTAAATAGCTAAAGCATGCATTCCTGCTTTTGTCATTTGGTTCTCAGTAGCGACTTACAATTTGGTGTGAGAGACTTGAAAATCTGGCTTAGTATAACATTCAATAGAGGCTTATCTAATAAACTAATAGCTACAAAGCATGTTCTCTGTCACTATTGGTTGTTTCAGTTAAGTATACAGTTATTCCTTTTTTCGTTAGATGTATGGGCATTTGCTTTTACTATTTCCTTTGACATTTAAGAACTCTAGATAGAGTAATCCATTTTTTTCATCCTGGAATTCAGCCAACGGACAGCAAATATATAACATTAGATGATGGGAGGAAACTCTGCTTGGAATGTCTCACTTCTGCAACAATGGACTCTCCAGAATGCCAACACCTTTACATGGATATTCAAGAATTTTTTGAAGGTTTGAATATGAAAGTAGAACAGCAAGTTCCATTACTTTTGGTTGAGAGGGAGGCTCTAAATGAAGCATTGGAAGCTGAGAAAAGTGTAAGTAAGATGATAATCTGGTTATTTGGTGCATAGAATGCTTCATTACTCCCAACTTATGAGTTGTTTCCTTTCCTCCCTTTCAGGGACACCACCTTCCTGAAACCAGAGGTTTATGTCTTTCTGAAGAACAAATTGTCAGAACAGTGAGTTTCGAAATGCCGCCACATTAAACATTTATTTATCGACTACAAGAATGTGGAATATTACGGTTTGCATTTCCATTTACTGAAATAATTCAATGCATCCATCCAGATCCTGAGAAGACCAACGATTGGACCAGGAAACAGAATCATGGATATGATTACAGGACCATACAAGCTGGTCCGGCGGTGTGAAGTTACTGCGATCCTTATACTGTATGGGCTACCAAGGTATTACTGTTTATTTCATTCCCTGACCGATGAGCACAGACTCTGGTCGTTCTTAAAGACCTCGGCTAATTTCAAATTCATTACCTGTCACGAAGTTCTTATGTATGCATTTTTCCAGATAGATTTTCTTGTTAATTTAGTTGCCATGCAGATTGCAAACTGGCTCCATTCTTGCTCATGAAATGATGCACGCGTATCTTCGCCTGAAAGGTAAATTTTGTTATGCTCCTCAGTAATTAGGAGGAATTCACTTGCATCCCCATCCTAATCTCGCCATGACAACATCGTCTTTCTTTCTGCAGGATACCGAACCCTTAGTCCTCAGGTTGAAGAAGGCATCTGTCAAGTCCTATCCCACATGTGGCTCGAGTCCGAAATCATCGCAGGCGCTGCTAACAACATTGCATCCACCTCAGCAGCATCTTCATCGTCGTCGTCCTCAGCTCCTACCTCCTCGAAGAAGGGCGCGAAGACGGAGTTTGAGAAGAAACTCGGGGCGTTCATCAAGAACCAGATCGAAACGGACTCTTCCGTGGAGTATGGAGATGGTTTTCGGGCGGGCAACCTGGCAGTCGAACGATACGGCTTGAGAAGAACCCTTGATCACATGAAGATCACTGGATCTTTTCCTTAGTGATCATCGTTCAAGTAAAATCAAGGACATTTCTCGATTTGTGAACATGGCTGCATATTTTGGAGGTTATTATTGGTTAAAATTAGATACGTCATACTTATACCACAGGATAAGATTAGTTTACATTTACAGTAAAGTAAGAAGAGAAGGAAAGATCATACGTACAGATATCTGTAAAAAAATCCTGCTGTTTATGAAATAATAATAGTAATACGTGTAAGTCTTGGGATACAGAAGTACAACGACTGACTATTTTTCACATTACCAGCATCTTTGAAATATGACATGCATGTGTTGATACAAGGCACATTTTTGCCAGATATATCTTACAAGCAGCAATTTGGATAAATTTGTGCCAAAATTTATAGTGCTATCAACGATCAGGCGACGGGCTGCGCCATCGCCGGCGGCTCAACCACTGATCTCGAGTTGCGGTTGTTTCTTACTTATGTTGTTGTATAGCCTCATGAGCCGATGCCGCCCTATCCTCGTTAGGGATGGAACTAAAACTTTGAAACTCGTGAGCTAAACGGGTAGCTCGTGACTCGACTCAAACTCGGTGTCTCACGAGTCGAGCCAAGTTTTAGATCTGAACTTGTTTCTTGACCAAGCTACTCGTAAGTAGCTAGTTTAACACGCACCGCTCTTTTTTGACCGCTTCGTTCCTAGCGAGGAGAGAAACAGGCGATAGGGTTCCCAGCCTCCCGCTAGCGCTGCCGCCGATCTGCCTCGTCCTTGTGGCCTTAGGCCATGGCGACACGGTGGATCCCGGTGCTTGCTGTGGGAGGGCTCCGTTTTCAGATGTGTTTTGGTGTTTTGTTAGGTTTTGTGTCCTACTCAAGAAGACGACGCGGCGGCGGCTCCTTGAAGATGGAATAAGGTTCTCCCCGCCTAGCCTCCGTTCCGACAGCGTGTCTAGCGTTGTTGGAGGGCGTGTGGAGATGTGTCTCCGTCGAATCTCGCGGGATTCGGTCGGCGTTTGTCTTCGGCAGATCCGATTGGATCTGGTCGTCGTTCGTCTGTGTTCATGTGTCCACAGGTTGGACCCTTCCGATCTACGCTTCTCTTCATCAGTGACGGTTGCTCGTCTGGTGCGCTGGTCCTGTGGGGACTTAGCACGACGACTTCTCGACTGTCTACTACAACAGGGTTTGCCCGACTCCAGTGAGGGAGGGGCGATGACAGCGGCGTGCCTTCGGCTCGTTCCAGTGCTTGTAGTCGTCGCTAGGTGGTCTACGGATATGGATGTAATTTTTGTTACTTCTTGCATTCTTTGTACTACCTTGACAATTGATTACCTTGACAATTGATGAATAGATTGGAAGTTTTTTCACAAAAAAAGTAGCTAGTTTAACACATTTTAAGTGTTCGAACATGCACACATATGAAAAAACTAGTAATTTTCCTACTAATGAAAAAACTAGTAATTTTCCTACTAATGCGAACTACAGGAATCCTTCTATAATTTCACATCTCTAGTTAAAGAGTAGATCAATGCTGGAAGATAGACCCTCTACACCAGTATCGATGAAAAAATATTGACAGTTTGGCACTAATATATGAAAAAAAATCCGCACTTTTTATTTGAATGAGTTCAACGAGCTACTCAAGTTTACAGAGTCGAGCTGAGTATCATTTCTAGACTCGTTTGTTGAACGAGTCGAACCGAGTTCGACTCGTCAGTTGAGCGAATTTAAGTGAGTCGAGCCGAGCTAGCTCGGTTGGGCTTGAACTCCACCCTAATCCTCGTGGGCCACTACGTACCGTGTAGCACCCATCCTTCACCCGAGGACGACTCGTCATTCAAACAAATTCTGCTCAACCAAAAAACCAGAGTGTCATTTATAGAGCCGTGCAGCCCAAGAAGAACCCAGCAAACCCAGAAAACAAACAAGATGTCAGCATAAACAACTGCCTAAATAGAATCAGCTCAACTTCTATGAATTTTAGAGAGAGTTGTAAAGAAGCACCACTCAAATGGAATAACCAAAAAGCACATAACATGTCACGTAAAAAAAGAGGGTTGCCAATATATGTGGCGATGCAAGTGATTGGCCACATTTTGATTCAATAGAAATTCATTCATCAGCCAATTTGTAATGATGCATAACTTATATCGTTATTATTAAAGAAAACACCAAGTTAAATCTCACACACTAAATGTAGAGGAATGAATATGTATGCAACATCAAATCGATCTTCTTAAATTCTTGCATCGCAGAAACCGAAGGTTTTAGTACTTTAAACCACACATGTTGGGTTTTCTGTGCAAAGGCACAACCTTAGAATTTTTGTAGAAAACACGCCAACCTTTATTGTAATTATTTGCACATACCACCTCTGTTCCGTAAAAGAAGGCGCATAAAAAATTTCATGAGTCAAACAATATAAACTTTTACCAAGATTTTAGAAAAATCTATCGAGAACTATATATGACTCTGCATATAATATGAAAATACTCTCTTCATTCCAAATTAATTGACTTGGTCTTGTCTAAATATGGATGTATCTATACTTGTTTAGTGTCTAGTTACATCTATGTGTAACCAAATGTGTGTCAATTAAATCCGAACGGAGGGAGTATATGTTATGATGTATCAAATGATGTTGATTTAGCATCGTAAATGCTGATAGTTTTTCTAGAAACTTGGTCAAACTTTACATCCTTTGATTTTTGAAAAAAATTATACACGCCTTCGGAGTATATAGTTAGCTCGTTTGGAAATTGGGCCCACGGTCAGGACTAAGAGGTCTAATTGGCAGTCCTGCACTCCTGCTCCTGTGGCGGGAGCGATGTGGTCCGAATGATGCCAGGCTGAGGCGGGCACTGTCCCCATGCGAACCGGCGACCGGAGACCAGCGACGGCGGCAAGGTGGCGGCGGGGATGGGAGACCTGGACCTCGACGGATTCGGATCCGGAGTTTGCGCGGGCGGCGGCGCGCGCCCCGGGAGCGGCCGCACACGACCTGGCAGCGCCGCAGCGGCGGCGCGCCGGCGACGAGGACCTCGACCCCATAACCATATATTGGTAAGCTCTCCTCCAAATGCTAGGCTTTATTTGGAATTCCCCTATTCGGTGATGTGCTTGACCAGGGACTCCGACGACCTCAATGCTTGATTTCTTTTCATTCAATCGATCGCATGTTTTGCTGAAACTTGAACCTCTGTGAATCTTGGCGCAGCTTCGCAAGGGAATCGCGAAATAGCGTAGGAGGCCTCTTGATGATTTCCCCTTTGAAGTCGACCCGCTAGGCCCAAATCGTTTGGAACAGGCTTATAAACCTGTAATCACAAGGGGAGAAAGACCTCCAACCCTAGCCGCCAGGGCACGATCGCTGCGGCGCGCAATCTCGATTCCCGAAGACCGGCGACATCCGTTTCCTCCACATCCAAGTTGCGCGATGTGAGTGTCTCTATTTCCTCATGTGCTTAGTTCCTCACGGTCACGTAGCACTTCTCCAATTATAAAATCGGACCTTTTATGGACGTTGTTTCAGTTCTGTCTCCAGCCATGTCCACTGTCCTTTTCTTTTTTTTTTTCCGTCGATCTTTGTCCGCCCTCTCCAATCACATCAATAATTAAGTTAATAAATACAATTGGGGTATCAATTTGTAGGTTAAATTTGAGCTAACTCTCTGATTTGCCATGCATAAAACACTGGGATTTCGTCCAGTTTGTTTATTTAAAAGGTACTTATTGCCTGTGATATTTTATATTTCAGGACTGCGAAGACCATGGATAATGTGGCCAGCGGGGAGGAGAGCAGCAGCAGTCGGCGGAGGATTAGTGTGAATCACCCCCTTGTAAAGAAGGTCCTAAGTAAGTCCTGGATTGATTTTTGAGCTTTCTTGCTACTGGTTCTTCCTTTATTAATTTCTTGTTAGTATTAGTGCTCACTTGCACGCTCTAATTAACTGCTAGATCACCGTTTGTCATGCACATTCTTTTTAATTAGGCCGAGAAGCTATGAGCAATGCATATAAAGCTAAGCTTAAGCAGATCAGGGACGGTATTCCCGTCTGAAGGACGAAGCAGACATTACTAGATTCGAACCGCGGCCATTTGGTGACGATCTCGGCGCTTGGAAGATTTCGGCTTCGGACTTTAAACGCAGCGTTGTCTCGATTGCTTTGTTCCATGGTGAATATCCTGCCATGTATATAAGCTTATGTTGTTTTCTCCTAATTATTATTCCTTCGTCACCGGTTAATAATTTGGATCATGATCTCGTGCAGATGAAGTGATGGTATTTGCATGCTCAGGAACAGTTGTACTCATCAGGCATGGTTATTTTCAAGGTCCCCATAGAGTATTTGTGACTTCGGCGCGTTTGGCACACGAGTTTAATGCGAATAGAACCAAAGATGATAAACTGAGGGTTGGTGCTCCGCTGCTCACTGTTTTCCTACTATATATTCTGCTTCCTTGATCTTAAAGCTTTGGGGATGATCATTCTGTGATGCTGTACTGAGGCTTGTCTCACTATAGATTGAAGTGCGTACTGCTGATAACACAACTATGCACGGGTACCTGGGATTACACGATGACAATATTGCTATTGTCGTGTCTTTTAGCCACCGTTTTCTCTACGCTTTGGATATGTGTAATCCTGTGGATCTGCCCAGGCACACGCAACAATAAGCTGTTTGCATTTGGCTGTGCTGACGACTGCACTTTGATGGGCATAAGTTGTTCCCATCCTGTTTTCCAGAAGGATGGCCTTGTGTCAGTCAACTGTAACGGGATCACAGAGGTACACTCTTGATTTGTTTTCTTACTTTCTTTGCGTGATCTGTGTGAACCTTTCTGTTCTAATCCCTGACTTTTACTAGACTGGACTTGGAGGGCCAGTTATATGTTTTGGTCATGGTGGATCTGGACACTTTGCGGGGGTTATCGTTGGATATTGTGTAGGCAAGACCACATTCATACAACCGAAAATGCTTCACGAATTTTTGCAGGGATTTTGGATAACCAGGTATATCTTGTGCGCAAATATAATATTTTATGAGCCACTAGTGAATAACCCGGTTGAGAACATATAAAACATTAATTAAATTGTTGTCCTATTTGTTGAGTCAGCACTTAGAGCATGAGACCCATCAGGGTTCCAAGCACGCGCCAAACTCTGGCTTCCTCCTTAAAAAAACCCGTTTTCCTCTTTCTCTGGTTACCAACCTAACCAAGCGGCTCCCTTACTCCGGCTACATTTCTTCCTCCTCTCTTCCCTGTCCACCCCTCGGATCTACACTCTTCTGCCGCTGTTATGCTCCACTCCAGCGAATTTCTGCACAATTATCATCAATGACACACGGCAATGGGCACCTTCGTCCCACTGTATTTGGGCAACAACAACAAAGGTGCATCAGCCCCTACAATAGGTGCTCCTGGCCAACTCCGTCCACTGCTCCCATGCCTCCTTGTAATAGCCCCCCTCCACCTCCGCTGCGTTATAAAGGTAATTCCAGGGACTTTCTGCTGCGATGGGCAACTGATGGCAGCACACTATAACACCCACCTTAATGTTAGTAATAAAGGACATGCGACATGTGGAAAACGACAACATTTCATCTGCACGTACTTGTCAACTGCGGCTAATGTGTTGCAGCAATTTACTTCGCCTCCGCTTGATGTCTCCTCTCTATATAGAGGCTCATGAAATGCCTGGCCTCGGTATGGCTAATCAAGCTCCTCAAATGAGAACTTTCAAAGCCTCAAAGCTTCCCAAGATTATTCGTATGCGCAGAGAGTAGCATGCATGTGAATTCTGATATGATTTTTGGCAAGTTACAGTTAGATGTTAGACTTCAAGTGAAAGTAATTTTCACAATACAAGAAAGCACAACTTATCCATGGCACTAAATCTTTCTGAGCTAGAAACATGACAGGACAAAGTTTTCTTAATGTCAAATACTAATAATCCTGTTGATTACATGCCAATGGAAAGAGTAGAATAAGGTATAGTTCATCTTTAAGTTAAAATACATGCCAATGGAAGGAGTGAAATAAGGTATAGTTCATATTTAAGATAAAATGAATCCTGATATGGTTTTTATTAAGTTAGAATTTTGATATTTGAACTTGAATGAAAGTAGCTTTCAGTTCATGTGTTACATAAAACTTGCCTAAATGGATACTAACAAGCATCGAGTCTTTGAAGTTTCAAACAGTAATCTGTCGTGGATACCTGTGTCAAATTTTTGCTCTTGCTACAATGTTGAAGCCTGTGTATTTGTCTAACTGAAGAAGAGCGCGGTCAAATCTGTACTAAGTGACACATTTTTTTATATCTTGATCCTCATGTCAATTTTTGATGTCCAAGTCTTTTTTTTATACTTGTTTCCTCTTCTGGAATTTTGTTTATGTGTAGGGTTTTACATGTATTTAACATGTTTCATTACAGTAAAACTTCTCACTTCCGTGGAAATTCCTTGCCTAAAGATGTAAAGAGTGTCATCCCTTCAGGCGTAAATTATCATGCAAGCCATCATTCTAATTTCTAAATGTTACGCGCTGGCCATTATTTTTTCACACACCATATTGATTATGTGATCTGTCATCTTATTGCATCAGGATTTCTGGTAAGATCTAAGATTCATCAATCCTTGGGCTATCCCCTGCCACCGCCACTTGTTTTTGAGCGTATGTCGTATTTTTATATTGCTCACTTCTCCCATGCGCACTTCTTCATTGTCAACTTACGTATTTCTTTCCTAATTGACCAGTCAATGGGGGATTGGCTGGTACATTTGAAGGGGAATTTGGTCAACTTCATTTTTGGGAAGGTTATCCTTTCGATTACCCTTACGTTGATTGTCGGAAGCCTATCTGGGAGCAACTTGGAAAAAAGGTTACTGAGAAAATGTCCAAAAGTGTTGTCTCAACCTCTTCATTCAAGGGTGATCCTTACAGCTGTATGCTCATTACTCTTCGGTGATAGTGTTTTATCATCACTAACTAATGCTCAAAGTTATTATCTGCAGAAGACGTGAGGCATTTTGCGTGCACAGGCCTGCTTATAACGAGCAGAGGCAGCACGTTCGTACTTACCTCAGCCAGTTTGGTTAGGACTGGTGATTCTCAAGACGAGATTGATGAGAACTTGAGGGTTAGTTGGTGACCCTATTTGTATTCTTGGTCTTTTTAGTTAGGTGATGATTTAATTAGTCAGAGCTTGATCACTCTGTTTGTTGCAGCTTCAGGTGTTTCTCCCTCCAGGACAATGTGTGGATGGGAGACTGGAATTGTATCATCCAAATTACAACATTGCTATTGTCAGTCTCGATAAGGATCTCAGTGACATTTCTCCACAAGATATGCTCAATGTCAGGGCCCCATGTCCAGGCAAGGTGGTAGCAGCTATAGGTCGTGGGCCTAAAGAACGCCACGGGTTATTGATGGCTTCAATGGGTAAAGTGAAGGTTGCAATTAATCGTCGCCCAAAAAAGAAAGAACACAAGGGTTTGGATCTTAATTGCAAAGACCTTGTTTTGTCCACTTGTAAAATCAAGAAGGTACAGTGGTGAATTTCTCTGGTCAGTTTTTTACCGGTGTGGATAGTTGGTCTATTTGAGTTGTCGACCAATCTATTAATATCATGGAAAAAAAATAGCACGCTATAGCGTTTTGAGAATTGTCTCGCTAAATCAATCGGTGTACAATATCTCGCTAATAGCACGCTATAGCGCGATATAGCGTGCTAATAGCATATTTTAAGGCCAGCGCTATTTTTCTGTAGCGCCCTATTTTTTTCCTTGATTAATATACATGTGCTAAACTGTCCGTACAAACTTCTTCCAACATCATGTGCTTCTTTTTGTTATTAGGTTGGGATTGGGGGGCCCCTTATTGGTTTAAATGGTAAGTTCATGGGCATGAACTTTTATGATGAAAGTCGAACAACTCCTTTTCTGCCAAGTACGAAGATTGTGACAGTTTTGGAGAGAGGGTTTAAACTTCTGTCTGAAAGGTATTTTTTCTCCATGCCTATTGTAGACATATACTGTATATGTATGTGGTTCAGGCGTTCAGCACTAACTTAGACTGAAAATATGTTGGGCCAGAGATTCCGCCTGTCGTCCTGTCAACATGGATAGGCCGACTAGAAAGAGCAAGGAGAGAAACCGGTAATTCTTCTGTTTCTTGATGCCCCACTTGTTTTTGGTACCATATACTCCCTCCGTCCACAAAAGAATGTCTTAACATAACCAAAATTTGTATGTATCTAGACATGATTTAGTGTGTAGATACATACAAATTTTGGCTAGCTTGAGACATCCTTTTGTGGACGGAGTGAGTACTATTCAGTCATTTAGTAGAGACTTTTGCCTCCCGAGCTCCAGTGCTCCCCCAGTTTAAAAAATTCGAAAATCATATTTATGTGTTTCAAAAATTTCTGAAAAAAAATCCTGGTGTATCCAATAGTATATCCCATGAACGTGAAAAATATCAACTTCAAATATTTTGTATTTTGAGCTACACAAAAATGACAAATTGTGGATCTAAATATGCCTATTTTCAAATCTCTAAGTTTTATCAGATTTGTTATTTTTGTGTAGCACAAAATATAAAGTATTTCAAATTGAAATTTTGCAACGTTTATGGGATACATCATTGGCTACACCCGTGATTTTTTTCAGATTTTTTTGAAATTCATAAATATGATATTCA
Organism: Poa pratensis; assembly: GCA_947311845.1. Lineage (NCBI taxonomy): Eukaryota > Viridiplantae > Streptophyta > Magnoliopsida > Poales > Poaceae > Poa > Poa pratensis. Next base: position 18,951,512 of record CAMZMU010000121.1, read on the forward strand.
ATTTTTTTTAAGTGGAGGGAGCACTGGAGCTCGGGAGCAGATAACACTTTCCGTCATTCGTGGATAAAATTATATTGAAAAAGTATTATTGGATGGCAGGTGGCCCGTGTCCAGGCCATATTGGTATCTTGCTGGTTAAGGTGATGTTCTAGACCAGCTTGGTGGAAAAGTTCTCATGTAGACGTCGAAGCTCTCGGATCGTTTCAGTGTTGGCCTACGTAGCAAATATTAAGCCTGCGCAATTTCCGTATGGTTTGTAGCAAATTTTTGTAGCAAACTTGGTTTATACATATTATTTGTTATTACATAAGTAAAGACGAGGACATAATTGTTTATAACCGATTCTCAGTCAGACATTAACACAAAATACAAACAATAACTTCTTTCATGCTACATGACAAAACTATGATGTGAGTATATCTATCTACACAATATCCTTGGTAAATGTCCCAAAGAGAATAGTGCTATCATCCTTTATGGTTATATATAGCGGTGCATACTCTGGTAGCAAATGTATATCTCTTTAATCTAAAAGGGAATTTTTATCATCCGATGAGCACAAAGGTATTCGACATAGAAAGACTCTTTCCAGCACATTGCAGAGTGCTAAACGCTAGATGTTAGGATTACTATATGACCATTATTTGATGAAATTGAGTCTTTCCATTGTCATGAAAGAAAAAGGACACTATCTTCGCCAGCTTTTGAAGTAGTGCGTGACAGAATTCAAGATGATCTACTGTCACCTTAATAACAAAAAACGAATTAAAAAAACCAAGGCGTGAAATGCTAGAAAATTGTAAGCCAAGGTATTTCTCAACACTAATTAGCCACTCCCTTGAGTATTTTATTTTGACCTGCAATGCTGTAAAAGGGGATTAAAAGGAACTCCAGTAGCACAGCATCCTGAGGAAACACCCTTTTTTCTCATACTCCCTCCATTTCTGAATGTAAGGTGTATAGTTTTTTGCACGGATATTAAGATATGCGTATTTGGCATACGGTGGGCTCATTTTCTTTTGGTAAAAATCGAGAGATATGAGTTCCTAATAGACACAAATTGAAAACAATACACCCTATAAAGTAGGATTCATATGTGGATGGGTAAAATTGTCCATAAATTGCATTATACCCTATATTTTGGATTTTTTTCTGAAAAAACTATACACCTTACATCAAGTAACGGGGGACATCAAGTAACGGAGGGAGTATTTCTTATCATCTGAACAATGATGCTGATAATGTCAGTAAGGGTCAGTAATTTTGTGTGTAAGTCTAATCTAACATATTAGACATGTCATACATTCTAATAGGAACACGTGTAAGTGTAGTGACCCAGCACACCACTGCATGTTGTAGTGTACAAGTCGTTGACATAATACTCACGGAAGGACCAATCCGTAGATATTACATCCTTCAGAGTAGTACAACAGAAACATAGTCGGTCCAAGGTAACACTATAGGATTACAACACTATTCATTACAAAATCTCGAGAACCTCCTTTACAAACAGAAGTAGGTCTCGTGCAAATGAAACTTCCGAAAGACTCAAGTTGAAGCACTAAGCTGGTTACCAGCTCTACTTCTAACTCCTAATCCACTACTGCTGTTGTCACAGCCCTAATCTATCCATCTGGAATATCTTTGTCTGGAGTTGTGCTCCTCCTTCCAAATAATCATTTTCTTCTCCATAGACATTGTTGTCCTCAGTCATCCGTTGGCAAAATAGAGGTTGACTCCTTCAGGCTCCACCAGGTTGATTTGACTCCTTGTCGAAGATCTCACCAATATTGCTATGGATTTCTGTCCTTCCTCTGCTGTCTCCAGTAATCTAAGCAGGGGGTCAACGGAGGAAAGGGTGAGCAACACGAGCGTTACTCAGCAAGTTCATATAACAGGAATAAGGTGTTTTATGCACTATCTACCATCCATACCAAAAGATCATGGATGAACATGCATATCTTTGTAAAACATTTTTAGGAAAAGATTTATTTTATCTTCAGAAAACTATGCCCGTCATCCATTCACAGGTGCTAGGGCTTCATGGAGCCACCTTTCCTGCAGCGTTCGCAGCTCCTTCCCGGAACAGGGAGTAACATGTCACACTTTTTACACTCTGCATAGGTGCGCTACTTTACCCATAAGAGACCAACGCCTTGTTGCACAACCGGGCGATCTTTCCCGTCCACACTCTCTTTGGTATGGGGCCCAGTCGGTGATCCAAGCCATTCGCCGTGCTTCTCCAACAACCCCGCATGCCCACCCATTTCATGCATAGCAGAATCACCCTGGCTCTACCCCTCACGTAGATACCTAGGCATCCTCTTGCAGGCCATCATAGGCACCAGAGTCCGTGGGCATTAAGGGGTCCCACCCATGTGCATGTAGTCCCGCAAGACCTACAGCGTACGGCTCTGGCTGCCCGTTGACATGCGAAAGAGAGAAGGTCACAGATGACTTTCCCGTCCCATTCCAAGTCTCATGGTTAACGCTTCATTTACGGCGCAAGAACACTGACGGCATTGGTTATTAAGTCCTAGATAATACTTTCCCGTGCAAATGGAACCTCCACCAACCACATCATACCATGGTTCCATCTGCCAGCCAACAATATATATATAGCAATTCACATCATTCGAAAATAGGTTTTACTTTTTCATGCAATGATAAACCATAGTATTTTGCATTTACTTTGATAAACATAATCAAGTAGGACATGAGCAAGAGTGAACTTGCCTTTTTGACTGCAAGATTATGCAGCCAAGATCTTTGATACAATAAAGACTCCAAAATCTGGAAATAACGTCATTGGTCCGGTAAGGACTAATGTTTGAAGAAGCAATATGCTATTATGCATAAGTATGAGATGCATCGCAAAATACCCCCAATCATACCCAAGCTTAACCAGGTAAGCTTCGTCTTAAGCGATACTACGATGACATCATATTAACTTGGCTTAGGTTGTTTTATAACTTTTAGGTGATGTTATTAGTGCTTGAGTTGGTACTGAGTTGGAATCAGTGAATGTTTAAGATTTTAAGATTTAGTATGATTTAATTGGTTATATTAGAATCCTTTTACTTCAAAACTTAAATGTGTTTCACTTTTATTCCATTATAAAGTATTATCATATTTAAGAATAATTACTTATGTGTTTTTATTTAAGAAATAAGATAATGTTTATTTATAATTAGAAGAAACACAACAAAGTAATCTCATATTATGATGAAATTATTAATTTGGATTAAACACTTGAAATTTATAACACAAAATTAATCCAATTATTAAAGGTATTAATAATAGCGATCAAGTTTTATTAAATAGAGAATTTAACTTTTATGAATTAAGAACTACATGAAATATTATAAGGTAGTAATATGATAAATTTATATGTTGATAGATTCATCTTTGTATTGTTAAAGGATTTCTTGAATAATTATTTTCCTTATGGAAAATATCATTTTAATAAACCACTTAAGAATATTAGTTAAACATGTTCACAAATGGAATTCTAAAAATGGTCATAATGTTGTGATGGAAACATATTTCCATATTTGAAGTTAAACATGTGAAGCAATTTAAATGGAATTGAAATGCATTCAAAATAGCATTTCAAATAAATTCCATATTTTAAATAATAACCAAATTGTTGTTTCAATTTTAGAATGATTCAAATTTAGTTAAACAAGCATTTTATTTATACAAACAGTTAGATTTTATTTTTCTGATCAGTTTGGTATATTGTTTGTATTTTTCTGATTTAAAATGATTTAGTTATGAATTTCCAAAGTTTTAATTTAAATTAATAAATTTCTCGATTTTATTAAAAGGAGTTGGTCCTCCCTGTCATAGTTTTATTAATTAACAGAAATGATTTCCTAAATGATTAAATGTCTGACAGTGGGGTCCACCTGTCATGTATCTATTTATTTTAAAAGAAATTACAGAAAAAATTCTGATTGGCTTGCTGACGTCAGCATGACGTCATCAATGGAGCTTGCTTCCTGTCGAGCAAAAATTTGACAGACGCGAGTAAATTGTAGCGAATTGGAACGCGTACGAACTAGAGCGGATCGAGAAGAACCTATTGCAGGCGGCGCCGCTCCGAAATGGTCGCCGGAGTTAGCACAACGGCGAGCTCCCGCGGCGGTCGGAGACGACACACGACACGGCAACGATCTCGAACGAATTGGCACAAATTAAGGGCATGGGAAGATGCGTATGCTCTCCACGAGCACGCCGGACGGCTCGGCGAGGCTTGGGGAAGACGGACGGCGACGAACTCATCCTCGAAAGCTGGCGGCCGGAGTTGAAAGCGATCACGGATTTCTCCACCTCCCGAGCTCCAAAGCACGCGAAACTCGACGGCGCGCACGAGGAATCCACGGCTAACCTCCAGAGCTCCCTTGGGTAGCACGGCGAGGTCGGAATCGGCGACGCACGACGGCGACCCGAGAAGCTAGGGTTAGGTTTTCGCACGGCGGCTAGGTAAGGGGAAAAAGAATTGGCGGCTAGGGTTTCTAGGGCGGCGGCGGCTACTTATAGGCGACGCTCGTCGGTAGCGCGCATCGCAGCACACGACGGCGATGGACATCGCAGGCACGGACAGCACAACGGCGAGCTTGAAGACGGCTCTGTCAATTTTATAGAAAACCCCCTGGGTTTCTAGGAAATTACCAAACTAGTGTTATCAGGCCCCTGTTAATTGTTTTAAATGATTTGAGGACCTGTTTTGAGATGGTTTTAATTGCAGAGAAACCCCTGGGTGTGTAGAATTTTAATATGATGTCAATTTTAACATTGAACACTGGATACTTGATGTGTTTTGAATTAACTTATCATTTGAAGTGAATTGACTTATTCTGGATGTATTTCTCATTTTGGAATGTATAATTTAACGCCTCTATTTTTGTTGTGCATTATTCTTAGTAATATGTTGATATATTGCTTTGTTGTTTATTTGTGAATGTTTGTGGTTTTCAAATACTAAATGTGTTTTCCTTGCCTGGCTTCAACTCTAGAGAGATATAAATATTCAATCTCGTGTTATGAGTGCTTTATAAATTCCGAGGCAACACCAAATTGTTGTCCAGCAATATAAACATGATTTGCTCCCTGTGATGACTACAAAGAGTATACACAATGTTTCAATTCAAATACATGCCAAGCACGATGTATTGCCTTACTGGCTTTGACTTGTGATTCCTGACAACTAAATCATGTGAAGACATAATCAAATGTCTGTGGATGCACAAAGTACAAATATCCTGCCTGAGTTCAGGTCTTATGGCTAGATAGATGAATATAATGATGAGAATATAATCCTTCTTGATTCCATAACTCATTCTGAAGATAAAATGTTTATGTAGTCCTTGTTGATAGAAATTAATACTTTTGTATGTGGAAGCAAATTGTTAGAACAACTGCTGACTAAATAGTCCATGTGACTCCAACTTCCACATGTCCAGATTTATCTTTTCTTGAGAATGAAATGTTAAACAAGCCAAATGGTCTTGGTCACATGATGAACTTGTGAACTCCTCTCATATGAGATTTGTCCACACACATGAAGGTGAGAGTCAATTCATGTGATTTCAAGTTATGGATAGCGATTATGTGGGTTTATGATTTGGCTTTACTTTCCCCTTGGAAATCATATCCTTGGAGAAACACCATAAATCTCCATGTGACTCTCTTATATAGAAACTTGAATATGTTGACTAAATTGTAATGTGGTGTATTTTATAACATCAATTTGCCTTATGCATATAAAAGAATTTGTTAACAAGACGATCAATCATGTCACCAAATCACTTTTTATATCCAAGTGGCTGAGATGTACTGAATTATCTGACCTTCTGTTTATTTGTATAAGACACTCAATTGTTTGAGTATACAAAAGTGATTTGTTAACAAGGTTATAAAGCTTGTTGCCAAACTACTTCTATATAACACGAACATTGGAATATCACACTATTTCTAGAGAGATTAATGAGAACAGATCAGATATAAGAGTTTCCAAATTCACAATGATGAATTGGCATAGTACTCCTATGCCTATCGGAGAAATCCTTCTTCAAACTCTTCTTGCTGCATTTCTTCCTTCTTGGGTTTCTTCTCTTGCTTAATAACTTCCAGAAGATTGGGAGATACGAAGATAAGATAGTCTAGATAAAGTAAGATGATCTAGATTAAGATTTAGTTTAAGATTTTATTATCCTCCTTCCATATGCTCCTTCTTTTCTTTTCTTTTCTTTTCTTTAAGATATGTACTTATTCGATTAATGATGTAAGTCATACTCATCATTTGTTTTATAGTTTATTGTATTATTCACTTGTAACCAAATGTTTTAGAATTAGATGAGACAAGATTTTGAAGTTTATAACACTCATGTAAGTTTCACAAGTTGAATTCCAAGTATTTTAGTTACTCGCCAAACTAACGACATTCTCAACTAGCCTTTCGAGTGGTGGTTGAACACTCTATGACTTCGTTGAAAAAGTTTTAAATTTTCCCGTATTTTCAGATGCATGCTATGCAAATGCACAAATCTAATTTAGCCCCTTTCTACTCTCTGAACTATAGGTCATTACAGTATCTCCCCCTTAAAATCAACTTCGTCCCGAACTTGCGGTTTCCCTCACGTATTGATGAGTGTAAAGCACTTCTTCCAACATCATCTTCTCTAAACCTTCTCTGTTGTGGTCATGGATGTAATTGATCCTTTGTTCAAACCTGATCTGTATCTGTTGCTGATTGGACTAACCTGCCATTGACATTAAACAATCCTTTGATCAGCTGCGGTAGTCTCATTACTCGCGTAGAGCTCTCGATTCTCATCCAGATCAGACTCTTCCATAACTTCTTGATCTAAAAGCTTGTCGAACCCTTTGAATTCAGGTGTTGACAAGATACTCTTTCTCATCCTTGAACTCAAGTTTCTTTGGTTCAATCATCTTCAGATTCTCCAGTCATAACTCCTATGACTATCATACTCCTTGTGACTCTTAACTTCTAGATCTTAACTATCCCTTTTACTTACGAATCTCTTGAAGGTTTTAGGAAGTTCTTTTGAATTCTGAAAAACTCTTAGAGCATTAGTGATCAAGTCAACTCTGTCTCTGTTAAGGTATTCCTTCCAACTTTCATCTTGTCCTTCACAAAGTACTAACTGGTTACAATTCACTCTTCCCTTAGAAAGTTCTATAGCTTCCTACGTCCTGACCATCTATTAGTCGATCTTCATCCTGTTGTATCCGTTCAGTCAAGTAACAACCAAATCTATACTGCTGAATGGATCTGCTTTTACTTTCCACCTTTCTATTCAAACGTCTATCAAATTTACCTAATGGTTTCTCGAAGAATACAAGGTACTTCCACAAGGTTGTGATTCCCCAGTAGTTCTCCGGTTTAAGAGTTATCTTTTCTAACATCCAATAGCTTCCCGGAGAGCAATTGGTAAGTTCACCATGACGCGAACAACCAATAAGATCTCCCGATAAATCAGATAGTCACGCTCACTGCAATCCAATCGGCTTACCTAGAGTCTAGAGAAGAAGACCTATCGCACAACAGGGTGCAATTGGTGATAACGTAACTCTAAAATAGAATAGGTTGTTGGTTATCTAGTCATATGTCTGTTGCTGGAATTTAATTCCTTTCTTTTGGTTTCTGAGACGATGTGTCTCCTCAATCTTATGTTGGTTCAACCTCCATCTGAGTCCTTGGATCTAGGATGTCAATCCTATGGCAATTCATCCTTCTCGATAGTTACCCCGTATAGACGGTGACTTCACTATATCTCGACATCACATGTCTCTATTGGCGACATACCAAATAACTAACCCCCTTGGGCTATCGACAATCTAGGAACTCATCTCCCATGGTCCTGATGTGTGTCCTTTGGAACATTGAACTTTGAACTCTTGTTGCCTTGTTCTCGATGATACTACTATCTTGCCTTGCTTGAAATATCAGACTTTGTTGTTGTCTACTAAGTATTGGATTATTGCTTCACACTCCTCTACCATCAACTTCATGGTTTTTTAGACATATAAGTCCTATACAACTTCTTCTCGAACTTTCTCCAAAGATCAATGGTGTCGTATGATTTTCTAACACCCATTCTTCCGTCAAGTTACGATAACTCCCAACTATATATGGCTACATCATGTGGCTTCTTAACCCAGCGTCTTTCAATTTCCCGCTCGATGTCCTTCACTCAATAATCGTCATCCTTGGATAAGTCTTTAAATTTGACTGTCCAAATCATAAATTTGTCATGACAGGACCTGTTATTTAGATCTTCCAACTTCATAATTCTCCTACTTCAGTAGAATTCTCATGTAGCTTTCCTGTCATCATTGTTGATTAACCTTTCTCCAAATGGTGATGGTACTCTTCCTTGAACTTTCATAGTTCCTCCATCCTTCCATGTTCTGATGTTGTTGACCTCCGAATCCAAATATGATATGAGTTGTGGTCCATCCCCACGTGTAGCTTCGTTTACTTTGATCATCCTGACTTTCTTCTCTTCATGAGCTTTCATTGCTGTTTGAAACTTCTGAGAGCACGTCTCTCCCTTACACGAATCCTATCTACCTCTAGATCAGTACATCAAGAAAAGAACTCAATGTGACAATCATGCCATTGTACATTAAATTCTAACTTCATGTACCAACCTAGCCAATCAAAAATCAATAAGATCCAATAAATCGCAAATGCAGTTGTATCAACCATGCAACATAAGCCCGAAAATAAGTAGTACTTGAGTAAAAACATCTCAAGTACCCAGGCTTAGATGCTATACACTACAAGATAGGTATATATTACCTTATAGTCCTATGCTAAAACAACTTTTTGCCTCAGTATTTACACCAGTTGCCCATTTGCAACAGAGTAATCCTAGGACAAAGTACTCAAAGAGTAGTTGTGGTATGGCTTGGTTTCTTATGGAACTAAACTCCATGTAGCTGGATCTTCCGTCTGGCTAGAACATCTATTTGCGAACATATCCTGATCCTTCATGTAATTACTCATGGTACATCAGAAGTGTATGTCGCTTCCGTCATTGTTTATGCATCTCCTAATTTCCTTAACACTTTATACTATACTCAGGTGAATCCCCTTTGAACTTCATCCTTAGGGTATTGGCATACTTTTCATAGTTTAATGTCGATGATTTACCACTATCATCAAACATCTTCTGACTTCCTCCATCACGAACTTATGATAGGGTTCTACTTCATAGGATAGGCTATTAATGATACCACATAAGTAACACTGACGTGGATGTAATCCATTTGGTGTATCAACTGGTACAGACAGTCTTAACTGGTCATACCAAGTTGAAAATTAAATAAGGTAGATGAACATTATACCTATAGAACAGTAAATAAGAATATCTACTCCAGTTGGGTAAGGAAATGTGTATACAAGTATGAAGTATTATTCTCAAGTGAATAACCATCGTAATTGTAAAAATATAGAGTTTAGATAAATATGATAACTCCTATAGTCTTACCAACCTACAAGTCTCCTAAAAGGGTTTTAATCCTAAGTTCGTTCGCTCTGATACCACCTGTAGTGACCCAGCACACCACTGCATGTTGTAGTGTACAAGTCGTTGACACAATACTCACGGAAGGACCAATCCATAATATTATATCCTTCAGAGTAGTACAACAGAAACATAGTCAGTCCAAGGTAACACTATAGGATTACAACACTATTCATACAAAATCTCGAGAACCTCCTTTACAAACAGAAGTAGGTCTCGTGCAAATGAAACTCCGAAAGACTCAAGTCGAAGCACTAAGCTGGTTACCAGCTCTACTTCTAACTCCTAATCCACAACTGCTGTTGTTACAGCTCTAATCTATCCATCTGGAATATCTTTGTCTGGAGTTGTGCTCCTCCTTCCAAATAATCATTTTCTTCTCCATAGACATTGTTGTCGTCACTCATCCGTTGGCAAATAGAGGTTGACTCCTTCAGGCTCCACCAGGTTGATTTGACTCCTTGTCGAAGATCTCACCAATATTGCTATGGATTCTGTCCTTCCTCTGCTGTCTCCAGTAATCTAAGCAGGGGGTCAACGGAGGAAAGGGTGAGCAACACGAGCGTTACTCAGCAAGTTCATATAACAGGAATAAGGTGTTTTATGCACTCTCTACCATCCATACCAAAAGGTCATGGATGAACATGCATATCTTTGTAAAACATTTTTAGGAAAAGATTTATTTTATCTTCAGAAAACTATGCCCGTCATCCATTCACAGGTGCTAGGGCTTCATGGAGCCACCTTTCCTGCAGCGTTCGCAGCTCCTTCCTGGAACAGGGAGTAACATGTCACACTTTTTTACACTCTGCAGATGTGCGTTACTTTACCCATAAGAGACCAACGCCTTGTTGCACAACCGGGCGATCTTTCCCGTCCACACTCTCTTTGGTATGGGGCCCAGTCGGCTTCTCCAACAACCCCGCATGCCCACCCATTTCATGCATAGCAGAATCACCCCTGGCTCTACCCCTCACGGTAGATACCTAGGCATCCTCTTGCAGACCATCATAGGCACCAGAGTCCGTGGGCATTAAGGGGTCCCACCCATGTGCATGTAGTCCCGCAAGACCTACAGCGTACGGCTCTGGCTGCCCGTTGACATGCGAAAGGGAGAAGGTCACAGATGACTTTCCCGTCCCATTCCAAGTCTCATGGTTAACGCTTCATTTACGGCGCAAGAACACTGACGGCATTGGTTATTAAGTCCTAGATAATACTTTCCCGTGCAAATGGAACCTACCATGGTTCCATTTGCCAGCCAACAATATATATATAGCAATTCACATCATTCGAAAATAGGTTTTACTTTTTCATGCAATGATAAACCATAGTATTTTGCATTTACTTTGATAAACATAATCAAGTAGGACATGAGCAAGAGTGAACTTGCCTTTTTGACTGCAAGATTATGCAGCCAAGATCTTTGATACAATAAAGACTCCAAAATCTGGAAAGAATGTCATTGGTCCGGTAAGGACTAATGTTTGAAGAAGCAATATGCTATTATGCATAAGTATGAGATGCATCGCAAAATACCCCCAATCATACCCAAGCTTAACCAGGTAAGCTTCGTCTTAAGCGATACTGAAAGGACAAGGATGTCGCCTAGAGGGGGGGTGAATAGGCGATTAAAACTTTTCCGGATTAGGCTTGATAATTGCGGAATAAAACTATGTGTTTAAATTAACAAGCCAACAACCTAAATAAACTAGGCTCACCTATGTGCACCAACAACTTATGCTAAGCAAGACAAGCAACAAGGTGATAGCAATATAGAATACTTCAAGCACGAAGGCTATCACAATGTAAAGTGCATAAGTAAAAAGCTCGGGTATAGAAATAACCGAGGCACGCGGAGACGAGGATGTATTCCCGAGTTCCTCCTTGTCAAGGGAGTACGTCTCGTTGGAGAGGTGTGAACCAACACAATGGTTCAACAACCACAAAGGTTTCACCTTCTTCTCCGATGAACCGCACCACAAAGGTTTGGTTCACCTTCCACTATCGGAATCCTTCGAGGCGGAAATCCGGAGCCTTTCAACAACGATCCGGGGCACAACCCACAACGGGATTGGGGGCTCCCGAACAGCTACAAGTGACCACCAAGGGTCTCAACCACCACACGGGCGTCTAGGGTCCAAATACCCAAGAGTAACAAGTTCACAAGCTTTCAACTTCCACGAATCTTCGTGGAGAGCACACCGATGCACCAAATGCAAAAAGCAAGAGCACAAGTGCTCAAATCCTTCACTCTCAAATCCCACCACAAGCAACTAATGCTTATGGGGGGAGAAGAGAGGAAGAACAAAGTAGGAGAAACACCAAGAACTCCAAGATCAAGATCTACTAGGTTCCCCTTACTTAGAGGAGAGATGGATTGGTGGAAATGTAGATCTAGATCTCCTCTCTCAAATCCCTCAAAGATATGCAAGAATCATGGGAGGAATTGGGAGAGGGGCAAGCTTTCCTTGGTCAACAATGGAGGAGAGAGAGGGGGAAAACGTGCTTGGAAGAGCTAAGTGGTTGAAGGTAGGTGGAGGGGTATTTATACCCCTCCCTAAATACCCCTCCCAGAAAAAAAGCCGTTGCAGCCACTTGATGCATGTAAAATGCATACATGAACTTTGCACTTTAATTGCTTATATTCCAATCATATTTGCATCATATAAGGGTTATATCAATGTTTTATCATGATTTTGGAAATATCTCAATGATTTCCTATTTTTATGGAATTAACCCTGCACAGGCAGAAAACCCTAGTTTTGTATTTTAATGTTTCAGGGACCCAAACGTCAACGAAATCACCTGGAAATTTACGGGCGTCAATATTTGGAAGGAAGAAGGACTACGGAAAAAGGAAGCGAGCAAACGGAGGCCCGAGGGCCAAATGAGCAGGGCCCACGCGGCCAGGTACATGGGCCGCGTGGGACCCACCCGTTTAGTCCTCGTGGCTCCGTTGCCGTCGATCTTCGCTCCACCGCCTTCGTCTTGACCTAAAAACGCCTATAAAAAAGGTCCCCCGACGTTCTCTGGAAGGAGCGCCGCACAAACACAGAAACACCGAAACGGAGATCGGGAGCTGCAGATTGGAGGGGGAAAACTCCGGCGGGGCGCTGCCGGCGTGGTCTCCATCTTCTCCATCGACTTCTCCACCGTCTCCATGATGAAGAGGGAGTAGTCCACCTCTGGACTATGGGTTTGTGGAAGTAACTTATGTATCTCTCCTCTCTTGAGCTTCACTAATTAGCACCGTATGAGCTGCTGAACATGATTACGGTCACCGTTGTAATACCTTTGTGGTGGATCTTTATGAGTTAATATATGTTTGAGATTGCAATGTTTGTTTCAGTTATGAGTATAGATGCATATTATGTACCCCGTTCTTGTCTACTTGTTTTGATCAAGCATGTTTATGAGAGCGTGTGTGGGGGAACGTGTGCATTAGTTGGAGTAACGGGGGGTGGCTAGTGCAGTGAACGTGAGAGAAAGTTCTGCGATCCACTTTGGTATCTTTACCTTACTTTGTTGCCTCACTAGGGATAAACTAAAATACCATGCTACCGGAGATGTGGGTGTGACCATTGCCACTACTCCATGACTAGATCTAGCATGTTCTTATTTTCACTTCATGTCATGATACTTAATGCTATACTCTGAGTTATCTTAATTACTGAGGTGTTATGATTTAGTTCGCATCTTGGTGGAGTATAAGAGAGGTTAATAACCAAAAGATCTCTATGTTAGGACGTGATGCCCATATATCTAAGTAACTTGTTATCAAACCCTGTGTTGCAATCTCATATGTTAACTGTGTGTGTTCCATTGTCTACCACTTTATAAAGAGAGAGTGCATTTGTGAAACCATGAACCCCAGTCCATTTTTAATCATAAGAAACACCTTTCCAACACCATATACCACTTTTCTATCAGCCATCATTAAATCCGAAAATACAAAAATATTTTTCATCTTGCATACATCATTCAAAAACCCAAAAATATCATTTATCATTGCATCCACCATCATTGCATATTTATTTCTTGTTTGCATTGCATAACTATCCTGATATCATTCTTACACCTTGTGCTTGACAACCACAGATGAGGTTGAGGACCAAAATATCTAACCTTGTTTTGTAGGTAACCAAAAGAAGGATAAGAAGATAAATCTACCACTTCAGATTCCCCGAGAGTTCGATATTAAACCCTCGAGTCACCCCTCGTGGGGAAAACTGTCTTCCACTTACTATACACTCTGCACTTGGAGTCTCAACCTAAATCCCGTTTATTTGTGCAGGCATCAAGACTTGCTCTTCGGGATCATCACCACTTAGTCCGGAGTTTCCGGTCAGGGAGGCCGGAGACTCCGGCCCGGGCGGAGACTCCGGACCAAAAGTGTAGAGACTCCGAACGCAGAAAGTCAGGAAAAAGCCGATGCAGAAAAACTCATACCGGAGACTCCGGACCACGAAGGCCGGAGACTCCGGCCGGGCGGAGACTCCGGGGATACTCCGGACCAACTCCGGACGCTATGCCGCAAGTGCCGTCCGCGGGGCACTTCGCTCCAAAACCAGGGAGGCCGGAGACTCCGGCCCTGAGCACCCCTGAGGCCGGAGACTCCGGACAGGAAAAGCAACACAGAACAGCAAATCCTGAAATGCAATAACTTTTGCAAGGAAGCTCGAAACGAGATGAAACCAACGAGGTTGGAAAGGTAGCGACAAGAGGACCGGTAATATTAAGGGTCACAAATATGGAGGAGATATCACACATGGGAGGTGTGGACCTTATCTCGAGGAGGACCGGTAATATTTCCAACACCGAGAACGCAACAAGTTTTCCATCCGGACTCCGTTTTCAATGATCTTGGGCTTGCTCCGAAGATAATCACAAGCACAACAAGATCATGCATATACACATCATAGTCCATCATGTGAAGAGGATAACACAAGAGGAGAGTTTGACCTCTCTACAAGAGACGAACCAGTAAAACCTCCAACATCAAAAACACCACTAGATATCCAAATGAAATCCGTTTTTGATGAACTAGAGCTTGGTATGGAGATGAACACAAGCTCTAAATTCTCACATGGATAAAAGCCAAATAAGAACCAAGAAAGATGATATGCCAAATATGCAAAGGTTTGAGCTCTCCACAAAGATGCGATCAAGTTACTCACTTGAGAGCCCCTCTTGATAGTACGCCGTCTATCCTATAACCCTGTCTCCAAACTAACAACATGAGACCGGTAAAATAGAAACCCTATCAAGATCATACCTTTGCCTTGCGCATTCCACTTGAGCTAGATGATGACGATCTTGACTCTCTCAAGTTGGAACACCTTTCTTGATTGTGCTTGCTAGCACATGCTTGAAGAAGACTTCTCCAAATACTCCCCTATACTCCATTATGGGAGAGCCTCACTAAGCTCCGTCTTCGTGTATCCACTTGCGCTTCATATTCTTCTCTTGATATAGATGATGGCTTGGAGATAAACATGAAGTTCACTCAATCTTCTTTTCCAAGCCATGCTTGCAATAAGCTCAACTCTTCACATGACCATTCTTCATATAAACCCTTGAATAGAGCCTTGGTCATCATGTAATCTTCTAGAGTCCAACACATGAACTCCAATCTTTTCCTATGGACAAGATCTACAATTATATCTCAATGCAAATATTAGTCCATAAGGATTGTCATTAATTACCAAAACCACGCATGGGGCAACACATGCCCTTTCAGATATTACGATGACATCGTATTAACTTGGCTTAGGTTGTTTTATCACTTTTAGGTGATGTTATTAGTGCTTGAGTTGGTACTGAGTTGGAATCAGTGAATGTTTAAGATTTTAAGATTTAGTATGATTTAATTGGTTATATTAGAATCCTTTTACTTCAAAACTTAAATGTGTTTCACTTTTATTCCATTATAAAGTATTATCATATTTAAGAATAATTACTTATGTGTTTTTATTTAAGAAATAAGATAATGTTTATTTATAATTAGAAGAAACACAACAAAGTAATCTCATATTATGATGAAATTATTAATTTGGATTAAACACTTGAAATTTATAGCACAAAATTAATCCAATTATTAAAGGTATTAATAATAGTGATCAAGTTTTAGAATTTCACTTTTATGAATTAAGAACTACATGAAATATTATAAGGTAGTAATATGATAAATTTTTATGTTGATAGATTCATCTTTGTATTGTTAAAGGATTTCTTGAAATAATTATTTTCCTTATGGAAAATATCATTTTAATAAATCACTTAAGAATATTAGTTAAACATGTTCACAAATGGAATTCTAAAAATGGTCATAATGTTGTGATGGAAACATATTTCCATATTTGAAGTTAAACATGTGAAGAAATTTAAATGGAATTGAAATGCATTCAAAATAGCATTTCAAATAAATTCCATATTTCAAATAATAACCAAATTGTTGTTTCAATTTTAGAATGATTCAAATTTAGTTAAACAAGCATTTTATTTATACAAACAGTTAGATTTTATTTTCTGATCAGTTCGGTATATTGTTTGAATTTTTCTGATTTAAAATGATTTAGTTATGAATTTCCAAAGTTTAAATTTAAATTAATAAATTTCTGGATTTTATTAAAAGGAGTTGGTCCTCCCTGTCATAGTTTTATTAATTAACAGGAATGATTTCCTAAATGATTAAATGTCTGACAGTGGGGTCCACCTGTCATGTATCTATTTATTTTAAAAGAAATTACATAAAAAATTCTGATTGGCTTGCTGACGTCAGCATGACGTCAGCAATGGAGCTTGCTTCCTGCCGAGCACAAATTCGACAGACGCGAGTAAATTGTAGTGAATTGGAACGCGTTCGAACTAGAGCGGATCGAGAAGAACCTATTGCAGGCGGCGCCGCTCCGAAATGGTCGCCGGAGTTAGCACAACGGCGAGCTCCCGCGGCGGCCGGAGACGACACACGACACGGCAACGATCCCGAACGAATTGGCACAAATTAAGGGCATGGGAAGATGCGTATGCTCACCACGAGCACGCCGGACGGCTCGGCCAGGCTTGGGGAAGATGGACGACGACGAACTCATCCTCGAAAGCTGGCGGCCGGAGTTGAAAGAGATCACGGATTTCTCCACCTCCCGAGCTCCAAAGCACGCGAAACTCGACGGCGCGCACGAGGAATCCACGGCTAACCTCCAGAGCTCCCTTGGGTAACACGGCGAGGTCGGAATCGGCGACGCACGGCGGCGACCCGAGAAGCTAGGGTTAGGTTTTCGCACGGCTGCGAGGTAAGGGGAAAAAGAATTGGCGGCTAGGGTTTCTAGGGCGGCGGCGGCTACTTATAGGCGACGCTCGTCGGTAGCGCGCATCGCAGCGCACGACGGCGATGGACGTCGCAGGCACGGACAGCACAACGGCGAGGTTGAAGACGGCTCTGTCAATTTTACAGAAAACCCCTTGGGTTTCCAGGAAATTACCAAACTAGTGTTATCAGGCCCCTGGTAATTGTTTTAAATGATTTGAGGACCTGTTTTGAGATGGTTTTAATTGCAGAGAAACCCCTGGGTGTGTAGAATTTTGATATGAGGTCAATTTTAACATTGAACTTTGGATACTCTATGTGTTTTGAATTAACTTATCATTTGAAGTGAATTGACTTATTCTGGATGTATTTCTCATTTTGGAATGTATAATTTAACGCCTCTATTTTTGTTGTGCATTATTCTTAGTAATATGTTGATATATTGCTTTGTTGTTTATTTGTGAATGTTTGTGGTTTTCCAATACTAAATATGTTTTCCTTGCCTGGCTTCAACTCTAGAGAGATATAAATATTCAATCTCGTGTTATGAGTGCTTTATAAATTCCGAGGCAACACCAAATTGTTGTCCAACAATATAAACATGATTTGCTCCCTGTGATGACTACAAAGAGTATACACAGTGTTTCAATTCAAATACATGCCAAGCACGATGTATTGCCTTACTGGCTTTGACTGGTGATTCCTGACAACTAAATCATGTGAAGACATAATCAAATGTCTGTGGATGCACAAAGTACAAATATCCTGCCTGAGTTCAGGTCTTATGGCTAGATAGATGAATATAATGATGAGAATATAATCCTTCTTGATTCCATAACTCATTCTGAAGATAAAATGTTTATGTAGTCCTTGTTGATAGAAATTAATACTTTTGTATGTGGAAGCAAATTGTTAGAACAACTGTTGACTAAATAGTCCACGTGACTCCAACTTCCACATGTCCAGATTTATCTTTTCTTGAGAATGAAATGTTAAACAAGCCAAATGGTCTTGGTCACATGATGAACTTGTGAACTCCTCTTGCTTAATAACTTCCAGAAGATTGGGAGATACGAAGATAAGATAGTGTAGATAAAGTAAGATGATCTAGATTAAGATTTAGTTTAAGATTTTATTATCCTCCTTCCATATGCTCCTTCTTTTCTTTTCTTTTCTTTTCTTTTCTTTTCTTTAAGATATGTACTTATTCGATTAATGATGTAAGTCATACTCATCATTTGTTTTATAGTTTATTGTATTATTCACTTGTAACCAAATGTTTTAGAATTAGATGAGACAAGATTTTGAAGTTTATAACACTCATGTAAGTTTCACAAGTTGAATTCCAAGTATTTTAGTTACTCGCCAAACTAACGACATTCTCAACTAGCCTTTCGAGTGGTAGTTGAACACTCTATGATTTCGTTGAAAAAGTTTTAAATTTTTCCCGTATTTTCAGATGCATGCTATGCAAATGCACAAATCTAATTTAGCCCCTTTCTACTCTCTGAACTATAGGTCATTACAGTAAGTCTTGAGATATAGAAGTACTATAATCGTTTTCCACATGACGGCATTGGTTATAAGTGTTTATGTGATACAAAATCATATCGTTAGACCTGTGTTCGGATCCTGCTCTTTGTCTGTTCATTTCGTAACACGTAATAAAATGCTGGTGCACGTGAAATTTAATTTGCTGTCGAAAGCTCGAAGAGATGACGTGGATGGAGAGAAGAAATTTGAGAGGATCTGGTCATTTGCCCCCAAATTGCATATTTTCTTGGCCATTTGACTTCAAGTCAAATTCTTAAAGCCCAAAAAGTTCACGCAAAATTATCCAAAATACCCCCAATGGACCCTTGTTCATCCAGGGGAGGCAGCACCAGTCACCAGAGCAGAGGAGGGGCGGGACCGCGGGAGCGCCACCGAGCCGGCCACGGGCGGCACGTCTATCCGGCGACCACGGGCGGAAACTACACACTTTTCACGCTGCGCGGCTCCGCTGACGGCCAGCAAAACGACGGGGAAGTGGCGAGCGGAGGCCGGGCGCGGCGCTGCTGGAAGCCATGGCCGCGAGGATCCGGCCGTGCTTGCTCGCCATGGCCTTTGTGGCCGCCGCTTGGGTCTCTGGCGCGTCGTCAGTGCCCGAGAAGGTGCGTGGGTGTATTGGATTTCTTTCTGTAGGATTTGTTATTTTTTCAGTTCAAGAAAAAGTACAGTATGTAATTCTTGTTGCTTTTAATGCTGCTATGCCTATGAGTAATTCAGAATTTCAGATATGTGGTAGAATGCAGAAAACTCATTGGTAAGGTTAGTGGTAAAAAGCAACTAGTAATTCGTAGAGGCCCCGTTCTGTCACTTTTTTCACAGAATTGGGTAGGATTTTTGCAGCTATCCCATGTTAGGCTTTTTAGTTGGATTTGGCTTATAAGCCCAAAAAGCACCTAAATAGGTGATTTTGGCTTTTGGCTTATGTTTTACTATGGTAAGCTAAAAGTCAAAAGCCAAAAGCACCTAGTTGCTTTTGTGTCTTAGAGCATCTCCAGTCACGACCCCCAAAATCGGCCCCCAAACTGTCCGCGGATGCGTCCGGACGCGTCCGCGGACAGTGACCGGACAGCCCCTAAAAAGATGCTCCTACAACCACATACCTCAAATCTAGATACCAAATTACTACAAAAGAAGCATGCAACGTGCACATATTGCTACCCTAGGTGCACTTGCTGCCACCGCGCTACTTCCGGATAGCTACCCTATTCTACTCGTCATTGGATAGGACGATGACCGTTGCCGCTGCGCCGGTGCCGGAGCCGGAGGCGCCCTGTGCCGCACCGGGTGGAGGAGCCGGAGAAGAACGAGACAGATCCGGACGGTTCTGGCTCGTAGCGGCGGCCTTCACGAATCGCCGCCTCCGCCTTGATCTGCTTCTCAATGAACCTGAGCCGGTTCGTCATCTGACCGATGAGGATGCGGTCAGCCGCCTCGGCCTTGAGCTGCTCCTCGGCCGCACGGTGTTCCGCCTTGACCCTTTCGCGCTCCTCCGCCCGTATCCTTGCCTGCTCCGCCTCCGTCTGCGCTTTCCATTGGTCTGCCGCTGCCTCCGACTGCGTGTGATGTGCTTCGTCCGCCTGCATTCGCCGGAGGTACTCCGAACCCGTCATTTCGACGATTTCGGGCTCCTCCTCATGGAAAATGGCATAGCCGACGTCGGTCGCCTCCACCTATGCGGCCGCCTGCGCCTCCACCCCTGCCTGCGCTTCCGCCGCCATTGCTGCGACCTCTTCCGCATCGCGCGCCATGGCTTCGCGGTAGATCTGCGCCCTTTTCTCCGGCGTGAGCTTGGCGCAGGTGGTGGGAAGTCGGCGAGGCATGGTGGAGGAGGTGGAGGATGGGGATCGGCAGCGGTGGATGTGGAGGAGAAGAGAGCGGCGGATGTGGAGGAGCAGAGAGCGGCGGCGGCGGAGACGGATGTGAGTGTGAGGAGCTAGGGTTTGCTCCGGCACCTCCACTTATAGTCGGAGGTGGCCGGTACGCCATTACTGTCGGCCGGTGTGCCATGAATGCTGACGCCGGTCAAGCTATCCACTCCGCGTGGCCGGGCGGTCAAGCGTGGGACCGCACTGTCAGTGACGAGGGGGCGGACGCGTCCGGGCGGCCCCAAACCCGCCCTACATATGGGCTGGGTTTGGGGTGTGCCGGACCGCCCGGTCGTTTGGGCGGCCTTTGGGGGGTGCGGTTGGGTGGTGGTTTTTGGCCCAAACGCGGTCCGGGTGGACCGCCCGGGCGTTTGGGCGGCCTTTGGGGGCTCCGGTTGGAGATGCTCTTATAAGCCAAAACCAAAAGCCAAGAAAAAAGCCTAACCAAACACCCTCTAAGTTTGCTGTCTGTGACCTCAGTGCTCTGGTCCTAGTTAACTCACTGTACCTTGTCGTCACCTCTTTCACTCAAAATTATTTGCACATTAGGGTATGCCAATGCTCTTAGGTGCTACTTTGAAGTTTGGTGTGCTTTCGTTCCAGTTTGCTTGATATTTTCTCAGCATGTTTTAACCCTCGTTCTGAACAGGCAGGCAGCAGCCAGAAATCTGTCAATTGTGTGCCTTGCTCTAGGACGTACGTTGCCGATGCAAGTCTCGACGCCTTGACGAGCCAGCTTGGCCAACATCGTGACTTAGTTGAAGTATCTGATACTGCTGAATTGTGTAAAGAACCTGCTGATGACCTTGATGTGCCTGTGCTTTCAGAATGGCGCCGGCAGCTCGTCGGTGAAGGTTCCCACCGCCGGTTAGTCTATTATGTGAAATTCGGTAACTGCAAAGATGATGTGGTAAAATTCCTTGATAGCTATGATGCCCATCTGGTGATAATTGAAAAGCTCCCCAGTGGGGTGTTTGCTGACCCATTTGAGCTGCAGCATTTTGTTGAGCGGAAAGGTGAAACCAAACTTCTGAGCTGGCCGGTTGACTACTCTTACACCACTAATATTCATTTAGATTATGTTAATTTCCTTTTTTTGTTTTTCAGTTTTTCTTGATGTTGCTGTTTTTGGAGACACAAACCTTGAACTACCCTCAGCCCTGTCCAACCGGTCAGCTGTTGAGATTCATTTTGATCTCAAGCCAAGCACATCAATGGACTGTAACCTTGTAGTAGAGCTCCCTCTCCATGCTAGATACCCGGTAAGTTTCTAATTTTGGAATAAACCATGTATGCTAACAAACTGTCAACTTGATTTACTTGGTTCATGAGGTCTGTCAATACACATGCTTACTACATGGAAAGTGTTAATAAGATAGATATCACTTAGTTCACCTTCTCAATTTGAGAAAATGAGTTCTGCGAATCTTTGAAATATTCAACAACGTTTTGGTGGTTACATGCACATTATTGCTCCTGATGGACATCGGACAATGCATCATGTTAACATAGGAACACTTATTCTAGGTCGGGTTAGCAACTTGATGCAGTACAATGGCAAATAATGCACACTTAGCATGATTTTTTGCAGAACATGCAACTAATGAATATTGAGTGGAAACCAGAAAAAAATCTTGCAAATTTAGCAATTTCTGTTTAGTTTTGCTTTGGGTCACATCTCACTTGCGTCCTTATATTCATGGTGATGTTATGATAAACTCTTGAGCATCCTAACCTAAACAGTTTCTACAAGTTTCCAGAAGAAGAGAGAAGCTAGTGAACAGTATGGGAGATGGACTACATCTGGTAAAAACTGAAAATTCTGATTAACTGAACCATGGTAAAAACAACTCTGCTAATAACTGAGAAAGATGAACCATAAGATGACTGCTAATAACTAAGTGGCATGAAATCACTATTCGTCATATATTTGTGCCTTTAAGCTTCCATCGCCGTAGATTGGGTTCAGGATTCTGCCGGGCTGGATTACCTGATTTCACAAAATTTTAAGAAAATTTGGGAAGTTTGGTATCAACAGATGGACTCAATCAAGGCACACTGTAATGCTTATGGTGAAAAGGTCTGGGAGAGTAGGAAGTGAATTGGAGAAGCTGGTGGATGTTTGTAGGTAATAGCAAGAGAATCATGAAGAAAGGCAAACTTGTAGAAGTGGCCACCGGCCCCACCCTCCATTTTCATGTTCTAACCTGCTGCAAACATGCATGAGGCACATGGTGTTACCGAAAAAACAACATGGTTGTTTATCTTCTGTGCTCCTCGTTTGTTCTAAAAGCTCGCTGTACACACCAGTTGGGCTTGTACTTTCAGATTGTAAATCTAGTTTTTTTTAGGTCTTATCATGGTCAACTTCTCATATGTAGATTTAGCATAAACAAATTGCAAAGCTTATAAAAAGATGTGGCTCTTGCTCATTTGCTTCTTTGTCAGTACATTTTTATTTTTATTTTTATTTTTTGCAGGGTGTCAGTATATTTCTGATACAGCTCATAGCAGACCATTTCTTAAACACGCTCTTAGCAAATTAGTGTACTCGCTATCATGTTTAAGATTCAATGATCTAGTCCTAGTACTTTAGATGTACCATGGATTTGTGATCGGTTTCACATATGTATACTTGCCAAACAACATGCGGCTTCCAGTTACATGCTTCCTTATCATAACACTTTTGAAGAAACTCTGAGCGGCCTGCTGATTACCGTATTTATTTGCAGCCTCTCGATGCCAGCGGTTACGTGACGGTCGAGTTCGGCAGCCCAAACCTGCTCCTCCGTTACAGGAAAAGGGAAACACATCCCGATTCCTGCATATGGGTATTGAAGAATCTCGACACCGCGCCTGTGGAGAAAGCCGCGTGGCGTGTACCCTGTGGGGACGAAGCTCACGCAGGATTCGTGTCTAGCCTCACTTTCGTTTTAGCCCTGGTTTGCTCCATGTCCATAGTCCTGGCAGCCTCCATGATTCCTTGATGATAGCACTGAAATGCAGAGCACATGATGTATTGATCTACTACTTGAGAAGTCTGCGGAAATTGATTTTTTTTCTACCAGGCTTTCTACTTCAGAAATCAGAAGTCTGACAGAGTGGTTCTGCTGGAGCTTGTTTGGTTTAAAAAGAAATCTTAGCAGTATTTCCTATGGAGCACTTTGCTCTCAGTTCCAAATGAAGGCCCATGGGCTCTAACAAAATAAAGAGAAACCATAGGGATGTATCCACAGGGAGACTACTTAACTCACAGATTCCATCCTTAATCGGTGGTTTGAAAGTGGACTTGTGATCTGTGAGGAGACAACGAGATGGTCATAATAAAAGTAAATAACTAGTCTCCATCACACTAATCTCCACGTCAGGCTATGATTTGCCTAATGAATGAATGCCGTCTCTGTTCCTCTACATGGCCGATGAAGGGGACCTTGCTGACACGGCCACCTCTCTGCTTTGTGGTCTAAATCTGACGCCTCGTTCGCGGCGGTCAGCGTTCAGGTCGCCTGATATAATGGTGTGTATCTTTCGACGACAGCGGAAGGCGTGAAAATCTGAATCAGTGTATCTTTTCCTTGGCACATGTGTTGTACAGAGTTAAGATGAGATTCACCAGATACCTCATACAATAATAATCAGTTTATAAGCTGTCTACATATAAGATCCCATATTTGTGGCTAAAAATGCACATGTAAATTTGTAATGCATCTACATATGACATGTATACACTAATAAAAATCACCGTTTGCATAGAGATTTGGTCATATTTAAGATAACAGGAAAATACACCTTTGCACATACTCCCTATGTTCTATATTTATAACATGTTTTAGATATTCCAATATGGACTACATACGGAGCAAAATGAGTGAAACTACACAACAAAATACGTCTATATGCCCGACCTTTCCTCCCCACCGTCACTGTAGCAGAGAGGAGAAGGCGACTTTTTGGGCGATCCTCGTCGACTCACCGCGTCCGCGCCGGCGAGGCGTGGGATTCCTCCTCTCCGCCGGCTGCTTCGGCAGCGGGAGGGTGGGGGATCCCCGTCTCCGGCCTGTACATACGGTAGAGTAGGATGGAGCTCCCGTCGGCGGCGCTCTGGAGAAGATGGTGCGGCTGGTGGTTGGTTTGGTGTCGAGGGGTTCTTCTCCGGCGGTGTAGTTCTTCGGAGCTCGGCGTCGTCTTCCTCGACTTGTAGGTGCTGGGAGTCCGGCGTGGCTCTTGAGCACCTTAGTTCTCCGCCAGATCTGGGGTGGCGGCGGATCTGGTGGCCGGAACCCAGCGCTGGACGGGGTCAGCGGCTTCTGCTGGCGTCGATTTCGAAGGCGGTCGCGGCAAGGTGGAGAAGAAGGAGAGAGGGCACTCGCCGTGGCCGTTCACCGAGTCAAGTTCCGCCGCGGGGCGGCGGACGAGCTTTGCGGCATCTTCCAGCGAGGAGGGTGGCCTCAGGCAGCGGTAAGGAGGTGGCCGGCGGTCTTCGACGTCGACGACGGAGGAGCTCCTGATGCCGATCTTGGTGCTGAAATCCCCTGCGTATTGTACCTTTCTACTGCTTTTGTACTTCGTACTCTGTATGTGGTGCTCTGTTAATTATACGTAGGCTTTCAAAAAAAAATACGTCTATATGCATCCCATAACGGAAAAAGCTATATAAATGGGCCTTGTTGTTGACCTATCATCTAATACCTTTTTTATCCAACTAAATATACATATTCAATCTTCTTTGTATATGTATCTCAATATACACGTACCGGAGGAGTCTGTTGAGCACATGTTTATATCCTGTACTTTTGCACGAGATATTTGGAGAATGGTGCATTTTATTTTTGTTATTTACCACCAACTAATATAGCAAACATGTTTGGTCAATATGGAATTGTCGCAATGATATTATCTTTACACATGCCGGTATGCCTGCACAAACTAAAAGAACACATGGACAAGGTTCTCGGAGCTTTTATTTTAGGCCCCAATATAATTTAACTAAATTTCGCCTCATAAAGCTAAGACGATTTTGTCAGTATCCAATATGTACACTGTCTTATCAAATCACTCGTTTATCAAATATCTTTCAGTATCCAATATGTACACGATCCAATCCAGATTTAGTAGACACGTCGGAACCACGCTGCAAAAATCCGCGTCGGCACACATCTCCTTTCAATTTCTTTTCTTTTACATATCTTACATAGCAATCAGCTGTCATTTCCCATCGACATTGACGGTAGAATGCGACAGAAAATCGAAAAATAGAAGTGTTTTCAAAAGTCAGTGGCAGAAAAGAAAATAAAACCTTTTTTTATTTCGCATAGATAGACAAGTGTAAAGCATAGTACTCGTAGCCACTAGCCGGGGAACACAACAGGTAAGGTGGGAGTAGGAGGTCTCCTTCGTCTCCCTCTTTTTCCGGCTCTGCTGCGGTGGCTCGCCGTGGCGCGGTGGGCCCCACCGCAGGCAGACCCAATCATGTGCCCGAGACGGCAGGAAAACAAAACGACGAGACGAAGCCAGCACGCTATTGATTGCTTCCCTGCCCGAGCTCCGCCTCCGCCTCCTCTCCCCGAACCTCTCTCCCGCGGCTGCCCCAGCCGTCCCGCCTCCGACGACGGACGGGCAGATCGCGGTAGCCTCCTCTCTCCCGGAGACCCCGAGGTACGTCCTTCCCCCAGACTCCCCCGCCCGCCCGAGCGATCGGATCGGTGGCCTCGGATTCGGCGACGAGCCCCTCTTTCCGGTCCACGCGCGCTGACTGACGGGTGTGTTCGGCGTCCTGCTGCAGGATCGGACCGGCCGGCCGCGGAATGGGCGGCCACGATGACTAGCGAGGTCGCGCGGCAGCAGAGGAGTTGGCGGAGGCGGAGGCGGCGGTAGCTGGCTAGCGGGGGAGCGTGGATATCATGGTGCAGTGTCTCGACGGCGTGAAGCACCTCCTCGCGGTCCTCTTCAGGTGCTTCGACCTCGAGCTCAAGCAGCCGCGGGGGCTCGAGGATCCCCAGGTCCTCGCAAGGGAGACCGTGTGTACGTGCCCCCGCCCCCGCCCCCGCCTCTGTTCCTCTTCGCTCTGCCTACTTGTTATCTTCTGCTGCTTCTGCGTGTTACTGAAATTGGGTTGAATTGACCTGTGTGTCTGGGGTTGCGTTTTGTGTCCGTGCGCAGTCAGCGTGAGCGAGGTCGAGGCCCTGTACGAGCTGTTCAAGAAGATAAGCAGCGCCGTGATTGATGACGGCTTGATTAATAAGGTACTCCTGCGTGATTTTCATGAATGTTTGGTTTACACCTCGTTTTTCTATATCGTCGATGTACATCCTACTCCGAGGATGTTTTTTTTGGGGGTGTTGTGGATCATTGGTCATGGGCTGTGGTTCTGATCTGTTGCGTGCAGGAGGAGTTTCAATTGGCGCTCTTCAAGACGAGCAAGAAGGAGAGCCTGTTCGCTGATCGTGTAAGTCCACTTTGATAGGATGTGGTTGATAGTTGCACATTTGGTCATTTGGGTATTACCATGCACTTACTATTTTTAGGGACTTGATGAAAATCGATGAGAGTAAGGGCTCTCGATAGTTTTGATGTATGGGCAATTGAACTCTGTTCAATACTTATGGATGCAATGCATGGATAGTTTCACTCATAATTATTGTGTGCAAATAGCCTGTTCGTTGATCATGTGAGTTTGCGTCAAATGGACGCAGTAGATAGCTGTGTATTGCTGCTTGTCATGATGTTATCAACTTATGTTGCACATTTTGATTGATAGCTGTGTATTGCTGCTTGTCATGATGTTATCGTTGCACATTTTGGTATTAGTATTACCATGCACTTACTATTTGTAGAGGCTTGATGAAAATCGATGAGAATCAGGTGCTCTCGATAGTTTTTCTCTATGGACAATTGAACTCTATTCAATACTTGTCGATGCAATGCATGGATAGTTCTCTCATAATTACTGTGTGCAAATAGCATGTTCGCTGATCGTGTAAGTTTGTGTTAAATGGACGCAGTAGGTAGCTGTGTGCTGCTGCTTGTCCTGATCTTATCAACTTATCGTTGCACATTTTGATCAATAGCTGTGTATTGCTGCTTGTGATAATGTTATCGTTGCACATTTTGATCGATAGCTGTATGTTGCTGTTATGTTGCTGTATGTCATGATGTTATTGTTGCACATTTTGCTATTAGTATTACCATGCACTTAATATTTGTAGGGACTTGGTGAAATTCAATGAGAATAATGGGTTCTTATAGTTGATGTTGTATGGGCAATGAAAATCTACTCAATACTTCTGGATGCAATACATAGGATAATTTACTCATAATTATTGTGTGCAAATAGATTTATCCGGAGTTCTACTGGCCATTGCTTTAGATATTTATGCATCATACTGTTACTCGGTCATGTACACGGTTGTTGGACTCCGACTCCGATTCGGCAGTCCAATTCGGCAATTTTTTTGATAGAAAAATTAACACTCGGATTCCGATACAGATTCGGGTTGTCCGATTCTGCCTATAGGCATGGTTTTCTGAGTCATATGGGCTATTACTATACAATTCTCAGTAGTTTTGAATTAAGATTTACCCTTTCCTATCTTGTATTTCCCGCTAGACATCTATCTAAATAATGTCCATCATTGGTTAATCATGTGATGGGATGCCTACCTGTTAGCTAACTTCGACCTGTGGTCAATACGATCTGATCCGACTGTGAATATTTCAAGTATTCACCTTCGTTGGCCCATGCGTTGCCCTTTGTCCTATGCGTTACTTTCCACATGCTTCCTTTCTTTGCCTACCTCAGATGTTCGTAGGCTTCTCCCACATGTTCCCTGAGCACATGTATATCATCGCACGTCCTTGCTTTAAATCAGTATTATATGTGATGTTTCCTTAATAAGAAAGTATAGCATTAACTTTGTGATGATACTATTCTTACATAGTGTACCTGTTTGATATCATATCATTGTTCCTAAATGTGTGACGCGCATTGCATGTACCAGAGCTAGTACTTTCCTTGATTCAGCATGTTCATGTGTCGCAAATGCTGTGTTGTGCTATTTTAATTGGAAGCTGCATATGTACACCACCTAACTGTTTTGACCTGTAGTTTATTTAATATCAGCAGGAATGCCTTATATCTGTCGCGTTGAGTCTCAGTGTGTTTATGTACTTCAGATCTAATGTGGCTTTTATCCAACATTTATCTAGTTCTTCATGGTTCCTGTACACTGGTGCTAAATGCATTTCTCTTTATGGAAATTTGGAAAGTCATCAGCAACTTTAGCTGGAGAGTTTCCTTTTGAGAACATGAAGCTAAAAACATTCAAAACCATATTTCACCATTATTTTTAAAAAACAGCTGCATCAATTTGACAAATAGTTTTCCTTTTTTCACATATCATGTTATTTTGTCCTTAATAGTTTCCCTGCCCACACAGGTATTCGATTTGTTCGACACAAAGCACAATGGAATTTTAGGGTTTGAAGAGTTCGCTCGTGCACTCTCAGTGTTTCACCCAAATGCTTCAGTTGATGAGAAAATTGACTGTGAGTTCAGTCATCTTGTAGCTAGAGAATTTTGTTCCCAAACATGCAAATTATATTCAGGCTTCAGATTGTATCATCATAATGGTGACGCTTGTTCAATTTTTAATATATGCAAGGACTCACCAACCCTAGTCTAGTCAACAATTTCTAGATATTGTATTTGTGTTGTGGTTAAGTAAAAAAATGATCTTAATATTTTGTGTTATGCTCCTGCTTCATCACTTCACCTTTATATAACCTGTAAAATCTGATGTTCATGTCTCCCTTTACAGTCTCATTCAAGCTATATGATCTTAAGCAACAAGGCTTCATTGAGAGGCAAGAGGTAATGATACTATTTCCAGTGTGGTTGTCTGTCAGGCTAGCATGTTGGCTAAATACATTAGCTTGTACAGCAGTGTAAATAATTTATAATATTCCTCTCTGATACATGGAAATCATGATTTATTTAAGTGAGTAATGTTTTTGGTACTAGATGGCCTTGTTGATTATCTTGAGTAGTTCTGGTGACCACATATGCCACACAACTGATGAAAGGAAGTCCCAGACTTTCAGATGGATCACTGGTTAAATGAGGGTTTGCATAGTTGTGAAACAATACCCTGAGCCTCAGGCAGTGTCTGGATAGTGTTGTTAAATTGTTATGCTAAAGTTAAGCCAGTAGTTCTATCACACTTGCTAATGTTTTAAAAATATATAGGTGACTTATTGTTCTTGTTCCCTTCTGATTGAGGTTTTATTCCGAACGTATTGCAGTGGTACTTGTATTTTAAAAACCAAGAATTGTATCTTTTAGCTTTGAAGAACTGCCATGTTATTCTTGAAGTTAAATAATTTTGTTTAGTGTGTCACTCTTTTGGTTGAGCTCTCTCTGTTTACTTCATCTCAACAGTTTATATATTTGGTTGTCAGGTTAAGCAGATGGTTGTTGCTACACTTGCAGAGTCAGGAATGAATCTTTCTGATGAAATTATAGAAAGCATAATTGATAAGGTGTGTTACAGTTGCCCGTCTATGTTGTGTTAATCATTTTGGTTATAGTGTGTATTATGTATTAATTCTCTAGCTTGTGTTAGGTAGTGATTCTCAATCCCTGTTTATGACAGGATTCTACATAGCATTCCTATCAGTGAATCATGTACATAGAAAGCATACTGTTACATCCTTGATCCCTGCTATTTGATGAATTTTTTGGAGTTGGTATTAGACAAATCAGACCTTCCTCTTGTTGCTTGGCAATTGTAACTTCCCATGTTAAAATTCTTGTTGTTTTCTCTTATGTTAAGACGTTTGAGGAAGCAGACACGAAGCATGATGGAAAAATTGACAGGGAAGAGTGGCACAATCTGGTTCTTCGGCATCCATCTTTACTGAAGAACATGACTCTCCAGTACCTCAAGTAAGATATTCTCTTCATATTACTTACCATTTTATTTTTCTATATGATGGTCCTTTTTATTTGCATCCTTCAGTGTTTCACTTTAACAGTTTACTGTTGCCCATGAATAAAGTGTGTTAGGAATTTCGTTCTCCATTTAGTGCTAAGTTACAAATACAAGAAGATATTTTCTTTGTATCCACTCAAACTGTTTAGTTTTTCTATATGTTGGTTCTTACTTCTTTTTATGTGTATCTTCCACACCTCGACGCAGTGCTCTTCACTCATCTTTCACAATTAAATGCTGCTCTTGTATCAAGAATACAGAAATTCCCTTCTCCATTTAGTGCCAAGTTACCATTGCAATATCTTGTAAAGCATGTTGTCTGGAGAGCCACATACTTGAGATGTGGTAAATCAGACTTAGCTATTTACATGCAAATAGTGCTAGGCTCAACTATTGGGGTTATCTGCCAACGGTTCGTTTGAATTCATGTGATGTTGATGCACTACACCAAATTATTTCGATTAAATGTGCCCAGTTAGTGCTTCAGCTTCAAGTAAGCCACTTCATGTTCAGGAGTTCGAAGGCTACAAGTCTTTAGTAGAAAAAATTAGAGAATTTATGTCTTCTGTTTCTGTGGCAAAAATTTGTGTGTTTGTGAACCATTAAGGTCATTATCTCAGACTGGACAGTTTATAACATGCTTCCAGTACTTCTGTTCCTTATATATTTCTCGAGCTAATTGTGCTGTCGATGGGCAGGGACATCACCACGACATTTCCAAGCTTCGTCTTCCATTCTCAGGTCGACGATACCTGAAATTCTTGCAGTTATTTCAAATCGCGACATCAGAAGATAAGCTCATGGTGATTTTGTAAGGTTTTGGGCACTGGACTGTTTGGATTGGCAGCAAGCCAGAGACCTCGTGCTGTGAAGGATGTTGAATTTGAGAACGTGATTCATTGTTGTTAAATAACCTTGCTTCTTTCATTTGGAAAGGTTGGTGTGGCGGGAGCCTTTGGGCGAGCTGTAATCTCTATCTGAAGCTCACGTTTTCTCCTCTCCTCTTTTTCGGTTCGTGGCTGGTTAGCGATCAGGTCCAATTCTCTGAGAATTCTGCTGTGTGTACAAAAATGGAAACGGCCGTAATATTGGTTTTTCAATCTTTTGCTGGGAATTTTTTTGTATATCACTTTGCAAATTGGTTACTGGAGCAGAAAAAATATTGGATTTTGTTTACACTGTTTTATTTGAGTGATATAAACAATCATCATTTTTTGGTTCATCGTAAATAAATTAGGGTTAAAGAATCTGCTACTATATGTTTTATCTTTTCCACAAGGTTGAGTCGCATTTTAAGTCATGTGTAATAGTAGAATACACGTGCATTCACATGTTGCCAACAAGTCAATAGTTTTTACTCCAAGGGGACATTTACATTGTGAAATAATAGAAAACACATGAATTTACCTTTGACAATAAAAATAAGCGCATCACCCGTCAAGGAAATCACAAAAAATTATGATACCAACCGTGGGCTATATTAAAAAACATAAGAATCATGAAAAAAATAAAATAAATGATGCTACATGGTTTGAAGTATTGCAAGAAAAATTGCTATTCCGCAGAGCAAATCATCAAAACAAAAGGAGAGGATTGTTTTGTTCGAGTGAAAACAATCATAGTTTTTTTGTTCATCTTATAGGTTACAAATTACCCTGTGCTATATCTTTTCTCTAAGCTGCTATTGTTTATTCGGTTTTGGCCTACGATAGGTTTCATCTTACATAATTTAGGGCTACAAAAAATTATCGACTTTATATATTTATATCTAAGCTGCATTGCTTATTCGGTTAACTCTATGTATTGACTTGCCATTTATACAACTACAAAGCCTTTGTATTGTTGGAAGTCTACAAGAAACAAAGCTCCACCCTTTATATTGTCGGCAGTCGTTACTGATCATTACCCTTTCCACCTCCGTTTGCCATTTCTCTCCATGTACTTGACTTGACCGAAGACGAAGGTGATACCACAAGTCGCAGAGGATTAGTTTGATACGCCCTCGTGGATGTAGAGACACGTCATTAACCCCATAACGCACTCGTCGTAAAATAACCAGCATGGTAAGTAGACGACAGGAAACAAACTCCACCCTTTTCATTGTCGTCAACTGAGTTTATTGCTTTATCCTCGTTTCTTGCATTATTTCTCATTGTACTTGACTTAATCAAAGAGAAATGTGGTGCCACAACTCGTGCTTGGTTGGTTCGACGTGCCCTCGTAGATGTAGAAGCATATTATGGTGGCATAGTCCAATGGAGGCCACATGAATATGACAACCAACATGGTAAGTACACGATAGGAAACAAAATTTACCCTTTTGCATTATGTGAACCTTTCATTGTCATTTCCTCCTACCTTCCCCTTTCCTCCTCTCTTACCTTTTCTCTTGTTGTAGTTGACTTGACCGAAGAAATAGGAAGTGTCACAACCCGCAGTTGATGGGTTTGATGTGCCCTCATGGATGTAAATGCAGACTACGACAATACTAATCCAACGGAGGCGACATGGTACGTAAATGACATGAAACAAACTCCGCATTTTGCCTTATTGCCAACCGTTAAATGCCCTTTCCTCCTAGCTTGACCTTCCCTCTATTGTTGTTTCTCTTGTTGAAAGAAGATGTTGCTATTCACAATTTACTCATTGATATGCCATCATGAAAACGACAATCGCCCAGTAGAGGCAACATGCTCATAGTAACCAACATTGTAAGTAAACAACAAGAAACAAACTCCACCCCTCGCATTGTCATCAACCATTCATTCGGAAATTCACAATGGAGCCCAGGCTCATATGCTCCCGTTATTTTCGGGAGCATAATTTTTTTTGAATTTTTTTCAAAAAATTCCGAAAAAAATCATGCACGTACCTGACTATGGTACGCACGATCGTGTGAAATTTCGCACCGAAATGACATCGTGGCCGCCCTGTACAAAAATGACAAATTTCTGACAGAAAATTCAAAAATTTGGATCTCATTTTCTTCTTATGCACCCTTCCCTCCTGCCTTGCCTTTTTCTCTCGTCGTATTCAACTCGATCGTAAACGAAGGTGGTACCGACCGACAGATAACAGGGCAAACTAAGATGACAATAACCCGACAAAATAACTGAAGGAAACCCTAATGCGCCAACATCGGAAGCTGAGTCGGGCAATGCAAACCCCACGGGAGACATGAGCGATGACCTAACAAGATATAGAGATCATCTGAGCCGTTACGGGAGAACCACAATCGTCTGATGGACGTAATAACCGAAATGGTAAGGAAAAAACAAGCTCCACATGTCGTCAACCTTCCATCGCCCTTTCCTCCTTGCGTACCCTTCCCTCCCGCCTTGCCTTTTTGTCTCATCGTATTCAACTCGATCATAAAGGGAGGTGGTGTCGCCCCACGAATAACGGGGCAACTAAGATGGCAGTAACCCAACATATAACTGAAGGAAACCCTAATGCGCCGACATCGGAAGCTGAGTCGGACAACGCAAGCCCAACGGGAGACACGAGCGATGACATAACAAAACATCGAGACAATCTTAACCGTTACGGGAGACAATAACGGTGAACGTTATATACTGCATGGGTAAAAATTAAGGTACGTCGAATACGGAAGAAGAAGACGATAGAGGTTAGCGAAATGCGTGCGACGGACGGACAGGATGACCCCATGAGGTGGATCCCACTCATACCCCAACAACCACCTGGAAGCCGCCATTGATCTCCCCTGGAGCTACGTGCCCTAGCCGAAACCGCAATTGTAATGACCTAGGGCAGACGCGATATCGTGCCGATGCTTCCAAAAAACCGGGCTGGCTCATCAAAAGGAGCAGAGTAAATGGTGACGCGCTGCCACGCTATAAATACCAGCGTATCTTCATCCATCTCCATCCTCACCAGGAAATACGCAGGAAATCATTTCTCGTTGGTTGGTTTGGTTAGGGGCTGAGGGATCTGACTAAGCCTAATAAGCTTAGCCCGATCCGATTACTCTGACTCGACTAGGGCGCACACACGCCCGCCCTATCTCCTCCTCCTCCTTCGTCGACGTTGCGGCTGCCCTCGCCGCCGCCGCCACCGACGACGACGAGCCGCCGGGTGCAGGTAAAATCTCGATCCTCGGGCCCCGGTGCACGCGCACGCGCGTGCTGAACGGCGTCGGTGTGACGTGACGCGGGGGAGGGAGGTGAGGTCAGATCCGGACGACGCGGGGGGAAGGGTCGAATCGGAGGAGCGATTTTTGTTTATTTTCCGTTTGTCGGCGAGGGGTGCATTGGCGCGCTCGCGGCCCGGCGCCGCCCCGATCTAATCTGCGTGCGTGCCTGCGTGGTCTCTTCTCCTCCGGCCGTTCCCCGGACGGAGATTGGGTTGGCTTCCGTGCGGGGGCACGCCTCACGTTGGGATGGGACGGGCGCCCTGCCCTGGGCATAGCTTAGCTGACGGTGTTGCGCGCCAGCTCCGTGTTGGCGCGGGTAGTGATGATTTTCTTAGTCTAGCTGGTGGCAGGCGCGTAAGGAGTGAAGAGGATTACCTTTGTACGTGGATGATTTAATGCTGCTTAGGTTTAAGCCTCCGCGGCCTCAGGATTCTAGGTCCTGTCCGGTCATTCCCCGGGGGAGATTGGATGGAATGGGCGCATGCCTGGGATTGTCTAGGTTGGGATGGGACGGGCGCCCTGCCCTGGGCTTACCTTAGCTGACGGTGTTGCGCGCCAGCTCCGTGTTGGCGCGCGTGGTGATGATTTTCTTACGTTAGCTGGGGGCAGGCGCGTGGAAAGGGAGGGAAGAGGGTTAGCGTTGTATGTGGATGATGATTTAATGCTGCCTAGGTTTAAGCCTCCGCCGCCTCGGGATTCTAGGTATTGTCTGGTTCGGCTGCGGACTGTATGTTCCGTAGACCGTAGGCGTCTCCGCGGTCTGGAACGAGTATTTTATGCCATGTGACACGAACTAGTTATTGTGCTATGTCGTTACCCTTGTATATATGCGATTGCTTGATCGTCGCACTGCTTCCTCTGCAATGCCAGCTCTGTATACAACACTTGTCACTGATTGCTCGTTACGAGATTGCACCACCCGGTAGATATAAGTTTTCCCTGCCCTAGCTGTTTCTGCATTTGGCGTATCGGGGCGCTAGGGTTGTAGTAGGTTTGTCGTTTTTATGCTCCTTTTGTTACCGAAGCTGAGGTTGTTGACTTTAGGGGCGCAATTCGTGTTGTAGGAAGGAAAACGGCGAGGTCGGTGCTGCAGCTGCGTTGCACCTCCTCAGGTGGATAGGTTCATGGCTGGCAGTGTGGAAGTAGACCATACAGAGGACGGTAGATCCTCGTCAACCGAGGATTTGCCGAGTGATCAGCAAAGCTATTCTGGGGATTCTTTAGCGGAGTGGAGGTCAAGCGAGCAAGTTGAGAATGGAACACCATCCACTTCACCAGCTTACTCAGACACTGATGAGGATGATTGTGGTATGTTTGTCCACCTTATCTTGCATTTCTTCATATTGCCTGTTATTGCTTTGTCCGAACGTAATTATTTTAAACTTCTGATATATCATTTCCCAGTTACCTAGACCTATTTAGTCCTCATGAAACTGTTCTCTCTATAAAAGTAAAACAATTGATTTTGTTTCGATGCTACTTACTGCATGTGGAACTGATTAAGTGATGTCCCTGAATCCCCCATGACTATAGTGGAATTCAAATGATGACTTAGGTATCTTTTGCGAGTTTATTTTGTCGTTGCAGCTGTGTACAATTCTGGGTTGACTGGTTAGGTTTAAGACAACTAATATGATCAAATTAGGGCATGCAACTTTTTTGTTCCCACTGAGCTGGTTAGTGATAAGATGAATCAGGATTTTGAAGCAGTGACAAATAGTTCCACTTCAAATATAGGCTCATTTGTCCTTTTATGTAATTAACTAATTCTGATATAGCAAGGACATACAAACTTGAGAAGTCCTCAGGTTATGCTAACTGTTATATGATTCTAGTGCTGAGCCAAACTAGGTATCTTACATCAATTCAGATGTATCGTTCTTTATACCGTAAGCTGACTGAATTCTACAGAATTTTATTGATGCGTTTTTATGCTCACGAGACATGCAATACCATTCATAAATAAAACTCATGTCAAAATGGTAGCTGAAATTTCATTCAGATTACAGTTAGATTGTTGAGATGTGCACCAAAGTACTGACTGAAGCATTCTTTGATTTAGAATTCTTGAGTTTCTATAGTTATTTATTGGAAACTCGACTATTTTCCAGGTTGATACTAAGTCATCTAATTGTTAATTAATGTATGGAAATGGAAAAGGTGATAAAAGGAATACTAAAAAATTCGTTTGTCACACTAGCAAATAGTTTGGACATGTTCAAGAATATTTACTTATTTGACTCTAGTTATATCATGCCTATTAGGGTTTCTATCATGTGTGAGCACTGTTCAAGATATCGGCCGATATTCTGATAAACCGGCCGATTTGTCGGATAAGATAAATCGGCCAATATGCCGATAAACCGGCCGATTTACCCCTTATCTTGGGTGACCGATAAGTTCTCGATAAGCGATATCCCCATCATTGTGTGTGAGTGACATGGCGGTCAAATACATGTTCCCTAATATGTATTTACTTGTAAGACCTGACCTCACATGATCGTTTTGACCAAAAAGGGAAACTGGAATCAGGCCTGGTCTGTTTTAATGGATTCACCGGGAGAGAAAAAATGCACTCCTGTGTCTTAATTAAATTACAACTGTGAATCAACTTACTACCTCATGCTTCCAAAGCAGGCACGCTGCACCCAACCTGCCTATGCTCCTACGCTCCATCATGTGCTTTACTTAGCAGGTTCTATGTTACCTTGTTTCAGTATGCTCCATCGCTTGCCAATGCTTTTTTTGAGAATGTCACATGCCGCAAAGGGTTTTATCTCATACTTACTAATTCCATTCTGGTCACCATTCTGGTTGGTGTTAGCTACGTAATGTCTTGGTATCACCCATATCAGAGCATTTCGGCATTCCATTACGGGTTTTTGTAAGTTAAATGAAAACAATTTATGTATATACATATGTGGCTCATAAAATAAAATAAGTAGGGAAAAATACAAAAGGATGGAAGGGATTAGTGTGACATGCTTGTCATTGTGTACTGCGCTAGAAGTGACCGGCCCAACAAGCCTGTAGGTACCAGGCCCAATATTCGATACCCATCTTGGTTTTGCCAGAACGGTAAAACCTTCGTTAGTCCCACCTCGCTGAGGGGAGGAATAAGCGGGTTGGTTGGAGCCTATATGAGTGCCTGAGTACTGGAAGACCAACAGTACTACATTTGTCAATCGTACCGGCTGGTATGAGAGTTCTAGCCGGAATGACCAGAATTTGGACCGGTACGAGATGACAGATTGTGAATACTGTTTTGGTCCTGAGAATGGATCGTTCTGCCCATTCTGGCCAGAACAGAATTAATAAGTCAAAATTTTATTTAGTTTGTTTTATATCTGCATTTCAATCCTTACAATTTCTTAGATACTTAGCATCAACTCTTTCTTGACCTGTTGCTTTTATTTCCTCGTATTAGGGCCAAGGCCTGCTGAACTTTATGGGAAGTTTACATGGAGGATTGATAATTTTTCCCAAATTAACAAGAGGGAGCTACGGAGTAACTCCTTTGATGTTGGCGGTTATAAATGGTATGGCGTTCATAGGTTACCAATTGGACTTACAGTACATATTTATAAGTTTCTTCTTGTTTGTAACTTGGGTTGCATGGAATATGTCTAGAACTACTCCCGCCTTCCCATTTTATTTGCATACACATTTACTCTAGACATGATTATTCCTTATTTAATTTGCCTATTTTGAGTTTTTATGTACTCCGCGTTTTTATATATAGCGTGCGGACTTTTAAATTTCAGTAAGTACCATCTTTGAGGTAGATATGTAAGCCCAAGCTTTTGTCTGCATCATGTGTTAATATCTACTGGTTGACTTTCAGGTACATCCTGATTTATCCACAAGGATGTGATGTTTGCAATCACCTGTCACTCTTTCTTTGTGTCGCGAACCATGATAAATTGCTCCCAGGTAGATGAAATGTTCCATGTATTGTCAACCATGGCACACTTCATGATTGCAGAATGTTATCTTGAATATTGGTTGCCTTTATTTCAGGATGGAGTCACTTTGCACAGTTTACAATAGCTGTAATTAATAAAGACCCAAAGAAATCCAAGTATTCTGGTGAGTTTGATATACCGCTGTCTTGTTTGGCTAGTATTTCTGGTTAAGTTTTGCATGTAAAGCTTAAAGAAAGTGCATTTCAGATACGCTGCACCGATTTTGGAAGAAAGAGCATGACTGGGGGTGGAAAAAATTTATGGAGCTATCAAAATTACATGATGGCTTTGTTGTTGATGATGTTCTTACCATCAAAGCTCAAGTTCAAGTTATTAGGTATCTGTTTTCTGTAGTTATGTAGCCTCCATTTTCCTTCTGTCGATTTCACCAACTCTGGGTGAACTGTAGTGTTATATCAGTTATTTTTGGAGTTGATTATATATTAGCTTTGCATAACCAAGTCTGCTTCTGCATTGTAATATTTGAGGGAGAAGGCGGACCGCCCATTTCGGTGCCTTGATGGCCAGTACCGAAGAGAATTAGTTAGGGTGTATTTATCAAATGTGGAGCAAATTTGCTGGCGATTTATTGATGAAAGAAGAAGCAAACTCTGCAGGTTGATTGAGGATAGACTGAGATGGTCCAGGTTAGATAAATATCTTTTTGGCTACTATCTTATGGCTTATGACCAAGCACGTCTTTAGTAAATATTTTATATAATTCGAATGTGTTGTCCCTATGTATTATTGAAATGTTCATTTGGTGGGTTGCAGTTTCAATGCGTTCTGGCTAGCGATGGATCCAAATATGCGACGACAGATGACAAGGGAGAAGACCGACACTGTATTGAAAGTTTTAGTGAAGCATTTTTTCATAGAAAAGGAAGTTACATCAACCTTAGTAATGGACTCACTGTATAGCGGGCTGAAGGCTCTGGAGTATCAGAGCAAGAACAAAAAGGGCGTGTCCAAACTAACGGACACAGATGCTCGAAGCACTTCCATGGTGCTTGTTGAGCAGGATATGTTTGTCTTGGCAGATGATGTGTTACTTTTGCTTGAAAGAGCTACATTAGACACACTGCCGCACCAACCATTGCCTGCGAAGGATGAAAAAAGCTCACAGAACCGCACAAAGGTATGTATTTTTCTTTTTTACCAGTTTGTAAAGTTAGCTTACTAAGGTAACCATCGTATGGCAACTCCACTGGATATTAACTGCTGATATTTTCATTTTGGCTTCAACCTTAAAACATGAAGCGCCTTTTTCATACCATCCATCCACTTTATAACCAGAAGATATAGATTTTGAGGTTTTGTTCAACAACTAAGCTTTGCTAAACAATCTGTCGTGAGTTAGGATCTAGGAGTCATTTACTTGCGTCTTGGTGAGTTACAAACTGGAAGAAAAATGTTCTCTTCAAGAATATTGTCTTGTTGAGTTCTTGTTCTAGTCTGTGTACCTAGTCCTAACCAATTATGTGATTATAGGATAGCAGCTCGGGTGATGACTTCAACAAAGACTCTATTGAGCGCGACGATAGACGACTTATAGAGCTCGGCTGGAAGACGCTAGAATTTTTTGCCTTGGCTCATATATTCAGGTGAGTAGTTTTTTTTTGCAGTTTAACGTGGCCATCTAGGATTCTTATTTTGCTCCACAATTGTGTAACACAAGAGTCAGCAACTTGAAATATCAATTCCAAGCATTCGATGCTAGACCTGTCCTTTTGTTTATGTTTGATTCTTTAGTGGATGACTATCCTGGTGCTAGTTACCATTTGTGGCAAGGCATACAACTGCCAGTATTTGATATTTGATAGATCTGTTTCCATGTTATTTTCCTTGGGGAACCAGGTTTCCCGTGATGAAATTCATACATCTTATAAGTCTCCAGTAAACTATGGTCTCTATGCATCTGTTACTTATAATTTTTGAAATCAGTCGAATTGAAGTGGCATACCAAGAGGCGGTGGCTTTGAAGCGCCAAGAGGAGCTCATTCGTGAAGAAGAAGCTGCTGGGCTTGCAGAAATTGAACTTAAGGCAAAGCGGAGTGCTGCTGAGAAGGAAAAACGTATCAGGAAAAAACAGGTTTGGTTCATCTTCTAGTGTCTAGTGCAACCATGGCATCTATTGTATCATTATACCTATCATTATATATTTTATCGATCATAATAAATTCTGATGTACACACCTCTTGGTTTCTAGTTTTAACACGTTTCCCCCTTAATCTGTTTCAATGTTACTTTGTACACACAGTTGATTATAGGAGATTGCAGTGTTGGCACCTCATTTGTCCTTTGTGTGCTCTTTCTATTAGTTCAGGACATCTTTGATAATGTCTTCTTTCTCTCTCGCCCAGGCCAAACAGAAGAAAAACAGTCAGAAAAATAATAAAGGAAAAAGTGAAAGGTTTGACATGAAGGATATCGTTACAGAGAGCAGTCCATCAGATGATAGAATCCCTGATGATATCTCAAGTCAAGCGGAAGAAGTGACCTCAAATGCCGACAATCCTGACGAAGCATCTGATGTTTCTGATAACAGAGATGATAATTCAGAGGTGCTTCATATTGATTTTGAAGACCGTGAATCCAGTCCGGTTAACTGGGAAGCAGACGCTTCAGAAGCTCAAGCGATGATTGTGCCCGAAGGTGACCAAGCAGGAAAGAGAACTTCATGTGTGGATGATAGCTCGTCTACTTGTTCATCTGACTCGGTTCCTTCAGTTATTTTGAATGGGTCATCTACGGGGGGTGCCTGGACAAGTGTCAAATCCTCATCTAATAGGTATATTATATTTTAATTCTTTTTCCCCATTTGTCACGTAGTATTTATCATGCTATATTTTTTGATTCAGGGGGAATAACCGGAGGAATAAGGATACTGAAACAAGAACAGGGTTTGCACTTGGTGGATCAAATTCAACACCTAATGGTATTTTCGGATCTAGCAGCTCAAAGGACATGAGACTTGAAGCTGAGGTATGCACAGACCTACCAGCCTTTTCATTTATGATGATGCGCAGTTTGTGAGAAATATGCCACTAAGCAGCCCATGTCAGATAATAAAAGTTGTCTTGCAGAAGGGTGTTGTTCTCTCTTGCTATTTCTTTCATCAATTTGTTAAGTAGTCTGCTCAGCTGAATAAGAATCCAAATCAACTCATTTCAGGATGACAAAGTTGTGTTGCAGAAGAAGCAAAATGCACAGCGGCATGCTGATGTCATGAGCCCCTCCAAGTTAAGAGTGACAGAGTCTTCCTTCCTTCTATGAGCCCTGTTAAGAAGCAACCTATCTTCTCCCAGCAGCCAAAATCTTCATTAGAAAGCACCAACAGTCTGAGTTCCCGTGCAACAGAAGTTTCAGGTGCTGCAGTTACTGCTACAAGAACGGGTGCCTCTTCCATCCCGCAGTTCAGATAGTTCCAAATAAAGGACATCCGGCAAATGCTCCAACCCATATTGAGAGGCCAGTTCCAGTTGTAAGTAGACCTCTGCAGGTACCTGTACCCGCCAAATCAGAAGCTCAGAAGCCAACTTCTCTGTTAAGCAGCGCTACCACCACCCAGGCCATTACAGTTTCGAGGCCCTTGAGTGCCCCACAAGTGCCGGCAGCAAAACAAGCGGCACCTGCTGTTTCAACAGTTCAGACCGCACCAGCTCTTTCTCGTTCGAGGAGTGCAGTTGGACGGTTGGGCAATGAGCCCTCTGCCAGTGCTCCTAGCTACATTCCCCGGTCTTACCGTAATGCCATGATGGAAAAAAGTTCTGCTGGGGCAAGCGGTGTCACTTATCAGACAAGTTCATCTGGTCTAGGAGTTACACACTCACAATCCATGTTTGCATCATCACCTTCCATTCTGTCACCAGATACCTCGTCTAGGAAAGAAAATTCATCATTGAAGCCTGGATTTACTTTTGGAACTGTGAAGCCGAGTCACTCAACCAGTACCAGTGGAGAGAGGAGAGCTCACAAGAGGCAAGCTGTAGCAGCAGCAACAGTAATGATCATGGTGTGCTGAATTCAAGCATCAGTAACGAATCTGAGAAGCTCAATTTGAATGGAAGACCACGAAGCAAGCAACTTTTGTCGGAAATTTCTACCAGATTTACTCCATACCAACCGCAAGGCCTGGTAGGCGACGAGTTTCCTCACCTAGACATCATCAATGACTTGCTGGATGAGGAGCTTATCGACAGAAGAAAGGTTCTACAGCCAGGATTTGCTCGGCAGTTCTCTTTGCCCAATAATGTGCCCAACAGTGCCAGCACACCTGATTATGGCATGTTTAGTGATCCGTACCTGTTTGACCAGTCGGAGCAGTACTATGACGAGGAACTTCCACCGTACTACGGTGATCTGAACGGTGCCCCTCAAGGGCTTAGGGACAGGAGTTATTCACAGTTTGATCTCCCTGCATACTCGAGCAGCCAGTTCGATGATATGGCGATGAGCCAGTGGCCATACAGCCGCACCGACAACTCCTCCATGTCAAACTTCGGGGCAGACGTGAACGCCTATCCCTATCAGTTGAGGGATTATCCCACCTCAGCGAACGGAGCAAGCAGCCGCTATCCATCCTATCACCCCGCGAATGGGCACTGATCACTTCCAGAGATGAATAATGACTACAACCTTAATGAAGCGTCGTTGTAGTCCCGTGCTGTTTGCTTCTGAGCCGAGTGTAATTGTAATCCTTCTTCCCCTAGAGCTAGCTGGTCCTCTAAAGAAAATGCTTCCCAGTTCTTTAATAGCTATATTTTCTTGCTTGATATAATTCAGTCAGTTTTGCCCCTGTGCTTGGTGAAGAATATCGATCGAATCAGTTACATGCATACATAGTTACATTAGTCTGTGTTGGCCTCTTCTTGGCTGGTCCTAATTTGCCTTGGTTGAACCAATCGATCTCATGGAGAAGCTGTTGTTGTTACCAACACGTGCTTTGGCTGATGAACTGTTGGCCTCATGGTGAGTATTCGATGATTTGTTGTGATACGTTCCAATGTATTTTCAGGCAAGACAACAGGGTGATAATGCTTTGGTTTAGACCATCTCTACTAGCAGATTCCTTGAATTATCTCCCAAAACCCCCTTTCGAGGGATT
This sequence comes from Poa pratensis, assembly GCA_947311845.1. Taxonomy (NCBI): domain Eukaryota; kingdom Viridiplantae; phylum Streptophyta; class Magnoliopsida; order Poales; family Poaceae; genus Poa; species Poa pratensis. The sequence continues at coordinate 18,995,011 of CAMZMU010000121.1, forward strand.
TTCTTTTTTGAGTAAAAAGAAGCTGCTATTTGTCAGATCCTTTAAACTTTTTTTTTCTCCTTTTGCTATTTCTCACTTGTTGATCCTACAAAACACTATTTCAAACTTTGATGTTTCAGTCACACTATTGTCAAGTTCAAATCCTAAGAGCAACTTTAGCATATACCGGATAAAGTCGTACGGGATATGTGATATCCAGTTGAGCCAGAAAACGTTTTATGGTACCGCGCGGCCCGGCAGAACACAAGCAGTAAACTTGTATTTGTAATGAGTTTACTGCATCTGTTCTGCCCCCAAGCACTTTTCCATCGTTTTATCAAATTCATACAAAATCAAGGTAATAAATGATTCCGTACGATACAATAATCATCCATATTATAACAAATATTTAAATCTGAATAATTAAAACAACAACAAATGGTTTGAATTGAAACAATGGTTCAAATTACAACAATATCAAATGAATAAAATGAGATCTACTTCTTTCCATATAATTGAAATTGGTGCTCATTTTTTTGCAAGAACACGCAATGTGTCTTTATATTAAGATAGAGAAATCATCTGCAGCGTGCCAAAAACAAAGCCGCCCGTTCCTAACCTAGCGGCCAACAATTTCACAGGCAGAGTTCCCCACCGGCGATCCGCTGCTCCCCTTCCCCTCCGCTCGCCATCTTGGCGGCACGAGGGGGAGGGGGAGCTCCGGCTCTCGTTCGTGTGGTGTTTTCGTCTAAGTTTTTTAGGTTTCGTTTTTCCTCTGACGGCGTCATGGTGGGGCTGATGCCGATGGTTCTCGTAGGAATAATGGTCTTCCAGCCCTTACTCCTGCTCGTCGAGGTGTTGCTGGCCGGCGAGAGGCTTGTGGAGTCCAAGCTGTTGGAGTAGTTTCAATCTGACGCTGCGTCTAGGCTTGACGGCTAGAAGGGTCTGCTCTTGGATTACGGCGGTGCTGACTGCTATGGATCTGCGGAAGATGGTGGGGGATCCAGCCACCTGTTGAAGGGTGGGGTGGCGTTGGCCCCGGATCCGACGTTGAAGAGGCTCAGAGGACTCCTCCGGCCGATGTTCCTTAGCGGGATAGATCCAGCCTTACAGGACTGGTGGCTATTGCGGCTCATTAGCGCCTTATGGCAAGGGGTTTCTTCAGCGTCACGATGTGGACCAACTGCTGGTGTTCTTCTCCGGCGACGGCGGAAGATGTGGATGTTTGGTAGTTGCAGCGATGGCGGTTTGCAGCAGTTTAATCGCTTGTTTTCTTCTAGTTTATGTTGCTTGTATTCGTGTCATCTTTGTATCCGTACTTTTATTAATACAAGTAATGTATGCTTGCGGGCGTACATTGTCAAAAAATAAAAATAGAGAAATTATTACGGAGTTGGAGTTGTGTGGCCTTGTCCTCAATCTTTCGCTAGGTCTCAAGAAATGCTTGTTCTCAATCTTCTCCACCGACGGATGCATCCGCGCCGTGTGAGCTCCCCACCCGCACCCGGCCCCAAATCAGCGCCTCCGACGGCCGCGGGTTCCGAGGAGGAGGACTACGCTGCTAAAAAACACCCAGAGTAGCCACTCCCAGTCCGAACTGGCCCTCCGCCCGAGTTCGATGCCAGATCCATGGCGACGGCGGCGGAATGCGCGGGATACTCCACCTCCGGGGCCAAAACACGGTGAAAGAAGGGGGACGGTGGCGGGCGGCGGGGCCAAGGATTACGAGTTGACGACTTGATCTGGGGTAGCGACTCGTAGACTAGTCTTGACTAGTCATGACTCATGTTGACTAGTCTACATGAGTATACAATAATAGGTACTATGAAATACCATATTATATAGAGGAAATTGCACAAACCACCACTTATTGGTGCTAGTTTTGCGCAGAACACCTACTTTTGGGGTTCGTTGCAGAGAACACCCACTATTAGGATAATCAGTTGCACATAGGTCAAATCTGGTGTTTGTCTTTGTTAACTCATTGTTAATTGAATGCTGACAAGTGGGTCTCATTTGTAAGTGCCAATATGGCCAATAAAACCGACCACGTCAGCCTCCTGGTCAAGAACAAAACAGAGAATTTTTGACCATTTTTTAATAGGCAAATAAAAACTGCCAATATCGCCTGAGCACCATAACATTCATAAATTGGCCATAATATTCAGAAAATAAGATCACTAGCACCAAAACATGGTAGAAATTATAGCCATCAGGTTTTAGCATCCACGTAGTTGCCAAGTTACAATACTACCATTACAAACTAATATTCGACATTCATTCTTGCGGAGCCTTGTATCCTTGACCTGCAGTAAAGTAGGAATACAAGGGAGAAGAAGACCTTATCAACCGGCAGAGGTAGGTCTAGGGAAGAAAACTGCGCAGAGCTGGAGCGGTGGACGAGATGGCTTACTCGGCAACGAAGAAGCGCTGACATGGCCGATTTTATTGGCCATATTGGCACTTACAAATGGGACCCACTTGTCAGCATTCAGCTAACAATGAGTTAACAAAGACAAACACCAGATTAGACCTTTGTGCAACTGATTACCCCAATAGTGGGTGTTCTCTGCAACAAACCCCAAAAGTAAGTGTTTTACGCAAAACTAGCACCAATAAGTGGTGGTTTGTGCAATTTCCTCTATTATATAACTACTACTAGCAATCGAATTTTTGTAATAGAAGGTCCGAGACAGGGGTGCGGGGGACATGGGAGTGAGGCGCAGAGCAGCAACAACAAATGGTGGAAGATCAGACCAGCGAGAGCAGGAGTCACCGGTGTAGGAGCAGACCAGCAGCTGTGGTAGCCGGCGGAGGAGCAGAACACCAGGTGGAGGATAGGATTAGGAGCCGACAGGAACATGCAGTCGTGCAATGGGCTTGCCGCGGCGTTGGCCGACAGGCAGGCTCATGGCCAAGGAGGGGATTGGGTGGCCTAGGGGGGGGGGGGGGAGTCAGCGCGGACAAACGCGTGCCAATGATCGTGGATACTGGAAAATGGAAATGGAAGAGATGGGGCACCGAGGGGAATATCCCACACCCCCAAAAAATCCTGAGCGGGCGGATATGGGGTATCTGGTTGGTGGATTTTTCGCCCCAACCCAAAAAGAAGCAGTTATTTTTCAGGCCTGGGACTTCTCCGATTTCTGCTAGAGTTGCTCTAATACCACAACAGAACCCAAATAATACATGACTGGACTTATGGGTCTTCTGGTATTCAATCACATGAAGAACTATATTGTGTCAAAAAAAATCACATGCAGAACTTGAAGAAACTTATTCATTTTCTCTTGTGATCTGATACGTCTCAAACGTATCTATAATTTTTGATGTTCCATGCTTGTTTTATACCAATTGCTACATGTTTTACATACACTTCATACCATTATTATGCATTTTCTGGGACTAACCTATTAACAAGATGCCACAGTGCCAGTTCCTGTTTTCTGCTGTTTTTGTATTCCAGAAAAGCTAGTCTGGAAATATTCTCGGAATTGGACGAAAATTTACGGAGGCCCCTATTTTATCAGAAGACACCTGGAGTCCGAAGGAGAGACAAAGTGGAGCCACGAGGGCCCACACGTGGGCTCGGCGCGACCAAGGGCCCACCGGCGCCGCGGGGTGGTGTCGCCTCCTCGTGCACCTCCTCGCGACGCCCTTTGGCCTATATATTGCCCTGACCTAAAACTCACAGAAGGATCGACGATTTCCCCAGAAAAGTTCCAGAGCTCCGCCGCCATCCGAAACCCTAATTCGGGGGACAGAAGTCTCTGTTTCGGCACCTTGCCGGGACAGGGAATTGCCCCGGAGCCATCTCCATCGACGCCACCGCCTCCATCATCGCCGTTGCTGCCTCCCATGATGAGGAGGGAGTAGTTCTCATCGGGGCTGAGGGCTCTACCGGTAGCTATGTGGTTTATCTCTCTCTCCCATGGTGTGATCTTTATGTGATCATGAGCTTTGTAATCTAGTTGAATCCATAGATGTTACTCTTCATTATCTTATATGCTACTCAAGTGGTTTTATTAATGTAATCTCCGGAGTCACCTTTGTCCCACGGTGCGAAGTTGACAGTGTGCGCCCGTGTGTGGCTCTTAGGCTAAAGATAACAGGAATACTTATCATGAGTTATTATTTGCGTTGGATGTCTCTATGAAATTGCGGTGTTTGTCTAGTACTATTTAGGGCGCTCAAGTTGACAGTGTGGGGTTCCCTAGATGTGGAATGCGACTTTAAGGTGTGTTTTATAGCCCTACGCAGTGGATTGGTGTTCGTTATCCAACGAGAGAATAACTCAGAGTAGCATAGTGAAGAGGAAATATCTATGTATTCAATTATATTATTATTGTTGAGAGTGTCCACTAGTGAAAGTATGATCCCTAGGCCTTGTTTCTAAGCATTGAAACACCGTTTACAACCAGTTCTGCTACATGTTTGCTTGCTGCCATTTTTATTTCAGATTGCAATTACCACTTATAATCATCCATATTACTTGTATTTTAATATCTCTTCGCCGAACTAGTGCACCTATACACCTGACAAGTGTATTGGGTGTGTTGGGGACACAAGAGACTTCTTGTATCTTAATTGCAGGGTTGCTTGAGAGGGATATCTTTGACCTCTACCTCCCTGAGTTCGATAAACCTTGGGTGATTCACTTAAGGGAAACTTGCTGCTGTTCTACAAACCTCTGCACTTGGAGGCCCAACACTGTCTACAAGAATAGAAGCGTGCGTAGACATCAAGCTATTTTCTGGCGCCGTTGCCGGGGAGGTAAGGTAAAAGGTACTCACATCCTCCAGCTACTTAGCTATTTTCTAGCACTGTTGCTGACGTGTGAGTGCTCGAAGGTATTTCCTTTAGATTCTGCAATTATATCTTTTTGTTTCTTGTTTTTATTTCACTAGTTAGGCTTAATGGAAAACAACAAAAAAATAGAGATCTTTATGAAATTTATCTTGAGTTAGGACATGATGCTTTTGAAGAGAAAATTAAAAAACCTATGGAAAATTATTTGCGTGATGGTAGCAATGTTATATCTATGAATTCTATGAACACCATTATTGCTAATGCTATGCAAAGCTCTAAGCTTGGGGAGGTTGAGTTTTTGAAAATCCTTTTGCTACAAATGATTATATATTTGAGACCTCCCTCCGAGTGAAGTTTTTGAAAATCCTTTTGCTACTGATGATTATAATGATTGTGATATTTTCAGTCCACCTACTATTGAGGATATAGTTTATGTTGATTATGATATGCCTCCTATATATGATGTTTACAATGATGAATATGATATTTTTAGTCCATCTACTATTGAGGATAAAATTCATTATGATTATTCTATGCCTCCAATTTATGATGATTACAATGATGGATGTGATACTTTTACTCCCACTATTACTAATGAAATGTTATGCTTATGTGGAGAGTAATGATACTTTTATGCATGTGGATCATGATAAGAATGCTTTATGTGATAGCTATATTGTTGAGTTTATTCATGATGCCACTGAAAATTATTTTGAGAGAGGAAAATGGTTATAGAAATCTTCATGTTACTAAATTTCTTCTCTTTATGATGAAGGTTTTGAGCTTTCTCTTGATTTGCTTTTATTTGCTGGGTACTTTAAGACCTACTGGTCCTTATGAGAGAGGGAGACATGGTTTCATATATCACAATAATATTAAGTCTCCTCTCTTTATGTTGAAATTTTGAAGTTGCACTTGTTTTGCCTTCCTATGCTAGTCACTTTGTGCTTTATTGATTTATTTTCTTACAAGATTCCTTTGCATAGGAAGTGGGTTAGACTTAAATGTGTTTGATATTTGCTTCTTGATGCTCTTTCATATTCACTCTTATACATATGAGAGCATCATCAAAATTATCATGCCTAGCTAAAAGGCTTTAAAGAAAAGCGCTTGTGGGAGACAACCCATTTTTTTATTTTCTGCTATTTTTATTTTATTTGAGTCAAGGTGCTGTTTACTTCTGTATCAATGCCTTTGTATCTTTATTTTCTTGCATTGTTGTGCCAAGTAAGGCCTCTAATAGGAAGATGATGCTAGATTTGGATTTCTGCGCAGGAACAGATTTCTGCTGTTCACCGTTTTGCTTCTGTAAAATCACAGAAAAATTATTTAAATCTGAAATTTTTGTGCGTGATCCTCAGATATGTATGCATCTTTCGTTAGTTCAAAGTTTTTCGATCTGAGCGTCGTAAGTGCCTCGAAAAAATTCGTCTTTGCGGACTGTTCTGTTTTAGACAGATTATGCCTTTTTATTTTGCATTCTCTCTTTTACTAGTGTTGAGTGAAATTCTTTTTTGGGTGGAAGAGCTTCACATAACATCAGTGGCAGTAGCTAATGTTTAAAGTAACAAGTCATATTGCGTCTTTATAGAACATGTGAGTTTTTGATTGTGCACTAACCCTCTAATGAGATTTACTTTGAGTTTGGTGTGACGGAAGTTTTCAAGGGTCAAGAGGAAGATGATATAATAGGATAGAAGAGTGAAGAGCTAAGCTTGGGGAGGCTCCCATGGATCTCCCCAGCATATTTCAAGAAGACTCAAGCGTCTAAGCTTGGGGATGCCCAAGGCATCCCCTTCTTCATCGGCAAAATTATCAGGTCATCTCTAGTGAAACTATATTTTAATTCTTTCACATCATATGTGCTTTTCTTGGAGCGTCTGTGTGCTTTTATTTTCAGTATTGTACTTTTATTTTCAACTTGACTGGACCCTAGCATTCTTGATTGGGAGAGAGACACGCTCCGCTTTTTCATGAGAATACTCCTATTCTTCACTTATATTTGTTGAGTATTCATATCTAGCGCTGTTCAGCTTTTAGCTCTTGTTTTCATGTATCTCTTGTCAGAGCTATTAGCTTTCTTTTGTAGAAAGTACTCTCTTGCTTCACTTATATCTGTTTGGAGAGTTGTTGAAATAAATTGATTGGTGTTTGGTTGGTTCAGAAAATGTTGCATGTGGTAATTGGTATAAGGAAAAACTTGCATAATCTTGTAGATCACTAATTTGGATAACTTGATGCTTGTCAATTGTTTTGAGTTAACAAGTAGATCATGATTAAATTTGTGCATCACATGAGTTAAGCCTATTAGTGAAGAACTACCGTAAAGCTTGTTGAAAATTTGGTTTGCATCGGTGGTATCTCTAAGGTCTAGATATTTTCTAATAACAGGGTTTGGTTAACAAGGAAGACGGTATGAAGTCTTATAACGTTTGCAATATGTTTGTCATATAAAACTTGGTGTACGGGTTGATATTCTTGTTTGCTTACATAAACCTTGCTAGCCTAAACTCTGTACTGAGAGGGAATGCTTCTCGTGCATCCAAATCCTTGAGCCAAAATCCATGCCATTTGTGTCCACCATAACTACCTATATGTGGTATTTCCTTGCCACTCCAAGTAAATTTTTCATGTGCTACCTTTAAATTATTCAAAATGTTATTATTCCCTTTTTGTGTCAATGTTTACTAGCTCATGAGGAATTAGTGTGGTTATTCTTTATTCTATTTGTCAAATGGACTTTTACACCTGGACTAGCGGCATATACATCCGCTTATCCTCTAATTTTGCAAAAAGAGCTGGCAACGGGGTGCCCAGTCCCAATTAATTACAACTTTAACCATTAATTCTCTTCACACTTTTGCCCTGATTCATCAGTAAGCAATGACAAACAGTGAAATACCTGCATGTGTGTAAACCAAAGAGAAAGAGGGATGATCTGCCTTGCTGGTAGAAATAACGTCCTTCATGGGAGCCGCTCTTAAAAGTCCGTTTGACAGGTAGAATACTGTTCTCACCCGCTACCATTCGTTGACAATTAACAAACACCTCTCAAAAATAGATACTCCTCCATGGTATGTGATTGATGGAAGGCACCCGAGGATTCGGTTAGCCATGGCTTGTGTTAGCAAGGTTGGGAGGAGTATCAAATATTTTATGCAATCTCTATATGCTTTCAAAAACCTAAAAGCTCTAGCACATGACTTAATCCCTGCTTCCCTCTGCGAAGGGCCTTTCTTTTACTTTTATGTTGAGTCAGTTTTCCTATTCTTTCTGTCTTCCACAAGCAAACACTAGTGTCAACTTTGTTACAACATGCGTTATATGCAACGTATTGGACTTGTTATACTACTTTGTGTTGACGATATCCATGAGATAAATATGTTGAAAGTTGAAGCAAATGCTGAAACTTAATTCTTCCTTTGTGTTGATTAAATACCTTTTATTAGAACTATTGCTTTATGAGTTAACACTTATGCAAAACTGTTTGATGCTTGTCTCGAAAGTACTATTCATGAAAACGTTTAGCTTGTGTGATTCATTGTTTACTCATTATCTATTTGGTAGCAAACTATAGACCATTGACTTGGATCACTTCATTCATTTACATGTGCCTTACAATATTATATGATCAAGATTATGATGGTAGCATGTCACCTCAAAAATTATTTTGTTTTTATCGTTTACCTACTCGAGGACGAGCAGGAACTAAGCTTGGGGATGCTGATACGTCTCAAACGTATCTATAATTTTTGATGTTCCATGCTTGTTTTATACCAATTGCTACATGTTTTACATACACTTTATCATTTTATACATTTTCTGGGACTAACCTATTAACAAGATGCCAAGTGCCAGTTCCTGTTTTCTGCTGTTTTTGTATTCCAGAAAAGCTAGTCTGGAAATATTCTCGGAATTGGACGAAAATTTACGGAGGCCCCTATTTTATCAGAAGACACCTGGAGTCCGAAGGAGAGACGAAGTGGAGCCACGAGGGCCCCACACGTGGGCTCGGCGCGGCCAAGGGCCCACCGGCGCCGAGGGGTGGTGTCGCCTCCTCGTGCACCGCCTCGCGACGCCCTTTGGCCTATATATTGCCCTACCTAAAACTCCAAAGATCGACGATTTCCCCAGAAAAGTTCCAGAGCTCCGCCGCCACCAAACCCTAATTCGGGGGACAGAAGTCTCTGTTTCGGCACCTTGCCGGGACGGGGAATTGCCCCCGGAGCCATCTCCATCGACGCCACCGCCTCCATCATCGCCGTTGCTGCCTCCCATGATGAGGAGGGAGTAGTTCTTCATCGGGGCTGAGGGCTCTACCGGTAGCTATGTGGTTTATCTCTCTCTCCCATGGTGTGATCTTTATGTGATCATGAGCTTTGTAATCTAGTTGAATCCATAGATGTTACTCTTCATTATCTTATATGCTACTCAAGTGGTTTTATTAATGTAATCTCCGGAGTCACCTTTGTCCCACGGTGCGAAGTTGACAGTGTGCGCCCCGTGTGTGGCTCTTAGGCTAAAGATAACAGGAATACTTATCATGAGTTATTATTTGCGTTGGATGTCTCTATGAAATTGCGGTGTTTGTCTAGTACTATTTAGGGCGCTCAAGTTGACAGTGTGGGGTTCCCTAGATGTGGAATGCGACTTTAAGGTGTGCTTTATAGCCCTACGCAGTGGATTGGTGTTCGTTATCCAACGAGAGAATAACTCAGAGTAGCATAGTGAAGAGGAAATATCTATGTATTCAATTATATTATTATTGTTGAGAGTGTCCACTAGTGAAAGTATGATCCCTAGGCCTTGTTTCTAAGCATTGAAACACCGTTTACAACCAGTTCTGCTACATGTTTGCTTGCTGCCATTTTTATTTCAGATTGCAATTACCACTTATAATCATCCATATTACTTGTATTTTAATATCTCTTCGCCGAACTAGTGCACCTATACACCTGACAAGTGTATTGGGTGTGTTGGGGACACAAGAGACTTCTTGTATCTTAATTGCAGGGTTGCTTGAGAGGGATATCTTTGACCTCTACCTCCCTGAGTTCGATAAACCTTGGGTGATTCACTTAAGGGAAACTTGCTGCTGTTCTACAAACCTCTGCACTTGGAGGCCCAACACTGTCTACAAGAATAGAAGCGTGCGTAGACATCATGATCCCATGTCTGTACATTGAAACAAACAATAAGTTCGTTAGAACCTTGAAGAAAAAAAAATCCCGTTGAGGAATTCCATCGAAGTATTGAACACTTGTCGAGCACTGTTCATTGGAAAGGAGGTGAGCTCGTCGGAGTTTTAAGGATATGTCCCAACAGACGTATCGGTTTTAAGGAGAGGCCAAGCGGCCGATTACAACGCGTTTAGGCACATGCGCCTAGAACGCCAACCCATCAAAAGAGAAGAAAGGGGATCACTCGCCAACCCTCCACCTATCTACGGGTGCTAGGCTACACCTAAACAACCTCGCAGCCCGCCACAGGTCTGCCTCAGCCTTCACCATCCTGATGGCGTTCTCCACCGAAGGCCTGTGACCCTCGAAAACCACACTTTCCTGTGTCTCCAAAGGCACCAGCAGATCAAGGTGATCGCTGTCCACAGGTCCCTCGAATCAGTACCTCCAGGAGTCTTTAGTGCCAGTCCATTAGACGGTCATCGTGGGCAGGGACCCAGCCTGCTCTACCCCACCTACTCAGGAAGGTGGACCACACCTCTCTAGATAGGACACAACCGAGCAGAAGTTGGTCAATATCCCCCTCCTCCTCCTGATAACGGAACGGGCAGGAGGCTGGCCGAGGCAGTCCCTTACGTCCTAAGCGGTACACAGTACAACATCTATTCTTCAAGGCCAGCCAGAGGAAAAATTGCATATTTTTGGGCTCTCGAGCGCCAGATCCGTTGTACCATGCCTCGATCTTGCCCTCAAAAAGTGCTCTATATGCCGAGCGAGCAGAGTACTTGTGGCGGGCCTCCCAATTCCACCTAAACTCATCCACGAGGACCACGACACCCTCGGTCAAGTCGAAAGCCGTCACACTATCAGCCACGACCAGCAGCTCGTGAATCTGTTGCGTGTCCAAATCAGGCGGGACGTCCTCGGCGAGTCCCTCCCTGACTCGGCGTGAGCAGCTCGTCGGAGTGCCACGAAAATTATACAAAACAAAGATGGTACAAGGAATTCATTTTCTAAGAGAACTTAGAATCCGGGCTGGTGACATCCGAGTACGTTCACGGCCCAAACTGCCAACTCCTCTCGATCCAAAGTCGGAATACCTCGACCGACCGAACGATCCTGAGTTCGTCGATCTCGTGGCTTAATTTTCTCCTCGGAGGGTTTGGAAATAGAATCTCCTCACGGCCCCGGATCGTGTTCTCCCAGCGAGGCGATGGCCAGCGACGAGGAGCAGCCACTGGAGGACCACACGACGCGCCTGCCGGACGACGTGCTCGCCGACGTCCTCCGCTGCGTCCCGCCGCTCTGGCTCGCAGCTTCCCGCTGCGTGTGCAGGGCCTGGGGCGACGTCGTGGACGCCCGCCGCCTCCTGCGCGCCGACCTGCTCCCGCTCTCACTCGCCGGCCTCTTTGTCCACTTCGACGAGCACAAGTTCCCAGAATTCTTTGCCTGCCCCTCCACGCCGGTCAGCGGCGACCTCAGCTTCCTGCCCTCCGCCAGCCCTCATTGCGGATATATCTACGACGATAACTGTGTTGATTGCAATGACTACAACATCGAGAATCACTGCAACGGTCTCCTCTTGCTTAGGTGCAACTACGTGGTCAACCCTGCGACGAGACAGTGGCATAGTCTACCAACGCCACCACCCAAGAGTGATGCGAGGGGTGTGACATACCATTCGCATCTTGTCTATGACCCGATGATATCACCCTAGTACGAGGTGTTTATGATCCCCTCTTTGGGTGTCCAACATCCTACAAACTCAGTATACCCCTTGATGGAGGAATCGGAATGGCTACTTTCACTATGCAATATGTATGTATTCTCATCGAAATTGGGTTGTTGGGAGGACAGGTATTACAGGCGAGAAGGGGATGCTGCGGGGATCGTCGCTGAGATGCAAGTGACCTACGTGCAATTCAACGCCGTCTATTTTCGAGAAGCACTTTATGTACATTGTAGACCGAATTTTCTTATGAGGTACGTACTTACTCTGTTTTCTATTTGATTGGACTTTATCTCACCGATTTTTTTAATACATTCTTGCACAATGATTTGATTTTGCAGAATATCATTGTCCAATAATACGTACAGTATAATTAAACCACCGGTGCATGAAAGAGCAGGTTACCATTCACGTCTTTATGTCGTACTACTTGAATGCCCGTGCGTTGCAACGGAGGCATAAATATTCTAATGGTTCCACACTGATCATGTCAAACATGTAATTTTAGAATTGCACAATATCTAGCTGAATATCCTTGTGTTTTCCACATAATGACAAAAAAAGGTGAACATACATACCGATCTAACAATTATCCTAATAGTTGAATACAACATACGGTCCAACAAACTTAGACCTCGGACACTGATCAAAGCATATGTAATTACAATATATGCATTATTACTGCATTTCAACAATCATCGCCTTACATCTACTTGCTCGGGAAGACTATGACCTCACGCTTTCAATTTTTTCCTCTCCTTTCTCCTACTACTTCTGTAGCTTGTGCTGATGGCAGACCTCAGGGAGAGCAGCCTTGCACCAATTGACCAGCGAGCAATGTTTTCCATGCCCATCGCTTATGTTTTAGTAAATCAGTCAAATCTAGGACTTTTGCTTGTGAATACATATAGATACCCATATTCTTATAACAGAAAATCAGTCAGGCAAGACATGCAAGACAAGGAAATCCGTGTATGAAACGAACAAATGACGACTAAACCAACAAATTTCGCTTGAAACATCGAGAGTATACATATTGAGTGACCACAGAATATAATAAATTTGTCAACAAACCAAAGACCAAACTCGTCTGCAGCTGATACAACAATGAATATAATAAATTTGTCAAGAAATCAAAGACCAAACTTGTCTGCAGCTGATAGACCTGCTTATTAGATAGGCAAAACAATACTTCAAGTTCCTTTCGTAACCAAGGATCATAAACCAGATCAATCAATGATCATCTAGTGCCTGCAACAAAGCTATTAAACATCATATTCTTACCACTGTCAATGTTGACGCAGCAGTTGAAATCTCACCAATTTCCTCTAACCAGAGACATCATAGGACTCATTAATCTTTCTAGATCCTCTTCCTTCATGCCCACCGAGATAATCCCGTCATATTCTGATCATGAATGCAATTGATTTTTGGGCTGGCTAGAGCAGCTGCCATGACAAGATCCCGTTTGTCGTGACCTTTTTCGTTATCTACTTCAATAACAAACTGCTGAAGAATGAATAGTTAACTTTGTAGTTAAAGTCTACCACATTTGAAATAGTGATGGTGCATTCATTCATCAGAAGTCATACTATGGATTTTTATGTAAGCAAACAAACTTGCTTCATGGAAATGCGAGAAAACTGAATTTGTTCATCCTATGATTTTGAATTACACAATTAAAATTCTCCCTGGACATGTGAAAGAAATGCTAATCCTTTTTGACAGCCTTGAAAAATCGAAAGAACTATTCCAAGCACACTTTTGAGTCAGATTTACATGAATGTACTCAACTACTGATAGTACAACTATGATTTCTTGGAAAAATAGGAAGGTCACCTTGTCAATCTACAAAATGAAGTGAATAATGGATGTTGGGTGGTAATACAGTTACACATATCTTTGAATCATAATTGTGCATGTACGGACATGATCAAGTAGGGCCCATGTCCAAGAGTTATATGCATGAAAGAAACTATTTTTCTTCACAAAATGAGGTATTTATTTTCTCTTAAATTTCCTCCATGCAATGAATTTATAGCTTATTTGATCGATGAGAAACCTTTTGTAGGTTTGTCCGGGTCACCTTCGGCATGTCTGACAAAGAAATCTCCTGTTTCCAGAGTGGTTTCAGAAGCAACAGTTCGAAAGAAAGTGACATACATGTTCAGTTCTTCCAAAACAGGCCCATTCTTGTTCTCCTTCAAAGGATCATTCATTCGTCCAGCATCACCATGTGCATAGCACCTTAATATTAAGCATTCATTTCTGATAACTTCAAATCCTATATTGTTATGACGGATCAGGGAGATAATCCATGGTGCAGTTTGTATTCAGAATAAGCAAGCTACTGGAGAATTGTCAAGAAGCTCCAAACTATAGGATTCACCACGCAACACTGACGGAAAAATAATTGCGAAAGCATTCCCTCAGACCCTAAAATCGCAGCAATAACGACCGACGTAAAAATTGACACCAATTGTATAAAATATGCCCTACAAAGCTCAAGCATGTTAAGTGGTTCTTTGGATACTAAATATTAGGAGCCAGTTTCTACCAAACGAGTTTTACTCCAAATTTTAGGAAAGCCAGTTTTATGTTTAACTCGGCCAGGATATCGTTGTTTAGGAGAAATCATGTTTGTTAAGGAATGAGCAGACCTGAAAAAATTGCCAGTTCATTACCTAATCAAGCATTGTAATGGCCAGATCAAATTTCTCGCTGCAAAGAGCCACATGGAACCAACACTCTCATGATTCTCGCCATGAGCGACGACCTGCTGCTATTAGTATGGCACCTTGCAGGAAATAAATGTGATCTTATCGGTTGCAATCTGCACTGTCGACTTGTTAGCTCGAGTTGACCAGGAGAGAACCAATCTAAAAGTATATTTGAGTGATGCAGCAGTAACCAATCCAAAAGTAGCCGCGGAGAAAAAAGCAATTGAGATCACCAAACCTGGAGGACCGATGGAGTAGACGGGCGATGGACTTGAATGCGCCGATTGCAACTGGCGATGGAGAACAGATCGCCATGGCGCTGGAGTTCATGGTATGTCGCATACAATATTGTAAATGAAAGCGATATCATAGTTTAGGAATATACAATCTTCACCAATGTCTCTGATATGACAGTATTCAGGGTCATGGGCACATACAGTCTGCAATAATAGTTGAAATAAATCAAACCCTAAACCCAAATTAGAACTAATAGCCTGTTATTTTCGATCACACACAAAACACGACAGAGCCAGGAGAGAGAACCCACGACACCTTGCTTGGAGATGAGGACGACGAGAGAATGTGGCGTCGCTGACCCGAGGAGGTGGAGGTTCCGTGGAGGAAGATGCCTGCCGAAGGACCTTGAACATGAGGCCGAGGGCAGAGCTTCGAGGAGGATGCCGGATGCCGGTCAGGGACGGCTCAGCGAGGTCCGGCGGTGGCACAGCAGATCGCCATGGCGTCGCATTGGATCTGAGAGGAGTTGGACGGACGGTGGTGAGTGGACTGCAAGGGGTGGCGGCGCACGAAGCTCGAGAGAGGGAGTCCAGGGCCGATGCACACTAATTTGGGGAGGCGACTGCGGGACGAAGTGCGTAATCTCTTCCCGTATTCAATCAATCAGCGGAGGAAAGATTGCGCGAAAACTCCGTCAAAAAACTGCGGAAAGAAATCGGTGCGGGAGGTGACGGTACGAGCGAGTTGGACGAAGGGGTGGGCAGAAAGTGGAACCAATGGTTCTTTTTAGATAGGAGAGATGATCAAAACAGGGCGTGTACTTTGTGGCATTAGATAGGTGCTGGCCGCGGGCCCGGGATAAGTATTTGCTTCGCGTTTGGATTCTTAACGAATCACGTGGACAGCCGGAGTGGGTGTTGAAGCATGACAAAAATCTTAAGTCCATGCTAGCACATCACCTGTTTTACAGAAGAGTTCAATGGATCTTAAAAAATATTAACTACAACCTGTTCCTTTCTTCTAGTTACCCAGAAGACAACAAGAAAGCAACAAGTCCAGAGAATATGGAATGGACCTCTGACATTGAAGTTGAAAACAACATTGGAGATGTGGATGAAGAGCATCATATAATTTTTATTATGATAACGACATTGAGATACTTGGGTTTCACCCATATAAGGAGATTGTCTTCTTGAGTGCATCACAGGAGACTGGACGGGCATTTCATCTGAATGACTCGAAGATTGAAAGATTAGGAAATATATACCCAAAGGAATATACAGATTATCCCAAAACTATTCTAGCGTTACCGAATTTTAAGTGTGTGATCCTACGGGTTCGAGAATGTGTGGATATGATCGAGACTCCTCTCCGATCAATAACCATTAGCAGGACCTGGATGCCCATAATGATTCCCACAAATTTAACGAAGATCTTTATCGGTTTGAATCACAATGTCGATGTATTCCATTTTCTTTGTCTCACGATATTTTACTTACCCGAGATCTGGTCGGCGGTATCACCATACCTAATTCAATCTCATTACCAGTAAGTACTCTTTACTTGTTTCGCAATACAACATTCTCTGTGACTAACTCATTAGTCACATGCTTGCAAGCGATACTGAATGTGCATTATCGAGTGGGCCCAGAGCATATCTCTCTGTCACACGGAGGGACAAATCCCAGTCTTGATACATGCAAATCAACAAGTACTTTCAGAGACACCTGTAAGACACCTTTATAGTCACCCAGTTACGAAGTGATGGTTGATGCCCCCAAGGCATTCCTCCAGTACCCGGGACAGACATAATCTCATGGTTTAAGAAACATGATACTTCACAATATAAGACATGGCAATATACACTTATTGATCCGATCAATATTGCTATGCTTTGGTTGGGTCTGTTCATCACGTCATTCTCCAATGACATGTATCCCGTTAATTAATTAATAACTCATGTCCATGGTTAGGAAACCATAATCATCATTAATCAACGAGCTAGTCTAGTAGAGGCTTACTAAAGACTCTGTATTGTTTACATAACCAAACATGTATTAGGTTTCCAGTTAAAACAATTATAGCATGGAGAATAAACATTATCATGAACATGGAAACATGATAATAACACTTTAACATTGCCTCTAGGGCATATTTCCAACTGTGACGGCCACGGTGGTGGCGGAGCCTGCGGTGGCAGCGACAGCGGAGGCGACGGCTTCCCGGACGAGGGGTCGGACGAACAACCCGCCTCCTCGCGCGTTGTGCCGAGGGGATGGTTGCTCGAGGGTGGCAACCCGGTACTGTTCGGGATGCACTTGCATCTTCTGTCAGGTATGTGGGTGCAATTGCGGGAGTCGCAAACTACATTCTTCCGTCGCCAATTCTAATCGGAGATTGCGAAGTTCACCGTGCCATCTGGAACCAGTATCCTGATTATCCTTATGTATTGGTTCGCGGCGTTCATAACCTGGTTGATGGAACAATCAAATATAGATTTGCATTTGTTCATTACATGTTTCAGATCCAAGGCATCGGCCCTGAAATCCCAGTCCTAGAGTGCACTATTAGGATCCCTGGTACCCATGTAGTCTTTGTTCACGGTAGCGTTTCGAGGGCTGATTTGTTCCGCTAGGGAAGTCAGGACGTTTCAGTTCTGGGAGCTCTCATATTTGGGGAGCTTTGTTCCCGTTGCTTGCAGTTTGCTATCCGTGCTATTATGCAATATTCTATGTCAGAATTTCGAACTAGTATTTCTATCTAGCACTATGTAATGGTTGACGTGACTCTGATTTGTGTGGTGCTATTTACTATGTAATGGTTTATTAACAATATTATTGAAGGATATTTATAAACGCACTCTCCAATGTTTAATTTGTTTCTTTATGTAATGTATTTGACTTGAAGGGTCTTTTTCTTATTATTTGTTTTTTCTAGCAGTTTCCACAGTATTATTTTATCAATTTTATACTAAACTTTTATATTTCTATAGAGCTTACATTTATCATTCTATATTATTAACAAGTATAATTTTTACCATTTTGGCATACTAATCCAAAAATTTAGCAATGTTGCTAAGCATTAGTTGTACTGTGCTTTGTTCTAAGGTCGTAATGGAAAATACTTTTGCACTGAGACCAATTTTAACTTTATTTTGTAACAAAATTCCTCCTTGGATCAATTTTTGACAATTGAATAATATATATAGGGTAAAGGTGTGTCAACCGTACGAATCGAACAAATATCTTAATAGCGGTTTCGACGGTATGATTAGTTAGACATATTTATCTATAACTTATATAGTATAACATTAACCATTGGCATTTTTCTTTAAAAATATTTTCATAGAAAATATGCCTTACAAGTTGCAATGGATTCAGTAATAACTTGATAACATGTGCATTATTTGTACTCGGTATTGATTTATCATCAGTTTAAGTAATAATGAACACAAGAACTTGTGGATTCTATTTTATTTATATACGTTGAATTTGATTAACTAATATGTTATTTAGTAATGTGTTTGTTATCATCTAGTTTATACGCGTGCTCCTGCGAACTTCTAAAACATTTACAGGAAACTAAACATGAAAATGTAGTTAACTCGATTTCAGAATAACACGTAGGACTTCTGTATGAGATACTAGCAGGCTTAACTTCCCACATACCATCAACTTGGTCTGCTCATATGTGAGAGCATTTTATTCTTTTAAGATATTCCATAGTCTACCGAGCATAAAAGGATAATAGTATAGTTGTTACTTACATACTTTAATATTTGGGACCTTCTCCGCTTAGGGCCTAGGGCATTTCATCGATTGCGCGGCCTATGGGTTGGCTTTGAATGCCCCGACCCCTGGAATGAGGCCGATCACCGTATGCCTGGCCGAAAGACCACGCCTGAATCGAACAAGAAGGGTCGATGCTTATCCCCGAACACCAGCCACATCGAGTATGATGAAAGCGTTGAGGGTGAGCACCTGGAGCGGCGCCGGGGTCTGAAGAAGAAGAAGAAGATTCCCACCTTTCGGCAATTGTGATGGCGTGATGCCCATTTGCTAGAGGTGAACTTTGATGTTCTCACGAACTACCATTTGCTAGTAGCTAGGTTAACTTTGATGTCGTGACGAACTACCATTTGCTAGTAGCTAGGTTAACTTTGATGTCGTGACGAACTACCATTTGCTAGTAGCTAGGGGTGCACTGATGAACTTCGACGTGGTAAGGTCACCACTAGTGAGAAGTGGTGACTGCAAGTAGAATTGTTTAGCAACCAAACACCATGCGTTTGCAGCTACGAAACAAACACAACCGACCAAACAACGAGTGATTAAAATCTTGCACCCAGCTGAACGGGCCTGACTAGAACATTGTTGGCAACCTAACGGGCTACACAACATGACTCTCATGCTGGACGGTGTTTTGCGACGGTCATCGAGGAATCGCCCATAATTAGAAGCAAGCAATTGTACACAACTCTATACGGCTAGAAAATTCTGATTTAAATTCAGACTACATCTAATACTAACAGATAAACAAAATACTACTCTGGAGTCTGGACACGTCCGACTCGTGCGCTGGCGGAATACCTAGTTGAGTATGTAGCTGGGGCGTCAGCCGTCAGGGGCAAGTCGGCAGCGGCAGAGGGATAGCCGTCATGTCGTGGTTGCGTGGCCGAGATTCACTATGCGGTGGAGAAAGATTCAGATCAATCAATCTATTCAATCATCAGAACTACGAAATCGCTTTGGCTCGATCCCCTGTTCGCTAGGTTTGGTCGCCTGCTTCTTTTCCGTATCGATCACAGTAGGCCATGCATATACCTATATACGTGGGCTGGGCTCCAGAGTATGCCACGGCATATACGAGGCATACCCTGTAGGTTCGTCACTGTTTTTTTTAAGTTAAGGGTTTCCCCCGATTTCTATTAGTAGAAACCAAAAATATTCTTACAACCAGAACGCAGCAACCTGTTTCAAAAAAAAAAAAAAAAAAAGAACGCAGCAACCACCATTACAGCCAAAACGCAGCAACCACCGGAGAGAAAAATGCACCATCTAAAGTTAGTCTTATTACAGCTTTTTATTGGAGATAAAAAAGAGAACGACCGGTCTCAATTTTTTCCTCGCGCGTCAGCTGGTCACAAGCTACTTCAGTCTCCTTCTTCGTCAGCATTCCCATCTTTTTCTTGCATCTTCATCTTGCTTCCAGCCTTGGCGTCCATGGTCACCACCCTTTACTTCAGTTGAAGACTTCTTCAACGATTCGGGCCAGTACCCTTGCGCCCAGCCGCAGTTCCTGCCTTGCGTCCTCCTTCCCCTGCAAACAACTCCAAAATTCAATCCAATTGCACATCTGAGCAATCACTGATCTAGGTTCACCAGGCCATAGGTTCTGGAAACACACCCTATTCCTTGTTTTCCAGATACTCCACAACACACTGGCTACCCCAACAGTGACTATTCTTCGTTTTTTCATTGGAATTTTTTTTAGCCAAACTATCATGCATTCCTCTATGTTTCTAAACTGACAATTAAACCCAAAGCGCAACTAACGACCCCCACCCCCCAAACGTATTTCGCCAAAGGACAAGTGAAAAACAAGTGGTCAATACTTTCATTATTGCTACAGAAATGACACTTCAGATCACATCTGCCTCCTCTTTTGCTCAGAGTATCTTTGGTCAGTATGCTTTTTTTCAACACAAGCCAAAGAAAAATCCTGATCTTTAGAGAGATTTTTGTTTTCCACAAGAATTTATAGGGAACCATCCGTTTGTAAAGCAGAGCTTAATAAAATGTCTTAACTGAAAAGGATTTGGAGGCGTAGAGTAGACATTCCAATTTATCCTCTTCATCTGACAGAGATATCGCATGACACAACTGTACTAAATCTTCCCAAAGAGTCCTTCTAGGGCCAACTAGAGCTCTCCTGAAAGTAAGTGTGTGTATGCCTCTCAAAAAAACATCGTGCACTGTTATATTTTGATCAAGAGATATAGCATAAAGTCTCGGGAAACGGTTGGATAGACTTTCGTTTTCCAGCCAAACATCTTCCCAAAACCTTGTTTTTCTGCCATCTCCTAATTTAATTCTACAACATTGCCAAAAGAGGTTCTTCACCTCCAGCAACCCCTGCCAAAAGTGCGAATCCCCTGGTTTAGAGATCGCCTGGCCAAGGGTTTGATGTTGGAGGTATTTTTTGGTGATAATGGTTTGCCAAATCCCCTTTTCGTTGAAAAGCTTCCAAAGCCATTTCGACAAAAGGGCAATATTCATAACCTCAAGGTTTAAAATTCCCAGGCCTCCACTGTCCTTAGGCAGACACACTTTTGACCATCCTACTAAGTGATATTTTTTCTTTTTATCATCCTCTCCCCATAAAAATTTAGCTCTAGGTTTATCCATTTTTTTTCTGACCCCCCACGGGAACAAGGAAGAAGGAGAGCATAAAGAGAGAGATGCTTGATAGAGAGGCATTAATCAATTGAGTTCTACCACCAATTGGTATAATTTTCCCTTGCCAACTCCCCACTTTTTTCTCCATTCTTTCTATCGCAGGATTCCACTCACTACTTTTGATCCTTTTCTCATCTACAGGAATTCCAAGATATTTGAAAGGAAGATTGCCACTTTTGCAAGTGAGTATCTCGTCAAAACTCTTGGTTCTCTCCTGCGCACTCCCCATACAAAAGACTTCACTTTTATGAAAGTTTATTTTCAAGCCTGACAATTGTTCGAAAAGGCAAAGAAGAAATTTGAGGTTCCCGGCCTGCTCAAAATCATCTTGCATTAGAAGGATCATGTCATCTGCGTATTGCAGGATGGCGACCCCTTCGTCTGTAAGATGAGTAAGGAGTCTTGTGATTTTTTTGCACCGCTCTATTGACAAGGATAGCCAGCGAGTCATAAGCTGGGTCAAAAAGAATGGGCGATAACGGGTCTCCCTGCCTTAAACCTTGATGGGTATTAAAGAAAGGGCCATTTTCCCCATTTATTTTGATGCCTACTTTCCCTCCCATTACAGTTTTCATGATCAGATCATTAAAAGCTGGAGGAAAACCTTTCATTTCCAAGGTTTGAAGTAAGAAGGGCCATTTGATTTTGTCAAAGGCCGTCTCGAAATCAATCTTGAAAAGAACCCCTGAACTTTTTTTCCTGTGCATATCATTCAAAACTTCATGAAGTACAACCACCCCTTCAAGAATGAAACGATTCTGAAGGAAGGCTGTTTGGGAAGGACCTATGACTTTGTCTATGACTGGAGATAATCTATTTACCAAAACTTTGGTGATTATTTTGAAAATCACATTTAGCAAGCAAATAGGGCGATATCTCTGAATTTTATCCGCATCTGCACCTTTCGGAATAAGGGAAATCATCCCAAAATTGAGTCTGTTAATGTTTATCTTTTTGTCATAGAAATCTTCCAAAATTCCGAAGACATCATACTTGACAATGTCCCAGTATTTTTGGAAGAAGTCTGCATGAAAGCCATCGGGGCCTGCTGCTTTATTTGTGGCCATGCCAAAAACAGCAGTCTCAAGCTCTTTTAAAGTAAACCTTTGCAAAAGAAATTTTCGATCATCTTCAGAAATTTTCTTAACTTCGGTGGGATCTAGGCGTAAGGCAGTACACATAGGATGCCCAAATAAGTTTTTGTAAAAACCCGTGATGTATTTTTTCAGGTTTTCCTGCCCCTCAATAAGCCCCTCATCTTGGTTGAGTTTTATAATTATATTTTTCCTCCTTCTTCCATTAGCCTTAATGTGATAAAATTTTGAATTCTTCTCCCCTTCCATCAGTTCTCTCTCCCTGGATCTTTGTAGCCATTTCATCTCTTCTTCTTTAATAATAACCCCAAGTTGTTGACGACAGGATTGCAAAATAACCATGTTATATGCGTTTATCCCAGCCGTCTCACCTAGTTTGTCAATTCTGTCAATCTCCTCCGCAAGAAGTTTTCTTTTTTCTTTTATATTCCCCCTCAATGTTATTATTCCAACCCTTAAGCGTTTTTCTAAGCTTCTGGAACTTCTTATGTAAGATATCAATCCTGTCCTTTCCCCAGTAATTTGACTGCCACACTCCAGTTACAATGTCTTTACAGTCTGGCCTAGAAAACCAGCAATTTTCAAAGCGAAATTGACCTGGTTTTTTCGGCTGTTCCCCAGTGCTAAGCAAAAGGGGTGTGTGATCTGACAAATCTCTGGTTAGGGCATGTACAGTTACTAAAGGGAATTTCTCTTCCCAGGAAGGAGATACTAAAAATCTGTCTAATAGTTCATAAGTGGGGTCTGCATGGTTATTTGACCAAGTGTAGTTCCTACCACTCAGTTCAATTTCCATCAGGTCCCCTTGAGCTATCACAGAATTAAATAGCATGCTCCATCTGTTATAGCCACCGAGCTTGTTCTTGTCTTTCGAACGTCTAGTCATGTTGAAATCGCCAGCTATCATAAGAGGGAGCTTAGATTTCCTAATGACATTGACTAATTCAATCAGAAATTTCGCTTTTCCCACTGGTTGTGCATCACCATAAACAACAACCAAATTCCAAGTGAAGTTATCGCTTTTACAAACCACAAGATTCCTAATGAAGTACTCACCAGTTTCAGTTTCTAAAATTTCTAGAGTGTTTTTTGTTAATCCCCAAATCAATACCCCCAGATCTTCCCCTTGATGGTGTCCAGGTCCAACTGAAGTCAGCTCCTCCAACCAATGATTCCAACATTTGGTCTGGTATCTGTTGCTTCATTGTCTCCTGGATACCCACAAAGTCAATATTGTCGGTATGCGTGGTTTCACAAATAAAATCTCTTTTAGCTTTCTCACCAATACCTCTGCTATTCCAAATAAAACCGTTCAGCATTTTGATTTGTTTTTCCCCCCTCCTTCTCAAACACAGTCCTGACAGGAGACTTAACTTCTATGCAAACTTTCCTTTTACTGTCATCTAGGAAAGCCACATCAGAAAAGAGTTTTAAACCTGCCAGATCATCCTCATCTAAATTTTCGTTTTCGTTGGATAGAGATAGCAAATCCTTGAGTATAGTGTTCATAGCCTCTGGCTGAAGAAGCACCTCATCAGGAATTAGTCTCTACCTTGTTACGGTTTTCCACAAACATGCACATTCTAGCTCTTTCCTGCTCTCTAATAAGGTCTAGATTTTTAGTAACTAAATCTAAAGAAGTGCCCAAGCTCACACCTAGAACAGAGGCTATATCTAACAAAGTTGCATTGGAGGAATTCAGGACGGTGGGAAGCGATGAGTTACCTTCATCGGTGTCCAGGTTCCTGCTTTTTGCAAGCTGTTTTGCCCTGTCTAGCACTGGTATATCATCTGCATTCTTCTCTGCAAGCCTGCCGCTAAATCTCTGTTCTTCCAGCGTCTTGTCAGTTTTGCTTGTAATTCCTGGGTAAACCTGCTCCATTTTTCCCCCATGCTGACTGATGATTGAGAAGCATCGCTTAGTTCTTCTTCGTCATCAGAGATTTTGACTCTTTCATCAGATTTCAAAGAGGACAGATTGTCTCCCAGATTTTCCACCGCTTGAGCCCCTTGTGTCGTGTTGTTGTTATTTTGCAGGTTCACCTTCCCTGCAGCTTCGGCCATTTGAAAGGACATACTCTTGGGAACGGGGTTCTGATCCATCATGAGCATGTCCACATCATCTTGCTCTCTTAGGGACATGTCCCTCCTCTCCAAAGCTTTGATTGTTCTGTCACTAGCTTGTATATGTGCCCTTTCTGCTATGGAGTTCACAGATGGGTCTATTGCAGTCTCTTCTGAGGTCCTTTGTCTCTTTGTGTTATTAGATTCTCTCAGTTTAGTCTCAGCATCTTCTTCAATGGCATCAAAGTCTACCGGATCATCCCATCAGGCCTGATCCATCCTTGCTCCACAATTTCTTCTAATTTGAAGTATGCATGGTAAACAAGCAGCTTCGGAGTTGTAATTTTTGTCCTTGTTGGTATCTTTTCTGGGTCCACGACTCCAACCTTGATTCTGATCTGTCCTGATTTCTTGACCGTCATCATATCTATTTCCAGCACATGACCTATTGTTGAACCAACTTCACAAAGGCTCTGGTAATGCTTCAATGTTTTTGGAACACCCTTGACCTTCACCCAGACAGTCGATAATTTCCCTGCTGCCAGTGCAGCGTCCGTCCATTGCTGTACATTTATCATGATGCTGTGCCCTCTCAGCGGCACCCATTCGTAAATGGAAACCTCATTGATCCTTGCTGCCGATGGAAACGCTACTAAGAAGTTGCCACTGCTAGATACACGTGAATAAAACAAAGCTAGAACATCTTATAATTTGGAACAGATAGAGTATATGAGATCTGCTTACACATGATATTTGAGTCCTCTTTAGTTTATTTTGATCCGAAATGATTGATATTTTCACGGGGATTCCGTAAGGATAGGTTAATTACTACTGGAAAAGATTTAGAACAAATGTTTGTCTACTTTCTATTGTGAATTTTGTTCTTATATCATGAATCATTGATAGAGTACGTTTGCCATATAGAGTCTTCTCCTCAAATCATATAAGCATAGACTTATGTCTCTGTTTGGACCCAATATAACTATTGCGGGCCATATTAGTCAGGCATTATAGGAACTAAACACAGTGAAAATACTTACGAAGAATCTAGCTAGCTACTCACATCTGCATCTGGTCACCTGATAAGATGAGATGCTCACTTAACACTGAATTTACGCAGAGGTGTAGCAGAAATAGCTGAATTCGAGAGGAAATCATTAATTTCTTAGAGGAGCATAAGCAAAACATATTTGTGGCTGCGTTACAGGGTTCCAATGACATTGCTCCAACACTTGTGTGAAATTTTGGCAGAACGAATTCTATGCTGAAAGCTGTTTTTGTCTATAAATATTTACTAAACTGGTCGTTCAAATTTAATGTCAAAACAAGATGGAGAAGCTCAATTTTGTGTAAAGCTGTTTCTGTCTGAAAAGCTCTTCAAATCTCCAAACGTTGAGGAGATCGCGATCCGTCTGCTCGTATCCCGTCCGGCCTGGCGTAGCGATGCGCAGCCAAACCGCTCGCCAAAATAAGATCTTGATCTGTCGAAGGTTTCAGATCAAGGATCACCACCACGTACGGCGTCGCGATGGCAGGCGACGACACGGATCAGCAGGATCTGCTGGCACGTCTGCCGGACGACGTGCTCGCCGACGTCCTCTGCCGCGTCCCGCCGCGCTGGCTTGCGGCCTCCCGCTGCGTCTGCGGGGCGTGGCACGACGCCGTCGACTCCCGGGGCCTCCTGCGCGCCGACCTGCTCCCGCTCTCGCTCGCTGGCCTCTTCATCGACTTCGACGAGCACAAGTTTCCAGAGTTCTTCGCCCGCCCCTCCTCCTCGGCGATCGGCGGCAACCTCAGCTTCCTGCCTCCGCCAGCCCCCACTGCGGCTATTTCTGGCAGGAGGACTGCGTTGATTTTCGCGACTATAACATTGAGGATCACTGCAACGGGCTCCTCTTGCTTAGCGGCGACTATGTGGTTAACCCTGCGACGCGACGGTGGCATACTCTACCAACGCGCCCACCCGACCGGGGTAAGGGGAGTGTGGATTACCGTACGCATCTTGTCTATGATCCGATGATATCACCCTACTACCAGGTGCTTATGATCCCCACTTTGGGTGAACATCTTCCTAGCGACGAGGTAGACCCATCTATGGAGGAATCGGAATGGCCCCCGTCCCTATGCAAGATGTATGTATATTCTCATCAAAGTCGGGTTACTCGGAGGAGAAGTATTTCAGTCGAGAAGGAGATGCTCTAGGGACAGTCTACGAGATGCGATCATGTTTCTGGGCATTTAGTGCCGTCTACTTCCGAGAAGCACTTTATGTACACTGTTCACCTAATTTCCTCATGAGGTACGTACTTATACCATGTTAAATGTTTGATTGGACTTTATCTTACTAATTCCTTCTTGAAACATCCTTGCACAATGATTTGTTTTTGCAGAGTATCCTTGTCTAATGATATGTACCGTGTAATTAAACCACCAGTGGATGTAGAAGAGGGCTACCACTTATATCAGGTTGTAAGATCAAAAATGGGGGTGTACTTTGTGTCATTTGATAACTGTTGGCCTCAATTTAAGTGTTGGCTTCAAGTTTGGATCCTTAATGAATCGTGTGGTAAGACGAAGTGGATAACTGTTGACATTGACATACTTGGGTTTCACCCATAGGCCATATAAAGAGATTATCTTCTTGCGTGCATCAGAGCAGACCGGAACTACAGGACTGGCATATAATTTGAATGGCTCGAAGATTGAAATCTTAGGAAAGATAGACCCAAAATATGCACGTTTCAAAGAGTTACCTAATGAACTGGAGAGAATCGAATCTTTTCCATACACCCCATGTTGGATTGAAGAGTTCCCTATAAACAGTTAGTCTAGAAGTTCATCCCATCTATTTGCCATTTTATTTGAGCTATGCAAAAATTGGCTTGCACAAGATGTTCGAGTCCTGAGTTTATATGTAACCTTTAAGGTCCAGTTTAATTTCTAGTCGAAAAGATTTACAATGGTACTGGTAGTTGTCTTTTCTTTTCATTGTTCGAGTACTATTAATTTTTAATTATTATACTACTCCAGCTAGTCTCTTTCTTTCAGTCATGCACTCTTAGAAATATGCATTTCTCGGTTTGAATCTAGCTCCTGGTTAGTTTCTAACATCTCGCTCGTTTCACAATTGGAACTAATTGTCTGAATAGGCAAAGCGTCTCTCTGTAGACTGGGCATGTTTCTTTTCGTCTGCAGGAGTTAGGTGTATAAGTTCAACAAGGCAATAATTAAATTCACTCCAACTCAAATGTTCATGTATTTTGGTATGGTATCTTTTTCCTGTATGTACTGTTCGGTTGTTTCTACCTTCCCCATCAAAATGCCGTCTCAAATGAACAGATCGCACTTGCAGCACAACAAGATGCTGATGCTAACTGGCAGGGTAGTTTTGCTATATTTCTACATGTCTTGTCCTGAATGTTTGGGTAGCCAAGCCCAAGAAGAAGTAAGCAAACATTTCTGGGTGATTTCTGTCCTTCCTGCCTGCCATATACTACACTTCTTTGATAAGACAAGATACACAGTTTAGTGCAGCAACACATGTACTAACTTAAAGTAAAATCGTAATGTGAAAGTAATCCCAATGATAAATTAGGAATGCTACTTTATTCTAATAGTTTTATACATCTAATTGGGCAAAGTGGCTGAATGTTAATCATCAAAATGATCGAAGGATTAAATTTTGGTATTGTATATGTATTATATTTTGTTGTGGTAGGGCTGTAGGGATATTGGTGGCATATCCACCCCAGATGCATAGATTGTTGTATACTATATATATGTTTCTCTGTTTCTTTGTTTTGCACTTCCTGACTGACAATATATATATGTTCTGGTTATTGCTGCAAGCTGTGCTCTAGGCAGCTTTGTACTTTTACCCATTCAAAAAAAAAAAGCTTTTACCTCAAGTGCAATATTCAGATGTTGTTATTTCAGAATAATTAGTGTTTTTTTCTGTAGGCAAAACAAGAGATCCCCAATTGCTCCTTGTTGGAAAGTTTCATGAGTTAGTATTTGTGTTTGTCTGTAGTAAAAGAAGTTAGCATCAAGATAAAACTGGCCAATCACAAGAGCCACATGTATCCTCCATTGTGAGGGATGAAGAGATCAAGGAGGCCTATGTCACTTGTGACTATGAGGGATGAGCAGGATGGTAAAGTCACAGAAGACGTCGCGTGTATGAAAAATGAATGTTTCTTGTGCAGGTGTGCCCATCATAATATAGTTCTATGAAAAATTTAGTTTAAAGGCAAGATTTATGACTCCTCCTTTAAATGTGCCTGGTGCGTGTGTTAATCTACATGTAATTGCCTCCTAGGAGGATTGTGACTCAAACCCTTCCTTTTTAATGAAATGAAACGCAAAAGTCGCGACTAATTTTAACTTACAATTGATGTATGAAAGATTGGGCAAACGAAAATAATACCATTCATTTCTTCATGTCTTCTTTCATGATTGTATATTTTACAACCTTTTTCTGATATTTTCATATGACAAAAGAACTTCATAGTTGTATAATGAAGACTTGTCTATTTCTGAAATATCATGTATTGTCAGACATAGTTCAGTACATACTACACCCCCAAAAGTTCATAAAATTCGGTACATGCACTTTGCTATTTTCCCTTTGTAATTTGGTCTGGAACCCAGTGAGATCTTGGTACCAAGCCATTCGGAAATAAAAATATTGATACGCACACGCATATTGCAACTTATTCTGGTGACACAAGAGGAACCCAACATCTTCAACTCAAAACCAAATCTATTCACATACCTCACATACATTGCAACTTGGTAAAGAAAGTTGCATCCTCAGGATTGTGTAAAACTAAAAACTGAAGGAATTCCGAAACTGATGTCGCTACTACAAGTCTACAACCCACAGCCCCAGTATATATACACTCCATGCAACTGGACGCGAGGAGCACCTACAATCCTATCAAGGCTGCTGCCGTGGGCGGGACCCAGGGATCGCGGAGAAGCTTCCAGTGTCGGACATGTAATAGTGGTTGTAGTTGATCCTCGTGACCAGATCCGCCAGATGGGGGAAGTGGCCCACGTTGAGCTTGAAAGACAGGATCTGCAAAAGGGATTCCAGGAGTAAATCTACCGACACATACAACGTAGGAGACCATCGGAAACTTGCTGCAGTACAGATAGGAACCTACCCTCAGGAGGAACACGACGCACTCGTCGAACTGCTTCTCGATCCGATCCAACTCCATCTCACATCTCGCCCTGACAGCTGGAGTGGTTCCTCCGGTACCGAGAGTTTGCTCCACGTTGTGGAAGTCTAGCGCGAGTCCTAGTATAGTCTTGACTCGACTAGCGATGAGGGCCCACTGCAGCATGCACGAAAAGAACGTTCTCTGTTATTATTTGGAAGCTTGGGACTGACCGTTTGGTTTTGTAAGAATGACATGTTCTCACCAACTTATCCGACGCCACAAAGCACTGTCTCTGAATAGAAGAAAGATACGCTTCATGAACTTCCATGACTTCGTCCAGTGTAGTAGCAGATGCCATGCCATCACAGAGCTCAGTCCATGCGCTGTGATAAACCTACTCAAAAAGAACGAGTTCAGATTTAGACAGTGATAGTCTCGTATGATGAAATGATTAAACCTGTCCCAACTCACTCGGTCCATGACATATTGATGAAATGCATCGACGAAATGGAGGAGCTTCTGCCCTACTATCAAGTGTTGTTTAAAATTGTGTGCCGTGCTGCCTCTGCCCTGCCAAAGGAAAATGGTTCATACATCAGAATGAAGCTTGCAAGCCGGAAGATAGAGCAGATCGAGTTATCCAACTCTCAACACTACACCAACTGAAAAAAAAAGTAGCACAAGATGATTTGATGAAAGAGTACCTTCCACATCCACTTTCGTGTTTCGTCTAAAACAAACTTTGCACGCTTGACCTTCAGTAAGAATCCCATAACCTGGTCCACCAAAATGACCAAAGAAATCATATACATGGCACTCTGTCAAGTACTCACAGTAAAAAATAATTACCTTATTATACTTCTTCAGAGACTCTGTATTGGCAATTAGATCAAGAGGCCAAGACACCTGCCACCACCAACAGACATGAAAACTGTAAAACGCAGCAACTAACACAGATAATCCTTGTAGTTATTTGTGAAATACCTTATACGTGAAGTTAAGCACATCAAGTGCATCAATGCCAAAACCCTGTGCACGACCTTTCCTGGAAGTGGATGCACTTTCCTCATCATGTCGTGTGTCGTGCTTTGCTAGTGAAACAACCAACGAATCTGGAGCAGTTAGGAGCATTTTATCAGCCGAATATCTTATGGATTCCTGCAAGCAAGGATCAACGTAAGAAAAATGACGGACATAGATGCCAATCATAAAGTTAGATTTGCAAAGCAATCACCTGCAACAAAGTATTCAACTCAAAATCATCATCCCAGGAACTTCCTTTATCAAGCTTATCAAAAATTGTTATCAGAAACTGCTGCAGCATGTCACCTGAAGACTCACTCAAGTTAGATCATTCAAAACATATTTATATCCTTACTAATTATCAAAAGAATATCATTTCTTAAGTGAACGCTACTTCTGTGTAGTGAAAAGTTTTCTGCGAGGAAAAAACACAGTAATAGGCTAAAACAGATTGGATGGCACACCTGATCCTAGCAAATAGATAGCTCGCAATACAAGCAGTTCGTCCATTAATCTCCATTCGCCCATTAGCTTGCACAGGATTTGCTTGCCAATGTGATCAACCTAATGAAGGGGGCGAAAGAACAAACCTGTTATACGGCTGGACTAAAAGAAATGGAATGTAAGTACAACGTTTGAGCAGACCTGCTTCTTTATACATTTAGAAAGGCATTCTTGGATAATACCCACTGGGTGAAGAGGATCTTTCAAAGTCATGGTCTGAATAAACTTCAGAACTCTTGACGCAAGTGTACTATCTTTCTGCAAAGGTAAGATCTCCGACAACGGGACATTTTCCTGAAGGGCAATGGGGTTGGTAAGCTTATAGCTAATGAGAAACACGATGAACAAAGAAAAACCATACTTCAGAAGCAACACTTACGTTTGCACAAGGAAGAAGAGTCGGAAATGCATAAAGTCCCTCCAGGGTCCTTCTATCATCCTCTTGGCGGACATATTCTAAATTATCGAACTGAAAGCCAAATTTAAAATCAGTTCCGTCTAGTCTGGGAAAAGATGGTGTGGGTTGTGTATCGCCAGAGGTGCTAGTTCCAGCAGATTGGCGATCACCAAATATAGCTCTCCGCATGTTATCATCATTCAGTGGAGGAAGGTCAAAAGTATTAGAGATATTCAAGTCACTCCAAGAGTTTGGATTACTCCGCAGTACATCTTCGCAAGCAGTGATAGCTGGATTTTCATAGCAACAAGAACTGGAAGGCCTTTCTACTGTATTGGAAGATGCATCTTGCACGTATCCATGGACAAATGTTGGATCCCTCGTACCAGAATCTTTGGACAAGGTTTTCAGCATACCATCATCTTTTCTTCCTGAGATAGCATCTCTTAGGAGCTTTAACCAAGTCTTTTCGTAGCTATTTTCTGCACAGGCCTCCTCTGTTCCTTGTGCGTCACTCTTACGTTCCAAAAAAGCTTTGACGTCTGGAGCACTGCCAGTACGCAGCTTTCTTAAGTGTTCATAAACATGGTCACCATTTTCTAATAGACCAGATAAGCATATCAAGAAAATCTCAGACAAAGTTAACAGTCCCATTTCACGAGCATCATGTCCAAACTGACCTGTAGATTCTAATATGTCTGGCCAGTTCTGTCGGCTACCATCATTGGGACGCTGATCAGCATCAAAACCATCTGTACCATAATTTTTCCGACTATGGTGTGCGCTTTGAACATGCTGAACAAGCTGAAATGATTTTCCAGCAGATACAATGGCCCTTGCCATATCCTTCAAAAACACCGGGCATAGTATGTCTACGTAACCTTGATTACTAACTTTCAAGAAAGCTCCTGCATTAGTTGGTTCCTGTTTGCTTGATTCCTTTGCCCTGATAGGTTCATTGTCAGTTAGAGTTGATGAATTGTCAGATCGTGATTCTCTTACTTTGAGCATATAGCTCATTTCCCAGAAGGCCGGTTGATCTATTGTAACTGCATTATTTGCATAGAAGAACATCTGCGGAAGAAAATTTCACAAATCAAAACAGCAGACCTTTAAAATTCAACCGGCAGTGCAGAAAAGGAAAATCCTTATGAAATTCCTACAGGATTATAGTAAGATGGTATAACTAATATTTAACTTACCCTTTCAGCGGACATTTCAAATA
The DNA here is from genome assembly GCA_947311845.1 of Poa pratensis. Taxonomy (NCBI): domain Eukaryota; kingdom Viridiplantae; phylum Streptophyta; class Magnoliopsida; order Poales; family Poaceae; genus Poa; species Poa pratensis. Next base: position 19,027,598 of record CAMZMU010000121.1, read on the forward strand.
GGTATAGAAGACTTACAACATAAGCATTAGACCAATAAAAATAACATTTTCAGAAAACAAAGAAAGCTAATTTCATACTACAAAGGGCTGGAGACATTGATTTGGAATGTGCATAAGTGGGGTGTTAAAAACAGTTTGAGTTGAAACCGTGAAAACCAGCTATTCAATTTTATGTACTAGCGCGGTGTGTCAGTTTGCAATCAAGAAGGAAATTCAACAAGGCTACTGTCTACCAGGTTCTATGGTTTCACATGGAACAGTTTATATGGTTTGGAACGGAGGGAGTATATAGGTAGTATAATAATCAGGGTGACCAACAGTATGGGTCAGGGCATCTCAAAAAAAAAACAGTATGGGTCAGGGCCATAGACACCTGACACTCCAACCAGAACATAAGAGGAAGGAAATAATTAATTGCGCCTTTGCAGAAGTCTACAAGGTCTATAGGATATCAAATTAGCAGTGACACTCTCTCACTTTAAGTTCAATATCGAGGAATGCAAGTATCTAAGATCAACCAAAAAAGACAGGCCATTCTTATGGTAGCATTTAAGTGTTTGAAGACAGGCATATTTGAGCAACCTTTGATGCTATGAATCATCTCTCAGAAACAGTTACAAAAGATGTTCCTTCGATACCTCTTCATAAGGGTCATCAAGAATGCCATCATATAGCCAGGAATCAAGGCACTGAAGATAAGGTAACAAGGTTCCAGCAAATATCACTAGCAGCATGTGATACGGCTCACCCTGAAATTAAGATTTAAAATGCAAAGTTAGTGAACATTGTGAAAAAAAACATAAACAAATAGATTCTGGACAATTGGGTCACAATTGCAACCTGGCCATCTTCCACGAGACAGATTTCATTTAACTTCTTAAAAATATGGTTCACAACATGGACTGCCACTTCACTAGATGCAATGTTTGCTCCAGAATCCCAAAAGCCATCTGGCACAGCTCCATGCACAACTTGATACAAATGCTCTGCTCCCGAACATAAACTGCAAGAAAAAAATTACAGCATCGGTGAATGATGGCTACACATTTAAGCAATTCAAATACTAGAGATAACATGAAGAACACCATCGCTGCTACTCAAAATATGAGCTGTCAATTTGTATTCCATTTTGCCTTTCAAGAACTAACCAAAAGGAAAAGACAAAAGAATACAGAAGCTCCTTGCCTTACCGCATTACACACAATTGTAATGTCCCTAAATTCTACAAACCTCATTGGTGAAGGTGAACATAGACATTAGTAGAACACGGACCATTTCAACTAGTACAAATTCCTTGACAAGACATAATAAACACAAGCCTGCACTTACGCACATACAAATGAACTGCAAACTGGAGGAAGAGAAATAGGAAACTATCGTACTGAAGTATAACCTTGACAAAGAATCAGTTAAGCCCAGAAGAGTTACAGTCCGATCGACCAAAGTAAACAACTTCTCTTCCTCCTTCAGAGCTGCCTCCCGGAGCCTCTGGTGTTAAAAGGAAGACAGCCATTACAACATGGTAATCGGCAAAGTTCATCTACACATACTAGCCAAACTAGCATGAACTGGCGATCTCACCATAAGCCAGGAATCGACTGCGCATGCAAACGCGTTCAGCGTCGGAGTCGAGTGCCCGCGCGACCTAACTCTCTTCACAAAGAGCTCCACCCGCTTCAAGCATGTCGCCGCGAACAGAAACGGCTTGAGCAGGGACCCGAGGCTCGCCCGCGACAGGTGCGACACATACGTCCCGGCCTTGTCGCGGTACGCCGGCGCATTCTTGTCCCAGTAGAGCAGGAGCGTCTCGAAGCCCTGGAGCACCTGGAAGACGCTTTTGACCTGCAGGCAGTACGGCCCGTATCAACTCGTCAGCATGAATCTGAAGAACGAGCAGAGCACCACGGTTCGCGCAAGGGAAGGAATCCTTACCAGCTCATGCTCCTCCGTCCTGGAGGCTGGAACCGGCGCCGCGTGGGGGAGGCCCCTGGAGACGCTCAGCTGGAGCTTGTGGATGAAGGTTTCGGTGACGTCGGTCTCCGGGTATCCCGCGGTTTGCGGAGGGAGGACCATGGAGACAGGGGGCATGGGGGTTCGGTTCAGTCGAAGGAGCAGAGTGCCGAGTTCGGCGGCGAGCGGGGGGAGGGGGCAGGCCCGCGGGCGGCGGAGGGGATTCCGGCGAGCGGAGGGAAGGCGGAGGTGGTAGGTCCGCGGGCGGCGGCGGGGATGCCGGCAGCCTGCAGCAGCAGGGCTTGGGAGTTAGGGCGCGGCTGCTGGGCTTGGGGCGGGGAAACGGTTTAGGGAGAGGAAAGGCGGCGGAGGGGATCGCTGGAGCAGGAGGTGAACGCCGCCGGCGAGGCTGGAGCGCCGGCGCTCGATCCGGGGTGCGGGAGGGGCCGGGAATCCCTGTCGGGCGTGGATTTGGGTTGGAAACTTGGAATGCAAAATTTTAAAAATTTCGTGCACTTCAAACAGCGCATAAATGAAAATGAACGAGAATTAACTAGCCGAAATACGGGTTGAATGTGCAATCGACTCTACTAATATACTCATAAAAATATGTACCTAGTTAAGAATTTTTTTAGTCTAAATATGCACCAGTGCTTAACCAAAAACCGGTTTATTTTTCTAAGCACCTCAACAAGCACGTGGTACGTGCCCTTATGGTAGACCGACTCTTAATCTTATTTTGCATATCATAGGGTAGTTGCATATGTGTAAGAGAGATAATGAGAAGAGAGAATATAAGTGACGAGAGTGGACTTTTGGCTCCCGAGCTACATGAAGCTCGTTACTTTGAAAAAAATCAAAATTTATATTTTTGAGTTTTCAAAAATCGCGTAAAAACTCACAAGTGTAGACAGTGTCGAGACACACAATCGTGAATTTTTTTGACTTCAAATTCGTTGTATTTTGGGCTGTGCAAAAAAGACAAATTCTGACATATTTCAAAATTTTGAATCTGGGTATTTAGATCCAGAAATTTGTCTTTTAGATCTAGGTCAGAATAATTCGAATTTGGAGTTGAAACTTGATACGATTGTAGATCTGCATATTATTTACATCCGGAATTTTTTTCATGATTTATGGAAACTTAAAAATGTCGATTTTGATTTTTTTTAAAAACGAGCTCCATGTAGCTCGGGCTCTAAAAGAGGTTTTCGTATAAGTGACTCTTTATTAAGAGTCCTCTTCATAACATTCGGGCTAATAGTTAAACTTATTCTCTTTGTACAACATTTATTTAAGGCTAACGCTCTTCACGTAGTCTACAACCACACCTATTATATGATTTCTTGTATCGGCTCTAAATGACCGAGAAGTCAGCGAGCGACTCTAGGTATGTGGATGCTCTTAGTAAAAGTACAATACATTATGTAGAATTATGACACCGACGGAATATGTTGGATTTATTATTGAGCCTCATGGGCGAGTATATATAGTCGTACAAGGGACCGACTTGGAGTACAAGATAAGAAACAAATCCTATCTCTACCATATCTTTCCATAACACAAATATACTCTAACATCCCCCGCAGTCGTAGCGGTAGCGTCGTGAACAACTGGAACGTCGCGGACGGTCAGACTGGAGATAAGCCGAAGTAGAATCCAGTGGGCTGACATCCCCCCGCAGTACGAGCGGGAACGTCGTGGACGGTGTCGCGGCGCATATGCTTGGACTGTAGAGGAAGCCGATGAGTGCTCAAGCGAGGTGGTAACCCTTGTTGCCGATGTCGAGGGAGCCGAGAGCGTTAGGCAGTGCAGCCTTGGTCGTGGTAGTCGTGCGAGAGGTTGCCGTGGTCGATGTCGTGGTTGGGGTTGCCGGTGTCGAGGTAGACGCAGAAGAAGCCGCTTGCGCATAGTACGCGAGGAGAGTGACGGGGACGCGTCGAGGCAGTCGTCGAGGATGCCGATGCCAGGGACGACGCAGTACGAGCCGTCGAGGACGAGGTGCGGTCATTGTTTTGCCGGAACAAGGCGCACGTCGGGGACGAAGGCATACTCCGGTTTTGCCAGAACCGAGTACGCATAGAAGAAATCGGTGACGTGGTCGAGGCAGCCGTAGAGGAGGAAGTCGATGCCGAAAACGTTGTCGATGCCGATGTAGACGAGGCGCCGACCCGGCCTTGCCAGACCCGGGGACACGTCGGGGACGAAGGCACGCACCGGTGTTGCCAGTACCGTGCATGCGGGGGTAGGGACCACCGTGAACCATACGCCAGCAGAGGAGGACTCGACGACGATTGCGGCGCCAATCAGTGGGGGGTAGAAGGTGTCGATGTCGTCCGCGGTTGTCGGAGTAGACGTAGTCGGGGACGAGGATGATGACGCTGGCGACGTGGTCGTGGTGGACAAAGATGTAGAAGGCGGCGAAGGCAGCGGCGACCGGGGGTGGCCATGCTGGACGCCTGGACAAGGGGTGGTCGGCGGGACCTGCGACGGCCTGAGGTGGCCATGCAGGTTACCTGTAGATGGTGGCGGCGTTACTCGAAGTAGGCGAGGAAGAACCCGGCGGCTTGACGAAGACCATGCGCGGACGGTGGCGTTCCCACGCCGAGGGAGCCGGCGCGGCGCATACCACGTAGAAGTCGAAGCGCAGGGACGGCGAAGAGGACCGCGTGCCGCGGCGCTACAGCCCGAAGGGGCGACGCAGCAGCAGTGCGCGGGTCGGGGCGACGGCGGGTGTCGCCAGCGGCATACACGCCTGGGAAGGCGCGTTGGCTGCCGGCAACATGGACCAATGGCGGCGGCGCGGCGGCCCGAAGGGGCGACGCGGCGGCAGCCTGCAGCTCGATCGGTGGTAGGCGCGTGCTCGGGGACGTGCTTGGCGGTGCAGGCGTGCGATCGGTTGATCAGACCGACGCAGCGCGGAACGCGCCATGGCGGCGACGACGACGCGCAGATCGGAGTCGATGGCGAAGTTGTCGATGAAGTCCCGGTCAATGACGGCGAAGACGAACCGGCGATGGAGACCTTGCAAGCGAGAGAAGCCGGCGGCGACGCGTCGAGACGTCCCGTGGACGGCGCGTCCGGGCTTGCTGCGCGGTCGGTGAAGACGAGACGGTAGGTGCGGAGTCGGCGTCGGCGTGTCGTCCGCGATAGCTGGCTTGGAGGAGCCGAACGGTGCGAAGTCGGCGCCGGCGAGTCGGCCGAGATAGCCGGTTGTCGAGGAGGGGGCCGGTGCAGGTCGGTGCCATTGTCGGAGTAAAGGCGCGAGAAGACGACGGCGGTGGTGGGCGACGCAAACCGATCTTAGATCGGAAAACCAAAAAGAAACGCCGATAAAAAAACGACCGGCGAGAGAGAAAAACCGGATCAAGAGATCGGAAAAAAAAAGACACTAGGGCAGCCGATCAACCGATCGGCGGACGAACCCTAGGTACGGGTCGCGCGGCCCCGGCGGAGATCATGGAGATCGACCTCCCCGGGGGTGGCGCGGTGCGGAAGCGCGGCGGCGGCTAGGTCAGATCGTGCCGCTCTGATACCATGTAGAATTATGAGATTGACGGAATATGTTGGATGTATTATTGAGTCTAATGGGCGAGTATATATAGGCGTACAAGGGACCGACTTGGATTACAAGACAAGAAACAAATCCTATCTCTAACATATCTTTCCGTAACACAAATATACTCTAACACATTATCTAAAGGGTTGTCCTCGTACGGGAAGAATCGAACTCTCAGTAAAGATTCGATATGAATCAGCTAAGGGTCGACCATGTTGCATTTGTGTACAATCACATCTAATGCTATTAACTTATGTAAAGTCAAATTAAGATACAACTCTATATTGATGTCAGCTAAGGGAACGGGGCAGTAGCCCAGCAGTTAGGTGCGCAGCGGCGAGCCTAGCAACTTGAGGGCCGAATTTCGCGAGGGAGGTTTCCTTCTATGAAAAAATAACATCAAGGGCTAGTCTTTTGTTAGGTCTTGTTTATATTGAATGTCAGCTCTGGCTGACGTGGAAAGTCCAAAGTGCTAATGGTTGACTCTAAATTTGTGGATGCATTTAGGACATCTAGAAAAAGTGTAAGTCACTCTTTATATGAGTTGCCAATTGAGCTAAGAGTCAAACTTGTTCATTTGTAGAACGACTATTTAAGGCTAACACTTCACATAGAATCAGTCTGAAGACACACATATTGTATGCCTTTTTCTATCAACTCTAAATAACATCCTTGTGGATGCCCTTAGTAAAAATACAATACTCCCTCCGTCTTGTCGCCCTCGTTTTTCATGCTCCAATTTTGACCACTAATTTGATCCAAAAAACATGTTTCATTGTTATTAAAATTATACCATTAAAAAAATTATTCGAATGCGAATTCAATGGTATATCTTTTGTGATATATAATGTATGTTTCTTTTTTGAATTGATGGTCAAACTTAGATATCAAAAAACGTGTGCGTCACCATAAATAGGGCAGGAGGGAGTACAACTGAAGGAGAAGAATCACTCTTAGTATACTATGACTCTATGAGTCGGCTAAGAGTTGACCTTGCTGCCTTTGTATACCATCATAAATAATAATAATAATAATAATAATAATAATAATAATAATAATAATAATTCGTGTAAAGTTAACTTGACAAAATTCATTGTATGAGTTATTTTACTGCTTGGATGTGTTTAGGATGTTTACAAAGGCTGGCTCCGCCTAGGGATGTAAGTGACTGTGACTCCTTGTTAAAGAGTCGCGACTAAGAATAAACACAACATTGTAGAATTCAGCACAAGTAAATAAAGCATAAAGGGCATAAGCTTCTGACAAAATTTCTACATACATGATACTACATGGGTACATGTACATTCTACAGGTCACAGCATATGAATTTTTCACAACAAAATAACTTGCTCATCATTTACAATGCTACAGCAATGATCAGTGCAAGATCATCAAGTCGAAGAGTTCATATGCTTGGTGCCAGCTGAGGTTCAGCTACCTGTGGTTTCTGGGACTCTAGGCCAGGGAACTGCCCAATGTCATGACCTTCTACTCGGGTTAAACTGTCATCCAAACCGATCGCAAACTCCTCGGGTCGTTCTCCACAGCTCGCGAAGTAGTCAGCGACCTGCATTAACAAAATTGAATCAAGGACTTAGCATCAAACCGACTGAAACCGTACAGCTTGAGCTAGTTTTTTAACCGCAAAACATAAGATGCGCCGTGGAGTGTAGAAAGGGAAAAGGACAGCAGAACTTACATGATCTCCAAGAGACATTCCGCTCAATACTGCCGCTTCTATACTGGAACCTGTTAGCCAGTCACCACAAATGCCTGTTCGGCCCTGGGGATCAAATATGCACGGTACTCCAGGAGTGTTCATTGGTAAAGCTGCGCCCCTGTGTTTGCCGTTATGAATTCATCAGTGTTTATCAATGAAATAGTAAGAAGTATAAAATGTCCAATGTATGCATTGTTTTATACCACAACTGGACTCTAGAGTAAAATGGTAGCTGAAGAGATCCTTTTGAGAGCCCGAAAGCAAGTTCAACTCCTCCCAGCATATCTCGTTTCACTTTCTCTGCAGTGGCATTCGGGATATTTTCCTGTAATTCAGGTTAAATGCATTAGAGAATTCCAGTAAAAAGGATGAAAAAACTCGAAGACTCCACCTTCGCATATGGTCTTTCAATTAATTACAATAGGAAGTGGTGCAACCAAATGATACAACCAAAAAGTATCGAACGACTTCATCAAAAAAGGCCACCTGTGGAACTTTGTTTTTTCTGCCATAAGAAGCTGTGCTGAAAAACGTCCAGCACTCAGGTCTGTCTGTCTCCAAAGGGAAAAGTTTCTGAGTATTGTTTGCCATCCAAGAGAGAGAATCAACATCTCTCACAAATGCTCCTTCAAATGTGCCATAAGAATTATTTTGCGCGATTGGAAGAGGATCTTCGAATGCCGCAAGTAGTGCCCACACAGAACTAAGCTCTAGTCTCTGAACATAGAAGGCATGAAAGTCAGTAAGGATTTGGAAGGTAAGTTTCATGAGTTAGAAAATTGGTTCAATAGTAAACCTTCATTTGCTTTGTCAGTTGAGGTAGGCCTGACGTAGAAAGTAGACGGTTGGCACATTTCCCTGATCAATGAGTTAAAAAGAAAAGTTAGAAACATGATGTGCTTCTAACAAAGAAATTAAATGAGCTCCATAAACTCTAAGGATGATATTGTGTAAATGAATCTGTCCATTATTGTGATGCATCGAGACACAAGCTTTGCGTTCCACGAAAAACATATTTGGAAACACTGAAAACTGAACTTCTAAACTTACAAGAGATTAAGTAAAATTAAATACTAAAGCATGTTTTGCTATTACAAAAGCTGAAAGAGAAATAATACTTGAGAGAAATTTGCACTGACCATTGTGTGCTATTACGATTGCATCATATTGACCGTGGGGCTTCTCATTCTCAAACAAGCGCCACAGGCCGTTGAACGGCTCAAGCTTGCTTATCCACGAAGGCCGTACAACTTTAATCAGGTCAGTCTGCACGGGTATCACATACAACTCATCAACGAAATGAAAGTGACAGAAATCAAAGTTCTGTAAGTGACTGATGAACAAAACTCCAACAACCAAATCACAGTGTTACTCAGTTCACTGCATTAAACAGTAGGATGCCTAAAATGTAAATCTTATTCTGAATTTCTGATATACCTCGGGCAGCATCGCATCGGCAAGCGTGCGCATTCCGTCCACGGCGATGTACCTCGGCGTCGAGGCAGGCGTAAGCGTGAACTGGCCACCGGCCTCGAGCTCGCCAACCGTGCCCCTCCACTCGCGCACCAGCCCTCTCTCGACCCACTCGTCGACAAGCTTCCGGAACCTCTCGTCGCCCGCGGTGAAGAACTGCGCCGCGTGGTCGAACACCAGCCGCCGCTCCTCGCCGCCGTCGACCGTCCTGGTCGCCAGCCTCCCGCCTAAGCCGTGCTTCCCCTGCAGCAGCGGCGGAGAGCCAGGGGGTGAGTGAGGCCCCCGGGAGGAGGAAGGGAGAGGGTGGGGGTGGAGGGGGCGAAAGTACCGTACCGTGTCGAAGACGACGGAGCGGACGCCGCGGGCGGCGAGGGCGGAGGCGCAGGCGAGGCCGGAAGCGCCGCCGCCGATGACGGCGACGGTGGGGTCGGCGGGCACCGGGGTGGAGAAGACCACCTGCTCCTGCTGGAAGCTCTTCCTGATGGCCGACTGCCGCGAGAACCGGGGCTTACCGCGCGGGCGCGGCTTCGGAGGACGCGCCCCTCCGGCGCCGTTTTCGGCGGCGACCACCGACGCGGCGCGCGCGGAGGCGGGGCGGGCGCATGGAGCGCGGTGGAGGAGGAGGAGGGACGGCGGCATTGCGGCTGCTCGACGAAATGCGGGAGCGGGAGCGGGTAAGCACCAAAAGCAGACCGTTATCTGTTCACGAGTTGGGCTATTTCTTTTCTTTTTACTTTTCAGAAAAACTACCGACGGTGGCATCCATCCATCGTTGCTTTTGTATCCATCGGGAGCTTGTCGTTCTCAACCTTTGCCCTGCCCCACCCACCTCAAGATGGAAAATGTATTTGCTAACAAAATGTATAATTATCAATTACTCCATCTGTTCAGAGTTACAACATGTTTTAAATATTTCAATGTGGACAACATACATGATAAATAAGTGAATCTACACACTGAAACACACGGCATGTACAACAGGGTGACGTCCGTTTTCCCTTAAATATACTACGTTGGATTTTTACTTAGTTGAAGGAGAGAGAATGAAATAAGATGATACTTTAGCTAAGAGATTATCTCTTAAAAATTAAGAGAAGATTCATAAAATTTAATTGGTTATAATGAATTGCTAGAGATGACGCATTGTATAACTGATATTATTGCGTTTTCTAAATGTCGTAGAGGGTTAAAAAAAGATATGTCTTCTCTATCATTGTACATGCCCTATAGATACATGTGTTTCAAAAAAAACATAGAGCATCTTATAATTGTGAACAAAGGGAGTATCGGCGTTCCAAGTGGGTCTTAATCTATACTTCTTATAAAGCAAAACCCCACTAAGTGCAATTAATATTTTTCTATCTCAACATGCAAGCTATCCACATCACTTGCTCTTTTAGCCAATCAATTGTCCATGTCATCCCACTAACATCCATTAATTGTTTTCTATCTCTACATGCAAGAATCCACATCATATTTTTTTAGCCCATCAAATTGTTCACAGAATGTTTTTTTAAGTTCATATAATAAGATCACACCATGCTACTATGTACTTACACAAGTAAATCATGTGCAAGTAGAACACCGAAATTAGTTTCACCCGTGAACTTTTTGTCAATTATTTTCAATGATGAAATCATATAGCTGTTATTCAAAATTATGGGCTCTTTTATATGTATTCACTCAAAAAGTTTCTAGAAATATTATGAGGTAATGTGTATGTCATCTTCATGCAAGCCATCCACAACATCTGTTTCTTCAACCGGTTGATATAATCTTATCTATATCAATCAAATATACTCCTAAAGCATACCAATGTTTAAATTATAAACCACACATTCATTCGATGTCTAATTTTTTTAGCCCGTTGACTATCATGATTAACTAAATCTTGCATATTCTTTAGTCAACTTCAAGTTTCATGTGTTTTATTAAATTTCTTAAGAGATACCCGCTGCAACGCGCGGGGTGTCCTTCTAGTTCTAGTAGAACTTGTTTTGTTAAAAAGAAATTTTATAAGAGTTCATGAGGATTTTTAAGATTTAAACCATGGAAAATGTTCCTATGACCTACTTGGTATGTACTTATGTAGGAAAAATCCTTTGTTTATATGAAAATTGTGGAATAAAAAGTTCTTCGGAAAAAAACTTGTCCTTTTCATGTATCGTAAGTTCATAACCAAACAACATGCCCAATTCTAACAAAGATCATTCATATGTTCAACATATTATTCTATATATGTCCATGCTCTTTTTCGTGAAGCTAGACATATTCTAAACGTAAATATGCACACTTTTAAATGTCACATGATGTTGTTTTGAGCATCATGTAAAGCTCATCTTGACCCATATTTGCGTGAAAGGGGTGCAACTTTATTTTCGAAAATTTGGAAATAGTATTTTCTAAATTCAAAAAAATCTGGAAGAAGTCCTAGATGTAGATAATGTTGTATTCTAGCAACGTGTAAAATATCGACTCAAAATAACTCATATTATGGACTACACGAAAATAAAAAATCTGACAGTTTGAAGAATTCAAATTTTGCATTGTTCACTATTTACAATTACAGATTTTTGTCTTTTTTACAGCAAAAAATACAACATATTTGTAGTTGATATTTATATGTTGGTAGAATACACCATTATATATACCTATGATTTTTTTCAGATTTTTTTGAATCTTCAAATATGATTTTAAGTTTTTTAAAATAAAGGGCTCCCTGTAGCTCGGGAGCCATTTGTCCTCTCTGATGCTTCTTGGTCTTAGACTGCTTTAGAAGTTCCACTATAGCAAGCATAAAACAACCAATCTCAAAAGAGTCATCACATGCCCTCTTGTAGCTGGCTTAACAACATCACTCGAACTGGGATTGGGCTCTTCTTGAATTGGGGTGAATTTGTTCCCTTTTTCAGCCCAACAATTCTCAGGTTCCGGACCTAGTCTGAACACGATAGGTTGTGGTTGGTTGTTTTGAGCCACTGATCTACATCGAAAAACTATTTCAAAATACTAAGACAAAAATCCATGTCAGTGTACATTTTATTAGATAAATGAATATAATGTATTCCCACTAAAATTAGTAGAGATCAACTCGGTTAGTGAACACATTGTTAATCATATCCCTATATGACTCTTGTTGTTGGATGACAGTTTATTTTTCTCAAGAATCGAACGCAACACAACAGATTGTGGTTGGTTGTTTCGAGCCACTTATCTACGTCAAAAAATATGCTAAATACTAAGACAAAAATACATGACAATGTAAATTATATAAAACATAAATTAATAAAATGTACTCCCACTAAAATCATAGTGATTTAAGTTCCAATAATTAACCACTCGGTTAGTGAAAACACTGTTAATCATATCCCTATGTGACTCTTGTTGTTGGATGACAACTCTACCTCTCAGTGTCCAACCTTAATACCGCAAGATTCATAACCGTTATGATAACCTTGTCAACTTTACCAATTTTGTGTGTGTAAGTATCTGATACAATCTTATCAATTCAAAGAAAGATAGTAGCACCCTAATTCCATAGGTCAACCACTAAATTTACATGATGTGAGATGGTGGAAAATTGAATTGGGAGGGCATGATTTAACTTAACATCATATGAGAGATTGTTATACTTCTATCATTCTCACATGCATAGTAGTAAAATTATGGGAATGCCACTAATATGATTGTTACTCCCTCCGTTCATTTTTATAAGGAATTGGACCCATTATTTCAATTTTGACTACATACATACATACATACTAGAATGAGTGAACATGCGTACAAAATAAGTCTAGATACATTTGAATCAACAAAAATCTACAATGCCTTATATTAGTGAACGGAGGGAGTACATAGTATGACCCATTTCTCATGATGATCACTATCGCCATAGAATTGTTTTCCATGGTGATTTTCATCTCCATGGGTCCATGTATGTCATGAGTCATTCAAATATTAATACAAGTTTCTAATCCCAACAACTTATAATAAATTACATAAAGAAATCATAGAAAATAGACACACATTTCGTTCAATAAAAGATAACCTTTGGCTCCAGCCATGTTGCCGTACTCATGACCCGCATGTCATAAAATGTTACTCTCATGCGCCACATATATAATGGTCCATATTATTCACATACATCCTGAAAAACAAGTGCATTCTACCAAATCATGTCATATATTTTCAACAACTATTACAATATCCGTTTTTTTGGGAATATTCATCTCGATAAAATTTCTCTTATTTAAAGGACATATTGTCCAAGCCGGTTAAACATGCAACAAAAAAAACAATTGACTCGGTGGTTCTCGTTGTATACCAACTATTTCAAGAACCGCCTTGACCAAAGAGCATAACATAGCCATGGTGGTGTGTGGTGTGCTTCTCAATCAGTGAGGGCAACTTGGAAGCGATATTAGAGCAAGTACAATAGAGTCTAGGCTACAAACAAATTCACATAAGCAAAAGCTTAGTTGGAGGAGAGAGAAGTGAGGAGAGATATAAGAGTCGGCGCTTCACGAGTCGTTAGCGTATTGATGATTTTTTATGACTAGCCGCATGAGCATATGGCCAGCGGATGGCTACATTATTAACCTTGCTCTTATCAGTGAGATGATGTAGGTCAAACCTTCGAAGACGATAGCGCACAGGGAAGGTGGTCTAAATACATTGTGAAGCAGATCATACCAGAGAAGTATTACTCACTCATATCCATATTAATTGTCATGGAAACGGATACATTTAGCACATTTGTCGCCGAAGCAGAAGTATCTAGACATATTTTAGTTCTAAATACATCCAATTTAGCGACAGCATGGGAGGGAGTAGTTGTTGTGATTCGTTGTATCTTTAGTTCAGGTTTGCTCGCTCTCTAATACTGCATTCGAAATCATTTCTTATTAGTCATTCAAGCATTTTTTTTTGTTTTTTGCATGGAGTCAATAAAGTCATTCAAGCATCTGTCCACTGTAAAACGTCTCATCTCACATGAACCTGTGTACATGCCCAAGAAGAATACATGCACGCACGCATTGCCTCTACGCGAACTTGGCGAGCTCGGCGGCGAACGCTGCGGCGTGCGGCTCCTCGACGCAGCGGAGCACCAGCCGTATCCCGCCGCGCCTGGGCGCCGGCGAGCTGACGTAGTTGAGCGACGCGACGAAGTTGACGTGGTCGTTGAGTGGGAACACGTACCCGGGCACGCCGAAGCCGTAGTCCACCCCGCCGAACCCGAGCCGGCTCCAGTCGGACACCATCACGGTGCTGTAGTCCAGCGGCACGTCGTAGCGACTGACGTCGCCGCGCATCCAGCCCGCGAACCCCGCGGTGACCGCCTCCTTCGCGTCTCGTATGGCGCCGACCAGCTCCGTCACCGGCGCCACCCGGACGGCCGCGCTGGGCCTGGCGACGCACGCCAGGTACACGCAGTTGCCGTAGTACCCGTCAACCGCTGGCAGCACACCGTGGAGGAGGTGCCGCGTGCCGGCGGCGAAGGCGACCGGACCTCGACGTCGCCGGGGACGGCCAGCGCGCGGCACTTGAACACCACGGCCGTCACCGCGTCGAAGGTGGAGCAGACGCCCTGGCCCTCCCCGTGGATGTCTTGAACTCATCCCTGACGCGCGCGATGCTCTCCGCGGAGATGTCAGCCACCTGGGTCACGAGCCTGAACTCCGTGAGCTGCGGCGGAGGCGGGCTTGGCGGGTCAGGGATCGCGCCGCGGCCCCACACAGGGGCCACGGACGGCGCCGGAAGCCCTCGCGCTAGCTCCCCCACCGCGGCGAGGAACTGCGCCACGCCCTGCCCGTCGAACACCGCGTGGCTGAAGCTGATCCCGACGGCCAGCCCGCCGCAGGTGAACCTCGTCGCCTGGGTCATGAGGATGAGGCCGTGGAGGTTTTCGCCCGGGGGAGGGCGTGGGAGGAGGAGCTCCCCGGGGATGAGCAGCGGGCAGCTCTCGAGGCGGTCCACGTCGGCGAGCGCGCAGCTCGCGGCGGCCTCCACGAACCAGACGCCCTGGCCGGTGCAGTCCACCGCGAGGCCGCCCGGGGAGACGCGGCCGGCAACCGGGTAGTACGGCACGAGCGCTCTGGCGAGTCCCTCACGCATCGCCGCCACAGCAGCTTCGGCGGAGAGCGAGGACGGGGGGAAGACCTGGACGAGGTTCACCAAGCCGGCGCCACCGGCGGCCCTGTCGATGGAGGAGAGCGGGAGGGTGCCGCCAGGGGTTGGCCCCGCCGGAGGGATGAGCGCCGGCGGCGACTTGGCGATGGTGGCCGTGCCGGTCATAGTACGCAGGGATCTCTGAGCTGAGCCAACGGGGCGAATTGTCGTCGTTGGCGGCGGCGGGAAAACAAGTGGAGATCGACAGAGAAATTCTGAGATTTGTTTGTTCCCCCGCTACATTATAGTCCACACCTTTAAAATTTCAGAAGTGCATTTCCACATCTTTGAATTTCAGAAGAGCGACCTTGTCTAGCTACTTGACCATTGACCCAAGCACGGCAGTGAAACAGAGCATATCCAAGCAGCGTGTGATCCTCATTTTTCCTGCCTTGTGACATCGGCTTTCGGCTCTAAACGCAACAGATTATACTGAAAACTGATGAATTGATAAAAAGGAAGCCTATATTTTTTTTCGATACGTATTTACACGGTCTGCTTACATACAAGTTGACCAAACAACGCAAGTTTTGTTCTTCTATCCTAGTACAAACTATATTGCTCCCTCTTTTCAAAAAGTAAAACTGTATTACTCCGGGTGCATATGCGTTTCATTATATGTACGTGTGTTATCCAGATTATTGTGCCTCATTATGTGTACTATTGCAGTGGCGTAGCTTGGGCCGAAATCCTGGGGGGGGGGGGGGGGGGGGGGGGGCAATGGGCTGCTGAGGGGACGAAAATAAGATTTGGTCTAGTTTTCAATGCGCAAATGGGCCAAATATCTACACATACTAGGCTGAAACTTCGTGGGCTGGGGGGGGGGGGGGGGGGGACCGCCCCATTCGCCCCCAAGAAGCTCCGCCACTGTACTATTGTGAAGCTTAAATAAATACGTGCCGGCGAGAGAGTGCATTTCAGCATAATAAACATGTAACATTATTTACCATTGACGAATTGTGTTAGTATGGCATGATGGTACATATCCATGCACTCCCGGTGTAACAGGAAGAAAAACATCACATGATAGACGATATTATATAGTTAATTGATTTTAAATACTAATCCGGGAAAACCAACGTTGCGCGGGCTCTCAAACAGCTTTCAAAAGGACCAAGTGCTGGAAAGCCAACGTGGAACCAAAATGTCGAGCTTTTTCGCATGGTTGGTGTTGCATGGCAAGGTGCTAATGGCGGAGAACTTGGCCACCCGCGGCTGGCTAAATGGCCCAATATGCAAGCGCTGCAGGATCTGCAACGACATGATGCAACACCTCAATCTCGACTGTAAATTTTCAAGGGCGGGAGCAGATTTTTCGGTGGCATGGAGAGATTGGGACCCCCCCATGTGCGGCAGGAAGGGCTCTGAACACGTGGTTGGTTGCCACCATTGCCAAGAATCGTGCCCCATCTCTCTCTCTCTCTCTCTCTCTCTCTCTCTCTCTCTCTCTCTCTCTCTCTCTCTCTCTCGTGTCCACCACTTGATTTGCAACACTCCAACACATTCGCAAACTTCATCATACATTGGTGCAAGGTAACAGTGACAGGACCCTAGCTCACGCGGCACAATAGACATAGAGGTATGCAAAAATCATGGATGAAAGAATTGTCGAGATGGGCGCAAGTACTGGCGCGTTCGAGAGCTATAAGGAGGGGATGCTGGGGGAATGAGTTGAGCGTGCATGTATTTCTTTATAGGCATCGGAGTAGGATGAACAAAGAGCGAAACGAGGCACACACACACACGTAGGTTAACTCTAGGTGAGTAGGTGGCGTGGTGGGATAACTTCTTTGGACTTCTTGTTAGCACTCCTTGTTTTGAACTTTCTTTTTAGGACTCCTTTTTTTTAGAAACTTTTTTTTTTAGCTCTCCTTTTTTTTAGACGAAAAAAAAGGCTCTCCTAGGAAGCCTGATGTGGTCACCCGCTTGTCGCGCAGGGAGGCGTTGGGCCGGAATGGCATTGAGTCCAGATGAAATGGAAGCCCCAAGCAACTAGGAATGTAAAGCCCAAGCCCACAACTCAAAGGAAGGGCATGATCTTGGCTTGACCTCGCCGCCGTCCACCGCACACGAACCCACCCTGCCCTTCCCTGCTCTGCTTCTCCTCCGCCGCCTCCGAACCATGGCGGCGCTCTACCGCCGTCTCCTCCTCCTGCGCCGCCTCTCCCAGCCCCAATCCCACCTCCTCCCTCACGCCTCAGTCCATCCCGCCCTCGCCTCCCCGCTGCTGCTCACTCCATCCCGCCACTTGGCCTTCTCCTCCGCCGAGGAGGCCGCGGCCGAGCGCCGCCGCCGCAAGCGCCGCCTGCGCATCGAGCCGCCGCTGCACGCGCTTCGCCGCGACCCCTCCACCCCGCCGCCCCCGCGGGACCCCAACGCGCCCCGCCTCCCCGACACCACCTCCGCGCTCGTCGGCCCGCGCCTCGGCCTCCACAACCGCGTCCAGGCCCTCATCCGCTCCGGCGACCTCGACGGCGCCGCGCTCGCCTCCCGCGCCGCCGTCTCCTCCCGCGTCCGCCCCACCGTCTTCACCTGCAACGCCGTCGCCGCATCCATGGTCCGCGCCGCCCGCCACGACGACGCCGTCTCCCTCTTCGAATTCTTCTTCCGCCGCTCCAACATCGTCCCCAACGTCGTCTCCTACAACACCCTCATCCTCGCCCACTGCGAGGCCGGCCGCGTCGACGACGCCCTCAAGGCATACCAGGAGATGCTCGACGGCGTCACCTCCTTCTCCCCCTCGGCCGTCTCCTACCGCCACCTCACCAGGGGCCTCGCCAACGCCGGCCGCATCCAGGACGCCCTCGACCTCCTCCGCGACATGCTCAACCGCGGCCAGGGCGCCGACTCCATCGTCTACAAGAACCTCATCGACGGCTACATCCACCTCGACGACTGGGACAAGGCGTTCGAGCTCTTCGCCGAGCTCTGCGAGAAGACCACCGTCTACGACGGCGTCGTGCACACTGGCTTCATGGAGGGGTACTGGAAGAAAGGCATGGACAAGGAGGCCATGGAGAGCTACAAGTCGCTTCTCGACAGGAACTTCAAGATGACGCCCGCCACCTGCAACGTCCTCCTCCAGACGCTCTTCAAACATGACAAGCACAAGGAGGCCAACGAGCTGTGGGAGACCATGGTCGACAACCACAACCCGCCCAGCTTCATCGGCATCAACAGCGAGTCCTACACTGTCATGGTCAACCAGTGCTTCAAGGAGGGTAGGTTCCACGACGCCATCGACGTCTTCCACAGGCTGCCCAAGAAGAACGTCCAGTTTGACGTCGCCTGCTTCAACAACATCATCGGGAAGCTCTGCCAGAACGGGATGCTACCGGAGGCCGAGAAGCTCTTCGAGGAGATGGAGACCAAGTCGGTGCTTCCGGACGTGTACACCTACACTTACATCGTCGACTCGTGCTTCAAGGCTGGTCGCCTGGATGACATCATGCAGTATTTCTACAAGATGGCAGACGGGAGGGAGCACGGGCCAAAGTTCAATATCGCTTTCTTCAATCTCATGTTTGAGGGACTTACAGAAGCTGGCCGCCTCGAAGATGCCTTGAAGGTGTATGGAAGGATGCCTGACAAGGAGATTAAGCCGTCCACAACCACCTTTGAGATCCTCGTCAAGGCAGCCTGCAAGGAAGGGGAATTAGATAGAGCGCGGGACCTGGTGAGGGACATGGCAAGAGGTGGTGTTGTCCCTCCTCCTGAGTTCCGTGAGTTTACTGTTGAGATTTTCAAGAATGCTGATCGCCAGGAGGAGATTGAGCAAGCTTTTGAAGAAAAGGAAGTGGTGCCACCGCCTCAGCCAAAACCAGAGTTTCGCCCTCGGAGTTCACCTCAGGGGCTACCTGGATTTGCATCTAACCAGACGCGGGGTAGTTACACACCGCAACAAGGCCAGTCGGGCTATGGTTCTCCTCAACCATTTCATCATGGGGATGGTGTACCTCGAGTGCTGCGACCTGAGGGGATGTCTTCTGAACCCCAGCTGCCTGGACATGGCACTCCTGAACCGCAGCAATCAACACAGGTTGCTCATCAGACTCGACATCCTGGACAGGGCACTCCTCAACCGCAGCAATCAACACATGTTGCTCATCAGACCCAACATCCTGGGTTTGGCACATCTCGTCCATGGCAGACAGGGTATGGCTCTCACCAAGACCAACAGCTCGGGTATGGCACGCAACAAGCGCAACGGCCAGGGTATGACTCTCACCAGGCGCAACAGCCAGGGTATGGCTCTCACCAAGCACAACAGCGAGGGTATGACTCTCACCAGGCGCAACAGCGAGGGTATGAGTCTCACCAGGCACAACAGCGAGGGTATGACTCTCACCAGGTGCAACAGCCTGGGTATGGCGCTAACCAGGCGCAACAGTCTGGTTATGGCACTGACCAAATGCAACAACATGGGTTTGGCACTCACCAGGCGCAACAGCCAGCGTATGGTGCTCATCAAGCACAACAGCCAGGTTATGGCTCTAATCAAGCGCAGCAACATGGGTATGACACTCATCAAGCACAACAGCATAGGTATGGCATCATCAGGCGCAACAGCCTGGGTATGTTGGGTATGATTCACCTCAGCCATCACGGCCAGCACCACAACTTGGTGTTGGCACTGCTTGGAGTCTACCACGTGGCCATATAGGAAATCAACATGATCAGTTTGGATCTTCTCCTCAGGGAGGACAAAAATTTGACACTCAGCCACCGCGGGATTCCGGTGCTCCTGAAGCACCACAATCCAGTTTGGGTACTGCTCAGAACCTGCCATACCATGGCCACACAGGAAATCAACATAATCAGTTTAGATCTCCTCCTCAGGGTGGGCAGAAATTTGACACTCCACCACAGCAGGAGTCTGGTGTTCCTGAAGCACCACAATCTAGTTTGGGTACTGTTCAGAGCCTGCCACACTATGGGCACACTGGAAATCAGCATAATCAGTTTGGATCTCCTACTCAGGGCGGAATGAAATTTGGCGCTGAGTCACCGCAGGAGGATTTCAGTGCTCAGGCATCAGATGAAACGGCTGTCAAGTATGCTCAGCGGTACTAAATTTTTTGGCAAAATCTTGTGCTCGGTAGAAAACATACCCTAAATTAAGGAACAGGTACTGCATCTAGTCCTAAATAGACACTGCTTTGTGATTCTGTTTGATTTTACTTGTAGACCCCAGTGATATTCATGGTTTGCTACTTGCAGGGCATTGCAGAACAAAGCTGGTGCATGGATGCAATGCTGGGGAGCAGAGCCCAGGCTGCTGGCATTCTCTGAGCTAGGCGTCTTCCCTGTATGTTGTTAGCCTTGTACTGATTGTGTAATTTTAGAGTCCAGCCATGTGGGCATCTTCATTAATAACTAAATAATCACCCTCTTCTTAAGCATACCTCATTCTAATCTCCGCGTCCTTTGTTTTTTCTTGCAATGGATAGATAGGCTTCTGTTGTTGCGTTGTTGGCTGTTGGGGCTCTCATACCATGTTTAACTTTTACATCTACAGTTCCCAAAGGCATCTTTGATTCCTACGTGCAGGGCATGTTCGAGTTACTTTCATCCTTGCGCAATCGTAAAGTAGCAAATAGAAGTGCCCCCTTCTGACTCTGCTACTTTTATCCAGCCGCCTGTTTTCATTATCTACATGAAACAGTTGAACATGACTAGATACGATTTTAATCTACCCTGCGTGCTGCGTTCATCTCAATTTTTTACTTCTCTCTGCACCTTTTATGGTTGTGATAATCTGTCCCTTTACTGTGAAGCCTGGTAATTTACCTTGTTGTGTCTGGGTGCTGATTGTTCATCTCTGCGACTCAGGAACTTGTTTGAGATTGTGTGATGGCTTACAGTATATATCGTTCATGTTTCAGTTTATAGGCTGGGCCATTTTGACTGACAGCCTTCGTCTTTGGTGCTCTTCTATTGATGCTTTGCTATCTTGAAGCTAAAAAAGTTAGCAAGTCACGGTCCTCTATTCAAGTTCTTAGCCTGCTGCTGCAGCCAATATGACAAAGCTTATGCCGGTTCTGAAAAAATGCACAGTACTGCAAGTACGCTCTTTTGTTTCCTTTTGCTTTGCCCATTTTGGGGAAAACAGAGGTGGCCTTGTGATTTTATTACCAAACCTTGTGATTTTATCACCAAACTACTCCCTCCGTATCAAAATAGAAGATGTTTTAGCATGTTTGGGGCCCAAATGTAAGATGTTTTAGTATGTTTGGGGCCCAAATGTAGTACTGATCTGCCTACCTGTCTGGCTGCAAATTAATCTAAAGATTACATCCTTGGGAGTAACATGGCCCTCCTCAGAGTTTAGATCATTTGGACCGTCGATAGAGCCCTCCACCAGTACGTGTCAGCCATCCGTGTCACGGTAAAAAAAATTTACTGCCGGAATCACCGCGTCGTATAAAAGCTGCGCCCGTCCGTGAAAACCGTAGCCGCCTCCACCCAATCCTAGCGCGCGTCTCTCCTCCTCCAGTCCCCTTCTCCATGGCCGCCGCCGCCACCACCACCGTCCTTCTCCTCCCCCATCTGGTCCCTACTCAGGTCGAGCTCCCTTGCACGCAGGAGGCAAAGGGGCGGAGGAGGAGGCAGTCGTCCTCGCCCCTCGGCGACCGGGCGCCCTGGCCTCCACAGCCCCTTCTCCCCAGCTGACTGCCACGGATGGCTCGCTGCAGCGTGGAGTGTTCAGCGCCGAGCGCCGCAAGGCTCCACGGCCCGGTCCGTGCTTGGGAGGATGACGGACAGCAGGCAGCAGCCCGTTGGCCTCGCCCCTGGCCTCCACAACGCCTTCTCCCCAGCTGCCACAGATGGCTCGCTGCAGCGTGGAGTGTTCAGCGCAGGTGAGATTCTTTCAATTTCTTCTATTTTCGTCCTCTGTTCTTTCTTCTCCTCTCTTTCTGTTTATTATTTCTGTCAATGGTTTGCATACGGGTTCAGCTACGTTTTATGTACTTCAGTACTTGAAATTATCAGAGTACGATTACTTCAAACTTCTGCACTATACTTGTCTTGCAGGGTTGACGCAAATATACAGATCTGGGATGCTGGATGATATCAAGTCATGTGGTGCATAGTGGTGGTTGCAGAGCGTTTTCAATGTGGCCAATAGAGCTGAGCGTCACTGTATCTTCAAATCTGCATCATTGGTACAGAAATTCCTTGCTCATCTTCCTCTGTATCCCCACCAAAAGTGTGTTGGGAAGAGGAAAACAAGGCAGCTACAAGCTCATACTTTCTGTATCTTCACCCTAGGTCATTGCTAATCTCCCTTCGTATTCCCACCAAATTTGAACATTGATGCAGGTCTAGGGAAAGTAATTTATTTATCATGCTTTGTGGTTTATCTTTAAGGAGGCTAGAAATATGTTCATATTTTTGATGAGGCTAGATTTTCTTATTCTGCTTGCTGAAATTAGCAAATGTTTTTTTGTAGGTCTATGTGATTGGAAGTGTACTGGCTTAGGCAGAGCGCCGTCGATTATTGTTGCCTCTTCCTCTTTGGAAGGTGTTGTTTTCTGGACGCAGCTTTTGTGTGCTCGGGCTCGCTCGCTCCTGGGCTACGTGTCTACTCGGTAGTGGATTCCTGTGGTGCCAGGGTGGAGTAACAGGCGGTCCCATGTATGTCTATGGTTCTGGTACAGGTATGGCATACAGGCATACAGCGGGTGTACATTGTTAGATAGATTGAGTAACAGGCATTGATTGTCTTTGTCAACAAAGGGCATTGATCGTGGAGCTGTGACAGTTCGCGCGCATTGACCTTTAGGCATAGATTTTACTTTTTACAGAGCGGGGAATGGAACAACATGTATGCGAATTAAGGCTCGGTGACTGCATGCCCCGAGCGAGGGCAAACGAAAATCGTGACGAGTACAATGGTTTCCTTTTGACTAAAATATTTTATATTTTAAAGCAAATTCACGTGTTAGAAAAATTGTTCATGGGGTATAAAATATATTACTAGTTGAAATAGCTATTTACAGTGCTCGAAAATATGTTCATGACGCTTGAAAAATCTTCATGGTTCACAAAAATATTTGTCAACAGGATTAAGAAAATGTTCAAAGGTTCAACAAAAATCCATGTGATTTCTATAAATATTCTATGGTTTCAAAAAATGTTCAGGGGTCCAAAAAACCTTCCATGTGGTTCAAAAGATACTTCCACGGATTCAGAAAACTACTCATGGGTTAGAAAATATTTTCACGGCTCCAATAAAATGTTCATGTTGTTCCAAAAAATGTTAAGGGTTTAACTAAATTTTTGTGGGTCGAAAAAATATTCATGGTTTATAAAATATTTTTTCATGGTTCACAAATAGTTGCACAGGATTTAAAAAATATTCACATGTTCAAAAGGAAATCGTGAGATTTCTAAAATATTCTAGGGTGTCAAATAAATTGATGGGCTAAAAACATTCGAGGAACTAAAATAGATACTTTCACAGGATTCAAAAAATGTTCACGCGTCAAAATATATTTTCATTGGCTCCAATATAAGGTTCACTCGTTCCAAAATAACTCCGCTTTAAAAAATAATCACTAGTTTATAAGAAACATTTCACATGGTTCTATATTTCTTATGGGTTGAATTAAAATAAATATTCACGTGTTTAAAAACATATTCACGGTTCAAAAAAAAATGTTCATGTTTTTTTAAAACTTGTCATGGTAAAAAAGCATTCACGGGTAAGAAAATACTTCCACGGTTTTCAGAAAAAAATCACGGGTTAGGAAAATATTCACGGGTTAAAAATATTTTCCCGGTACCAATAAATTGTTCATCTGGTTACAAAAATGTTAAGGGTTTAAATAAATATTTGTGGGCTTAAAAAAGGTTCATGGTTTCTAAAATATTTGTTCATGGTTCAAAAATAGTTGCACAGGATTCACAGAATATCACAGGTTAAAAGGAAATTTATTTTAGGGGTCAAAGAAAAATTGATGGGTTCAATAAACATTCGTGGGCTTACAACAGACAATGTTCACGCGGTAAATTGATTTTTCACCTTTCCCCGTTCCTTGCAAGAGAAGAGTGCATGAATGATTGTGCTGGCTCAATAAATGACCGTGCGTGCCAAGTGATAGGTGCATGTATTTGATACACTCGGCAAATCTGTGTACCTAGGGCTTTAAATGAGCCTGCGATTGCGATGCTTGCTGTAGTGAAAATTTCGGGTGCAAGCGAGCTCGAGCGCTCTTACGAGTTTTCGGTTGTTTTCTGGCCTTCAAAGGGTATATTATGGAAATAGTTAATGTGATCTTCCCTTGTGTGATGGTGAGTTGGAAAATGCCATACATATCAAGCCTTTTGCTCGGTCTAATTTTTCTCTAAGGTAATTATTGCGTCTTCTAAATGAACTCAGTGTCCATGATATTATTCTTAGATGTACATAGTGTTTGGATATTGTAAAGATATATTTCTTCTACAATCTACAGGTAGCTTTCTTGCACGTACATAGCATTCCGGGTTAAAAGGATGCTTGATTGAATGGGTGCATGGTTAAATCCATACAAACTATCTGCGTAAAGGTTGTTCCTAGAGAAGAATAGTTATAAAGGCATCACATGCATCAATTTATTTCATTTGGCTATTAAATATTCCAGAAGGATTGATTCTTTTTTTCTTCTATATGAATATGAAGATTGGCATTCAATTTACTCTAGAATTTCTTGGTAATAAAGCACTAGACTTTCCCTGCGCCTGGTCACATATGTTGATATCATCTTTGTTGCCATGTTGCCTTCAGATCCTTGCTGGAGAGTTTACTACCACATTTCAGAGATATTCTTTCAGTTTAATAAGAATGGATAGATTTTATAATGAAACCCAGATATGATTCCATGTTATATATGTGTAGTTGCATACCATGTTCATTTTTGTGTTTCAATGGGAAACCAAATTTATGTCCATGAAATACCTCCAAGTAACCTGACTTACCATTGTTATATTTTTTGCAGAAAATACTGGCGGGCGATCAGATTGTACGCTATTTGCTGGCAGTTAATTTATCCACTTTCTTCTTTCATATTAATTGACTCTACGATTAAAAGAATATCACATCTATCCAAAAGGTACGATATGATCAGGAGTTGGGACTTTCCCTACCCACCAGTTTATTTTCTTTCTCACATTAAGTGTTAATTTATATGGATGGTATCATTTAACTTTTTGTTCAAAAGAAGAGTGAAGTTGGCTAATTTCTCTTAGATATGCTTTGAATGAATGTAATTACATTGATCATTGATTTCTCTTTGTCGTGCTTTTGATGGTTGCAATTTCTTTACTATGCTCGATCGGATGGTTGTGACTTTCCTTCAGTCACGGCTTCCATATTCTGATATGTATGTTCTTTTAAATTACATCACTTTTGCTACTTGAATGATCTCGCTGTGACTTGCATATTTGTATATGGTTCTATTTCATGTTCATGCAAGCATGTGGTGCTCATATGTGGGCCTAATGAACTGCATGCTGAAGTTGATTTTTTTGTATGCATTACTGTGTGTACGTACATGGCCTGATCACATCTTTTGGCTCTCATTGCATCCAAAATTTATATGAGGTCATGCTCTCCTTTCAAATATATGTTGAAGAAATTGTCTGCGAGTGATGTTTGTGTTGGGGTTTCTGCTCTCTTTCAGGTTGTCATCTGACCATGCTGCCATGAAGCTATAGGTTTCTTGCATAATCTGTACGCCTTTATCTTACTTATGATTGTGAGGCCTTTTGGTTCCCCCTTTTGACAAATATTAGTTCCACCTTGACCTACTGTATAGGTCAAATTAATTGTTCGCATGGTTTTTCCATGTGCATCTCCGTTTTATTTTAACATTTTTTTACACATATTGCAAAAATAGCAGCCTTTTGTACATGTTGTTTGGCTTACAACTCACTATGTTTTTTTGGTCAGTTACCTTCTTTGTGTTGTAATTAGTTGCATCTAACCATTTTATTCTAGCTAAACACTAAATTTTGGCTATAGCATGCCATGAATAGCAAAATATTCCGAGCCATTTGCGCTGATTGGTCGAACAAACTTTAATTGATGTAATGAGATGCCAAATGCTTTCGTGTTTTGTTCCACTGGTTTGTGCTACTGAAGATAAAGAGCATTGTTCCTTTTATTCCATCACTACTGGACATACGCTTTTCCAGTTTTCAAATCAAAAGAACAAGTTCAGTTCTGCCATTGCCATGGTCGAGAGAGCATGGGATCAGTACCGTCCGCCTCGCCTCTTTCGGTTCCTCGGATTTTGCAGCTCAGTGGGTGGCGGGGATGGGGGCGGCATATATGTGCCACCTTGCCGCTGACGCATGTTGATACACATGTTCCCAATCCCTCGATGTCTTTCTCATTTGCTTGCAAATCATCTCATCATTTTGTACCTATATTTAGTTGTTCTCTTTTCTTTGCGCAGAAGATTTTTCTCATCTGAACATGGGCACGGAGTACATGATGTCTCTGATCCAATTACATTGCTGGAAATTAGAAGAGCGTGCAGTTTCAGAATTGATTCTTTCTGGTGAGTTCCATCTTTGTAATATGTGTTTTTCTTCTGTATATGTATATAAAAAGTCATCTCTGAATTTAAATACAGTTTGTTTACCAATATATAATGTGCAATTTAGAAAGCAGCTGACCTTGGTAGCTTGGTAGGTGTTGGACTGTATATGGGCTGTGTTCTCTAGTGCAGCCTGTCTACCTACTCTGGCCCATGTGGCCCATTAACTCAAGTGACCCAGAGGGGTATATAAGTGAAGTTGCCTGTGTGAGAAACCCTAAGACACAGAAGACAAGTAGCTGGCAGTTGCTCTCAGGTTATCCACTCGCATCCTCTACATGGTATCAGAGCCACCGGCGACGATGGTGGCGGCGCCGGCGACAACCAGGGCGGAGATGAGAGTGCTCCTGTTGTGATTTATCTGAGGAGCTAGCGTGGGGTGGTGTGTGGTCTGCTGCAGGCTGAAGGCAGTGGTTCTCGTGGTGGAGCTGTGCTGCTGTGAGTGGAGATGGGGGACGAAGTCGCTGTGACAAAGGTGCTTGAGCAGCTTGTTAGCCTGCTCAAGAAGGAAGATGGGGTTTCTTCTGGGGAAGGTAGGCAGCCAAACCCAAGTGGGGAGGTGCAGTATAAACTTGAG
This sequence comes from Poa pratensis, assembly GCA_947311845.1. NCBI lineage: Eukaryota > Viridiplantae > Streptophyta > Magnoliopsida > Poales > Poaceae > Poa > Poa pratensis. Next base: position 19,054,630 of record CAMZMU010000121.1, read on the forward strand.
CTCATGCCAAATGAGATCAAGCTGGAAGGGGTAGGAAATTATCTCAGTTGGTCCAGGAGAGGGATGTTGATTCTGAGGACGAAGTCAGTGGAAGGGTACGTGTTAGGAGAGGTCAACGAGCCTGAAGACAAGGTTGGGCAGGAGTGGAAGAAGTGGAATGCTACAGATTCACTAGTTCTCACTTGGTTGTTAAATTCCCTGACACCGGCTGTTGCTGCATCTGTGGAAGCTCTTCCTACATCATTGGAGGTATGGGATGCTCTGTCCAAGATGTACTCAGGCAAGGGAAACGTCATGCTGGTTTCCCAGATTGAAGATACAATACATGATCTGAAACAAGATGAAAAAACATTGATGACATATGTGGGAGAGCTGAAACATGCATGGGCGGACCTGGATCACCTTGCCCCCTTGGTGCTGCCTCATTCTGAATGTGTAGCAGCAGCGAAGAAGTGGATTGAAGACAGAAGGGTGCTGAAATTCTTGAAGGGACTGAATCTTGCGTTTGAGGGAAGGAGGGCTGCACTAATGCATCTTCCTCAGCTGCCTACTTTGGAAGAGGCCATTGCAGCTATGGGACAGGAAGAAACTAGGCTGAAACAGACTGAAAAGGTGGAGTCAGTACCTAAACCAGCTTACTATGTGTCTAATAGGCCAGAGTACCGTGATTGTCACAACTGCGGAGTTCGAGGGCATATAAGTTACAACTGCACTGCTCCAAGACGTGGCCAAGGAAGGGGGTATAGCCGAGGAAATTACAGGGGAGTTAGAGGCAGGAATGTGGGGCATTCAAATTATCAAGTGAGTGCTAGAGCAAACATGTCAGTCATGGATGAAGGATCATCACAGCCTAGTTCAAGCCAGAATGAAGTAAAGAAAGGGGATCAGCCGACAGATGCTAGCTTTGGACACTTTGCACACTTTGTCTACACCAATGAAGGTAAAATTGAAAGTGCCTCTCTAGCTACGCATAAATTAAATTCAGAATGGATACTAGACTCTGGGGCATCCAAACATGTTGCTGGTTGCATTGGGGAGTTCGAGTCATATACACAATTTCCTTCCATGCATCAACAAACAATTCAAACTGCCGATGGTACAGCCCAGAAAATCAAAGGAACAGGAATTGTTCAGTGTACACAAAATATTAAGCTATCATCAGTCCTGCATGTACCTGCATTTCCTGTGAACTTACTCTCTGAGTGCGCTGGTTGATCAGATAGACTGTCGGGTAATCGTTGACAGATATGTATTCTTTATACAGGAGAGGCTGAGTGGAAGGAAGATTGGAACAGGAACCAGGCGTAGAGGCCTTTGGTACATGGACCGTGATGAATCATGCAAGCTAGGAGGTTCAGCTCTTGTTGCAGCACTAGTGGGGAAGGAGAAGCTTGCTATGATTCATCATTGTAGAATGGGACATGTAGCTTTTGATAAAATGAGTAAAGTCTTTCCGGATGTAATGAGTGAAGTTGATAAGAACAACCTTAAGTGTGATGCATGTGAGTATGCTAAACACACAAGAACCACCTATGTGAGTAAGGGGCTGAGAAGTATATCCCGTTTATGCTTGTGCATTCTGATGTGTGGACATGTCCCATTGCATCTATTAGTGGAATGAAGTACTTTGTGACATTCATTGATTGTTACTCTCGAATGACATGGGTGTACCTTATGAAGCATAAGGATGAAGTGCTATCTTGCTTTCAGAATTTTTGTGCATATGTTAAAACTCAGTTCAAGGTGCAGGTCCAGATGCTCAGATCAGATAATGGAACAGAATACATCAACAAAAGATTTGGGGGTTCCTATCTGACCAGGGTATTCTACACCAGACATCATGTCCAGACACTCCACCTCAAAATGGAGTGGCAGAGAGGAAGAATCGCCACATTCTAGAAGTGGCTCGATCATTGATGTACACCATGAATGTCCCAAAATTTCTCTGGAGTGAGGCAGTGATGACGGCCACATTTCTTATTAACCGCATGCCCTCAAGAATACTAAATATGAAATCTCCTTGTGAATTGTTACTAGGTGAGAACAAGTTTGTGGTTCCACCCAAGGTGTTTGGCTGCACTTGCTTTGTTCGTGATCACAGGCCCTCGGTGACAAAGCTTGATCCTCGGGCTGTTAAGTGCATCTTCATCGGCTATCCGGCTGGACAACGTGGATACAAATGTTGGAGTCCTTCTGAACGGCGCACATTTGTAAGTCTTGATGTTACTTTCTGGGAATCTGACCCTTTTTATGGTGAAAAAACAGATTTGAGTATGATATTCGAAGGACTTGACCAGCCGTCTAATCCTACTGGTCAAGAGGGGGAGAATGCAAGCAGCAGCAGCAGTGATGGTGCCAGCAGCTCTACTGGACAACAACATCAACCTCTTCTTGTTGGGTCCATACCAATTGTTGTTCCAGACGTGCCACAAGAAAACTGTTGGCCAAAGCCAAATGAAGAACATGCAACACGTGTGTACTCACGGAGGCCGAGGATTGAACCACAGGGGGAGCAACAACCACAAGGGGAGTTACAGGTTGTTGAAGCTGATTTGCTAGAGGAAAGTGTTGAGCCTGAGAGCACAGATGAAGAATCAGTTGGCAGCACGGTGGCGTCACTGGATTTGCCTATTGCTTTAAGGAAAGGGAAGCGAGCAGTTACGTTGACACAAACCGATAGAGCAGGCTTCGTACACAACATCGATAATTATGTATCATATGAAGCTCTATCCCCCTCATACAAGGCATTTGTGGCATCTCTCCAATCAACTGCAATTCCAAGAGATTGGAGGGCAGCCAAGCAGGATCAGAAGTGGTTTGCTGCTATGAAGGAAGAATTGGATGCACTAAGGAAGAACAAGACCTGGGAACTGACTAGTCTTCCTATAGGAAAGAATGCAGTCAGTTGTAAATGGGTCTATACCGTAAAGCAAAGTCCTGAAGGGAAGATAGAAAGGTATAAAGCAAGATTGGTGGCTAGAGGATATAGTCAAACATATGGGATTGACTATGATGAAACCTTTGCTCCTGTGGCAAAGATGAACACAGTAAGGGTCCTGATCTCATGTGCAGCAAACTTTGGATGGCCATTACACCAGCTAGATGTCAAAAATGCTTTCCTTCACGGAGATCTACAAGAAGAAGTTTACATGGAAATTCCCCAGGCCTAGCTTCAGCTGAAACTGAAGGTAAAGTGTGCAGACTAAAGAAGGCGCTCTATGGATTAAAACAATCCCCTAGAGCTTGGTTTGATCGATTTAGAAGAGCTGTGTGCGAGATGGGATATGGACAGTGTAATGGGGACCACACTGTATTCTATAGACATTCAAACCAGAAGATCACAATTCTAGCTGTGTATGTGGATGATATTATAATCACAGGAGATGATGCAGTGGAGATAACAAGGGTGAAGAATTGTTTAAGCAAAGCCTTTGAAGTCAAAGATCTTGGACAACTTAGATATTTCCTTGGAATAGAGGTGGCAAGGTCAAAGAAGGGAATAGTCCTATCGCAGCGCAAATATGTCTTGGATCTTCTTAGTGATATGGGAATGATGGAATGTTGTGCAGCTCCAACACCCATGGATCAAAACCAGAAAGTAACAACTCAATCTGGGGAACTCGTAGACAAGGAAGGATATCAAAGACTTGTGGGAAGGTTGTTGTACTTGTGTCACACAAGACCAGATATTGCATATGCAGTCGGTGTAGTGAGCAGATATATGCATGAACCAAGAAGTGGACATATGGATGCTGTCCATCGAATCCTAAGATATTTAAAAGGAACTCCAGGGAAGGGATTATGGTTTCAAGCAAATGGGCACCTAACAGTTGATGGTTACAGTGATGCTGATTGGGCGAGTTGTTTGGATGATAGAAGATCAACCTCTGGTTACTGTGTTTTTGTTGGAGGAAACCTGATCGCATGGAGGAGTAAGAAACAAGCAGTAGTATCAAGATCAACTGCAGAAGCTGAATATAGAGCCTTGTCTCTAGGATTAAGTGAGATGTTATGGGTAAGAAATCTCCTAAGTGAGTTGAAGGTCCTAAAAGAAGGACAGCTCAATGTATGGTGTGACAACAAGTCTGCAATCTGTATTGCAAATAATCCAGTCCAGCATGATAGGACAAAGCACATTGAGATTGACAGATTCTTCATTAAAGAGAAGCTTGATGCTGGAATTATCAAGATTGATTATGTGAGCACAGGGCAGCAAATTGCTGATTGTCTGACGAAAGGTCTGGCTGCCAAAGAGTGTGATCGAGCTTGTGACAAGATGGGAATGATCGATATATATCACCCATCTTGAGGGGGAGTGTTGGACTGTATATGGGCTGTGTTCTCTAGTGCAGCCTGTCTACCTATTCTGGCCCATGTGGCCCATTAACTCAAGTGACCCAGAGGGGTATATAAGTGAAGCTGCCTGTGTGAGAAACCCTAAGACACAGAAGACAAGTAGCTGGCGGCTGCTCTCAGGTTATCCACTCTCATCCTCTACAGTAGGTGTGTGGCCAAAGCTATTACGTCGGCGCATCTGCTCCCCGTGCATAGGTAACCAGCGGTGGTGGCAAGGAGGTCGACCGCGACGAACTTTGGACGAGAAGGTTCAGCTCGATAACAGGGCTTCAAGAGGTCATATGTTTCATTTTAGATTATGCGACTTACTGTTGTTTTAGTGATGTTTTGAGTATCAAGCATTTCTGTGTTTTGGATTGAACCAATCCTTTCATACATGGACGCTGAAACTGGATTGGGCATTTGTTAAAAAAATAATTCCTCATCTAATTTTGTGTTTTGTTCAAACTGGATTAATGCCTTGTTTTCGTTGGTAATTGTTTACTCATTTATCGTACCCTCTCATATTCCATGATCTGTGTGGCAATATATTTTGAGCATGAGATTTATGATTTCAGGCATTGCTTAATGTGTGGTATTTTATCTGTCTTATAATCTACTGATAGTTGTTTTGGCAGTTTCCATAAAATTCTTGGCCGGAAGGCTCTTCTTTCTCCCCCTTCCTCCCCACCTCTTGCTTTGAGAGTCGTGCGGATCAGACCGGGTCGCTCCCGAGCCCTTCTCGCCGGAATAGCCGGCGGGAGGCGGCGGAGGGCTGGCGCCAGAGTAGATTTAGGGTTAGTTTCTTCTAGTTTTGGCCTTGTGCCGGTAATGGGCGCCTTGCCCGGATGTGTAGCTCGAGATCGGGAGCGGATCTCAGCTCTAGGGTTTGCCTCTGCCGTCTTCATGCTCCTCTGGTTGGAGCTGTGGATGGTGACGGCGGCCACCGCATCCTTAATAAAGCTCCTGGTTCTTGGGTGTTTCGAGGTGGAGGGAGGTGGTGCCGTGAAGCTGCTTCTGGCCGGCCGTGGCGGTGAGGAGACGCAACTTTGTGGTGGCTGCATCCCTGCATGGAGCTCGGTGTCTGGTTTGGCTGCCCCCTTTCTGACCTGCCGTGGAGGCGTGGGGAAGGGGCGGTACTCGACCTGCTCGCCATCTCCATCGAGGCGCCGCTCTTGGCGCTGTCACCATCGACGAGGTGGCCCCACGCGTTCTTCTTTCCTCTTGGCCGGCCATGGAGGCGAGGGAGAGGAAGACGGCGCAGGCGCGGCTGCTGATGCTCGCTGGTGGCGCCGAGGGTCTTTGGAGTCTGCGCCCTCTGCAGCAGCTTCCAAGCGGCGGCGAAGGTGCGCCGCCGCTATCTTCGGCCACAGTGGTGAATGGCCAGAGCATGTTTTTCCTCCTTCAGTGGAGGATCTTCCTGGATCTCGGCGTGGCGGGCAACGCCGCTGCTCCACCAAGTGGTCTCGTCCCCGGTGGGTGCAGAGGTGGCCGCGCTGCGAGGTCAACGACCGTCGGCGGTGAAGCTGGATCTGATCGCGTTTGGCGACCTTGTGTAGGTTGCTGCTTGCTAAAATTAGGGGCCTATGTGCTATTCTTTTTCCTTTGGGGTCCTTTCTGTAAATGTACGCACCACCGCTGAATGAATGCAGACTCTAGGTCCTTCGGGGCCTTTATCCTTTCAAAAAAAAAAAAAAAATCTACTGATAGGAAAATATTGCAGATAATTGTGATAGTGTATGATACGCCTCTCTTACTGGTCCTCTTTATGCGGTAATCTAAGCCTCTCTTCCATTTGATAGTTTAGAAGATGAGTTGTTATAGTGTGGGTCCTGCTAGGTGTCCTATAGGTTCAGGAACACATGATTTATAGGTGGCTCGATTGGACGGTCGAGACTTCCAAATCGTTGGGTGTCCTATAGGTTCAGGAATAAGGTCCTGCTAGGTGTCCTATAGGTTCAGGAACATGATCATTTGAAAATGGAGGTGAATGCACCACTGAGTGGTCTTTCCCTTGCTGGATAGAAGGTGCAATCAGTTTAGAAATACGTCTTATTGTGCATCTGTCTTAAGATTAGTGCATCCAGTGATGTGTATACGATGGATATTCCTTACTAAAACCACTTCTTTCTATTGATGTTTCAGGCTTCGGTCTTATTATCAATTGAGGACAGCTGAAAAGGATGTCTTGTCTGAATTGTACCTCTGAATCTGCTGTAAGGCTTCTCCCTGGTATTTATAGTTCAGCTTTGAATCTTTCTCTGGCCTGAGCTAGAGGATTTGTTTCTTGCTACACCTAAATAGTAAGAAGTTGAGATAAGAAATTAGGTCTCACATATGGAATTACACTGCAACTGAATTGGGGAATTTACTTTGGTAATTCTTATAGATACTTCCGCACCTTTTGACCTACTTTTAAGTCTATTGCCGTATTGTTTGATTCTTTCTCATAAGTGCATTCAGTTATGTGTATATGATGATTATTCCTTATCAAAACCACTTCTTTTTATTGATGCTTCAGCCTATGATCTTACTCTGAAAATAATATTTGTCTGAATTGTACCTCTGAATTTCCTGTAAGGCTTCTCCCTCTTATTTACACATGTGCTCTAAAGGAGATAGCACAAGGTGCTTGCGGAATAGGATTTTTACAGTTTAGATTTGAATCTTTCTCTGGCCTAGGCTAGAGGATTTGTTTCTTGCTGATAAATAGTAGGAAGTTGATATGAAATTAGGTCTCACATATAGAATTACACTGCAGCTGAATTGGGAATTTTACTTTTGTAATTCGCATAGATACGTCGGCACTTATGTTTTGACTTGCTTTTCAGTCGATTGATCTATTGTTGGATTTCTTTCTCATAAATAGAAGTACATGTTATTAATATGTATTGTTTAAATTTTGGTCTCTGCATTACCTTTTACTAATATAGATTGTATGTACGTGGTAAAATGATAGTTTTATTAGAATTTATAGTAGAACAGGGGAAACACCAGCACTCTTGCTAGAAAATGTAGCCATCTCTACGTGGTAAACCTATTTGCTTGTAAGGGATATTTGTATGCAGGAATAACACAAACACGGCGCGGGCGAATGACAAGCTGGAGGAGGTTTTGTTCCTGAAGGTACATTTGAATTTGAACCAAACTTGCACAGCTCCTGCTGTTACTTTACAGTGCCAGGTTGCTGCATTCATTATTCATGTTCAATCATACATATGCTTGGACTCCGAATCTATTTCGCATGAGAAGTATGAGGCTGTGGTTGAGAAGAACACATGCTGGAGGGCAGATGCATGGCTGCACTATCCATTTCTTTCCTGTCTCTCAAGGTACACTTAACTTGATTCCCAGTCACTGTAAGTTCCATCAACTGCACCAGTAGCTAGATCTCTGATTTCTTTCATGTCAGTATTACATCAAACCTGTGCCTTATTACAGTACATTTTAGTATTAACAGTCAATTGCTACAAAGATAAGTTTCAATATGTGAAAGCGCATGCTCAGTTTTTCATATGTAACTAGACACATATTTCTGTACTTTTTGTGTGCAGGGTTTATGAGAGTTTGTGTCAGATTATTTGGGATCCAAATGCAGAAACCGAGATGAAGTTAAATTGTATACGTGTAGTAGTCCCTCTTCCCGAGCTCACCCACAGTGCCACTGCACCACAGTCCACAGGCTAGCGCTAACAGCCACCGCTGGCGTTAGCAAGGAGGGCCTCCTGGGGAGGCAGCGGACCGATTGGTTATTCGTCATCGCTTACGCTGGTTGAACTGTTTATCTCTCTCAACTTCGTCTTCCCGTTTATCTCTTAGATGCAGCCAGCGTCTTTCACATCTATGTGATGTGTGCTATGGTGTGAAACTTAATTAGCTCAATATCTGAGTTCATATTCTATCTGGACACTGTGTATGGAGGGGCTGCTGCATGAACGTGTGTTTTCTTCTTCTTTTCAGTGTGATCTGCTTTTTCATTGTCATGCATTTTAGAAACTTCAAGATTGGATGATTTTCTTATAGGGTTTCAGCATGTAAGCTTATCTAGAGTTGTCAATTGCCAGTTTGTAAGTTTGTAAGGTAGAGAAAGAAGCTCAAGATGTTCTTAACCACAGGAATGCGATTTGTATTACTTGCATATAATTCTGTTTAAAGATTTGTATTAACTACGTCTCTGTCGTCTTATGATTCCAGCGGCCATGAGATAAAGATTGTTCTATGGGGTAACTGTGCATTATGTTTCAGCGGGGATACTATCTGTGCCCTTGGCCAGACTGAAACGGCTGTTGCTATATTTGTTGGAACTACTGCCCAAGAATATGATGGTACTTCTTTCTTTTTAAATTATCTGTTTTTTACTTACAGCATACCATTTTTCTTTCGTCACCTGAACTTACTTTTTTTTTCTTATTACTATGCAGGCGAGAGAGGCCTCGCCGGTATGGCTGCATGTTCAAGGTACATTAATGAAGACATTGTCGACATAAACATATTCCGAGCAAGGTACAACATTGATAGTATTTAAGATGTCTCAGTCATCGTTAATCTACATAGTATAATGTCTATAACGGTATCTCTGTATACATTTTAGAAGGACCTTTTCATCCTATTGTCCATACTCCATTGCCGTATGTCCTAGCTTGGTGTTAATTGGCCTAAACAACACATTGCTCAGATGGCTGCATTCAATTTTTTTGAGAACAAGGTAGTACTCAATCTATGTAAATAGATCATTTTTTCCTTTACAAGCTGTCTGAGTTTACATATGCCTGATCATGTTGTATCCATTAACAGGATTTTCAGTTTCGATGCACGGTTACGATATCGAGGATTCATCCCTGGAGACAGTGGTGGTACACTGGTTGTCAGCTCTGCCATCGTTTAGCTAGACCAGCTGCTGTAGATGCACATACTTATACATGTAGTAATTCATCGTGTCCATCTACCGCTGCAAACGTTGTGTGAGTACCCTAATGTGCATGACTCACATTACATCAGTTCAATTTTCATTGGCCATGCCTGGTTCTCAATTCAGTTCTATGCTTGGGCTACAAGCCGTATACATGACAAACTAATTTCCATTTAGACTATCCATTCACATCGAAATAAAAATGCTAAACATCTATGTCCTTGCTGTTGCAAGAGACACAGTACAATCTAAAATACCTACTGACTGGTGTGTTCTATTGGTAGCTACTCTCCTGTTTAGCTACTTTTCTGTTTCGTGAAAATGCCGTTCGATATATCTTATTGTTCATATGCTACCAGCCAACAGAATTATCAGCATAATGCTTTTTTCTAGGTACTTTCTACCAGTCATTGCTTCAGATCAAATGGGTGAGGCTGAATTCGCCCTGTTCAGAAGAATCGCTGAACAAGCAATTGGAAATAGTATTTTCAGGGTGATACGAAACAATCAACCAACTGGACCTCAAATAGAGAATGTTTGGTAACAGATACAGGTTCGTTGTCGCAGTCACCGAAGCAAGCTTCGCTAAGAAACAGACGCCCTTTCTGGTCCGTAAGATCGAAGTTGTTTTCCCAAGGGGTCGCCGTCTCTCTTCAGCTGACACCGTCATTCCTGCCACATCATGGGATATAGAAACGCCTATGGTTGAGCCCACCTCTCCTGTCCAAATATCATCTGCTGTTGAACCCGGTCCTTCTAATCAGGTCAACAATATACCTACTGAACCTGTGGTCATTATTCCAACCAATACACATGTTAATGCCACTCCAGAAAACAAGTTTGTCACCTCCCCAAACGCTGTTAATTACACTCAGGTTAAACCGAAAATATTTTTCATAAGTTTTACTTACAAGAAAAAATATATGCTACTTAACTACATATGCTGCAGTCTCTTATAATTTTGACTTCCATATTTCAGAGAGCTGCTGACAGGAAAACTATATCCAATGTCCAAACGTCTCCTGGGTAAACCACCTGACAGTTCATTCTCATGTTAAATCTTCAAACAAATAAGTTAATGCTTATGTGGATCAAGCTAACCCGGTTACCTCTATTTTGTTTATTTGCTTATGCAGATGCTCGACACAGACACTACTAGGTATCATTGTTGGTACTCAACATATGTAAATCCTTTATTTCCTATACTACAGCTCATCACATGTGATATATCCTATTGTGGGCATCACAAAAAATAGGGAACAATTATAAGCTGCCTCCGTTGGACTCTGCCATCACTACTTTTAATCATAGGAAACGCAAATTGGTACTTGATGGTAGGTACTACAATTTAAGCTCTCGGGTCTTACAGTTCCTCGCTTTATTTCTGAAACCTTATACCATGTCACTGCTCCTCCTTTACAGGTCGTAGGTGACTGGGTGGCGGTGCTCCAAGCCAGCAGGGGGCTGGGTGGCAGTGTTCCACATCTGTAGAACAGACTTAATTTGCCTTTACAAAGTGACTACCTGTGACTGTCCCATCAACCCGTGGGGTTATATATTGGTACTGTCATCGTCTAGGTCTTTGGCTGCTCAGTGTCTCATTGTAAATACTACTGTTGAAACCAGCTACCTGACTTTTGGAGTCGTAAGTGAGACTCATTTGGAGATTGAAATCATGTTTCCCTAGCCACTTTAGATCAGTAGACTGATCATAACTTTGTATTTAGTAAACTTGCATGTGTGTAAGTATTATGTGCTGTTGAAATCATGTTTACCTAGCGATTACTTTGATCTTCCTGTTGCTTAAGACTTTTATTGTATGATGTTCTGATTACTGATTTCCTACGATCTGGAAAATACGCTTTCGAATCTATATACTTGGGATCAAATTCATATGGATATAAATATCCTTTAAGTGATCTGTAAAAATGGTGGCAACCATGGGCAAAAAATTCAATGAAGCAACAAGCGCCACGCGGCGAGCCGCGCCGTTCGAATCTAGTAAGAGATATTTGTTGCCGAATACGCGTTTGCTGAATTTGTTGGTTGCGTAAAAAAATTGCGTCATGCACATATTCGTAAGTTACCTCAACCGTTTCAAACTCTATGGAATTCAGTTTGACGCAAATATTTCTGATATAAGAGAGCAATGTGCAATATAGCTGGCTGAGTTTTGCAAATATATTAGGCAAATGATGAGAGTTTACAAAGTTGTTAAAAACAAAACCCAGCCTCTTCAACATTACAGGCCAACCCTTCAAGCCTTGCCACATCACTACTCTATGAAAACACCACATTATGATGAAATCAGATGGTATTTCATATTTTTGCCCTTCCAAATGTTATCCCGGAAGAACTAAATCATGGTGGGACGGATAGCTAGCCAAGCTGCCGCACAACACATTATTGGGTACTTCCCTTGTGATTCCTCTCCCTGCCGTGCTCAATCCAAGGACAGTTTGGCCATTGTCAAGGCTAGCATCTGAACTCCGTTCGCCATGTCCTCCGGGGACGCGTACTCCTCGGGCTTGTGGCTGTATCCTGCAACCAGAAAGATGAGTTCAGTATCTTCAGAAAAGGATGAGTTCAGCAACCATTTATGCTGCAGTAGTTTGTTAGTTTTACTTTGGTTATTGTAAAAAAGATGAGTTCAGTATCTTTAGAAAACCTGAAATTACATCACTCCACGTCTTCAACAAACACAGAAGCAGTATACAGAAGGATCTGTACTTTTTAGTTTATATACAGTAAAAAAGAGAACTCTGGCATGTACTTCTGAATCGGTATCCCATTTTCTATTATCTCAAACATTGCAGTATCTTAATTATTTGAAATAAAAGATGATAAGTGTTGTGGAGGAGTGGAGTACAAACCTTTGTAACAGGGAATGAAGATCATACCCATTGGTGATATTCTGCAAAGCAAAGACAAGTGCACATGTTACTCGAGGGTCGAGGTTATTCACAATGAAAACTAGCTACAAGGATATTCAAAATGAAGTAAAACACCACATTCCAAATTATTGCTTGCATGCAGCTAAAAAATAAATTAATATATATATTATACACAAAAAATGAGTTTAACAAATGGGAAAGTCTCTTTTGAGGCCTGATACTTCACCTGGCCATGAAGAGTGAATCGTGATAAGCTCTGCTGATCATCAATTTGTATTGTAGGCCCAGCTGTTTTGCAGCAAATTCCATTGCGTTAATGACTGATTTGTCAGAAAGAGCAGGTGGATCCTGGTTGATGATCTTGAATTCCGTGAGCTCGACTTCACGGAGCTTTGATATGTCAATTGCAGATCGGTGAACTTTCTCAATGACTTCGTTCCTTCTTTTCTCGTCAATATCTCGTACATCTGCAAATAAGATATTGTGGATTATTGGTTGAAAAAAATATACCCTTTTCCCAAAGGAAAAAAAAAACTTGTATCAAAAGGAACAGGTTCCTACCAATTTCCAGGTGTGATTTACTTGGGATGCTATTGATAGCTCCTGGATGTAGCTGTAGAATACCTATATGAGAATAATCTGTTAGTGCAAAGTAATATGTGACAAGCATTCCTTGACCATCTTCTCAAGATGTTGGTTGACCGCTGGCTGCAGAAATATCCTTTCGCAATGGAAATGCACTCAAATATATAATGAGCATCTAGTATCCGATGGGGTAGGACATTTTAAACCATGCTCACGACTCCTTCTATTTAAACATCAAACAAATTTTTTCTTGCAGACAAGATGACATCAAAATATTGAAAATATTATCATATTTTCTAGTTGCAAGTCTCATCTTATGCCTTAGCTAAATATGTACATATTCTGCATTTGATGTATTTCATCCGATGCACATTTCTTTTGTTCGAACAACTTGAACAGAAGACATGATCAAAGAAAGGGTGAACGCAGACTAAAATGAAAGTAAATTTGAAAATGGAGGCTAAGCATCCTATTCACCAGATTCAAAACATGCACCGTGTAACTGCAAATCAATTTTTCGAGGAACACATACTTAGTCCAAATATACTACAAGATACTATGGTAGCGCAGACATGAGCTAATAATAATACACATGACATAGAAAATAAAGCCTACTTTATCAGACGTACCAACAGTGCCGACTGTATCAATTGACCCTGATTCCAAAACATGTTTTTCAACTGCTAATGCAAGCTCAGCTGCCGCCAATCCAGCATCATTTCTGTAAAACACTTCTTTAGCTCTTTACCACAGATAAATGTGGGGGATACTTCAATTACAACGCAAGACATGGATGGAAATGCTAACCTTGCAGGCATGAGCACTGCTCCAGCATGACCCCCATTCCCTTCAAATTCCACCGTAATACTTGCAGGAGCAGCAATAGCAGTTACAATGCCAATTGGAACACCTATTGTTAAGAACATATGTGAGTAAGAATGATTTCGAACCCCACATATATTAGTTCAACTAAAAACCCCAACCTTCTTTTTCTAAGATGGGACCCTGTTCAATGTGCAATTCTATAAAAGCAAAATATGTATCTTGGTTCAAAAACACATTATGTAGATGCTCTGGATGTATCTTGTAGCCAGCAGAGTCAGCAGCATCAACAAATGATACATTCTGGTTATCAAATGTCCCTTTTAGTGATTGAGCTAGTTCCTTGCTCCCTGCCATTAAGCGGCTGCATATTTTTAAGGTGTTCAAAAGTGAGAATCGACAAACTAGGACTGTGCTACAATTAGCACAAGCAGAATTGATATTATTTCTGAAAACAACATGAAACTTGTGGTAAATGAGGGTGAACCTTCCCAAGCAGCTAATTCCAAATCGTGTAGGCTCCTCTGATGTAAACATAATAACCTCCAAAGATCTTTTTGGCTGGAAACCCGACCTGTATGGCATATGCAGGCCAAACACATAAGGTTTGTCTCAAGATGAAAAGTTGAAAACAACAATTGAGTTCAAATTTATATAGCCCGAGTAGTGTCTCTGAGGGTGTGGAAACATTGAGAAAACATGCCAGGTTTTCTTGAATATGAGAACGTAACTAAATTGCAGTTAACCATAATATGGACGATGACCAAACACATCAAGCCAAATAAGGGGAATGTAAATGAAATATTTGTTTCAGAAATGGTGAAATATACTTATAGGGGACATTTGTACCGTTGTAGCACGCTGATTGCCTCAAGAGCACCCAGAACACCAACGACCCCATCATATTTGCCTGAAAATGGAATCGCATCAACATGAGAACCAGTTGCAACTGCTCCGAGACCCGCTTCAGAACCCACCCTGCAGAAGAAGTACAGTGTTACATTGCCAGTGTGGAACATAATAGGCAGCACGAATATGAAATATGTTCCTTTTGAGAAATATCATAACATGTTTCATAATCGGCACATCATAAACTTGCGGTCCTTCCTATGATCTTATCACGCCAAGAAAGCAACTCGAGCAAAGAAACTGAGCTAGTACATTGTGAAGTTGTTACTCCAACCATACAAAGCAGGGCAATTAATTCAAAGCTTGTTTGAGCAATACAAAGCAGGGCAATACAAACCAACAACATAATTTGAGAGTTAGCAAAGGCCAACTCACTCACCAGCGGCCAAATATGTTGCCGACGGCATCTTCACGAACAACCAGGCCTAGCTGTTTCATTATCCCTTTTATATACCTGTACATTAAGAGAAGAAATCAATTGATCAGCATATGCAGCCACTCTGTGAAATCAGAAAGAAAAAGTGGATTCAGATCATGATAAGTCAGACTGATCAACTATATGCCAATGAAATAAAGTTCACTGGATGGAGTGTTAAATGAATGACAGCCAATTTGATCCTGCAGAGGAGGCTATCACAGTAAAGGCAACCGAAGCCATTTTGATTACAACTACTCGGTAGCTCTCGTTACCAGGGACGATAGCTAACTCAGTAAGAAGCACGGGGGTTTCGAACCGGGTCTTCACCTGCGAGCTTGCACGTCCTTGTCGCTGTAGAGAACGCGCGTCACCGACGGCGCCGGCGAGTCAGAGAACGAGGCAAGCTCATCAATCTGCGCAAGGCAAAAAAAATCCATCACAACATTGCCATCGGATCACATTCCACTGGCACAACAACCACGCGCGGCCTCCCACGCCATGTAGAGCAGCCGCCGGCCGGCGCAACGGACGGGGGATCGAGCTTCCCTCACACACGCTTCTTTTACCTGGCGCTGGAGGCTGTCGGAGTAGACGAGCAGGGGGGAGGCACCGCCGTCGTCCGATGCCGGGAAGCCGGCGAACTCCTCCATCGTCCGCCGCGCCGCCGCGTCGTCGTGGGCCTGGCCCGCTGCCGCGGCGCCGGAGAGGAGGAGGAGCACGAGGACGAGGAGCATGGTTCCGCTGCTGGCTCGATGGGGAGGAGAGAGAGAGAGACGGGAGGAGGAGGGGGCAGTGAGAGATGACGCGACGGCACTGGTGACCGGTGTGGTGGTGGCGGAGGAAGACGACATGAGTGAGTCCACCAAGGCAAAGGAACCAAACAACTCGCGCACTACTGGATCAGTGGGGCCCACGGTCCACCCGGCCCACTAGGGAAGCGCGGCCCATCAAAACTTTTATGGGCCCGCCGGCCCATCAGCCCAGAGCTCGAGTTAAGAAGAGAGACACGGGCACGAGCAGACCACACGCGCTCCCAAATCCTCTCCCGTGCTCTTCCTTCCCTCCCGTCAAAACCCTCTCTCCGGCGGCGGCGGCGGAGGCGGCCGTGCTTCCTCTCCGGCGAGGCCTGCCTCTACATCCCTCTAAGGTTCGCGCTCCACGCTCTCTCTCTCCTCCACCCGTAACCCCGTAGCTTGCTCGCGCGGCCCAGCTTGGGCGGAGAGCTCGCTGTCTGCGGGGCCAGGGACTGTAGCTCCGCGCTCGTGGCTCCGTGGGATGCGCAAGCGGAATTCGTTGCACCGTGTAGCGAGCGCGGCGCTGCGCTGACGATTTAGGGTTCGGGAGGTCGCGCGTTTTCCGTGCCGCTCCTTGGCGACTCTCGTTAGGGTTTGCGGTGGATCCGCGGCGCGTGCGCTCTGCTGGGTCTGGAACAACGTTTGGTTTGTCCAGTTGGTAATTTCACCGTTCGGTGGTGCTCCTCTGGAATCTAGGCAGACAGTTTATGCTGCTTGGTTGCGCTTGACAGTGGGTTTCTCATTTTGTGTGTTTCCAGGGAATATGGACGGGCCTGTCGAGACTCCTGCGGTCGTGGAGCAGGAGATGAGCGAGATCCCTAATCCTAATAGCGGAGAGCAAGCCGATGCCAACACTGAGCAACAAGCTAATCCTGCCGGTGATGTGCCTGAGCAGTCCAAGGAAGAACCGGAGAAGCCATCTGACGAGGAGCCCAAAGGCGCAAACTCTGGGAACCCGAATGATGAGAACGTGGGGGTTCAGAGTACGGAGGACCAGGCTATCCCTTCACATGAAGAGGCAGCAAGTGTTGATGCTGGGGCAGAGCAACTGGCAGATGTGGAGATGGAAGAGAAGAAATGGGCGGGGTGGCCTGGAGAAAGTGTGTTCCGTGTGCTGGTTCCTGCCCAGAAGGTGGGCGCTGTCATTGGACGCAAAGGGGAGTTCATCAAAAGAATGTGTGAGGAGTCCAGAGCTCGCATCAAGATTCTTGATGGCCCACCAGGTGTTCCAGAAAGAACTGTAAGTTCCTCACTCTATTGCACCATGTTGAATTGTTATTGCCTCAATGTTCAGTCATGTCGGTGTCCCAGAAAGAACTGTAAGTTCCTCACTCTATTGCACCATGTTGAATTGTTATTGCGTCAATGTTCAGTCATGTCCAAAGCACCTGTGGCCTTCTAGGCATATTGAGTACTTGTCCAAACTCCAAAGCCATGCTCAATTTGTTGTCTCTATGACGACTAACTGTCTTTGTTTTACAGTTGCTTTAAGAGAACTATGCATGCATATGATTTAGTAGTGTATTGCAAATGTTTTCTTTTTGTGGTATTTTAAAGAAATGAATCTGCTAGGTTTAATTATGGATTGCTATAGCATATAAGGTGTATGGGTTCCTACTATAATGGTGACTCGTTTTTGTGACTGACTTTAATGATCAGTGTGCTTGGAACCTTTCAATTATGGATAGTTATAGGACTTGTGATTAACTTCTCACATTCCTTCTTACCACCTTGTCAGAAATACATAACGTTTCTGTGTATGTTGTCTTGGGGTATGTTTGGATGCTGGCCAAAGCTCACCCACGGATTTTTAGTCATGAACAAAAAAATTGGTCTTATGGTTGCCAGTTGTTTTGGCATGCCAATGGCTATTTGCCCACTCTAGTTCATATTTTTTGCCAAAACCAAAAGCTGAACAAATATTTTGCATAGTGTAAGCTCGGGCTAGAATCAAACGTACTTGATGTGCTATAGTAATTGACAGAAAGCCTTTCTAAGTCTCGTAAACTTAATAAAAAATCTTAGACATGAAATGAGCTGGGCCTGAAGTTTTATGCTGTACGATGCCATTTTAACATACATTTGTAGTTGCAGGTTGATGTTGCTCTAATTAGGAAGTAGGAACCAAGTGCTCAACTAGGGATGTTTACTTTCCTTGAGTTCTGAAGAGATGAAATTTTGTTCAGATCCATCTTAATGTTTAAAAATAGTTAGACTGGTGAATCTAGGGCTTACCCCTAAATCTGATGGAGGGTTCCTAATTTACAAGATTGGAGCATCAAAGATATTATATCAAACTTTTTGTGTATGGTATGCATTAATTGAAAATAATGCACTAATAATCACCTCCCTATATGGAATGGCTATATGCCTTTGTTGCAGCAAGGAGCAAAAGAATATTTTGATGTTGCTTTAACTAGTTAAGTAAAGTACTAAGACTTAATTTAGTTAGGAAGCAGCTATGGATAATTCTGGATTTCTA
This sequence comes from Poa pratensis, assembly GCA_947311845.1. Classification (NCBI taxonomy): domain Eukaryota; kingdom Viridiplantae; phylum Streptophyta; class Magnoliopsida; order Poales; family Poaceae; genus Poa; species Poa pratensis. The sequence continues at coordinate 19,072,778 of CAMZMU010000121.1, forward strand.
CATAGATCAAGTCATTGTTGCACTCAGAAATCCAAGAAAAAAGTGATTGATCATATGGTAGAAGCACTATTTTGGGCCAACTAGCAAATATTATGTATAATGTAAAAATCCTAGCAACCTCTTAAATTTATTCATGCAGCTTGTGGATGGTTTTTGGTTGTTCATGCTACAAAAAGAGCTGATCAGTTATCAGCGTGAATACTGACATTTGATCAATTCGTTAGCTGTATGTTACAAATGCAAATCAAAATCAAATTTATGGGTATGATTTGTGCCCATGCAATTGTTGTATATAACAACGAAACATAATACATATTCATAGAAATTTCTGCACAATCAAAGAACCTCTATTACTATAAAAAAGCAAACTATCCTTAGAATGACATTTAAGTGGAAGACTTAATGGTGGCGATAACAGTAACAAACTAATCTTTGCAGGTTCTCACTGCAGTCTAAGGCCTCAAGTCAAATCCCTTTTTGTATCCCAATTAGACGAACAGTCATGGTTACCAGAGTTCAGTTTTGTGCTCCTCTGCTGCAAATACGATTTTAAGTCTTTTGAGTATTGGATGAAGAGGACTGTCAAGAAGCTCCACATATTGGCTGGTAATTCCATGACCCATATGATTGTTTGGCCAAAAGAAAATCAGTGGGCAAATTTTTACGGGGACAAAATTGTTGTAAAAAGCTTAATCCTAACAATTCCGTGAACCCTAGATGCTTCTTTAAGAAAATGACCATATCTTAAAAAATTAAAAATACAAGTGTATGCCCCTTCAACATCAAGTAAGCATGCCATATGGAACACTTTCTGCAATATTCGAATAATTCGCACTAACCTAAGCAGCATTCCCGGTTCACAATTATAGCAGTAATGATAGTTAAATGATAAGCAACTCTATTCAGTTGAATTAAAAACTTTCTGGGCTTATAAATGTATATTGCTCCTTAATAGTTAAAGCAAGGTTACATTACTCTATATTTGTGCATAACCACCTCAGCATCAGATACCATGATCTTATTTGCAATTTTGAAGTTATGCAATCACAATGTAGACTCACATTGTGTTTTCTTCAACAGGCAGTACTAATTTACATTTGTTTGGATTTGTTGACTAATTTGAGAAATGTAACATACATATTTACCAGAAAAGAGTAAATATCATTGCATTCCACAGCGCATCACAGAAATGAACCAAACATGCCCTAATTAAACCCATCTTGGACAAATTGTGGTAAAATAGGAAAGGATGGATATTCCTGAAACCTGCCCTACTGAACATAAGCTGTTCTTGCCTTGGCTGAAATCAGATGTAGGAGGTGTACATATGTGGTTACCCTTTCAATTTTCTTAGCAGCATATGCATCATTTTGTCCTTGGGGTAGCAGGTGTAAGCATTGCCTTCATTTCACGCAACTAAGTTAGGATGGAAATATGTGTTTTATCCTTGCAGTGACACATGTGTACTCAGTGCTTGTGCATATTGCTACTAATTAGTGCATCCTGTATTATCCATGTGTACCTCCTTGCTGACATCTAGACACTGTTATCCTGTTTACAGGTAATGATTTCAGCAAAGGATGAACCAGATGCACTAGTTTCTCCAGCTGTTGATGGTTTGCTGAGAGTACATAAAAGGATAACTGATGGTGACAATGAAGCTGACCAGCCTCAGCGAGGTGCTGGTCCTGTAGGGCCAACACGCCTACTTGTTCCAGCTTCCCAAGCTGGCAGCCTGATTGGCAAGCAAGGAGCAACCATTAAATCCATACAGGATGCTTCAAAATGTGCTCTCCGCATTCTTGGTAAGATTCATATTTCCTATGTTGTTGTCTCAGTGTGGCAATGCTTCTCCATATTTCCACTGTATTGTAGCTCCTTGCTTGTTCCATGAGTTTTCCTTTGTAATTTTACTGGCTATATTCGTTGAGTGAATTGTGAACATACAATATTGTAATGTACCACATGCTGGTGGTGCTTATGATTTATGATTAGCATACTTCGTATCATCAAACCATTTTCCTTGGTGTGTACTGTTCCATTTGCTAAAAGCATTTGAAAAAATGGAATTCTTGCACATGCATGCATATCTAGGACACAACCTGACGACTGCTGGCTGGTAGATGCTAGAAACTGATTTTTTTACCACACATGCAAGAATCTACCTAGCATTTGCCACACCTTTAGCTCGACGGGGGTGATTCCACCTTTGTGCCTGGTTTTCTAGATCTTGGATGATCAATCGTACTGAAATTTATAGTTTTGCATGTACTCACATGATGCATATTTAAAACACCACTTATTTAGCAAATTTTCTTTCAGAGAATGTGCCACCTGTCGCATTAAATGATGACAGAGTTGTCGAGATACAAGGTGAACCCAATGATGTTCACAAAGCAGTTGAACTGATTGCGACTCATTTGAGAAAATTTCTTGTCGATCGTAGTGTTCTCCCTTTGTTTGAAATGCAGGTAAGTGAATTCCGTTATGCAGTTTATTGTTTTGCTTGGATGCAGTATCCAATAAGCACAACTTGTCTTCTTGACAGATGAAAGTGCACAATGTGCCCAGAGAGCAGCCTATGCCTGCGCCTCAGCAGTGGGGTCCTCCTCCACCGTGGACTCATCCGCCAAATGGTCCTCCCAGCGGCCCAGGTTATGGCGGGAATCAGCATTTTATGCCTCCACGGCCACAAGACAACTATTATCCTCCTCCTGATGTGCACCCTGTGGAAAAGCAACCACACTATGGGATTTCTTCGTATGGACGTGATGCACACCCAACTGGGCCTCCTTCCTCAGGGAATCAGCACCTACCACATGGGTCTTCTCAAGTTAGTTGCTTTAAATTTGATCATTATGAAAACATGATGTGTTTTCATGCCTATTAACTTGATTGCTTACACTTATTTTCTCCCTTTGTTTTGATTTATTGCCAGATTTCCCAAAAGATGCAAGTTCCTCTTTCCTATGTTGATGCTGTGATTGGGTCTGCTGGTGCCAATATTAGCTACATCCGCAAGCATAGTGGTGCAACGGTAAGTATTCAAGAAGGTGCTCCTGGAGAGATGTCGGTCGAGATTGGAGGGAGTGCTTCACAAGTTCAAACTGCTCAGCAGCTGATCAAGGTATTTTCATTTGTTCTCCTAGATTGCATCAGTTTCCACGTGTATTCATCATCTGCATTTAGGCGTAAAGTACATGTGATGTGGTGAGGATCTATTTCTAGTCTTGTTATCATGTTGTCACCATCATAAATTTAGCAATATACCTGAAATGGCAAGTACTTGTTATATTAGATTGAACCTATCTACACGAGTGTATCCATAGTGGTCATGTGATTTTTGTTATATATAGGATGTTTGATTTACACTTGAAATGTGTACGGAAGATGTTGCACAAATTGAAGAGGAATATCCTTACCATGGCTGCTTGATACTTCAATCTTTGTTTAGGTCGATATATATGCTTAAATTGAGAGGTTGAAATTACAATTTCAGAAGCTACACACCGCCACTGTAGTCGTCAAATTCTACTCCCTCCGTATCAAATGCATCTAGACAAGACCTTGTGCATGTTGGGCCCAAATGCATCTAGACATGTTTCTGTCATGTACAAGAAAGTCATATTATCATATATTATAACGTAGTGTCCTATTTTCTGTCATGTATTTGTCAATTGCATCTTCTCAGAAGTCTCATGTCTTCCTATTAATTTATGATCACCCCCATCTTTCCCTTGCAGAATTTCATGGCCGAAGCTTCTCCCCAAGTTCCGCCACCAGGTCCGGCTCCCTCCCAACCACTTGACTCGAGCTATAACCCTTACCCGCAGTATGGAGGAGGACCGTCCTATGGATCCCCTCCAGGCACCGGAGGTCCTGCCCCTCATAATGGAGGAAGCTATGGTGCTCACTACCCGCCCAACTATGGATACTAGTTGGCCCGAAACAACTCTAGTAGGGTGTTAGAGACGGACTCGGTTTTGTTGTTCGGCCTGTTAATCTGTTGAGAATGTGGGAGGATATTAGGATTTCTGAACTTTTGGTGGTGTAAACTCCTTTCTGACGTCAGTGGCAACTGTTGTCTGATACGTTGTTTGGTTACTCCTTCTGTGCTGTAAACTTAAATCATTAGCCATTGTCCTCCTTGGTACTCTAGCTTAATCATGTTTCTGCCTTTGCTGAACCGGTGGAAGGAAACAGTAAAAATTAAGTCGACCATTTCCTTTCTGAGGCATGCCGGCGCTTTCCTGTGGCTAACTGAACTTAGCGGCTGCTGTTGCTGTCTTTGGCTATTCTGATTTCCACTAGCGTTGTTGTCTTTAGCTATTCTGAAACGTACACCTAGCTGTTCTGATTGCTTGCCGGTGGAAATCCAAATTCGTTTAGCTGTTCTGGTTTCTTGCCGGTTGAAATCAAAAAATTACTGCAGCTAGCATTTTTTTGTCTCCGGGATCTTCACTGGATCGCCGGTGCAAATCAAGCTCAGTGCGTGACAACCGTCTCATGCGCCTCTCTCCCTCCCCACCGTCAGATCTTGTGTTGGATGCCCCATTTTAGGGCAGCTGCTACGGTATCCGTTTTTGCCGTGCCCTAAAATGCTGCTGAAACGGCACATTTTTTATTCATGCCCAAAACTTGAAAAATGCAGATAAGTGGTGAAGCAAAACCACGTTTTGTGCCTCAAAATGAGACAGCTGTTGCAAAAAAATGATCCGCGCAGGTAACCAAAAACGGTCTGGCCCGGATTTTTCCCGGGGGAGTAGGAAATTAGCTGCAGAAAACCCAATATACATGGGATCGCCGACTGAATCAGCTTGTCGAGAGATCAAAAAGGTCGAAAAAAGTGCATTCGTTATATTGTTGCAATGATGAAGTCAAAGAAAGCAATGATGGAGAAGCATTTGCAAACCAAGATAGTCATGATCGAAAAGAAAAATCAACACAAGGAGGCTAAGTGGGAAAAAGGTGAGCCTTCGAGGAGTGCAAAATCTCTACCGAGCAGCAGAAGAGGAAGGATGGCAAAATTGAGAACCGGTGCATGATGATGGATCCGAATACCATGGATGCGTTGACATGAGAGTTTCCAAAGATGAGACGAGTGGATATTGCAATGGAGGAGGAAAGGCCTTCTTGATGCCATGGCCGATGGTGTTTTTGGACAACTTAAATTGCTAACTCTTCTATTGCACATTCTTTTCGTTGTGGACTATTGACCTACTAAGATATATTCATATTTATTGGGTGTATTGCATCAAAATGAGTATGCAAATCGAGACTACTTTACGGTTCCACGTGCTCGGGAATACATCCACCAAACTTGAACCGTAAAAGTTGGATCTGTTCCGCCCGAGCAGTCACGGTACCGCAAAACAGTTTTCCTGATGTACCGATCACAGTTTTATGGTTTATAGAGATGCTCAAACACATTACTGGTGCGGTTCTACACATCTACTGGCGTATCCAACCGCTCGAGATTAGATGCTTTAAGGCGAAGATGAAAGTTTAAATGGAAGCCAACCAAGCTAACATGAGGGATCATGGCGCCAAGTCACTAATAATGCAGGTCTGGTCGGTAGTCGATCAGATGAGTGAAAATCAGTGTAATGGATAGATCCAATAGCTAGCTAATCTTCTATTGAATTCATCTTCGGTCTGTCCACGCAACACAGTCTGAAGTTAACCCTGTACTGAATAATGCATAAGAAACTGAAGATTTTCATTCAAATTACTATGCACGCTGTGGCGTTCCGAGGGTCTTATTTCAGCTTGTGTGATCCACGCTGATCGTGACAAGTTCTCTTCTGTGGCTAAAACTTTACCGGTACCTCCCATGCCCACATAGTGTATTGTTTTTATTCTCATCTCACATATACTAGGTTGATATGCTTCACCTGCCTCCCGATCTAGTGTGCCTACAAGTGTTATATATAGAGGCACGCCGCACCAACATTAGCAAATTTTACACCAACTGACAGTTAATGCATTGCAAGAGCTACTTGTTATAAGATGGTGAGAAAGTTGTGACCCACATCGAGGTGGAGGAAACAATGAAAGTCTTGGAGGAAGAACAAATTGTACCACCAACATACCACATGAAAGTCTTGGAGGAAGAACAAATTTAAGATTAACATGTCTAGATACGGGTGTTGTTTTTTCAAAATGGAGGATAATACTCAGGCTCTGCATCGAAACAGCCTTACAATAAAATACATCAATCAGCCGGAAGTCACCGTGCAGGCAATAACTCGCTACACCTACAAGCCTGATGAAGGGGGTGGACCAATCGGAGCCGAATGCCCTGGCCCCATACACCAACCCACATAATCTAAAACCGGAGGCTTCTACCAAGCTACGCAACAGCAAGCCGGGAGCACAAACCGGTCCAACAGACACCCAGTGCACACCGCATGTGCACACTCAGAATTCGCTGCCACCGTCTTCCGCCAACCCATCTTGAGGAGAGATGAACGCAATGACCTTGTCAGACCTGCCGTCGATGCTAGACAACGCCACCGCCCAGATACGACGGGTGGCCGTTGGTTTGCGTGGGCAACCATCCCCTACTAATGAATAATACCCAAATATATGCACTGCGTATCACAATGAAGCAACACATGCACACTTTACTCTGAGGACATGCCTTTGTACACCTTGTCAAACTTATTTTATGTCAATTGTTTCACAATGGTTAAGGTGAAGATTGTTTTTGCAGAGAGACAAAAAACACAAAGGTGTCATCGACTTACCGTTGTAATTGTCATATGGTGTGCTTATAAGTATCAACAGTGACCAAAACAGGGAACGGAACTCCTTCGTTCCGGCAGGAGTTTAGCCTTTATCCAAATATCCTTATATTGAATTTGGATCATAAAAGAAGAACAGAAAAATTTAAAGTAATACTAAGTATGATGGTTGGTCATCAAACCATTAACTCCAAAACGAGAAGTGACAACACATGCCACTCGGTAGGTTTATTTTTGACGAAAAGGCGGAGGGAGCCGCTTTTCTATTCTATTTTTTGAAAAAGAGTGACACCCCTCCGATTTCCATTAAAGAAACCATGGAGTCTTTTGATACAGGCCTAGCAAAAAGAAAAAAAAATGAAAAAAGAGCAGAAAACCATCGGATCAGATAGCCCTAAACGGCGACTATCTATTTTTAGCCAGCGGGCTCCCCAGGCAAACAGATAAAACTGAGCCCAGCACCCAACAGACTTATCTATCATCTATACTAGGCCGGGAGTGAGGAGAAAGACGGGTGCGTTTTCTTTCTTTTTTGAGTGTGGGGCTGTCATGGGTAGCGATGGCAGTAGAAACTCCTGCAGGGGCTCACATGGCAGGGAGACAAATTGCGGCAGATGGCCTGAGGAGCCGCGACGAGCAGTGTCCTTACAGCCTTAGTTAATTACTACCTAGCCTTGCGCTCAGGTGATCAACTGCACACATGCATGAATGGTTTTTCTTCAAACAGCAAGAAACTTTCAAAACCTAAGTTCCCGCATCAGCTTCAGTCTTCTCCTTCTCTGCATCTTTCTAAACAAGCTACTGAATTCTTCTGATCCCAGGTCGCCACCCTTTATCCGCGTGAAACACATCACTTTCCACCACCTGTTCGAACATTTTGTTCCCCACTTCAGTGTTTCGGCTTTTTCCTGCTTTTTCTTGCATAATCGACCAAGAGTTTAGCCAATACGCCACCAGGCACACAAAGACAAAAGGTGCCTTTTTGTTTTCAAAGCACGCATATCATTTCTCAGTCTCCAAATTGTCCATTAAGAAGGGAGTAGAAGGTAAGAAGGTGTACAAAGGCAAATGTAAAATGTAAAAGCTGGAGGAAATAAAATAGGACAGCTAAAATGGGCAGCAGCTAGCTTTGCGAGTGCATCAACAGTACAACATTTTTTGTTGTTGTACTGTACAGCCGTGCTTCATCAATGATGCAATGGTGAATAGAGTGAATCGGGGCTGCGGTGTTCTAAAACATCCGCGTGTTCCTGTCCTTCCGGAGTGTCCACCGGACAAGGTGAGTGAGCTTAGTCCAGGCCTTCCGCTTTGCCAGCGCACTGAACTCTGGAGCTGAGCAACCAATATACCAGCGAGGCAGTGGCAGGCTCTGATGCAAGAGCGCAAGGGAGACCAGCAGAGTTGAGCACCATTCTCCATAGTCTGATCGAAACCGGGTACATTGCCAACAGGTGCAGAGGAGGTTCAGGTTCAGATAGGCAGAAGACGCATGAGGCGTTGTGTGGTGTGGCCATCCTCTCTTCTCTATGTTATCGGCGCGGCGATGAGGCAGAGGGATCTTCCAGCCGAGAAAAGGCAGCGCGCCGCCGTCCTTCAACTCTTGGTGGCGTCCGAGACTCTTGTCTTTCAGATCTGCAAGGCTAATAGGGTACCGCAGCTCCTCGTGGATTTCTTAGGTGACAAGACCATCAAGTTCTACGGCGTGGCTATCCACAATGACTTGCGGATGCTGCGCTACTACGGAATTGTTATTCCGTCCGCGGTCGACCTCCAAAGGGATAGCCGGAACCCAACCGGCAATCCTACTCCGAGTCTCTATGCTCTCTCCAATGCTATCATTGGGACAAAACTTGAGAAGAAGAAGAAGAAGGACAAGGACGTTGACGACTTAGAAGACCTCTATATTTCCGGATGGGACAACGTTCCATTGAGCTACGATCAAGTCTCGTATGCCGCTTTGGACGCTCGCCTCGACTTCGAGATTGCACGGAAGTGGGGTAGTCTACGTGGCTACAATACCAATGCCGATCGTCTTAATGTCGTTGATATGATGAGTAGACTAGCTATATAGTGATGTGTGTGCTCCCGTTGTGTGTTCTCATGTATTCGGTCAATTCGGTCCAACATGATCAAAATGAGTGTGTGCCTTGCTTATTGTTGTGTCTTATAATGGCACAGAATTATCTAGAACTTTTTATAAAATCAACATTTACTCGCTTATCGTTTAAAAGTTGTTTACCGGTTTAAAGATATGAATATTTCCATATTAAATTGAAAATGGCAATAATAATATAAAATTAAGTTTTTTGTTATTTAAATTCAACATTATTTGAATGCAAGATTAGTATTACTTAATTATTTTTGTTTACTAAAATAATTGTTTGGATTCACAAAATAAAGACGTGTGACATCATGGTCGAAGGGTTAATATGATTGATAGCATACTATTGTCAGCAAAACATAAGTTGTTTCTTGGAAGCTCACAGGGAAGGAACTAAAAAGTTAAGCGTGCTGAGGGTGGAGCATCTTCGACATCTCAACAATGACAACACTGTCTCAGATGAGCTGTACTTGTTGTCTACGGGACCATTTTCGACTATTTGGACTTTCCAATGGTACGAGATAAATGAGAATACATTTTACGCGATCGCCCAAGATAAAAAGAGCACCAACAAAAACAGTGGTTGGTCAAACCCTAAGTTTGACCGAATTCAAAATAAGCATAAAAAATTCAAAAAACATCAAAAAAATGGAAAAACAGTGCACATGTTCTTAGTTTGTCATATACTAACAACTCCAGTTGATAAACAAGGTCTAGATACATTCAAACAAAATATGCTTGAATGTGGTGTGAAATCTCAAATCTCAAACCATGAACTCTCTTGTGTGAAGAGAACTGGTTTTGGGTGTGGAACTTGAAACTTTCAAAAAACTCACAAAATCTTCATTTTGGAGTGAATAAGAAGGATCCAGGCTTGGTTTTTCATTTTCATGTTTGAAACTTGTTTAAATGTTGGTCAAACTTAGGTATGACCGAATTCAAAATAAGCATAAAAAATTCAAAAAACATCAAAAAAATGGAAAACCAGTGCACATGTTCTTAGTTTGTCATATACTAACAACTCCAATTGATAAACAAGGTCTAGATACATTCAAACAAAATATGCTTGAATGTGGTGTGAAATCTCAAATCTCAAACTATGAACTCTCATGTGTGAAGAGAAGTGGTTTTGGGTGTGGAACTTGAAACTTTCAAAAAACTCACAAAATCTTCATTTTGGAGTGAATAAGAAGGATCCAAGATTGGTTTTTCATTTTCATGTTTGAAACTTGTTTAAATGTTGGTCAAACTTAGGTTTGACCGAATTCAAAATAAGCATAAAAAATTCAAAAAAATCAAAAAAATACATGTTCTTAGTTTGTCATATACTAACAACTCTAATTGATAAACAAGGTCTAGATACATTCAAACAAAATATGCTTGAATGTGGTGTGAAATCTCAAATGTCAAACTATGAACTCTCATGTGTGAAGAGAAGTGGTTTTGGGTGTGGAATTTGAAACTTTCAAAAAACTCACAAAATCTTCATTTGGGAGTGAATAAGAAGGATCCAGGCTTGGTTTTTCATTTTCATGTTTGAAACTTGTTTAAATGTTGGTCAAACTTAGGTTTGACCGAATTCAAAATAAGCATAAAAAATTCAAAAAACATCAAAAAAATGGAAAACCAGTGCACATGTTCTTAGTTTGTCATATACTAACAACTCCAATTGATAAACAAGGTCTAGATACATTCAAACAAAATATGCTTAAATGTGGTGTGAAATCTCAAACTATGAACTCTCATGTGTGAAGAGAAGTGGTTTTGGGTGTGGAACTTGAAACTTTCAAAAAACTCACAAAATCTTCATTTTGGAGTGAATAAGAAGGATCCAGGCTTGGTTTTTCATTTTCATGTTTGAAACTTGTTTAAATGTTGGTCAAACTTAGGTTTGACCGAATTCAAAATAAGCATAAAAAATTCAAAAAACATCAAAAAAATGGAAAACAAATTTTACCAAAACAGAAGAAAGAAAACAAATTTTACTTAATTTGGACGATTAAATCAGAAGATATAAAATAAATATGAAAATACGAAAAGAAAAAAAACAAAAGCCCATGTAGTACCGGTTGGTAACACCAACCGGGACTACAGGTCCGCTGGGCTTCGCGCGCAAAATTTCGCGGCCCCGAGGGACCTCTAGTACTGGTTGGTGTTACCAAACGGTAATTGATGCCCACAAGTATAGAGGATCGCTGAAGTCTTCGTTGGGAAGTATTACCCAAATTTATAGTTCGACTCGATGGGAACACAAGAATATCAATAAGACCTTGGCAATTGAGGCGTCACTCTCAACCACACCTGTATATCAATAACTTGCAGCAGTAATAGTGATGGCAGTAGTATGATTCAAGTAACAAGCAGAACAGTAGCAGTGAACAAGTGTTTCCCAGTTTTCACCGGAAAAGTGAAAGTGTAACTCAGAGATTCAAAACGTAGGCATGAGGTGATAGCGGGGTGTTGCAAGAATGAGATTGATCATATAATAAGAAACAAATAACAATGGGACCTATCTCTAACTCCGATATATGTAGGTATGTGTTCCATATTTAGTTGTGCGTACTAACCAAGAGAATTTGCACAACATCTATTGTCCAACCTGCCCATTTCACCGGGGCCAACTTGGAACTACATGTAATTAAGGTCTACCCTTTCGAATAGACCGGAACAATGCATTAACACTTCATGAACACATAGAATCCTCAAACTAGAACATCTCCCCCTTGTTTTCCCTATATGTCACGTTTAGGGTTCGCAGGTTCAACATAATAGCAGGTGATACACTTTGCAGATAAATACCAAACTCAAATATATGATGGGGCAATATAAGTTCAGTACTGAAATCATGCCACTCGGGCCCTAGTAGCAAGCATTAAACATAGCAAGAGTGCATCAACACAATACAAAAGTATCCTCAAGATAAAACCCTAAGATCCCGAACAACGGGTAGCATTACATGATCAATCTCATCCAATCCCCATCCACCTCACATGCCTACAGCGGACCACACATGGTGATGGAGAGGGAGCTCATGGTCGATGGAGATGAAGGCGGTGAAGATGGCGGTGAAGACGGTCTCCGGATCCCTCCACCGGAGGAGAAATCCTGGATCAATCTGTCCCCGAAACGAAGATCGTGATGGTGGCGGCGTTCTGTTACGCGAAAGCTCCTCCCCTCCTAGGGCAAGCACTTTTTCGTATATATGAGGGGGTACGTCGAAGACCGAAGGCGAGGCGGCGCCCGAGGGCCAAACGGGGTGGGCCCACGCGGCCTGGTACTGTGGCCGCGTGGGGCCCCCTCTTTTGGGCCTCCGGTGCTCCCTCGTGTCCATCCTTTGCACGTTGTCCTCCTTTTCCATAAAAAATGACGTGGTATTTTTCCCCGATTTTATTTCCTACAAAAATAGCATCAGATTCAGCAGTTTTATTCAAATATGGGAAGATTCCGGAGCAAATCATGAAGCAAAGTGCTTGGAAAAGTAGATGCATTTTGGATGCATCAGTAACACAGACCCTTTAGTACCGGGCCGTGGCTGGACCCGGGACTAGAGGTCGATTTGGCGCTGATTTGGGTGGCTGTGGCCGAAAATTTGCCCAACTTTCCCCAAATCGACGTTCCGCGCGCCTCCGGGCTCCCTCTGACGCCGCCGACGCCGCCCCCACGCCGCCAGGCTGCCGGAATTTCCCCCTGCTCCCGTGCCGCCGTCGCCACCGCCGCCCTCTCCTGCTCCGGCCACCGCCCTCCTCTCCTACTCCGGCCACCGTCGAGTTTCAAGGGGCTGGGCGGCGTGAATCGGTCGAAATCGACCCCAAGTCCGTCGCCGCCGCCGCGCCCACCCCGCCAGGCTGCCAGATTTTCCCCTGCGCCCGTGCCGCCGTCGCCACCGCCGCCCTCTCCTGCTCCGGCCACCGTCGAGTTTCAAGGGGCTGGGCGGCCGTGAATCGGTCGAAATCGACCCCAAGTCCGCCACCGCCGCCGCGCCATCATCATCGACTGCGTGCGGCCGTCCCCTGGTGAGCTCGTCCCCGACCCACTGCCCTCCTCTCTCTCCCTCAAATCCGCGGCGGAGGCGGCGGCGAACCCTAACCACGGTGCCGACGCCGGCGGTGACAAAAAGAACACTTTTTTAAGGCTTAATGGCCGGTTTTCATTGATAAAAGGCCTAATGGCCTGGTTAATTACATGGGGGCGGGCCACAAACGGCCATCGCCGGCCTAAGGGCCGGCTCTTACATTTAGGAAAAAAAAAACTTCGCCGCCGCCGCCGGCCTGTTCGATGACGATGTAGGGCGGCTGGGCCCACAGATGGGCCGGCGGTGCCTCCGGCTCCTGCTCCGGCTGCTGCTGCTGCTCCTGTGGCGCCTGCTCCTCCGCCGCTCCGGTGACCAGCTGCCACCAGTCCAGACCCAGGACTGGCCAAGGAGGCCGCTGGGCTGTGGAGGCACCTGCTCAAGCTCCAGCTCCTCCTGCTCCTGCTCCCGGGCCATGTGCACCCACCAAGGCTCTGGCGGCGGCGGCATGACCTGGGCCTGGGCCAGCACGTGCTCCCAGCGCTTGATCTTGTCCTCGACGAGGGAGCGGTGGGAGGCCTCGTACGCGGCCTGCATCTCCGGGTCGTCGTCGTCGATGACCTCCTCCTCGATCCACAAGGCCTCGTGGCCAGGCGGCAGCGGGGGTACGCGGAGGGGACCGGCGGCGGTGGAGGGGCCTGCCCGAAGAAAGCGCGGCGGCGGTCTTCGTGCTTGTCCCTGAACCACTGGTCCCAGTAGGGGGATTCCGGCGCGTAGGCTGGGTCGTCGTAGAGGTCTGGAGGGAGGAGGCGGCGGCGGCGTGCGATCTCCACCACGCTGGCCCGGCCGCTGGCCGAAATCGGTGGCACCGGAATGCGCTGTGGATTCAGGTGCCAGTCCTCCGGCAAGTGCACGTCGGGCCATTCGACGGGGGTGGCATTGTTCCAATGCCACCAGCACTCTCTCACCGGCACGTAGCGCCGGCGACGGACCCTGGGCGCGGACGACGTCCCTTGAACAGCACGGCGCGCCGGCGCCGCTGCCCCGACCATCTGGACGCCCTGCGGCGCGATGCCGAAGGCCGCCGGCGGTGGCGGAGGAACGGAGTTGCCGGCATGGCTCCGGCGCCGCCCGGAGGAGCTGCCGGTCTCGCTCTTCGGGCTCTTGAACCAGCGGGACATGGTGGCTAGATTTTTTGGGGTCTCGGCGTGGACTGGTGTCCCTATCCACACGACCGGGGTCCATTTTAAAGGACCAGGGTGGGGGAGACGAAGGGGGCGGTGGGTCACTGGCAGGTAGGCCAGGCCAGCATTGACTGCGGGGAGGGTGGCCGTTGGTGGCCAGCATTGACCACGGGGAGGGAAGACGAGGCGGGACGTGAAGACGAGGCAGGAGGGGAAGACGAGGCGGGGCGGCGGGTCGCTGGCAGGTGGGCCAGCATTGACCACACGTGGGCAGTGGGCGGTCACACGTGGAGGCGGCCGTGTGGGGAAGACGGGGCAGTGGGGCGGTGAGGCGCTGTCAGGTGGGCCAGCTTTGACCACGCGTGGCCAGGGGGCGCGCGTCGACCCAATGCTGGCCAAATTTGGGCTGGCTGGAATTGGCTGCTGGGCCGTGAGCAGTACCAGATCTGGCCCATCTAATGTTTTCTCTGTTGTTTTTCCTTTTTCTGTGCAGATTTGTTTCTGTCCTGTTAGTTTAATCCGAAATAGAATAGTTAAACATAAAATTTGTGCAAACCAAAATTCCCAGTAGTAAAGATATAAGTTTAGAACCATTTCCAACTTGCAGATCTGACAAATGTTAATTTGTGTGAGCTTGATAATTACTGAACTGCCACTCATCTAAAACAGTGTTTGAATTTTAGTTTGAGTTGTGGTAATCTAAAATTTGTGAATCCAACTGTTTTGGACAGCCTATGACAGTAGCTTTCAGTAGAATTTTACCTCATGTGTTTGTGATGCTTAGATATAAAATGGCATGTGTTTGAAGTTTAGACCAGTAGGGTTTTGAGGCATTTATCTAAATTTCTGTGAATAAAATTTTGGACTAAATCCAATTGCAGTAGCTTCTAATACATACAGAGAACCTAAGTCTAGCTTTGCATGATTTTTAGATCAACAGAATAGCCTGGGATTAATAATCACTAAAAATGGTGTTTCTGCCTAGTAAAGTAAATAGAATAATTAAGTATTGCTTGGTAAAAATATTGCTAGTGTTGTTTGTATAAAGTTGTGGTACTGTAGCTCACTGTTTGTTGTTGTTGTTGTTTTAATATGTTAGTACTGTTAGTGCGTAAGTAAAGCTTAATTGGAGTTGTTAGTGAAGTGTTGATTGATGTTTAAGTAGAATAAAACTTGTTAATCATGCTTGAATGTTTAAAAACAAAGAAATAATTAAAATAACCCTAATGAACTAAATTCTTAGCTGCTGGTTGTTTAGAAGTGTGTTTAGAATGCTTGCCTTGCTTGCTAATTGTTTGATGTGTTGTTGTTCTGCTGTATGTTGATTGTGTCCTTTTATTTTTGTGACGCTAGAAACTCGCGTGGAGGGATTTTCTGCTGAGGAGTATTGTGGAGATCGTATTGATTATCAGCAGCAGGGACAAACCGCTGAACAAGGCAAGCCATCTCAAAAGCTTACAACTACAGGTTACCCTATACCCCTAAACACTACTTACTAGTAGAAGAAAGATGGAAAATTCTAGGTTGGACCCCCTTGTGTTGTTTTGAAAAACACCGTGTTTTTATGAAAAACCCTCTTGGGAAGGTGGGACCTTGCCTAAGTGGGGGAGTGGAGTTATGAAGTATAGGAGAAGTGTTTTTCTAAAAATGACACATAACCTAGTACATCTGGTGATTTTAAAGAGGAGCTTAGTTTTGTTTACCCCAAAGTAAGTAGTACGAGCTAGGTCTCTGAGCGGAACCCATCGACATTTATCCAAGTAAGTGAACAAATATATTCACAATTTTATTTTATAACCATCAATTGTGTTGAGTGTAATTCATAATTTCTGTTATGATGATGGATATTCATATTGATCTCCCTTCTTTTATAGATGGATGGAATGCGGAGGGACCTGCAACTAAAGGACCGCTTTTGACCAATTAGCGAGGAAACTGCGGGATTTTGATGAACTATGTCATAGACAAAAAGGGAAAATACAATGCCACCGATCAATAGACGGGCTCTAGTCCTGGCGATGATCTCCATGTAATCGAATAGATGACGGGCTCTAGTCTCTGTTATATATGATCTCTATGTAATTAATCGAATAGACGGGCTCTAGTCCCGGTTGTGATCTCTATTAATCTATTAAAAATGATCGAATTCTCATAAAGCGTTCTTTTATGAATATTTTGATATGCTATATGTATTTTTCTGATTTATAATTAATTAACCATATATTCTGCAAGATTAATCATAATATTCAACAGGGAAACGAAAAAACCAGAAGCCGCCACGTGGGAGAATCTCTAGTCCCGGGTTGTATTACCAACCGGGACTAGAGGTCCTCTGCCACGCGCGCTGCCCAGGGCCCGCGTGGAGCTCTCTAGTACCGGGTGGTAGGCAACCCGGTACTAGAGGGGGGGGGGGCCTCTAGTCCCGATTTGAGCGTCCCGGGTGGGACTACGGTACCAGAGGCCCCTACCACCCGGGACCAAAGGTTCTGTTTCTACTAGTGTACTGTACGTCTTTGGAGCTACTAACGGGGGCTTCTCTCTCTCGCTAGTTGCTACACATTACACGCATGCGCCCGCACGCACGCGCGGGCACACACAGTAATCTCATCTGTTCGATAGCGACCTTGATGATATCGGTTACAAGCTTGTCACGTTTAATGCATAAAATTTCTGACATACAATCCCCACATATATCTCACTCTCCTCCGACCCCCCTTCAACTCCACTCCACTCTCATTCTCTCCATCCGTAGCTCTGCCAATGGCCGGCTCTGGCAGCGGATCTGCGTGCGTTCTCCGGGACTAAGATGTATTTTCGCCGAGGAGTAGGAGGAGGTGGCCAGCTGCCCTGAGGCAGAGAAGGAAGTCGCGCCGCCGTCAGCTAAATCGGTGGCGGCGGCTCTTTGCTCCGGCTGTGCGGGCAGTTCCACAGCCGCCTCCAACATAGCAGTGGTGGCTGCTCGACAGGTATGTTCTCCCTTGCACCATTGTAGATTTTTTGAACAAGTAGGATGCGTTATCTAGGAACTTGTTGAAACCGTAGGCCGTTTCAAGAGGGACTATGTACTCAGTTAGTGAGGATGAGGTGTTGTGCAATGCGTGGTTGTCCACCCCGGCTGATGGTCAACACGGAAGTTACTCCAATGCTTTATTTTTGGGGGAGGGGGGGGGGGGATGTCGAGTGTTCAATGCTAACTCGAAAGTTGTCCGCAATGAGGCCTCTCTCCACCACAGATAGCAATGCATCATCGCCGAGATTAACAAATTTGCCGGATGCTATGCACAATTGGGCTGTGTAAGTTTGTTTTATTGTGTACATTGCCGGATCTAGTAGCTTCATTTTGTTGATTGGCTATCCAGTTTTCATAGATGGAGGATGCCATCCCAATGTACAATGCACTTGCTGGGAGACCGGCGACGAGGGAGTGGAAGCCCGGCCATTGTTGGGACATACTGAAGGACAATCCATTCGTGGACTACACGCCGGACGCCGAGAAGAGGGACAGGGTCAAAGGGAACATGAAACAATGGCGATAGTGCAGAAAATAGAACGTGAAGCAGGATTTGAGCGCGGGAACTGGAACGTGAAGCGAGGGCTCGGCGGGCACGGCGTGTTCCGCAAAGGGAACGTGCGGCGGCAGCGGAAGTGGCGGAAGCGGCAAACACCGGCCCGATTCCCCACAATCTGTGACGAGCTCCTGTCTGTCCGACGAATTTGCATCCGTATGTGAGATGTGATAAACTATATCCGATTTATTTGTGTGTTGAACTATGTTTGTGGGTGTTTGAACTATGTTTATCCGTATGATTTTTGAACTATCTATCCGTTGATCTACGTTGTATGCCAATATGCTTTTGAGGTGGATGATTTGGGGTTTACAGATGTAGGAGACGAGTTTTGGGAGTTGTCCAATCACTGTCCGCAGAACCGTCCGGACATGTCCGCGGACAGTTTGGGGACTGTCGGGGGAGTATCCCCGGGTAGGGTCAAGGCTTGGCATAAGTGGAGTTCGAAGTGTGCCGAGGTACGGAAAGGGCCGACCTGTTTGGGCCTGGGAAGTCCGAGCTTCATCTTGACCTGGAGATACAGGCCGACCTATCTTGGCCCAGAGGGGTCCGAGGTATACTGTTGGCCAGGGCCGAGGTTCACTGTCCGAGCTATGTTCAGCCGACCTAACTACCTCAGTGCAGTGGTTTGTGTTGTGAGAGCAGGAGAAGCTGTGGGGAGGAAGTAAGATCCGACCTGGTAAAAGATATTAAGCGCAAGACCCGAGGTACGGAGCCCGTCACATCCGTGCCGAGCTAACCGAGGTGATGGGCTGTAGGTCGGGCAGGAGTCAATGCTCCTGTCACTTCCAGCCGGGTACAAGAGCGCCTGACACGGGAGCGTCTGTCAAGGAGCCTGGCAGAGGCGTGCTCCGGGTTCGGCGGGCCTGCACGTCTCTGACCGCTGACCACGCGGGATCTGGGAAAAGGCTACGAGGTAGCTCTGCCAGGCCACGTCCTGTCTCGGTCAGAGGGGACATGCTAGTTCTGCCGTTAGGCTACAGGAGATGGGCAAGCCACGTCTTGTCCCTGACCGAGGTACGGTGGTACGGTGGTGACCGTTGCAGAGGCATGGCAACAGTGTTCGCGAGGGGCACAATGGTAACCCGGCTGGCCTATATAGTGGGCTTCACCCCCCTCCTGCTAGAGAGATCCCCCCCCCTGGAACTAGTTGATCAAGAGAGAAAGAAAGAGAGAGGAAGCTCGGAACACCCGGAAACACCTCGGATTCAGCTCGGAGTGCCTTCTTCCTCCCGTCTAGCTCCATCTTTTACCTCAAGTTCTCACCATTGTAGCATCATACAGCTCGAGGAGCAGCTTGTACTTGTCACTTTGAGCTATACACTGAGTAGGATAGTGCTGCAGTAGGGGTGTTACCTCCACAAGAGGGCCCCGAAGCAGGGTACATCGTGGTGTGCTTTGTGTTCTTGCTTTCTTGGTTCTTCGTTCGTGTTCTTGCGTGTTCTTGCGTGTGCACTTCTTGAGTGCATAAACCCTCCCCGGATTCCCCCAACGACCATTCGGCCCCATCTTAGCCATACCTATGGCATCTGCCGTGATCCCACCACGACAGTTGGCGCCCACCGTGGGGCAGATTGAGGCGTTGGAGGGAGTTTTCATCCGGACGGGCTCAGGCGAGCGTGTTCTTTCCGGGCTTGTCGCCAAGATCGGAGAGTTCACCTTCATCAGCGACAACGCGGGGTGTTTCGCCGGCAAGCCCTTCCCCGAGCACGGCTTCACCATGATGCTCGGCAGCTTCGTCACATACGTTGCTGTCGAGGTTGTTCGCGGGTACCCGGAGCAGGTGCTCGTGGACGACGAAACTCCTCTCCTCGCGGCTTTAGGTCGGCGTATCACTCGCCCCGAGAGCTGCGTGGAGGTGATGATGACAGGTCCGGTTGACGCCGCTGGCAAAGTAGATGCCAGCCAATCCAAGGCAGCCGAGGTTGCTAAGGTGAGATCTGCAAAGCCCAGGCTAGAGAAGACTTGCCTGGCACCCCAGAGCTGCAGGGCCGAGGTGCGACCCTGGTAGAGATAGTGGATACACTGGCAGACCCAGTAAATCCAGGAGTGGATGTAGTGGTGACTGTGGCCGACCTAGAGGCAAAGCGTGTCCTGTTGCAGAAGGAGGCTGTAGCAATGATAACAGCTAGAGATGAGTTCAATAGAGATCTGCGTGAGTACAATGCAGCGAATGGCTTCACCCCGGTAGCGGTTGATACACATAGGGGAGCCGAGGTGCGGCAGAGAGGCAAGGGGCTCAATGATGAGATAAACAGGGAGGCTCGACCTACCACCTCGGCTAGGAGTGAGAGTCGCGTGTCAACTGGAAGGCCGGTGTATAGTTCCCCTGCTAAGAACCTCAGAGCTGCCGAGGCAGGCAGGGCCGAGCTATCCGGGTTACTGGAGATGCATGGCGTGCGCAGCAGAAGCGAGTCAATGAGTTAGTATATGTGGCTAACCAGCAGAATGAGGCTCTCCGCAGAGCATATGCCGGGGCTGGTGATTCAGAGATGGTTTATTCAGCTAGGCCAGTTAGTCAGGTGTCCAAGGGGCAAGCCTCGTCTCCACTCGTCGGAGGAGCCGATCGAGCCCGGAGTGTCACCTCGGGTCAGAACAAGCAGCTGCAGATGTATGATCCAGTCCTAGCAGCAAAGCAGAAGGTGGGCCAGGGCAATGCTAGCCGAGCTAAGGGAAACCCCGGCCCAGGCAATGCAAGCCGAGCTAAGGGTAACTCCGGTCAGGGAAATCAGAATGGCGGGCAAGCAGCATCGGCTGGCCGAGGTAAACCACCTCCGCCCCCGAGGTATCAGCAACAACCCGGCAGCAGGGGCAATATCAGCGAGAGCCGGAGTATGTTCAGCAACCTCAGAACGTCGGTCAAGGCGATGACCGATATGATGATGGAGACTCGGCCATGGCGCGAGCTGGATACCACAGAGTGGATGGGGCGTTGGGACCTCGGATAGGAGGTCGGATGTTAGCTCCAGGCGATGTCGTAACAAGCTGGATAGAATCTACTTGTCTGAGCAACTGGAGGAGGAAGGCCCTCCTGGTCCGGCGTGTTTTGGACCTCGGATCATGAAGGAGCCACCACCACCAGTATCTCAGTTCCAGTTAGGTCGGAACACCAAGCCATACAATGGGAGCACCAAGCCACAAGATTGGCTGACAGATTATGTATCCTCGGTGCACATTGCGGGGGGCAATCGCCGATGGGCGGTCCGGTATCTCCCGCACATGTTGGAAGGTCCAGCTCGGATCTGGCTGAATAATTTGCCGGAGTATAGTATCAACTCCTGGATAGACTTGGAGCTGGCGTTTAACAGCAACTTTGCTAGTACATACAAGAGGCCAAACCGACCTCAGCTCCTGGCGGCATGTAAGCAAGATGATCATGAAACTGACCGAGAATTCTTAACTCGGTGGAGCAATGTTCGGAATTCCTGTGAAGGAGTGGTAGAGGCACAGGCCATTTCCTGGTTTGCAGATGGTTGTCGACATGGCAGCATGCTGTGGCAGAGGCTCCAGAGAGATATGCCGAGATCCCTAGCAGAAACAATCCGGGTTGCAGATTCTTATGCCTGGGTGATCCGATGCAGCCAGCAGCAGAGGCAGGGCACGTAACAGAAGGAGGGAGCCAATAAACAACCGGCTCGGACCAAGGTGTAATGACCGTCAGGAGTTCGGACAGAAGAGGAGGGAGCCGGACTATCCATACACCTCGAACCAAGTTGCAGCGGTGAACCCGGATCAGCCCGGAGCTGGAGGTGTCCAGAGGCCAAAAATCAATGGTCCGGCATTTAGTCCGAACCCGGAGCCACCCATGACCTATGAATCAATGATAGATGGTCCGTGCTGTTACCATACGACCGACCCGCGCAAGCCAGCCAACCATTCAACCCGGCAGTGCAGCTGGAACCGCAGAATCAGAGAAGAAGGGGCAAGGCCGGAGGAATCAGAGCAGGACCACCACCTCAGAGATTTCAGCCGAGGTCCCACCCTAATCTGTCCGGAGCAAATGTTACCCCGATAACCACTGCACCTCTTCCGAGGCCTGCAGCAGCAAGACCCGTGAATGTTGTGAATGTCCGAGGTAACAACAACAATGGTGCCGGACCAAGTCAGCAGTATGAATACCCCGGAAATGACTATAGAGAGGTTCATGCGAGCTATGTGGTCTTTGTGACCGAGCCAACTGACAAGAAGAGCGTGCAGAGGCGTGCCATGGAGGTGAATGCAGTAATGCCGGTGGTGCCGACCTATATGAACTGGTCTGAGCAGGAGATCACTTGGAGCAGAAAGGACACACCTCGGATCATGCCGAGCCCTGGAAAGTATGCCCTGGTGGTAGATCCAACGTTGTGTGGGCCTACCAACAATGTGAGGTTCACCCGAGTTCTGGTGGACAATGGCAGTGCCATCAACATCATGTACCGAGACACAATGGTGAAATTGGGCATATCGCCTAATCAGTTGATGCCAAGCAGTTGTACTTTTCATGGGATTGTGCCTGGCGTTTCCTGTGCACCCATGGGCAAGATATGGGTGGATGTAGCATTTGGAACCAAGGACAATTGCCGAGTTGAGAGTATCGAGTTCGAGGTGGTGGACTTGGAGAGTGCATACCATGCATTGCTTGGAAGGCCGGCTCTGGCCAAGTTCATGATTTCCACCCATGTTGCATACCTGAAGATGAAAATGCCAGGGCCTAATGGGATCATATCCATCTCGGGTGACTACAAGCGAGCCATTCAGTGTGCCTCGGCGGGGTCTAATCTGGCCGAGTCTTTGGTGATCGCAGCTGAGAAGAAGAAGCTGCATCAAGTGGTGGCAATGGCGCAGTCAACACAGCTCGGCCTGTCCGGACTGATGAGCCCGGACTCAACTGCGGCGTTCGAGGTGCCCAAGGAGACCAAGAAGATCCCCATTGACCCGGAGCACCCAGAGCATATGGCCATCATTGGGACCGGGCTGGGCGAGAAATAGGAAGGCGAGCTCTGTCACTTCCTCCGTGAGAATCGGGATATCTTTGCATGGTCGGCTAAGGACCTGCCTGGTGTTCCGAGGGAGTTGGCAGAGCACTCTTTATTTGTTAGGCCAGAGGTGAAACCGGTGAGGCAACCGACCCGTCGTCTCTCAGACGACCGAGACAAGTGGTGCTGGACGAGCTGGCTAAGTTGCTTGCAGCCGGGTTCATTATGGAGGTGCTGCATCCGGACTGGATATCCAATCCGGTCTTGGTGGAAAAGAAGAAAGACGAGCCAGCCGTGGTCAAGGTGTGGCGCATGTGCATTGACTTCACTAACCTCAACAAGGCGTGCCCGAAAGATCCATTTCCATTACCTCGGATTGATCAAGTGATCGATTCCACTGCTGGTTGTGAACTGTTGTCTTTTATCGATGCGTACTCTGGTTTTCACCAGATACCATGAACCCAAAGGATCAAATAAAGACTGCTTTTATTACCCCGTATGGGGCGTATTGCTATCGTGTCATGTGTTTTGGTCTGAGAAATGCCGGGGCAACTTATCAGAGGTGTATGCAGAAATGCCTGCACTCTCAATGGGCAAAAATGTGCAAGTGTATGTCGATGATATTGTCATCAAAACTAAGGAGAAACGTACTCTCCTCGAGGATCTCGAGGAGACATTTGTGAATTTGAGAAAGTATCGGTTGAAGCTTAACCCGGACAAGTGCACCTTTGGTGTCCCGGCTGGAAAGTTGCTCGGATTCCTGGTGTCTAGCCGAGGTATCGAGGTTAACCCGGCCAAGATCCGAGCTATTGAGAGCATGAAGTTACCGAAGTGTTTGAAAGATGTGCAGAAGTTCACAGGGTGCCTAGCCTCGTTGAGCCGATTTGTAGCTCGGCTAGGAGAAAAAGCCTTGCCTTTGTACCAGCTCATGAAGAAAAGTACCGGGTTTACATGGACCCCGCAGGCCGACGTGGCGTTCGGTGAGCTGAAAAAGATGTTGTCCACTGCCCCGGTGTTGGCGTCACCATTGCACAATGAGCCGATGTTACTTTACATTGCGGCCACAAACCGAGTTGTAAGTGTGGCAGTGGTGGTGGAGCGCGAAGAAGGTGGCAGGTCGGTGCAGAGACCGGTGTATTACTTGAGCGAGGTGATCTCTACCTCGAAGCAGAACTACCTCACTACCAGAAGATGACGTATGGTGTCTACCTGGCGGTCAAGAAGTTGAAGCATTATTTCCAGGAGCATCCCATGACGGTGGTGTGCGAAGCTCCAATCTCGGAGATCATCGGGTGCAAAGATGCAACTGGCCGAGTTGCCAAATGGGCGATTGAGGTGTCTCCATATGCACCACATTATGAGAGAAGAGACGCAATTAAATCCCAGGCGTTGCCGGACTTCTTTTGTGATTGGGCCGAGATGCAGTATGAGCCACCCAGGCCGGACTATAATTATTGGAAAATGCATTTTGATGGGTCCAAGACAAAGATCGGGCTGGGGGCTGGAATAGTCCTCACCTCGCCAAAGCGAGATCAGCTGAAGTACGTGCTGCAGATTCATTTCTCAGCATCAAACAATGTGGCGGAGTATGAGGCCTTAATCCATGGCCTCAAGGTGGCAAAGGAGATCGGTATCCGGCGTGTAGAGTGCTTCGGCGATTCCGACCTGGTGGTGCAACAATCTTCTGGAACTTGGGATGCTCTGGATGCCAACATGGCGTTATATCGGTTCCATGTGCAAAAGATATCCGGGTTCTTTGAAGGGTGTGAGTACAGGCATATACCTCGGGCAGAAAATGATGCTGCCGACGTGTTGTCAAAGCTCGGTTCATCGAAAGAGGCAGTACCACCAGGGGTAGCCCTGAATCACTTGAGAACTCCTTCAATCAAACCTTCTCCTGAATCCGAATCTATTTTCATCCCGGCGGAGCAAGAGCCCGGACCTGTTCCAATGGAGGTAGACGTCGGGTGCGTTTGGTCGGACCCGGGGACTGCGTGGCAGAGCTCGGGGACTGCGCACCGAACCTCGGGGACTGCTCATCAAGACTCGGGGACTGGTCGCAGGATGGTGGAGGAAATAATGGAGGAGATTATGGTGGCCGAACCAATGGAGGTGGACGAGGAACTTTTTCCTTTGCACCCAGTGCCGGAGTGGGCGGAGCAAATCATGAAGTTCATAACGGAGGGAAGCATGCCAAGTGACACAACCGAGGCTAGGAGAATTCAAAGGAGGGCCAAGGCGTACACCATCATCAACAAGGAGCTCTATAAAAGAAGCGTAACCGAGGTGTTGCAACGGTGTGTCGAGCCAGCTGAAGGCAAGGAGATGCTTTTGGAGATCCACCAAGGAGAGTGTGGTCATCATTGCAGCACAAGAGCTCTGGTGGCCAAGGTGTTCAGGCATGGGTTCTATTGGCCCACTGCTCTTGCTGATGCAGAGGCCATAGTCCGGAGATGTGAAGGATGCCAAAGGTTTGCCAAGCAAACGCATATGCCAGCCTCGGCGCTCAAAACAATTCCTATCACTTGGCCGTTTGCGGTATGGTGTTTGGATATGGTGGGAGAGTTCAAACCAGCCCGAGGTAACATGACGCACATATTGGTGATGGTGGACAATTCACCAAGTGGATCGAGGTGAAACCAATCCGGAAGTTGGATGGTCATTCAGCAGTGACTTTCTTGAAGGAGATTATTCTGCGATATGGCTACCCCCATAGCATTATCTCGGACAACGGCACAAACTTTGCTGTTGGAGATTTGCTCGGTTTTGCATGAACAAGGGAATCCGGCTGGACATAGCCTCGGTGGCACACCCGGAGTCTAATGGACAAGTGGAAAGATCAAATGCTCTAGTGTTGGCCGGCATCAAGGCTCGGCTCATTGAACCACTGCTGAAAACGCCGGGGTGTTGGATAGATGAGATACCAGCAGTACTGTGGGGTCTAAGGACCACGCCAAATCGATCAACTGGCTATACGCCATTTTTTATGGTCTATGGGGCAGAAGCTATGCTACCCACTGACATCGAGTATGATGCGCCCAGAGTGGCAATGTACACTGAAGCCGAGGCAAAAGAGGCTCGGGAGGATGCAGTAGATCTGCTTGAGGAAGCAAGAGAGTTGGCCTCATCTCGGTCAGCAATATACCAACAAGGTCTCCGACGTTATCATAGCCGGAGTATCAACCCTCGTGTGTTTCACGAGGGAGATTTGGTGCTGAGGTTGGTGCAGCGCAAGAAAGGCCGGCACAAGTTGTCACCTCCATGGGAGGGACCGTTCATTGTGACCCGAGCTCTGCTCAATGATTCTACTATCTAATAGATGCGCAGGAACCAAGGGAAGATGGGCTGGACAACCCCGGATCAGAGGTCAGGCGACCATGGAACGTAGCTCTACTCCGACCTTTCTACTCATGAAAGGCGCAATGTATGTACCTCGGTTAATCCTTAATAAAATGTCGGCACTCCGAGGTTGAAGCTCGGGGACTGCCTCGCTCTTGTGCTTGTGTTTTATTTCTGTTTGTCAGTTTCGTTCATATGCCGAACTATTTTGAACCTCGTCTCAAACTTCAAGTAATGTATGCTGTGTAACTAATCTTGTGACTCGACTGGCATCTGCCTAAATGGTAGTCAAGAGCAAAGATGAAAAAACGTGGGAGACATGAAAATGAACTCGGGGACTCGGTCCAAAAATATAGTTCGGCATGTGTCGTTTACTAACCCCTGTCTTTACCTTTCGTTTATGTCGGATGGTTTTGAAACACACTTCGAGATTTGCTAAGTACTGTATGCTATAAATAACAATCTTGTGACTCGACTGTCGAACGCCTAAATGGTAGACAAGAGCAAAGAATGCCAGATATAGTAAACACGAAAGTGAACTCGGGGACTCGTTCCAAAAGGGTTCGGCATAAATTCTTAGAAAAGCTTGGTTCGGATAGCAAGTTAAAAGTAATGGTAGCAAGCAAACTACTTAAGGTCTGTTACATCTGCACCCGGCATACCGGGGATTTAATGTTTTGCTTAAGATAAATTCAGGCCTCGGAACCAGAGACCTCGGTCGCCGAAGTGGTGGCAGTGGGAGCCTCGGGCGCAGCAACCTCGGGCGCAGGAACAACCTCGGTCGCGGAAGCAACCTCGGTTGTGGGAGTTGTTGCCGGGGTGTCCGTCACGTCGGAGGAAATCACCTCGGTGGCTACAGCTTTGCCGGACTTGCCCTTGGAGTTCGGAGGTTCGTCGAAGCTGAAGTCATCATCAGAGCCTTCAGCCACCTCGGTTGTTTTGCCAGCCTTGCCCTTGGAGCTCTCTGGCTCTTCAAAGTCAATGTCCTCGCCTTCAGAACTTTCTTCACCAGACGCTGCTTCCTCGTCCGAGCTCTCTTCGTCCTCAGAGTAGAGGCGCCCGTCATCAAAGGTCCGGGTGTTTGCGTAACTAGCAAAGCGGTCGGCTGCTGCTTGGCGTTTCGCAATGCCATCCGGGGTGGAGTTCCAAGGAGAGCCCCTGCGCAGGGAGGTAACAGTGTGGATCTCAACATCTCATACCAGGACAGCACGAACACCAGGGCCTTGTCCGCTCCAGCCCGAGCTGACGAGCATCTCCACTCCCGAAGTCTAGCCTCGGCTCCTTTCAGCTTCGTGGCGAGCTCGTCGATGCAAGTGGGAGTCTTGACCTTGGGCCAGAGGGCACGGTGGACCTCGATGGCAGCATCAACAAGTTTAGTTCCAATGGCTCGGAGCGGCCTGATCCGAGCATTAAGGGCGACAAGGTGGTCCTGGATGTCCCAGCTGTCGCTGAGAGTTTCTGTCTCAGCCCTCTTTGCCCGAGCTGCTTGAACTTCGCGGATAGCCTTGTCCTTGGAGTGCTCGAAGTTCTCTGAAGAGGACAAAAAGGCTGTCGCTGAAATAAGGCATACGGTGGCACGGGATGTAGGTCGGCAGAAAATAAGGAAAAGGTGAGAAGGAACTTACTGTCCATTTGATGATTAATCCGAGCGAGCTCGGACAACCAGCTTTTCGAGATAGCTCGGAGGGCGGTAAGTTCGGCTTCGGCCGAGGTGGCACGGCTCTCCAGGGTCTTGGCAAGATTTTGCTGCTGTTCGGCGGCCTGGTCCTTAACCTTCATAGCGTCCTCCACAGCAGTCTTGGCTTCATTAGCCCGGTTCAGCTCTTGTTGCAGCCGAGCTATTTCATCCTCGGCTGTCTTCAACTTGGAGGCGTAATCCTTGTCGCTCTGCTCCTTAGCGGATAGAAGAGTCCGGTGAGACTTCTTCAGCCTGTTGTGATCCAGCAGGAGGTTCTTGAAGACCTTTGTCCGAGCATTGTTGCATTCCTGAAAAAATAGAGAGATCAGTTCGGATAAATCCGAGGTATTTCTAGCACCCGAGGCCCAATTGAGTCCCGGGGACTTGGCATTGGCCTCGGGGACTCAGCATGGGAGAAATGACAAGTTTTTGAGATTCAAGCCGAGCAATTTTAACTCGGTGGAGTGTCAATTGCTCAACCCGAATCTCGGGGACTGGGAATAGTGTATGTTTGTCATTTGATTTCAAAGGAAGAAAGAGAGCTGTGTAAAGAAACTTACCGAGGCCTTCTTGCTGCAATCAAGGACTGCAGTCTGCATGTTATAGATAGATTGGAGCACGGCGCTGGGTCCAACTTGATGCTCAGAGCTCGGGTTGGAGGAGACCTCGACAGTGTCAGCCGAGTTCCAGTCCATGTCATAGTGCTTCTCCGAGCCTAGGCTGTTCCCGCTCTTGGTCCGGAGTTGCCCGACCTCCCAGCTGCTGATGTCCGGCTGGGTAGTAGCGAATAAAGCTCGGGAGGTGGCGACCTGAGAGCTCGAGGGCGCGGCCTTGGTCAAGGTGGACCTCGGCGCAGAAGCGGGAACATGCGGCACCAGTTGGGTGCTCGCAGTCAAGGGGCCTGATGACGGTGGCGGCATCGGAGTTTGCTGTGGCTGTTTGGGGGGCTCAACGTTTTGAGCTGAATCTTTCTGCTGCTGCTGGAGCTTTTGCTTCTGCAGTTGTTGTTGTTGTTTCTTCTTTTGCTGCTGTTGCTGCTGGTTGCGCGCAGCTTGAGACTTGGGGGACAGCCGAGGCTCCTGCACGGCTTTAACCGGAGTCTTGGCGCGATCTGTCTCCGCATCCTTCTGAGGAGGCGGAGGAGTCTGATCTCGGCGGGGAGCAGAGTGCCCCAGGCCGGAGTCAGAGCTCGGCGGTGGAAGTTCGGCGGAGGAGACGCGCGTAGGGAGGAGATGGTCTTCTCCGGGCTGGTGAGGTCAATGGACGGTCCTGGAGGAGAGGCTCTGGCGGGGCTGCCGAGGTTAACCTCGACCTCGGTTGTCTGGGCTTCAACCACTGGAGGCAGTGGTGAGTGTATCGAGCTATGGCTCTGTTTGACCTGCCGAGCCGGGCTAGACGAAAGAGAAAGATTAAGTTAGAGTGTAAAAAGCTTAACCTTGGAGCAGCGTGAGAAGTAAGGAGGAGCAAAGGTCACTTACGCATCTTCCTCCACGGGACCTCGTTTCTTGCGCCGCGCCGAGGTCTTCTTGGCACGCTTGGCTTTGGGCGCTGCAGTCTCCGAGGTCTTGGAAGCCTCGGCATCCGAGGTACCAGGTCCTGGGCGCTTCCGGGAAGCTGCAGACGCTGGATGAAAGTTCTTATATGTTGGAGGAGCATATGAAATGGGAATAACGTTGACAGGTTCCAGAATTTGGCAATCGTCATCGTCATCATCGTCGTCAGACCAGTCTCTGATGGAACTGGGAACTTGTTTCTTACCCGGGTTGGAGGAGCCAGTCTTTGGGGCGGACCTCGGAACGGCCTTAGGGATCGGAAGGTGATCCTCGTTGTCCGGGTCTTCAGTCTCTGAACCTTCCAGGGCGAGGCGGGCAGGAGCCCAGTTCGACGGCTCCGGGCCGTCCTCGATCAGCTGCCGGGCGAACCGCTGCAGGAGTGGCAAAAAAGAATTGAGTTAAGAAGCAACCGAGGTGTGCAAGACCGGAGCGTAAGCTCGGAAATTTAGTAAGTACTCACTTGCTCCGGAAGATTTTCTCTGTTGTGAGGCTCCACGCCCCATGTCCACTCCTCGTCCATCTCAGTCTGGGCAACGGCTTTGACCCGGCGCCAAACTGAGGCCTTGGAGAGCGCCTTGCTGCTGATCCGAGTAGGATCGAGTAGACCTTCCATATGGCAGATCTTATGGGCTCGTTGTTGAAGGGGGCTGACTCTTCGATCCACAAAAGTCCGGAGGATGTCATCGGAACCCCACCCTCTTTTCTTGAGATCCAGCATGTATTCATGGATCTCTTGAACCTCGGCGTAGGCGTCCTCCGGGTTGAAATCCCAATTGAGTTGTGCAGTGGGAGGGCCGAGCTGGAAGTCCGGGAGGTTGATGAGGTCGACAGTACCGGGGTTCCTCACATAGAAAAAGGATCGATTCCACTTCTTGCAGCTCTCCAGGCCTTTGATCCGTGGGAACTCGGAGCCCAGCCGGGGTGAGATAGCGGCCGCACCACAGGCAGTCATATCCTTGTTCACGACCTCCTTGTTGGGGATGCTCTGTTTCTTCAGCTGGAAGTACTTGGCCCAGCCCTCAACGCTCGGCCAGAGGCCGAGATATCCTTCAGAGAAAGCTGCGTAGCACGACAGCTGTAGTATGGAGTTAGCTGGGAGGTGGTGCGGCTGCAAGCCGAAGAACTTCAGAAATTCTCGAAAGAACTTGCTGGCCGGAAGTCCGAATCCGCGCTCGAAGTGAGAGACAAACACCACTTTCTCGCCGGGGTTGGCGATCGGTTCGCCGTCCCCAGTGTGAAGCCGATACAGCAGTTCGGCTGGGATTCGATGAGTTTCTTTGAGCCATTTGATATCGTCGTCGGTGACGTCCGAGCCATCCCATCCACCTCTCTCGCTGGCAATTGCCGACATGTTGGCACTTTCCTGCAGAAAAGGGAGGTTCAACCGGGGTAAGTACCTCGGACAGAAGGTTCACCGGGGTAAGTACCTCGGACAGTTCAGGATAGCCGGGGTAAAATACCTCGGATCAGTCAAAACAGCCGAGCTAAAGAGTTTTAGGCGGGAAACATGTTTCTACCGTGGCGAGATGCTAGCAAAGATCTACCGTGAGCAAAAAGGGAAATAAAATCAAGTTCATCCAGGGGCAAAACTGAAAGGGCAGTGCTACGGATGCATCTGGTACAAGTCTAGAGGAGATCTAAAAATGGCTAAGAGAGTGCAAAGATAGAGCATCGGGTTCCTCAAGTTCATCATATTCATCCAGATCCTCGAGTTCATCGAAGGATGAACCTGTTCATGGCTATGGCAACGGAGGGGAGATAAGGAACTCACCGGTGAGGTACTTGAGGATCGGGGAAAGATCGACGATGGAGTGGCGGCGCAAGGCGCGGTGCGCGTTTCCGGCGAGATTCTTCGAGACGGCGAGGTTGCAGCGGCGAGTGCTCGACGGCGGCGATGGAGACAGAGGGCACGGTGCAGTGGGCGCGGAGCAATGGGCGATGGAGGAAGAAGACGGTGAAGTTACCCGTGGGGCCCTATTTATAGCCGCGTGCGGTAACTGCACGCATTAACTGCGCCACTACCGCGCGGTTATCGGGAAGGCGCGGGATCGTGTGCGGGTGGGCGCACGGTTACGCGGTTGGTGGCCGCACGATCGGCCACATCGTGGGCCGCAGAGTGGCAACCGCCCACCTCGGATTTCCTGTGCTGGTCAGCGCGAGAATCGAGGGGTCGGGGGCGGTCAAGTTGGTCAAGTACTTGAGTGCGCAGGTGCGCTGTTCGGTGGGTCCGGCTGACGAGGGCGCGTGTGGTCAGGACCTGTCTTTCAGAGGTCCGGATTCCGAAGCCCGGGCAGAGATTCTTCGCCACGTGCCTCGGAAAATCTTGAGGCAAGATTGTGCTGAGTCAGATAGCTCGGAGATTCAGTTTGCATATCTACCTCGGATTAGATGGTGGTATGTGGGAGTACCTCGGCGGAACTATGTTTGAGGTCGGTTTTAGAGGTGGTGCCTTGCTTGTTTTGAACCTGCTACGGCCCTCCATCCGAGGTCGTAGGACCGCACCAGCTTCGGGGACTAATGTCGGGGGAGTATCCCCGGGTAGGGTCAAGGCTTGGCATAAGTGGAGTTCGAAGGTGTGCCGAGGTACGGAAAGGGCCGACCTGTTTGGGCCTGGGAATGTCCGAGCTTCATCTTGACCTGGAGATACAGGCCGACCTATCTTGGCCCAGAGGGGTCCGAGTATACTGTTGGCCAGGGCCGAGGTTCACTGTCCGAGCTATGTTCAGCCGACCTAACTACCTCAGTGCAGTGGTTTGTGTTGTGAGAGCAGGAGAAGCTGTGGGGAGGAAGTAAGATCCGACCTGGTAAAAGATATTAAGCGCAAGACCCGAGGTACGGAGCCCGTCACATCCGTGCCGAGCTAACCGAGGTGATGGGCTGTAGGTCGGGCAGGAGTCAATGCTCCTGTCACTTCCAGCCGGGTACAAGAGCGCCTGACACGGGAGCGTCTGTCAAGGAGCCTGGCAGAGGCGTGCTCCGGGTTCGGCGGGCCTGCACGTCTCTGACCGCTGACCACGCGGGATCTCGGAAAAGGCTACGAGGTAGCTCTGCCAGGCCACGTCCTGTCTCGGTCAGAGGGGACATGCTAGTTCTGCCGTTAGGCTACAGGAGATGGGCAAGCCACGTCTTGTCCCTGACCGAGGTACGGTGGTACGGTGGTGACCGTTGCAGAGGCATGGCAACAGTGTTCGGCGAGGGGCACAATGGTAACCCGGCTGGCCTATATAGTGGGCTTCACCCCCCTCCTGCTAGAGAGATCTCCCCCCCACACTGGAACTAGTTGATCAAGAGAGAAAGAAAGAAAGAAGAGAGGAAGCTCGGAACACCCCGGAAACACCTCGGATTCAGCTTGGAGTGCCTTCTTCCTCCCGTTTAGCTTCATCTTTACCTCAAGTTCTCACCATTGTAGCATCATACAGCTCGAGGAGCAGCTTGTACTTGTCACTTTGAGCTATACACTGAGTAGGATAGTGCTGCAGTAGGGGTGTTACCTCCACAAGAGGGCCCCGAAGCAGGGTACATCGTGGTGTGCTTTGTGTTCTTGCTTTCTTGGTTCTTCGTTCGTGTTCTTGCGTGTGCACTTCTTGAGTGCATAAACCCTCCCCGGATTCCCCCAACGACCATTCGGCCCCATCTTAGCCATACCTATGGCATCTGCCGTGATCCCACCACGACAGGGACTGAATTTGGTAACCATGGTTGGAGATGCTCTAAGCATCATGCACTTCTCATTTGCAAACACTAGGTTTCTTACCTTCATCTATCGGTTGCCACCACGGTCAATTCACAAGGTGGAGTTGCGTGGTTACTTCCGGTAACAGAATTTATTGTCCTGACGACAGATGAGATTTCCATGTTTAAAGTTCTAGGAAGCGTGTATCATAACACATGAAAAAACACATATCCACTTTACTCAAAGGTCGCACTTTTATACCCATTGGCAACTGTAAGAATTTGTGTCTTGCAACATTTTATTTGTACACTACATTCTTTGAAATTAAACTTCATGTGAAAGTATCATGAAAATAACAGGAAACTAATCATGTGGAATTGTACTTAAGGAAATATACTTAAGTAAGCCGGTACGTCTATACTGGAACACAGTGTATGTGAATATGCTGGAATTATAGCCGAAACAGTATAGAGTGGAAAGCCAGTTTGTTCATATGTTGGCTATATGAATTGATTAAAGCCTGCGAATTTGCATTATTCAAATTCGGCACGTGACTCACACACGTGTGCTCGTGGGACTAATTGCAGATTGAAACTCCTAGATGGTTACTGATGATCGTGATTGGTTTGGTTAACCTGGAGTTTCTAGAATAAATATCTGTGGAATTACGGTTTAAATAAAACCGGAATTAGCACTATATAAAGGTCCCTAACCCCTAGCCTCAAATTGATCATTGTGAGCGGCACCACGGAAAAGGATCGAATAATAGGGGTTAGACCGAATTAGTGCTACACCTAACATTGGTATCATACCCGATGGTTCGTCGCCACCGGTAACCTTCGTCCGCTGTGCAAATCTGCCGTCTGCCGCCGGCCATCGTCTAGAGATGAAAAGATCTCCTGCGCACTGACTTCCGCCGACAGGAACGACTCGATCCATCGCCGACCTTGCGGCCGGCATCGGCTGCAAAATTCTCGTCACCGCCGTCGTAACACCTAATCCGCTGCCCACTCCGTCGCCGCTCAGAAGTCTCGCGGCGCGCCTCCGATCGTCCACGGACGGAAAGACGTATGGCTGTGCCTTGTGATCCTGTCGCGTAGAGATCTCGTCGAGATCGGAACGGAATCGGAATCAGAATCGTGGTCGCGCTCAGATTGTTGGTCAAAGACGCGAGCACATAGAGATCAATCTTCGTCTTGGAGTCGTATGAGGAACTTGACGGCCAGCTTGGGGAAGAAGGCCCCCACGGAAGTTTCTGCGATGCATCCCTTCGTATCTTCGATATGCACCGCGTTCGCCGATGGATTGTGCTGCTCGAACTATGTCGAGCTTGCATCACCGCCATCGGTTCTCATGCGATGTGCTCCCTGGTCGCTGCGCCGCTGCGAGGATAAGGACACACGATGGGAATCAAGCAGCCTGCTGTAGCAAGATGCAGAGCTCTGGTCTGGACTCCAGTAGACTAGTCAGTTCTGCCTGCAAGTGGATGGTCGATCCCAGCAAAGCAAAGCACAAAACTAGCGGGGTCACAAATTCTTTGGGGGGCACACACTGATTAAGGAAGACGAGTACTACTTGCTTTGCTGCTGGTATATTTGCGGCAGCAGATGCAAGGAATTAATTCTCTACGCATCTACAACGACAAGCTCTCATCCGTTTCTCCTTGGAGTAAACCGACCGGTAACTTGTTTTTCTTCGATGGTATTAAATATTGTTTACTCTGGGCTATTTAGAACCTGTACACTGGTGGTTTTACTTACACGGTTTGGAAGGGAAAATTATGCATCTATTTTCATGTGCAAGTATTGATTATGTTGTTGATATGTCCAAACCGGAAAAGCCAGAGGAATGGGAAAATTATGAAATATGGACTAAGGAAAATATACTAGTTCACATAGTTATATCAATATCTGACACTTTAGTTGTTGAATATGAGAGTGCACATATTACGTGGAATATTATGCGTAATCTGGAAAGGGCTATGAATATATATTATTTTTTAATTGGCTTATCTTTTGCTGGGTATTATTTGGTTCCGGAGGAAATTGGAACACACTCCAAGAAAATTGTATGATAATCTTTGTTGGATGGATTTTTATATATTGATTGATTTTAATTGCTACGGGATTGATCTTGCCCCGGAATATATTTGGAACTTGTCGGAATACAATGGAACCTATTGGAGTACATACAAATTTGCTGGAATTTTCCGGTGTAACAATGAAGAGAAGGCATGAAGCATGTTTATAATGAAATTGGCATCACTTATTTGTGGAGGAATATGTGGAGCACTCCATGGAAAAGGAAATCGATATTTACTCAACGGTATGTCCAATATTATTATTTGCACTAAATATTTGTTTATGACTTCTCCATATTTTTGTCGTTGGCTATACATCATAATCTGATGGAATACACTAGAAAATTTCTTGACATGTGAACAATTCCAAAGGAACAATAGAAAAATATAAGTGGCCATAAGTAGGCACTGATGATAAATTATATATGTACTTTGGAATTGGAAATTATGTAATCCAACTCTGTTTATGGAGGAAAATTATTATGTTTTATATTCAATTACGACGAGAAGGAATTTAATTTATACTTCTCGATCGGAATTTGTTGGATATGTATGCTATTTGGAGAAGGAAGAGTGGAATTATTGCTCAACGAAAAAGTTAGTGCATTACTGGATTTTAACACAATGGTCTCATTTATGTTGATACCCATTGGAAGATTGGTTACCAAAATCGTTTATTTGGTGAGGATAACTCCATATGGAGGAATACTAATAATAAGAAAGCATGCTCGGAATTTATTGTTGATGGTATTTACGACTAATAATATCGGACACTGAAGTGGAAAATCAGTTCGTCAAAGGAATTAAAAGTTTGAAAACTGATTGGTGGGGGAAGTACACTTCAGGAATTATAATAAAACTAGTGTAATGAGCATGGAATTATTCACCGTTGTCTTATGTCATATACTCCATGGTTGAATGGAGGAATATTAATCT
Source organism: Poa pratensis (assembly GCA_947311845.1). Lineage (NCBI taxonomy): Eukaryota > Viridiplantae > Streptophyta > Magnoliopsida > Poales > Poaceae > Poa > Poa pratensis. The sequence goes on from CAMZMU010000121.1 coordinate 19,108,598, forward strand.
TGGTTATTTCCTTGGTTATGTGGAAAAACATTACATACTACTATGTGTTCAGTAAGACATTATTTATCACAGTCACTGTTTATATTTTGTGAACTGGAATGGAAGTGTTCTATATATATTTGGTTAGTATGGAATTGGGAAGATTATTTACTACAGAGAACACCAACCCTTTATTTTAATGTACATATTCCAGTGGATCAAATGGTATTTTGTTTTTGATCCGGGAATAGAAAAATTGGTGGAAAGTAGGAATTTGGTATTTTGTGATGAAGGGTGTATTTACTGTCACACCGGAATATCATATGAATAAACTCAAAGTAAACTCCCAACACTAACATGTTTAGGAAAAGTGGGAGGAATTAACATGTACCATCATATTTTGGCTATAATTGTCCTTTTTTTTTTGGGAAGTCACTCTATGTTTTAGAGGAACATGTAAACGGTTAAAATTGTTACTATTATAAACTATGGGTGGAAGTATTGCGGAAAGGAATAAACTCAATGGAGAGGAATACAAGTTTGGGAATTTATTATTTTACCGAATAACCGCAAGCCTATAGGTTGTAAATGTATTTATTTAGAGGAAGTTGTTGTTGTTTAAGTTTTACACAAAGGAAATATTTATACTTTGTGGAAACTCTGGAATTTAGAGGAAGTTGTTGTTGTTTAATTCTTTACACAAAGAAAATATTTATACTTTGTGGAAACTCTGAAATTTAGAGGAATGTGTTGTTGTTTTATTCTTTACACAATGGAATTAATTATACATTGTGGAAACTCTAAAATTTAGAGGAAGTGGGAATAAAGATATGGTTTGCTAACTGATTAGGTTCATTCATGTTCTTGGAACAAGCTTCACATCAATGGTATATCAGGTCATACGGTTTTATTACTGATGGAAGATATTCATATACAAAGGTTAGTGTGAATTGTTTTTGTGTTATCATTATATGTGCTACATATGTTCTTATTGATTTTAAAAATATCACATTGATGTAAGTGAAAGCTTGGTTTGGTTCTAACTTTCTTATGAAAGGAATGTTCAAAGCTTCCTGCGTTTTGGGCGTGGAATTACATAGTGAATGTTTTGATATATTTTTCTATGGAAAACTGCAAACCTGTCAAATACCTTTGGTAAAGGGAATGATACTCTGCGAGGAATTATACTTTAACTCGTGAGGAAAAAAGTAATAGTAATTGTCATACCACTATTATTGTGGGACATTATTTGTGCGACCTGAACATAGCCATTCCGCTATAATTGTTGCTTTTGATTAGCATGGAAAATGATTTGCTGGAATTATTAGCAAATGGAATATGAATCTTGGAAAGATAGATGCAATCAAATAAAAGACTTGTTGCTCAATGCCAAGGAAACGTGGATTATTCATTTTTTGGCGATCTCAACCTTCAACCGCGTGGATATATTGACGCTACTTTCGAAAAGAGGATCTCGCTAAAAGGTAAAAAAAAATTATGTTATATATTAATATCTACTTTTGTAGGTCTTTATGGCGTACAAAGGAAACATGATTTAGATACTCGTTATTTACGAAATATGAATACTTCAATGCATCTCAAGCATTGAAGGAAGGTCTATGGTTAAGGAATTTTCTTCGTAAACTTAAGGTCGCGGAAAGACACATCATAACCTGTTACTTTGTGATAATATGAGTGCTAAAGTCACAAAGTTTATATGCAACATGAATACACTGAAGGAAGGAATTATTTTATAACCATGCTAATTGTGTGGGAATTCACTTGTTGAAATAAAATGTTTTCAGTCAAGTGGGAGATGTAGGAATTTGTGTCTTGCAACATTTTATTTGTACACTACATTCTTTGGAATTAAACTTCATGTGGAAGTATCATGAAAATAACAGGGAACTAATGATATGGAATTGTACTTAAGGAAATATACTTAAGTAAGCCGGTACGTCTATACTGGAACACAGTGTATGTGAATATGCTGGAATTATACCCGGGACAGTATAGAGTGGAAAGCCAGGTTGTTCATATGTTGGCTATATGAATTGATTAAAGCCTGCGAATTTGCATTATTCAAATTCGGCACGTGACTCACACACGTGTGCTCGTGGGACTAATTGCAGATTGAAACTTCTAGATGGTTACTGATGATCGTGATTGGTTTGGTTAACCTGGAGTTTCTGGAATAAATATCTGTGGAATTACGGTTTAAATAAAACCGGAATTAGCACTATATAAAGGTCCCTAACCCCTAGCCTCAAATTGATCATTGTGAGCGGCACCACGGAAAAGGATCGAGGAATAGGGGTTAGACCGAATTAGTGCTAAACCTAACAGCAACCATTTTCCGTCAATTGTTTCACCATTTGTAAGGTGGATCAAAATATTTTTTTCGAGAGGTTTGAACATAGAGTTGTCACAGACTTGCCATTTTAATTTTCATATGGTGTCGATGGTAGGGATGAAAGCAGAGGAGAAAGCTCCCAACTTTTCCGTGAAGGAAACAAAGAGGAAATACATATGGAAATGGATTTTTGTGAAATATAAATGGAAAGGAATTTTTTTAGCGGAACCATTACACATTTTAGGGTAGAATAGACATGGAAACATAATTAGTGTGCCTATCAATATTGTATTTGGCCCATTAAAATATGCCCTCGCCAATCTCTACGAAACAAACCTAATATAACAGAGTTAGGGTGCATATCAATACTGAAATTCCAATTTAGTGTGCCTATCAATATTGTATTTGGCCCATTTGATGGCTTGAGTGACCAAAAATGCAAACTTTGCACAACGGTCAAGAACAATATTACACCTCCTTTCAGAAAGGAATGCTCGTAGCTTAAGCGGCTCAGTTCATTTTTGTAAAAAAATCTTGGTTAACCCCATCTTATCATGTGCATGGTTGAAGGGCACTTGTATTTATTGAGCATGCCATTTGCTAATAACACCCAACAATATTCCTGGTAGCTCCTATGCATACACGCACACTCTGCCCAAGTCTCCAAACTAAACTAGTTTATCCTTCTGGAACATTTTTTTCCGAAATGGAGATTGATATCATTCTGGAACTGAAAAGAAGTAAGCTAAACTCCTAGAGACAATATAAGACATTTGATGTTTGTGACCTTCATATTTTTATACGGGCAGTGAATACATTTTTTTTAGATAAGGGGGTGCAGTGAATACATCCAATTCGATGTGACCTGAATGCATGTTGGCACCAAGGTTATCGTTGCCTTCAGTGCACGGGATTTGGTAACATAAACATCGTCAACAAGTTTTCCACCAACAATCATTACCACCGCTCCATACCTGCGATAACTACTTGAGAGTCAAACAAACAACATCATATTACATGCATGCAGAGTTGCAGACTCCATCGGTCCTAGAGAACTTGCCTGTGGTAAGATGGTTAGAGGGTGGTTGTACCCCTAACCCACCAGAGTTCAAACCACAGGTTTGGCACTGGTTTCTCATTTAGGTGGAATATTCTTCAGTGCGAGGCGACGTTCCCGTCGACAACGAGGCGCCTGTGGTGACTTCGCCAATCTCAAGACCCGACCGTCCGCTCAGTCTTTCGGAGGTTCTCATAAGGGTAGGGTGTGTATATGTGCGTTCATAGGGGTGAGTGTGTGCACGTGTATGTGAGCGTCTGCGTTGTACTGTGTTTCGCAAAAAAAAAAGACTCCATCGGTCCTAGCTAGATTGGGAAAACAAGTTTAGCTATATGTACTCTGATATATATCATACTGGTCATCTAACATGGACCAACAACCAAACACTGGGTCGAGATTGGAGGGAGTGCTTCACAAGTTCAAACTGCTCAGCAGCTGATCAAGGTATTTTCATTTGTTCTCCTAGATTGCATCAGTTTTCACGTGTATTCATCATCTGCATTTAGGCGTAAAGTACATGAGATGTGGTGAGGATCTGTTTCTAGTCTTGTTATCATATTGTCACCATCATAAATTTAGCAATATACCTGAAATGGCAAGTACTTGTTGTATTAGATTGAACGTATCTAGTATCTACACGAGTGCACGATTGCATCCATAGTGGTCATTTGATTCTTGTTATATATAGGATGTTCGATTTACACTTGAAATGTGCACGGAAGATGTTGCACAAATTGAAGAGGAATGTCCTTATCATGGCTGCTTGATACTTAAATCTTCGTTTTGGTCGATATATATGCTTATTTTGAGAGGTTGAAATTACAATTTCAGAAGCTACACACCGCCACTGTAGTCGTCAAATTCTACTCCCTCCGTATCAAATGCATCTAGACAAGACTTTGTGCATGTTGGGCCCAAATGCATCTAGACATGTTTCTGTCATGTACAAGAAAGGCATATTATCATATACTAGCATAATGCCCGTGCGTTGCTACGGGAAACGGGTGAGGAGTCTTCACTGCGTTGCAGCAAGTGTTAAAGTTTCTCCCCATCTTTTAAGATGGCATATCATACTAAATATGTCTAGGCTATCCATGGATAAATCTGTAAATGATCGATAATAATTTTTTAATTGATAATGGGATGATAAAAATGAGGTAGAGTTATACCTTTTAAATGACAATACGTAATATGAACAATGATTTTTGAATTATATCTTTGAAGTTCTCGCGATAGTAGTTATCACCTCCACACAAAAATATTTACACCGAAGTTATAATCTACAAAGCATAATTCGATACATATATTTTACTAATGAATACTGAATAGCCGAGAATCTCCACGGTTTAGATCAAGCTTCTACAAACAGCAAAAATAAACTCTTACAATGGTAGGATTGAAGTAAAAAAATATAAGGTAGATCGTAGATCATTATTGGCTACAGACTGAACCTAGATTAACGTAACTTAATTATGTGGGCTGCTAGTAGAAGTGTGAAGTCTACACCATCACATAATACTGAATCATCTTGATTTCCAACATCTCAAGCATACCAATATACCAGCACCAAGGAGGAAATGACTAACCTGACTGACCTTTGCATCTGTACCATCAGCTTGATGGATGGATTATTTGCTTGGGACGATAAACAGATCCATTGTACTGCATGCCTTTCGCTAGCTAACACCTGGGATAGTCATGGGCCTGCCTACACGGAGTGACCATGACACGAGCTGCTGCTGCTCCGTTTCCAATTCCCTACAAGCGCGCATGGGTCAAGCGGACAGGTTTAGCGCGGAGGCGGCGGACCAGAGGAGCAGTGGCGCGGACGCGCTGGTCTGGAATAGCGCCGTGACGAAAGAAAATCCGGGCGCCGGGGCGGCAGGCCATGATAGCCGGAATCTCTCTCCTCCCACGACCCCCGAGCTCGCCGACTCCTTGCGCGGCTCCCCTTTAGCCCGCTGGACTCCCTCCTCCGAGACACACTGGGCTCGCCGGACTCCCTCTTCCTCACAGTTGTTCTCGAACGCGACCAAGCGACCCTCCAGCGCCGCAGGAGTAGTGCCTTGTTGAACCAATCCGGAATCGGACGCAGCTAGCAGCCGGAATTGGATGCAGCGAACAGCCGGAACCAGAACGCTGCCCCTAATCCTTCCTGGTCAGCTACTCCAAGCTGGAAACCGGTCGTGCTAAGCCGGAGCCGCAGAAAAAGGTTTGGCAATTTAGTCGAATTGACGATGGGGTTTAGGTGAGCTTACCAATAAAGAGGTAGCGGTGGTCGCGAACTCGTGGTCCGGGATTGAGGGCGAGAGCAGCATGAGCACGATCAAGATGGCCACCGCCGCCGCCCACTTCTTGCGTGGGGGAGAGGCGATTCTGTCCCCGACGGGGTACGCGTGAGTTGGCCCGCGGGGAAGAGGAAGGGATGCGTCTGTGGAGAGGAGACAGGCGGGGCGGTTCCCGTGGTCGTGGGAAAGATACGGGGCATGAACCGTTTTTTTGTCACTTACCGATGGCAGGGGTGGGTAAAATCTCATAACACACAGGGGTAAATTTGGAAATTATAAAAACGGACCATCACCTCCTCAAGCCGTATTATATAGTAGAGATTATAACGTAGTGTCCTATTTTCTGTCATGTATTTGTCAATTGCATCTTCTCAGAAGTCTCATGTCTTCCTATTAATTTATGATCACCCCCATCTTTCCCTTGCAGAATTTCATGGCCGAAGCTTCTCCCCAAGTTCCGCCACCAGGTCCGGCTCCCTCCCAACCACTTGACTCGACCTATAACCCTTACCCGCAGTATGGAGGAGGACCGTCCTATGGATCCCCTCCAGGCACCGGAGGTCCTGCCCCTCATAATGGAGGAAGCTATGGTGCTCACTACCCGCCCAACTATGAATACTAGTTGGCCCAAAACACTCTAGTAGGGTTTTAGAGATGGACTCGGTTTTGTTGTTTGGCCTGTTAATCTGTTGAGAATGTGGGAGGATATTAGGATTTCTGAACTTCTGGTGGTGTAAACTCTTTTCTGACGTTCAGTGGCAACTGTTGTCTGATACGTTTGTTTGGTTACTCCTTTTGTGCTGTAAACTTCTTTCGTTCTCTAGCTAATCCTGTTTCCGCATTGCTGGAATGGTAGCAAGAAACAGTAAAATCAAGTCGAATATTACTGTGATTAACTTAAGTTTATGGTGGCGAGGGCGAGCCCCTCCTATTGTTTTGGCGTAAAGCTGCTGCAATGGCTCAATGATGACATGCAGACCAGTACTGACTCGACCTTTCTCTCTACCAAGTGTGCTAGCGTCAGCTGGTGGCACATTTTCTAGCACATTCAAGGTGCGGCTCTCCACATCCATGAGTGAAAATCAGTGTCATGGCGGGAGATCCAATAGCTAACTGATCTTTTATAGCAGCCATTTTCAGTTTGTCCACCCAGCTTAGTCTGAAGCAACACGGAACTTAAAAAACCCATCAACAACCAAAGCTTTCCAATCTACTAGTTTATTATTACAGCACCGTGGTGGTCTGAGGGTCTTCTTTCAGCCTGTGTCGTCTACACTGACCGCTTTGATATCTCATATTGGTGGCCAAAACTTCACCGGTGCCTCCCATGCCCACACCGTGCACCGCTCTCGTTCTCATCTCACCTTTACTGGTTGATGTCCTTCACCTTCCTCCGGATTAGTATGCCTACAAGTGTTATATAGAGGCACGCCACACCGACATCACAACTTTTTCACCACGCGGTCGTTAATGCACTACAAGAGCTACTTGTTATAAGATGGCGAGCAAGCTGTTGCCCACATTAAGGTGGACGGAAACATTGAGTTGGTAAGCCACGTTAACATTTACACTCAAATACTCCCTCCGATCCATATTAATGGTCTCAACATTGTCTAGATACGGATGCATCTAGTCTAAACGCTTAACTAGATACATCCGTATCTAGATAAAGTTGAGTCCATTAATATGGATCGGAGGTTGTACTAAAATATGGTGTCGGGACAATGCATTGTACATCCAACTATTTCTTCTTTCTCTCTCGTGGACAACCATACCAATTGAACCAAACACGGAGCAAGAAGTAATAAATCACGTATCTAGCCAGCGCTAAAGTCGGGTGATGTATGGTGTCCTGGATATCGTCACCAAGTATGTTGTGTTTTATGTGCGAAATATCTAATGCACCACACTCTTTTCCTCCACGAGTGTTTTGTGTCCCGGATAAATCACGTATCTAGTCAGCGATCAAGGTAAGCGTTGTTGGAGTTGTTCTATGTACAATTATCACGTCTAACATTTCCAAATCTGAGCAGATGTTCAAACAAGATTGCCGTGTTTCAGTTTCGCTCCTTACCGAAAATCGTTAATTTCAGAATTTAGTACAAATTTCGCTTAAAGGTTTTCTCTGACTAATGCACCCGAAAACCAATGACCACATATCAATTGCAATGACAATCAATCTAACCACTGATCAAATTCTGATCGATTTCCTGTGGCTAGGTAGGTGCTAAATGTTAATCAGTAGGGGAAATAACATAGGGTCAAGTTGATGTGGGTTTATTTGTTGTGGTACATGAGATTTGTGGCAAGGTGTTATTCGGGGCAAGGACGGAAAATATAGTTGCATTTCTTCGTGAAACACACTAGGTGATGTATGAGAGAAACATCAGTTTGTGTTTCTTACCTTCACGTATCAGTTGCCACCACGGTTTGGGTCACGTATCAGAACTGCACTGAAGTAAACTAGATTCCTAGAGGCAATGACATAACACATTTGCTGTTTGCGACACCCTACCTGTGTAAATATGCATCCACAAAGTGCAAACCATCGTCCTCCATAAGTTGAATGAACGAGAGCCATCACTCCTATCAATCACTTGCACATGCATACACTTGGCAGTAAAAACATTCTGTTCAATGTAATCTGAATGCATGCTCGCCTTCAGTGCACATGATTTAGTAACATATACATTTTCACCTATTCACCACCAAATCTTTATCACCGTGTGGAGGATCGCGAAAGGCCTCCTCCTCTCGTAGGGTTCCTCCCCTAGCGCCGCCGCCGCCAGTCCCCTCCCGCCGGAGTTCCCCTCACCTTCCTCCCTCCCTCCCTCCCTCCAACTCCCTCCCGGGTCGCTCCCTCCCGAGCGGCTCCGGAGGGCCCTCCACCCTCCAAGACCTAGGCCGCACTCACCTCCTGCCCCCTGGCCGCCGCCGCTGTCCTCGCCGGCAGTGGTAGCGGCACCCTCCGCGTCAAGGGCGTCGGTTGGGATGGCGAGGTGCGGCTCGCTGGTGATCCTTGGGAGATGGTGGATCGCCGGTGGCAGCTCAGGGCGGCACGGCTGATTCAGGCCGGTGCTTGAGGCCCTCCTACGGCGTGGCATTGAGGAGGAGGAGGCGGTGTGCCCCCAGCGCGTCTTTGGCGTGCCTGGCGGCAAGCTGGGTCGTCTGGTCGAGATCTCGCCTGTGAGGCCCGATTTGACCAGATGGATTCAGCCACGGCCGGGGCGGCGTGGTCCGGCGGCTCCTCGGATCGTCGGCACCTGCAGCCTTGCGCTTGGACTGCTTCCTTCCTCTCGGTCCACTCTGGCATGGAGGCGACTGGCGGCGTGGGGGTCTGCCGGTCTCGCCCGAATAATGGTGGCGGTCCTAGGGTTCCTCCTTGCATCAAGATGAAGACTTGCCGGATGCTGTCTCCGTCGATCTGGCTACCGTGGTGTGTTCCGGAAGGCTCCGCCGGCGAACTCCACTGGGCGATTCATGCCTAGAGATTGCTGGATCGGGTGGGATTCGGTCGTGCGCTCCCATGTTTTACTCTGGCCGTTTGGTTTCAGAGGGAGCGCTTCGAAGCTCTGCTGGCTGTTAATATCATGGGACATGTCCTCGTTCCATGGTGCTGGCGGAGAATGTCATGTAAGTCGTGATCTGAGGACTAGCATTGGTGGTTCGAATCTTTCTGCCGATGAGGAATTGGCTTGGTGTCTCGTGACTTGGAGCAGCGGCATGTAAGTGGGGGCGACAACATACGTGAAGTCCAAAGTCCTACCTTTCAGGGTGAAAATCCAAGGTCTGGCCTTAATTGGTTGTGCCTGACAGTGGTCTTGCTGAAGACATTGTTTTGAGAGCGAGGACTATCTTTAGGGTGAAATCCCAAGGTCTGGGCTTAATTGGTTGTGCCTGGCACTGTTCTTGTTGAAGGCGGTGCTTTTGAAGAATTGGACGTCAGGTGTTGTTTTGGTAGTGGTTGTGCGGCTGCTGCAAGGACTGTAACTCTGTAGCGGGACTTTTCTTTTTATTTCTTCTTCTTATTGTCTTTCGGCTGTGTGCATCCGTAACAGCTTTGGTTGTTGCGTTGTTGCAGAGGCTGGGTGTAATTTGTATCTCCGCGATATTAATATACACTCTTTATCTAAAAAATCACCGTGTGGAGAAATGTTCTTGAGAATTCCACTACACGTGGAAATTTCCATGACAAAATATGCTAGTTTGGATTTTTCGCAGAATATACAAGAATGAGTAGACATGTTTTTGTGCACTGATTTTTGCAAAAAATAGTCTACCATTACGAGCAATTTTCTTCTAAAAGAATGGAATGTTTTAAGATGGAGCGTGATCCCGATCCGACCTCACTTTATAGTCACTGTGCATCTCAGGTCACTCTTTTTCTTCACCCAAGACAAATCCACCCGAGCACTATTACCCCCACACAGAACACACCGCCTCCACCGGACGACGGCCACCGTTGTTGCCGCCGTCTCTGCACACTATGCTTCTGAGTTCTGACCGCGTTTGTCCGCTACGGTAGAAGCAGAGACTTGGACAACTATTATCCTCCTCCTGATGCGCACCCTGTGGAAAAGCAACCAGACTGGGATTTCTTCGTATGGACGTCAGGACGTGATGCACATCCAACTGGGCTTCCTTCGTCAGGGAATCATCTACCACATAGGTCTTCTCAAGTTAGCTGCTGATTTAACCATTATGAAAACATGAAGTGTTTTCATGCCTATTAACCTTATTGCTTACTACCCGCCCAATTATGGATACTAGTTGGCCCGAAACACTCTAGTAGGGTTTTAGAGACGGACTAGGTTTTGTTGTTCGGCCTGTTAATCTGTTGAGAATGTGGGAGGATATTAGGATTTCTGAACTTTTGGTGATATAAACTCCTTTCTGATGCTAGTGGCAACTGTTGTCTGATACGTTATTTGGTTACGCTTGTTGTTGTGTAAACTTAAATCATTAGCTAACGTTCTCCTTGGTACTCTAGCTTAATCATGTTTCCGCCTTGCTGAAACGGTGGCAGGAAACAGTAGAATTAAGTCAAACATTTTCCTTTCTGAGACATGTGGCCCCTTTCAGTTTTCTTAACTGAACTCCATAGTAGCACTAGCATGGTGATGGTAGCCAGCCCCTCCTGTTGTTGCGGCCTAAGACTGCTTCAATGGTTCAAGCATGGCCACCCAACTCAGTCTGAAGTCAACCCTTAACTAAAATCCATGAAAAACCAAAGCTTTTCATTCAAGTTAGTATCACACAGTGTGCCATCTACACAGACTGCTTAGTTTCTTTTTGAGACTGCTGAGGGTCTTTTTCCTGGTGGCTAAAACTTTGCCGATGCCTCACATGCCCACACCGTGTACTGCGCTCGTTCTCATCTCACCTTCACTGCTTGACATTCTTCATCTTCCTCTGATTTATTATGGCTACAACTGTTATATATAGAGGCACGCCACACCAACATCACAACTTTTACACCATACAGTTATTTTCGATAAGAAAAAGACTTTTACACTATAGAGTTAATGCATCACAAGAGCTACTTGGTGAGGAAGTTGTTGCCCACATCGAGGTGGATGGAAACAATGAGTTGATGAGCCACCTTTATATTTACACTCAACTACTCAAATACTCGCTCCGTTCTAAAAATGATGACTTTCATTTGTGTACATGTGAATACATCTATACATGTAACATGTCTAGATACGTCCGCATGTAGACAAATGGAAGTCATCCTTTTTGGAACGGAGGGAGTAGTTTGGAACAACAAATTGTACAGCCTACTTCTACTGAGCAAAAAAGTTATAAATCACACATATACAGTGAAATTGCCTAAATGATGGTTACGTGGATATCGACACGTAGCCTGTCACGTCTAATTTTGGCGCATGGTTCTTCTAGCGTACTACAATCTTTTCCTCCCTACTACTGAGAATCTAACACTATATGATTCCCGCAAATTCCCACCACACGCGGCAAAACAGAGATTATACCGGCCGTGCAGGTAAGGTCCAGCAGTGTGGTGAGCGTCGCTGGATCTGTTGCATTTAGAATTATCACGTCCTGTGTTTCCAAATATGATCGAATATTGAACCAAGATTGCCATGTTTTTGGTTCTCTTCTTACCGAAAATCGTTAATTTCACAATTTAGTCCAAAATTTAGCTGAAAGGTTTTTCCCTGACTGCTACACACGGAAACCAACATCCACCCATCAATTGCAATGCCGATCAATATAACCACACCGGTCCAATTCTGATCCATTTCCCATAGGTAGATAGGTTCTAGACGTTAATTAGTAGGGAAAGAATATAGGGTCAAATCAATGTGGGTTTCTTTGTTGTGATACATGATATTTGTGGTAAGGTGTTCTTCGCGGCAACGACGGGCGATATATTTACACTTATGGGTATAACACACTAGGTGACGTTCGGTAGAAACATCAGTTTGTGTCTCTTACCTTCCCTCCCCTCCCCGTGCGGAAAGTGAGTTATCACGTGTAAAATTTTGGGTAAGGTCAAATACAATGAATAATACTCAAAGATGGGGAATGTTTATCATAGCACATGAAGCAACACATGCCCACTTTACTCTGATGACATGCCTCAGTACACCTTGCCAAAGATATTTTGTCAGTTGTTTCACAATGTATGAGAAGATTTTTTTTGGCCGAGAGACATGGACCGTAAAGTTTTCACCGACTTACCGTTATAATTGTCATATAATTTATTCATGAGAAACACATTAGCGACTGAACATAATAATGTCGTGAAATAATGATGTAGCAAGATATTCCATAATTTGTGGGGATGTGTCAATTCTATGAAGTACCGACTGAAACAATAAAACTGAGCAATGCATTTTATCATGCTAGAGAAGAAAAAAAAAGCAACACTAGGTACGCTGTTGGTCATCAAACAGTTTACTATATTTTCCTGAAAAAGGACAATCCCATCCTTTCATCGGTTGATGCAGGTAGCCATATGTTATTCGTTATTCAAAAATCAGGAAAACTAGCATAGAAGTTGAACAGGTCGAAAAAAAAAAAAACAAAAGAAAGACCGCAAGCCTCACAACGGTAACTCCGCATGGCTACCACTAACACATCTGGACGTTGCATCGACTTGCGCCACCGCTCCTTCAATCACGCGGAGCGGCATAGAGGATACAAGTGCCAATGCCAATCGAACTACTCCAAACAGGCATGCCAATCGAACTACAAGCCACTAGATTACTAGATTAGGCAGCCGCGCGCCACCAGGGCTAATGTAGTACGGAGCCATATGCCCTGCAGCAGGTGAGCATGACCGGCGCCACACTCCAGTACACGACCCCTTCTCCATGTCTACCTCAACGCCGATATGTTGTGCAGAATACCTCGAGGGTCTTTGAGTTGCTTCCTGTGGAAAAGCATCGGCCATGGCAGAGAGAACGACGTACTCCACATGCCAGGCTGGCTCCGCCGCCGGTGGCACTGCGCCGGATTTGCCCTACGGTATGAACAACACATGACACTCGCCAGGTTCTCACCAGCTTGCTAAAATTACTACTCCCTCCGTCCCAAAATAAGTGTCTCAAAGTTGTCCAAAAGTGAATGTATCTATACTTGTTTCATGTCTAGATACATCCACTTTTTGACAAATCTAAGACAGTTATTTTGGGACGGAGGGAGTACGTTCAATCCATCTTCTCATGTGCGTGCTTGAGTGCTACTGAGATTTATTGAGCTAGAAATTTGCTACGGGCACCCATCACTATCCCTGGTGTCTCCTATGCCTACACCGCGGTGTGCTCAACTCCCAAACGAACTAGATATTTTTTCCAGGACTGAACTGAAGTATACTAGATTCCTAAAGGCAGTGATATAACACATTTGCCGTTTGTGACGCCCTACATTTTCGAATATATGCATCCGCAAAGTGCAAACAATCGTCCTCCATCAAACTGAACGAACGGGAACCATCATTCATATCAAGCACTTGCACGTTCCCTTGGTAGTAAAGGCAATCGGTTAATTGTAATCTGAATGCATGTCCACCAAGCTTATGTCACCTTCACTGCACGAGATTTCATAACATAAAGTTGTTCACCTGTTCCCCAACAACAGTCATTACCCACCATGTGTGTCGTCGTATCGGCATCTTAGATAGGACACGGGGTACTCTAACATGGTAGAACCGAGGGGTAGAAGGTGGTGTCGTCCGGGTCGAGATTGAACACGGCGGTTTACCCAGCTTCAGATCTCACGACGGTGGCGAGATCCTACGTGCTGCTATAACTCACTGTAAGTAAATAGCCGTGACAAATTACAATGAGCGTATAAGATGATGCCTAAAGGCTTTCCGTAGGTCCGACTTATATAGACGACTAGACCTAGGGTTTATAAGGGGACAACGTGTCCGACAAGAATATAGAGTCCTAGACCTAGCCTTACCGCCTTACTTCTTGGGCTTGGTGGCTTCGTGGGCTTCAGTCTTGGACCTCCTTCTATGTGGCCGCCTTCCACCTTGTACGTCAGCTATCTGGGCCGCCCGGCAGGCACAAGCCTTCACCACCTTTGGGCCACCCTTGACAAGCCGGATCGATCCATGTCAGAGATACCCCTACTTGGTATATCCCCAACATTAGCCCCCGGAGAGGTTTTAGTTCTCCAGTCGCCGTCTTCTTTTCCCTGCGATGTCCACCTTGTTTCTTGACTTCAGGCGGCTGAAGAGTTTGAATCATTCCGAAGAAAAGGTAGGCGGCATGCCGACTAAATAAAGCCAGACTGGTGCCGCCTTTGATTAAAACATGGGAAAGACGGCTTGACCTCATGTCAGGAATCTTCCGTGTAAGGTCTTGTCAATTTGACCGGTCAAGTCAAAAGTTGACGCGTGATGTCATTTGGTCCACGACAGTTTGAACTCAAACAAAATCAAACGTGCATCATGATAATCTCCCCACTTCGCGGCGCCAGCACCGCACACCGTTGCCACGGCGCGCAGATCACGGACGCGTGGCGGAGATCGTGGGTTCCTTCCGTTACGCGCACGAATCTCGGAGCAGGCCCTATAAATTCCATTTTCACCGTGCGGTGACTTCATTCTTCACCTCGCCACCGCACTCTCCTTTTCTCGCCTCTCTCTCTCCTCGAGCTCTCCACCACCGAAATACCTCGCCGGCGAGTGGACCCAACGCGGCGCGACGACCTCCTCCAAATGGTGCAGACACGCGGGCAGGAGGCAGCGGCGGCGGCAGTGGCAATGTGTGCCACCGCATCTTCTTCTTCGACACTGGCGGCGTGATACGTCTCAAACGTATCTATAGTTTTCGTATCTATAGTTTTCTGTGCGAGAGAGCGATGCGGGCTTGCAGAGGGATCAGATGGCCACACGTTCTCTCCATCAGACCCATCCGACGGCTGTCGACCCGGGGGATCGGCATGCGGGATCCCCCGGGGGACGCCTCCCCCAAATCTTGTCGTTCGTCCTTGATACTTCAATCTGTATTTAGGTCGATATATTCTTATTTTCGAAGTTTGAAATTACAATTTTAGAAGCTACAATACTTGCACTGTAGTCAACTTTTACAAGAAAATCATATCATATACTGTAACATACCATTTACTTTGTCAATTGCATATTTGAGAAGTTCTCTTGTCTTCCACTAATTTATGATCATCCCCATCCTTCCTGTGCAGATTATCATGACCGAAGCTTCGCCCCAAGTTCCGCCACTTGACTCAATGGAAGAAGCTATGGTGCCCACTACCCGCCAAACTATGGGTACCTGTTGGCATGAAACCGTCTAGTAGGGTTTAGAGATGGACTCGGTTTTGATGTTCAGTCTGTTAATCTGTTGAGAACGTGGAGGATATTAGGATTTCCGAACCGTTAGTTGGTGGTGTAAACTTCTTTCTGACAACGGTGACAAGTGTTCTCTGATACACTGTTTGGTTACTCTTTTTATGCTGTAAACTTAATCATTAACCTACGTCCTCCTTTGTGCTCTAGCTAATCCTGTTTCCGCCTTTCCGAGAAGGTATCAAGAAAAAGTAAAACTAAGTCATATGGTTCCTTTCTGGGACATGTTGCAGCTTTCCTATGGTTAACTAAACTAGGAAAATTCGCGCGGCGACACGCCGCGCCCGTGTGGTGATACAACATAAATAAATTGTGAAAGGTCGAATTGTTCAAAAGTAATGTGATTGCATCAAAATTCTGTATTATGTATTTATATATTATATTTAATATTATTTTGTATGTAGCAAATTTGTAAGGAAGAAAACATAAAAGTTCCAAGATTCTCCATTTATTTTGAAAGAAAAGAGATTCGCCGCCCGTGTGGTGACACAACATAAATGAATTGGAGAAGGTCGAATTGTTCACAAATATTGTGATTGCATCAAAATTCTGTATTATGTATTTATATATCATATATTTTATTATTTTGTAAGTAGTAAATTTCTGAAGAAGAAAACATAAAAGTTGCTGGATTCTCCATTTAATTTGCGAAAAAGAAGATTCTCGTTCGTAGAATCTCGATAAAGAAAAAAAGCCGACTATGGAATTTGAACAAGTGACCCTCGCATTTGATATGAAGTAACATACTTCTAAAAGTGCTTTATTTCGAGCAGTGCTTGATTAAAAAAGTGATCTTCTTCATAGACCACAACCAAAGTTTGCATGGGGAGTTAAAAGACATGTATCAACTATTAAAGTGTCAGAAAAAAGACATATACTGTACAATTAGCGAGAAGTTAAACATGTGTTAAAAGATCGGATTACAGTCCTTTTATTTGTAAGCTAAAAGTACGAAACAACTGTACAAAAGACCTAACTTTCAGATTTATCACGACCGGACAAAAGATATCGTGATCCATGAGACATGAGTGCAAACACAGGTTGGATATTGATGGAAATAAGCTGGGTGTCAAAAAAAGCGCTATGTATTCTTAAAAATGCCTTGGATTTGATGCTGCATTTGGGTGCCAATGTCTAGGCTTATTGTCGCCACATAGCTGAGTTTTCTTCTAACATCATTTGCATCATAGGATTAGGTATTGTATAAAAGGTCAAAACAAAACAGGCACTACATAAGCAGAGAATTAAATAGAGTGAAATGAAAGGAAAGCAAGAAAAACACAAATCAAAATTAGAGGAATCCATAGGAGCAACGACTGACAGGAAGAACGGTGAGACGGCGCTGCCGGGGGACAGGAAACCAGACAACACACCGTGAAGCCCAGTACGGACAGACCCAGCCGACGCAGCAAGAGAAGAGCCAAGAGGGGCAATATCCTGTGACACATGCCAACGACAGGCGAAGCATCAGATTAATTAGTACTGTTCACCACACAAATAATCTTTGGTTGCGGATGCTTATCTAGAAAACAATCCAGAATTTGAATGGTGTTGAGAAGGGTGTTTATGATCACAAAATCTTTTTTTGTATGTGAACAACTTACAATTTACATAAAATCACCTATGCTATAGCTGAGTGATATAAATATATGATGTGCAAATATGATATTTGAATTAGTACTGATGATCATACATGTATGTCACTATATGTGACCAAGTACATGACTTTCAGAACAAATTCAGTGCACTCGTCAAGAGAATAATAGAGGGAAAAGGAGAGGGGGATGCACAATTGGGTTTAAAAGGTAGGAAATATTTAGTGTTTTTTGTATGGAGTAAGTGTTGGAAGGTTATGTTATTTGGCGAACTTAGGCATCCAAATGGAATTAATGTAGACCGTTAAGAAGTAGTTAAACAAATATATGGGAAGTAAAAGTTAAAAATAAAAGTAGTGGTAATTTGAATTTAGATAAGTGGAGAATTAAGATAGTAGGAATTGCAAATAAGTAAGTAATAAATTTTAAGTTCGCAAAAATAAATTTATGGGGGAAGTAAAATAAATAGTTTAGAAAATAGAGTAGGGAAAAATGGGAAAATAGGAAGTAAGCGAGCAGTCTTAGAGTCATTAAAATAAACATGTAAGGGAGGTAAAAGAAGAAAAAAAAGTTATAGTAGGGGATAAATAGGGAGTAGAAATAAATAAGTAATTTCGAAGTCGCTATCTGTGCGCAATGTTCGTAAAAAAGAATGTGAAAAAATAAACAATATGAGAAAACTAAAACGGGGAGAAATCTATTAGAAGCCAAAATAAATCTATTCATAAGGGACAAGGACTATTTACGCGTGACCGGAAAAATAGATAAGTAAACATGGAAATTGTTTGGTAGGTTGATATGCATGTACTCGTGAGAGGAAAATTCAAAACGGATGACTGAGTGCGACGAATTTGACAAAATCCGTCGAATGTTTTTGCGAATCTGGATCCAAAATTAAGGAGTTAGAGTCGACCAAACTCGAAACCGATCACGGGAATGAAACCTACTCGTCGGCGTGCATGTATTTCGTGTATATGTTTTTATCTGTATTCCCAAAAAAAAATCGATGAACAGTTGCGCGATGGGCCACTGTATCGCGCTACTGTTCATTGAACAGTAGCGCGATGGGTACTGTTCACGATGGCTGAGGAAATTGCATAACAGCATGTCCGACCCATCGCGCTACTGTTCATTGAACAGTAGCGCGATGGGTACCGTTCTTTGAACAGTGACGCGATGGCTGAGGAAATTGCATAACAGCATGTCCTTAATATATAGTATCTACTACATGGACGAGGTGACGGTGACTGGCGTAGTCTAGTACAATGGCTCAATGATCCAAGCAGACTCATGTTGCATTGAAATCTATTATGTTATGATATCTACTTATGATATCATTATTACCTATCTCATCATTAATTGCAGTGACACGTCTGCTTTCTGCCAACATGCATGTATGATATCACCTATGATACACTCATTGTGGCTAGTCTTACATTAATTGGTATGGTCACCCACTACTACAGAGAAGGTAGAAAGAATTGATGGCACATTTAATTCTCCAATACTCTACATGAATAGTTGATTGCAGTAGAACATCTGTTTATCTGGCGCGTTCTATATTATTCGTACAATATTGCCTACCAACCAATGTTACTAATTTGTTTGCGAATTGGTTGAATAGGGTAGATTAAAAAACCAAGCCTAGGATTCATATTTGAGTTTCGGCACTTTGTTGGTTTATATGGAATTGTCGGAATAACCTTGTTTTTAACAGGACAAGAAACTTTCATGTTTTATAGGTTATCAATATGGCGACGCACTGGATCCAGCTATGGGCATGCCTTGTTTCTTCGGACCAGCAAGAAATTATGACTACATGTTGTACCCGAATCCTGATGGTTGGACATGATATCTTCTGTTGGGCAACGTGGCAGCATATTAGCCGACTTCAGTAGTTGCCTTATGTTGTTTTTATTCGATGGTTGATCATGTATCAATCTTATTTGATTGTTGAGATGTAGACCTTTTAATACTCCCAAAATTTGCAATAAAAAGCTGTATGCATCACTCGATGCAGAGGCTAGGTTATCCCCATTTGAAGAAAAAAAGTTGATTGTAATGAATGTTAAGGTGGCTCACCAACTCATTTGCTTCCATCCATCTCGATGTGGGGCATGCAACAACCACCCCTGCATCATATAACATGTATCTCTTAGATTGCATTAACAACGGACACTAGTGGAAACACCACCTTTAGTCCCGGGTGGTAAAGGCCTCTTGGACCGGATTGGCATCCGGTACATGCCAACCGGGACTAGAGGCCTCCACCCTTTAGTCCCGGGTGGGTTACGACCCGGGACTAAAGGTGCTTCACGTGGCTGCTGGGCCGGAGGATCTTTAGTCCCGGGTGGTAAAGGTTACCAACCCAGAAAAAAGGAATTCTGATTTTTTTACTCTCGTGTTATTTTAATTCTATTCCGAATATTTTAATTCTATTCCAAATCTTTTCACTTATACACTCATTCAATCTCGAATCACACATTTAATCTTAGGTCAAAATAATTGCTCTGGTCAAACTTCCCACTGGGTCACCCATCCTCAGACTACTCTAGTCCCAGCACGCTTAACTTTTGAGTTCCTTTCATGTTAGCTTCCAAATGAGAAATGAGAACTTACTGATACTAGTATCTTATCAATCATATTAACCCCTCGGTTAGGATGTTACACCTTTTTATTGTTTAAATTTTAAAACTTTGTTTGAATAAGTAAGAATGATTATGTAATAGTGTATCTTGAATAAATAATAATAAAATGAATTTTAATTTATGTTTTTTACATTTAATATGGAAGAATTCATATCTTTAAATCCGGAAATCAAAATTTGACAAATAAAATGTCTAAGTTGATTAGAAAAATGAGAGGAATTCAAATATGCTATACATATCATCTTTTGCATCATAGAAATATTGATAGTTAGAAAATTTGACCTCTTTCGATGAATAGTCATGGCGGCCATTTTGATCGGTTTTCGAACAAAATCAAATAAAGTGAATACCCCCTAAAAAAGGTATCCTTTAGCATGGTTGTGTTAGGTTAGGAAATAGGAACATAAAAAATTAAGATCCATCCAACTCTTACAGAGATTCCCTCTGTTTCGCCCGAAGTCGGAATTTTCAGCTATAAGTCCACCAACTTACTAGAGAGAAGGTGAAGCTGGTCACACACCGGAGTAGGATATTGGACATTTACAACACCCAAACAATTATATACATATGATATGGAACCAGCTAGGTTTTGGTGGGGTTTCCAACACTCCGGAGCCCCGCTTCGGTGAAACCCTAGACCTCTCCGATAAGAGTCATGGTGGTCATTTTGACCGCTTTTTGAAAACAATCAAATAAATTAAAAAACCTCTAAAAAGATATGGTGCAAAATGACACCCATATAATTTCACAAAGAGTAATCCACAATTTATGAATATCCTCAATTATTAGGATTTCTTGATTTCTACATAATTTCGTCTAGTTAAATGAGTTTGTGCTGATTTTTCGAAAGTAATTTATCCTATTTAAATGAGTTCTTGTGATGCAAAAGATGATATAATTGTTAAATTTGGATTCCTCTCATTTTTCTAATCGATTTAGACATTTTATTTGTTTAATTTCGATTTACGGATTTAAAGATATGAATTATTTCATGTTAAACGAGCAGGGGCGATGCAATATATATGCAGAGGGCTGGTCTCGTGGGGGAAGAGCATTGGTTCCGGGTTGTACCACGACCCGGGACAAAAGCTCCACCTCTAGTCCCGGGTTGTAATACAACCCGGGACTAGAGGTTCTCGCGTGGCCCACGCCCTGCGGCAGCCCTGCCACGCGCCTTTAGTCCCGGGTCGTAATACGACCCGGGACTAGAGCTCCCTCACGACCCGGGACAAGTGGAAAACGTTTGACCCGGGACTAGTGCCCCCCTCTAGTCTCGGGTCTTAAGCCACCCGGGACTAGAGGCAAAATCGGCCCTGGTCGAAAGGTCTCGTTTCTACTAGTGGGAGTAGCTAAGATGTATATATAGCACTCCTAGTCGCGCTCGAACCATAGACAAGTGAAATAGATCAAGGTGGTAGAGTTGAGATGAGGACATGAGCAGTGTACATTTTAGAGATGGGAGTGGGAGGTATCGGCAGAATTTCGACCACTCCTAAAAGATGAGTTAGCAGTCGATCTGGGTGACGTAGGCTGAAAGAATGCCCTGAGACCACATCTCTCTGATCGAAAGTTTAAACGAAAAGCTTTGGTCGTTGTGGTTTGTAATGGGTCCACATGTTGCACATACGGCAAGGCGTGTTCCACAACACCCCAAAGTGCCCAGTCACGGCCTTCGGCGCCAGGCAACAATCAACCACGACTGCAAAACAAGTTTACTGCTGCTGCGAAAAAGGAACAGGTAGAACGCCTGGGTGACTTGATGAAGACATAGACAGAAAACAAGAGCGGCCAAGAGGCACACGACATCGGACATCGCTTCGTTCACCTACTTTGACCAGGGTGAGGAACGAGTTGAGAGCCATATCTGGTATTTGGTTTTTCAATTCTACGTCCCGGACCAAGGTTTTGGTTACGGAAAAAATTCTCGAGGTGGGTCGGGATTTCTGGTCACCGCGGTTACTGGAAAATCCCGACCGGTTACCGGACGAAATTGAAAATCAAAAATCAAATATTCGACTGTTTTTGGTTCCAAGTATGACCCTCTACCAAAGTTTTCGTTAACATTCAAAAAATTCAAAACTTCTAGGATTGTTTGGCCGGTAAAACCATTTTCGGGGGGTACTCGAGATATCCGGTTACGTGATTTCCCGACTGGTAACCAAAACTCTTCCCCCGGACAACTTAATGTGGAACAAAAATCTTTGTGGTGAAAGAAATGCATTTATTTTAACTATTAGGCGTATGTAAGTAATTCGACACAACTTGCTGAAGAACATTGCATGCTAACTGGCCATCTATTGGGTTATTACTGATTAAGCTGACAAAAGGAGGTTTAAAAGGAAATACTTAGAAGGTTGGATGGATCCTTGACCAACCAGCTAAACTCGATGTTTGGCATTAAGTATTTTACACCGACATGTCTGTAGTTTACTCGCTTGATTTTCATCAGGAAAACAAAAGTAAGAAAATGAATGGTTCATCTTGCTATGCATGCAGCTCCTCCCATGGTGACAATTAAACCATCTTCGCGAGCAGAGTTGTATCCTGTGCAGTTGCTTGTAAGTTTTTAATTAGAAACCATCTGCTCTTCTCCTAACCATTGTTGAGTATATATATGCTACAGATCCACTTTATTGTGAGGTCAAGCCTTTGTATCCATTATCAATTTTTCTGATAGTTTTTTCACAATGCCTAAGGTGAATAAGAAGAATAGTGTTTCTGCTGGGAATTTTGATCCCAGAGTTATCACTGACTTGCCATTTTACTTTTGACATGGCGTGGCGACGAACTAATCATTGGCGACTATACATAACATTGTGAAGAAAATGAGCATGATGTTCCTCGATTAATTCTTAACGGGGATGCCTCGCGAATTCTATGATGTACGGAGAGTGAACAACTTAATGGAGCAAGATAAGTGCTTTGGTTTTTTTTAAACAAGTCAAAATATTTATCATTTTCATTAACTAAGAAGGAGTTTAGACATAATTACATAGAAAGGATCCTAGGACTTCACGAAAGGGAGATTACTCACCCAGAATTACATTTTTCCAAATACTTAGCGCCGGCGAGACACCACGCTCTTGCCTCTTCTTTAATTTTTGTGATGACCACGGTCGCCGGAGAGGCCACATATATTTTCCAAGAGATCAGCATAATCAATGACGACATGGCCTTTCTTGCGAGCCCTCCCCGAAATAAGACAACCGGAGATAGCACGAAGTATGGCGCTTGGTCAACAACCAGTTATCCGAAATGAAGGGGACAGTGATTCAGTGACCTGTGACCAGCCCAACAAGTAGCGATCATGGGTGTAGTCGTAACGAAAATTGATTTTAGCTTTTCTATAGGAAGCTCAACTTTCATGAATTAATTTGCCAGCACAACATCTTCCACTGGAAGGTCTACAAGAATGTTTCGGGGTGGTTTCGCTCTCATAAAAAATCGAACTTCAAACAATGCCAACGACAATTAATATCACACCCCTTCCTGCGAAGATGGATCTTCGTGTATACAACTCACCTATCAACTGAGAAAAATTCCCCGCTCAACTCATTTTCTCATGTGCGTGTTTTTTTTGACAGTCGGACCTGCTTTTCTATTATTAGAAGAGAAGTACAAGATGTACAAACGGAAGGTAAAACGAACTACAAACAGCTGGGGCGTCAGCTGCTAGACAAACAACTAAAACAGGGAAGCTAGTCTGGCTCGCGTGGTCTGTGAAGCAAATCAGCCACGCCTGACCTGCCAGCGTCTCGCCAAAGCTTGGCGTCGTCGAGGATGCAAGCGCGCAATCTATCCAGAGGGGCAGCCACATTTTGGAAAATTCTGCAGTTACGCTCTTTCCACAGGGTCCACCATGTCAGGTGAACAAGTGAGACCCAGGTCTTTCTTCTCGCCCCGGCATGCGTCTGACCAGTGGAGCAAATACAGTCCTCCAAGCTCGCTGTCTCAGAGGAAGGGGCTAGGTTGGGCGGCAAAGCAGCGGTGGTGAGGACCTTCTTCCATAACCTGATGGCGACGGGGCAGGTGGCAAGCAGGTGCAACGCGGTCTCTGGCTCACTCAAGCAGAGTACGCACGCCGCGTTGTGTGGCCACCCTTTCTTTGCTAGGCAGTCCGCAGTGTGGCACTTACCACGGATCGCCAGCAAGCTAAAAATACGACATTTGAGCGGGGCGTCGCTGCGCTAGATCAGGTCTTGGTAATTGAATATTAGCGAGCCTTCAAACTGTAAGGCATAAGCCGAGGAGGCCGAGTACTCCCCATTCGCCGTCCAGCGCCAGGTGACTGTGTCCTGTCCAAAGGCGTAGCCAGGCCCCAGGCTACAAGGGCCTTGGCCGGGGGCCTGGTGCTAATATTCTTCATTAATTATAGCTATATTGACACTATTTGACACTGTTGAAGACTGTAGCAGTGTAGTTAGCCCGGGGCGTTACTCCTGGCTGGCTACGCCACTGCTGGTGTCCCTCCCTTAGTTGGGTGCCCTCAACCATGTCATGCAGCCGGATGAATTGGTGCACGGCCTCAACGGTCAGGTCATGTTTGAAGTGGCGCATCCATTTGCCCCCGGTGAGAGCTTGTGCCACCGTCAGGTTGCGCATGGTGCAGAACTTAAATAGTTCCGGCATCACCGTGTCTAACACTACTAGGAAAAGGGTTATAGGTAGGTTGCCATTCTGTGGCGCACCCTTAATTGGTGTGCCACAGAATTATTTCTGTGGCGCACGGTTTTTAATGCGCCACAGAATTTTGCAATTCTGTGGCGCACCCTCACATTTCTGTGGCGCACGGGACATTTCTGTGGCGCACCCAGTCCCGTGCGCCACAGAAATGTGAATTTCTGTGGCGCACCCGGTCCCGTGCGCCACAGAAGTGCTTCTTTATGTGGCGCACGCAGTCACGTGCGCCACAGAAAACAACATTTCTGTGGTGCACCCTGCCCCATGCGCCACAGAATCCTCTCTCTCGACCGACATGACACGCGCGCGCACACCACTGCCTTATCCTCTTCTTTTTTCTCTCCTCCACTCGATCGATACCCTCCTCTCTCTCTCCCTCCTTCACCTTTTTCTCTCGTCTCGGCCAGCTTCGTCATTCTTCCAAGCCAGAGCACCGACGTGACGAGGGGTCGAGTGTGTCGCGGCGACGATGGGCGCGTCGGGGAAGTGGATCAAGTCGCTGGTGGGCCTCAAGCCGGCGTCGGCGGCGGCGGCGGGGCCAGGGAAGGGGCGGAAGTGGACACGGCTGTTCCGGAGCACCTCCTCCAGATCAAGCGGCGGCGCCGGCAGCGCGTCGCCGTGCGAGACGTCGTCGGCGTCGTCCGGCAGCGCGTTCAACAACTCCGTCGTCGCGGTTGTGGCGCGGGCGCTGCCGGTGGACTTCCGGGTCATCCGGCGGGAGTGGGCCGCCCTCCGCGTCCAGACCGCCTTCCGCGGGTTCCTGGTAACGGACGCACACCACCAGAGTCTCGTACTACTAGTTCGATGTTTGAATTGATGCGATGTGGGTGCTGATGATGTGATTGATCAGGCGAGGCGGGCTGGTGCGCGGCCGCCTGGTGCGCAGGCAGCTCGCCGTCACGCTCAGCCGCATGCAGACGCTGCTGCGGGTGCAGGAGCGCGCCATGGAGCGCCGGGCGCGATGCGCAGCCGACGCCGGGGACTCAAAGTCACAGAACGCACTCAGCGGCCGCAACGGCGCCGGTGTCGACACTACCCGTGAATCTGAGGTACACAGTGCATCCCTCGGTTTCAATCCGTGCAAGGAGGCGGAGGCGGCGCTGAAGCTCGAGCGCAAGGGCCGCCACGGGGCCGCAATCGCGCGCGTCGATGCTCTCGCGGCCAGGCACGGCGGCTCAGCCCGCGTGCTCCACCTCGCGGGCCACCTCCATCACGCCGCCGCCCTACGCGCCCTCAACCCGGGCTATCCGCCAGACCACATCGTCACCGCGCACGGCTACCACCTCGCCCAGGCCGCCCAACTGCATCGCCATCTCCGATCTCCTCGCGCGCGTGCTCTTCCTGGCCATGATTCTCGACGCCCATGCCAAGCACCCCACGGGCCGGTGATGCAAAGGACATGGAGGACGCCGCCGGATCCGCGGGCTGCCAGAGGGCTGCCGGAGGCGATATCACCGGCGAGGCGGCGGCCGTGGCTAAGGCCATCGTCGTGTTTTTTTTTTAAACTTTGAAAAGGGTTTCTGTGGCGCACGGAGCTGGTGCGCCACAGAATCTTGTATTTTTGTGGCGCATATGCATAGTGCGCCACAGAATTTAATAATTTAGTGGCGAGAATTCTGTGGCGCACCCAGCAAATCTGGGGGTGCGCCACAGAATCCCAATTTGGTGCGCCACTGATAGCTGCTTTCCCAATAGTGTAAGGCGCGACCTTGAAGCCATGGATCACGCCAGAACAAGATCTTCTGCCCGTCCCCAAAATTGAAGGTCACTGCAGCGTTGAACAGGCTGCGAGCGCGGTTGTCTATGCCAATTGGCATTGCCAGCGAACACGAAGAGCAATTGCTTTGCGGTTAAGATCAGTGATCCCCAAGCCACCGTACTCCAGCGGTCGGCAGATGGCTGCCCAGCGGACGAGGCAGCGGCAGCGCCCACCCATCGCTAGCTCGTCATTGTTCCAAAGGAAGCCGCGTCTCAGTTTGTCGATCGCCTTGATCAGCCATACGGGAGGGTCGATGACAAGCAGCTGGTAGATGTTCATGGCCGACAACACGTGCTTGACGAGGAGGAGTCTAGCATCATGTGCGTGTTTGAGCGACACCTGTACGTACGTAGTCGTTGAGCTTGACATTTGGTGCTGACACGCAACATTATCCTTTGGTGTCTCCCATGCCTATAACGCCCTTTTCACTCTGTCCAAGTCCCAGCTGAAGAAGATTTTCTTTTCAAAACTGAAACGAATCGAATCAGATTCCTAGAGATAAACATAACTCATATTTTTTTTGTGACGAACCCACATATGTATATATGCATCCTCAGAATGCAAACCACTGTCCGATAGTAAATACATCCAATTCAATATGACCAGAATTCATGTCGGCAACATGATAGTTGTCTAACTTTATAGAATTGATGCACTAGCCATCTATCCCAAAAATTAAACGGATGGAAATGGGTTATATGCAATATATTTATATTTCAGCACTCTCCCTCACGTTTAGGCTATTTTAGTCCTTATTGTGGATTCGATGCAGGCCACACAATTTTTTTCCTTTTTTCAATACTAGTAAACATGCACGTGCAACGCACGTCTCATAATTTGATACGTTTTATGAATCCTATATTTGTTTCAGCGAGTTTTTATTTCTGAGAGACTTATCTCATGGTCCATCGACCGTAAGAGTGCATGCAATGATGCAACACACAATCCACACACATGTCTTCACTAAAATTGGTGATAAACAATTTACAATAGTTACAAGAATACTTAAAAAATAGAAACCAAGTAACATTATCCACTTTTTTATGAATGATTCTCTTACCAAGGTCTACCAATTTATATGATCAACAATGATTGCGAGATGAGCTCAATTTATGATGCTGAGTTGGGTGCTTTGTATTTTTTAGGGGGTCTATCCACAATCATACAATGTGAAGGGATGTGTTGGTTTCAATTTATTATATCATCATCATTCAATTCCGAGTCAACTAAAATGACAGTTAACTTTTGTTCTAAAAGTCATGTAGTGATCCATTTAGTTTTCAAATAATGATAAATAATATGATTCAAAATATATCTATTGAGGAGTGTCGGACAAAATATATCCCGTAAAATATACTCCATGAAATTTAACATCTAGAGACCACAAAATGACCTGCATGATTATGAATTTTCTTATCGAAAAACCCCCTCCCCGGCCCCCGCGTCGCTCCCTCTGGGGCGACTCGGATGGCGAACCAAACCCTAGCGCCGCCACCCCCTTCCCCTGCTTCTCCCCTCCTCTCGCCGATGCCGAGGTGAACGCCGGAAGCCGTGCGGCCGCCGATGAGGGTAGCGCGAGGTTCTCGTTGCTCCGCGTCCCCGCGGTGGACTCCAGATGCCGAGGCAGCGGCCTCGGGCGGTGAGGCGGCGCTGGCTCTGCGGCGAGCAGCGTGCGCAGGTGCTGGTCCTCTCCCTCGGCCGTGAGGGCGGCGGGGCGGAGGTGGTGTGACGGTCGTGGTGCAGGGGCTGGTTCTTGCCCTGGATCCAGATTTGGTGGGGGTGGGGGATGGGAACCGGGAGAAATCCTTGGCTTGGTCTTGCCAGCCACGATGGTGGCGACGTCGATGGGCGCCGTCTTCTTCCCTGGAGGCGTCGTTGAGGTTCTTCCTCCTCCCTCCCACCCTCTCTCTATTATCGGGAGAAATCCCAAATCTTTGGATTGGGCGGCATCGGCGCCCTGGGCGTCGTCACCTTCTAGGAGGTGCCGCTTCGGGAGCGAGGGGGTGTGGTCTCGTTTCTGGTTCCAATGGGGGCCGTCGTGGTGTGCGCTGTGGTGTGCTTCGCCGCCTCATTCCCTCCACGACGTGACTTCTGCATCTTCGTCTTCACCAACAAGCAGCTTCTCTTCGTGGATGTTTCCGTGGTGTGCGGCAAGGCTCCTCTGTGCGAGCTCGGCGCAGCAGTGTGGCAGCCTTGTTTTCTGGCTCGATTTGCAGCATGTCCATGACTTTCCTCGCTCTTGGGGAGCATCTCCATTACCGACGGTTCGGCGCCTTCGAACCAGGCGAGGGGACATGGGTTCCCTTCGATCATGGAAGTGGATGGTCTGATATGGGCTCGCCTATCCTGGAGCAGAAGAGGGCATGTGTCACCTTGCTGGCGTTCTCCCCCGAAGGCCCTGCCTTGGCCGCTCCCCCGGTGTTCCATTCGCGGCAGAGGACATCGACGACTTCAAGCTGGCCTTCATCTTGTATCCTCTGTTTGCTGTTGTTTGTGGTGTTGTAAGCTGTTTACCAGCATCTTGTACCTACCATGTGTGGCCTTGTGTGTGTGGGTGTTGTAATGGTGGCCTTGTGGTTTCCCTGCCCGGTTGTTGGCTTTGTTAATTCAAAGCTGGGCTCGTCTCGAGCCTCCTTTCTTGATTACGAATTTTAATATGTTCAATAACATATAAACAAATCTTAATACTTTTATAAATCTCTCAACATCATCGAATGGTCATTTTGTAAACCCCTATGCCCGTATAAAAAGAACGCGACAAGCTTGGCTCCCGGGAGTATATGCTCCCGGTATTTTAAAAAAAAATTCAAAATTTGAAAACTTATCAAAAAAATCTGAAAAACACCATGCACGTACATGACCATGGTACGCACCACCGTGTATTTTTTTGCATCGAAATGACATCGTACGCGCCCTGTACAAAAATGACAAATTTCTGAAATGCGAATTTCCGCTTGTACACGTCTGATAAAAAATTGAAACACTGGACAAGGCCCGACACTATTTTCTCTAGTCTTCTAGAACAAATGACCAAAAGGCTATCAATAAAAAAATTGAAATTGGACAAAGCATCTTCCTCCTCACTCCTCAGTGTCTCCAAGCTTCTCGTCTCCTAAGGCCTCTCACTTCGTCAATTTCTGGAATCCTCTCCCCTTCTACAGTGCTCAAGAGGCGACTGCGGAGGCGACTCGGCGTTTCCCGAAGGCCGCCGGCGCATCTGGGGATTTCCCACCCTCCGCCGGCCGCTCCGGCGGCGGGAGGATGGGGAATCCCCAGATCGGCGCTCCGGCGTGTAGATAAGGAGGTTTTGGGCGGC
The DNA here is from genome assembly GCA_947311845.1 of Poa pratensis. NCBI lineage: Eukaryota > Viridiplantae > Streptophyta > Magnoliopsida > Poales > Poaceae > Poa > Poa pratensis. Next base: position 19,138,114 of record CAMZMU010000121.1, read on the forward strand.
GCGGCGGAGGCGGGGTGGCCGGCGTCGTCGTTTTGCAGCTCTGTGGCTTCTCCTCCATGGCGTCGTCCTCGACGGCGCTCCCAAGCCGCAGATGCGTCCCTGGCCTGCCGCTGTTCCTTCCGGCGTTGGTGGCAGGCTGGTGACGAGTGGGATGGTGGCCGGAGGAGGAGGTGCGAGGCGGCTGCTGCGTGGTGGTGTGGCGTGTTGGTGGCGGATCTGGCCACCTCCGGTGAGGTGGTGCGGCGCAGTCCCGGATCCGGGGCAGAAGATGCTCGGGGCGTGCCCCCGGCTGATGGACGACCTTCGTCTCCAGATCCAGCTCCTCGGAGCTGGTGGTTGATGCGGCTCATCAACGCCTTCGGGCAAGGAGCTCTTCTGCTCCATGGGCGCGAGCTTCGGGCGGCTGCTTTCTCCTTCGTCTCCGGCGTTGGAGGTCGACCGTGCTGGAGTTCTTCGTGGTTGAAGACGGCGTGTTGCAGTAGTGACGATCTTTGTATCCTTCTCGTTTTGATCTTTGCTTGTATCCGGCTTTGTAATCATCCTTTTTATCTATGAATACAAGTATGAAAAATAAAATAAAAAAGCTTCTCGTCTCCTTGTCCTTGCCCCTTTCCACTCTCTCCACCGCTCTAGGCCGCCACTCCCCTTTGTCCCCACCGCCGACGCCGATGGAGGCGGACGCGGAAGCTCGTTCGTCAACCAGAAGAAGCTCGTCGTTGGGGACTCCATCGTGTTCATGAGGACCAAGAACGGGGATCTCTGCGTCGGAATCCGGCGCGCCAAGAAAGGGGGCATCGGTGCCCGGAGCTGCTCCTTCGCCGCCGTCAGCTACAGAGGGTGGCAATTACGGGGGATTCTCCATGTTCTTGAGGGGATATGAGGACGGCAACAACAGAGAATGGGGGCAAGAGGGAATAAGGTCAGGGTGAGGATGCGGCCGGAGGAGGTCGCCGAGGCGGCCAGTCTTGCTTTCAGTGGCAACCGTTCGACGTGCTCTACTACCCGAGGGTGAACACGCCAAGGTACTGCTTGAAGGCGGCTGCGGTCAGGGTGGTGATGCGCACCCAGTGGTGCCCCGGCATGAGGTTCAAGCCATTCATGACCTTGGAGATATTTCAGGTACATATATGTCCACTTCTCCATCGTCTGTATTCAATTCTGTACAAATCCTTTCAAGGACAGCAAACAAAATTACATTCCTTTCATTGACACATTGATTGCCAGATGCATGCACTTTATTTTCACAGCACTGAATTCTTGACTATAATGGCTTCGTGCAGGTGTGATGGGATGAACCAGACTTTTTGCAGAACGTGAATAGGGTGAGTACATGGTTCTTCAAGGGTGGCTGGGCTCCAAGCAGAAGCATCTCAAGATATACGCCGAGTTGTCAACTGGTACACCTCCCGGGGTTTCCATGTCAATTGTCTTTGCATTTGTGTAGCTGCTTCAGAAAAAAAGTAGAATACAAACTCAAAATTAACTACACCTGCAAAGAAGTCTTAAAATGGTAAAAGGGTGATCACCCGTGACAGAAAACCTCCCCTCTTCGATTGAGACAATAAAAGGTTGATATTAAGAACAAATTAGACGATCAAAACATGTTAACATGCAAGTTTCTGTAGTTGGACACAGGGAGCTCTTATGTGACTAAATGGCGCATAACTCTAATTCCTGCATTGTACTGACGGAAAAGTTTAATAATCCTTTAACATCAAAAGACAGTGCTAAAAGTAGAAAATAAAACCGTTTATTTTTTTATTTGGCATGCTGGCTGAATTTGGCATTTTGCAACTCCTGCTCACATGTAAGAACATTCACCTTCAGGTGTCTAACCATTATCTTGTGCGATGCCGGCTACACACTCCCTGGTTGTACGAATTTCAGCTGTTGCTGCTAATAAAAGTACTGCACATAATGAGTATACATAGATCTATTTGCTACAGCAGCAGTACTACAGGTACAAGCTTCTTTCATCCATTGATTCAGACGTATTACAATTTGGCACCCCCTTGCTGCTCTCCTTGTTCTTTCCTTGAGTGTTGTATGTTGTATGTCAGTTTAACATATCTGTCAACATCTGATGATATACATATGCAGTGGTATTTTTTGTTAACCATGATCACGCCCTGTCATGCTACTGAAAATGGGGCATGACCTGTTATTCTCTTTATATGCTAGGGAGAGACCATTTATAATTATGACAAAGCTAGATACTATCCAAGGTGAGTTCTGCCAATCCATATGGTTAGGCACATATTGTACTTTCAGGTCTTCCGGTAAAATTTCAATCGTTTCCCGCTGCCAATTCCATGGTTCACATAAGCCTCTATTTAGAATGGACAAACGCCCAAATATGGCCTATGATGGTATAATTTTTCTGTTATTTGCAACATCACCAACCTATCTTTCACATCCCTAGGTACAAATATAGCCTATTTTTTGAGATCATGGGCTACCTTTTGTTTTTTCAATATGTCGTCTCTATGTAGTGCATAATACTCCCGTGCCTTCTGTCTTTTTTAGATCTTTAGGATCTGCAAGTAGCTTTGACTATCAATAATGAACCTTAAGAACATAGAAGGGTTGTATGCATTAATTGGTCAAAACGATCACCATGGGAAGCGATCAATGGTGGATCTGAAGCATTAGCTTTAGAATTTCAATTGTCCACGGCCGCAGCATCATTTATCTGTTCACGGGCCTCCTTCTTTCTTCTTAGTATGTCTTCTCTACGAAGTGCATAGCGTTCCCTTTCCCTCTGCCTCTTGAGCTCTACAGGGTCTGCATTTTGTGGAACAGCAAGTTATTTTTTGGGTACTAATAAATATGTTAGTGCTGATTGCAGAAACCTTAATAACCTGAGGAGTGTGTGTTGGTTACATCCTGAAATGGTGTACGTTCCCCAGTGCGCTTTGAAGACGACATATTAGCAATATGCGATAATCCTGTAGTGAAGATGTCAGATCAGCAGTAAGGTAGTTATATCAATAATATAATCAATAAATTTCGCCCTTTTATTAGTTGTGGAGATGTGGATAAAAATCATGTGTAGTCTGCTTCATATTGTGCTTTACAGCTTTGTATGGTTTATATACTTGTTTGTAGTACACTGCTGAAATAAAAAGAAGGCATCATAAGCGAAACAAACATTATGTGCATGGTAACGTGTAAAGAAGAGTTCATCATTTTCTTGTGATGCAGGTTGCGAGGTGACCTGAACAAACCCACTGAGGTCGGATTGTTTGTTTGTTCAGATCTGTTCATAATAATTCCGAGGAGTTGAGGAGTAAGATTGGACAAAGATGGATCAACAATGGATGAAGAACGAACCTGTTTGGGCGATGACCATTGAGCCGATGATGGTGATGAAGCAGCGGCACGTCCGGGGACGGACAGCGACGGAAACCTGGAGATCCGCCTGGACGGTCGGCGGTTGATGAACGTCGTGGTCTCGTGGAGCAACCTAGGGCAGAAAACGGCTGAGGTAGATGTTTCGTGGGGAACGGCTGGAAGCGTTGTTTGCGAAGGGTTACGTGGGGAACCTGGCAGGAAATTGCTCTGACGGTCGACAGGATTAATCTGGGGCGTTGCTTCGGGCAGTTTTTGATAAAACGGATATGTGTCGTTTGATTCGTTTAGTGGGATGGATCTAATGGTCCAGGGTGACCTGTGTACGCTTGGCCTGGGTGACTGTAGCGAACTAAAGTCCGCTCTTTTATAAGTAGTGGAGATTGTGTGAGCAGGGTCGTGAACTTGATACATCTTAGCTCTAAATACCATATAGAATTGAAACCATCTATTCCAACAACCTTCACTGAACGGGATTTCGTAATATAAAAAATCCTCACCTATGCCCTACGTACAATCGTTACCATCATATGTGGCGAAAACTTCTGTAGACATAACCAAACGACATGGGATCACTTGCATGTAGACTCCATCAATCCTAGCTAACTGGGGCACGATCTTTAAGAGAAGGGTTAGCTAATAAGAAGTCTAGTCTCATATGAAGATAAAACGCGCCAATAGTAAGACCCCGGGTTGATACTTTGGGAGATAATTGGGACTGATCCTGATTGGAGGAATAGGCGCAATTCTGAAGTATCTTTCAGCTAATCTGCCCATTCCAATGAGGTTGGACATTTTCCGCGTATCCTTGGTACTTTCCTAGTACCTCACATGCTTAGTACCCATATGAAACTGTAACTACAGCCAGCGTTCCCCGTTAAAAAAAAACCTAGAGCCAGCGTTCACTTGCATCTCACGTTTTTCTGTGTAATTAATAATCTAAAATGATGCATATATTAAGTTTGGATTTGTGCTCTGTGCTCACTTGCACTTTTTTTGTTTTGGATAAATTCAAATTTGCATTTTGTTGTTCTAAAAAGCTGTGAAGAAATCGGAAAGTGCCATTTGATCCTGAGCTCCAGTGCTCTCTCCACCTAAAAAAAATTGAAAATCATATTTGTGAATTTCAATAAATTCTGAAAAACAATCACAGGTGTAGCCCATGATGTATCCCATAAACTTGCAAAATCTCAATTTCAAATACTTTATATTTTGAGCTACAAAAACATATCAAAATCTGGTAAAACTTAGAGATTTGAAAATAGGCATATTTAGATCCCCAATTTGTCATTTTTGTGTAGCCCAAAATACAAAGTATTTGAAGTTGATATTTTGCATGTTCGTGGGATATACTATTGGTTACACCCGGATTTTTTTGCAGAATTTTTTGAAACACACAAATGTGATTTTGAATTTTTTTTAAACTTGAGGGTGCACTGGAGCCCGGGAGCAAAAAGTCTCTACTGTGAAGAAATCAGTCATGTACAAGCGATAGTATACAATGTATCACTGAAAACAATTGTGGATCGTTATGAGCTCACCAAAATGCAGGGACGGATTTAGGCCCAGGGAAACAAGGGCCATGGTCCAGGGCGTAGAATTTTTTTAGCCAGACAAAAATTGTTGTCCCGGGGCACAGCCTACTGTAGCCCAACTCGTTGGCCTCATGCAACCGAACGAGGGAAACCCTCTCGCTCTCCATTCGTCTTCCGCATCCTCTCGTTTTCGTCCCGTTCCCCTCTACTCCATAGTTTAAAAAACCGAACCGGTGATCGAACTGGCGAGGGTCTCGGTTCACGGTTCACCGGCTGGACTGCTGGTTCGTCCGGTTCGCTCGCCGGTTTATTAAAGACAGAACAAGAGAGAGATAGGAATCATTTGATTGAAAAGTTTATATATTTAAGATATTCGTGTTCAAGTATGACACAAACATGATGCGTGCAAGATGGCTATCGCAGTTTGTACGCTTGCGTGCGAAGGAAGAGGTTCCCTTCTGCCTGCGGTCCTGCGGTTTTGCCGCCTTTCTCTGATTGATGTAGCTCTGCCAAGGACACAAAGTGCGAGCTTTGCTCCTCACTTATCTTGCTACCGATCCCCTAGGCTAGGTAGTTTATCTGTTGACACTTTGACAGGAAGTACTATTCTTTGCATCATTATACCAGTATTTTTAATTTTTGCTCCCTCCATTCTTAAATATAAGATGTTTTAAACTATTTCCACATTCATGTATGTAAATATATCTGACAAATTTTAGTGTATATGTTTATTCATTTTAGTATGCATCTATAAAATATGTGTAACACCTAAAACATTTTACATTTAGAAACAGAGTGAGTATTTATCTTGCATGTACAATCTTGCACTGTTAACAATGTAACAAAAAATATATGTCCATCTCTGCAACCATACCAAAAACATTCTGCTATAACAACAAATTTTTTTTTTTTTCGCTAAGATTTTGGCCCAAGGCTTGCCCCAATCCTGGATCCGCCACTGCAAACAAGGCAATGCATTTTAAGGCAAATGCTAGATTGAATACGGATGATGACAAAAAGGGAAGCTCATGGCATATGTTCTCAACATCGTTGAAACTATCTGGCTCTAGACGTGGATAACTGAACATATACATTTAGGTACATGTACGTCCGTATCACGGTGAGTAAAAATTACTCGAGTATCTCCAATGCATACATTCTGCCATCGCCTCTTCTCCTCCTGGCTAGCTTGACCATGGTTCATTTCACTCCACGGCTACGAATCCCCTAGACTCATCCCCTCGTGGTGGCACAATGTGATGGTGATGAGCCCCTCCTGTTGTGGTGGCGTGAGGCAAAGGAAATGACTCGATGATGCCAACGACTACAATATCGACTCAAACGTTCCCGTATGATCTCTTCCAACAACGAAAATTCGCCCAAACAAGAACTAATTATTGGTGATATGGTAGATTTGGCTTGAGCTCAATCGCAGGTTTTCCATTCTAAAACAATATCCAACATGTGCATCTTTTAGTCTCTCAGATGAGAGAGAGCATAGTACAATGGAATTGGGCTCGAGATCCTATATATTCTCGGAACCTAAGGGCATCTCCAGCCGTCCCCCCAGCGCCCCCCAGGAGGCATTTTTAGCGTCGGCGCTAAAAAAAATCCACCAGTCGCCCCCCCAGAAGTCGATTTAGCGCCGGTTTCCGCCGTTTTAAGCGCCGTTTCGCGCCGGCGAACCCAGCCCAAACCCAGCGCACTGGGTTCCGCTTGGGGGGGCAAAAGGCGTCCGCGGGCCAGCCTTGTCGGTGAGGGAAGGCGATTTCCCTCCATAATTTGCCCTCTTCCCTTCATAATTTTGATCTTTCCCTCCATTTCTTCCCCACATATACCCCTCACCCCGCCCCGTTCCCGCCATTTCCCCACACATCTGGCCGCCATGGATCCCGCCCGATTTACAGGACCCCGCGCCGTCGCCGTCCCGCGTCCTCCGCCACCTCCATGATCGGCAAGAAGCCGCGGAAGCCGAGAGCGCCGAAGGAGAAGCCACCGTGTATGAGCAACGCCAAGTGGGTCGCCGAGAAAGCGCGCCTGGAGGCGGAGAACCTCCAGCGACGGACGAGGGAGAAGGCGCAGCGGCAGAGGAAGCTGGCCGCGCACCTGGCGGAGGCCGAGGCCCAGGCCGTCGGCGAGGAAGAAGAAGAGGAAGAGGAGCTGGATGAGCCGCCAACTCCGACTGCGTCTGCGGCGCCGCCGGTCAAGCGGAGGGGCGGCTTGTCTCCTCATCCTCATCCGTTCGCCGGATGGAGCCAAACCGCAGTCGCCTCGCCATCGCCGTCGCCGCGCTGGAACGCATCCCCGCACTACTCCCCTGGGTAAGCCGATGCTGACCCCCATGGTGGTTTCAACCCCAACCTCACCTTCCCCCACCATCCGCTGATGATGTACGTCGGCTCACCGGGCTACGCATCCTCGCCGACGCTCCGCCGTGCCCTCCCCTTCGCCGCCCAGTCCTTGTTGGGCGGGATGCCCCAAGACCTCATGGACGAGATCATCACCACCGGCTTGATGGCGGCAGCGGCGTGCCCGGGCTTCCTCTCGCAAGGCGGGGAGTTTTTCTCGCGGGGCGGCGGGGATTACGGCCAAGGTGCGTCTGGCGCCGGTGTCGGCACGGAGGAGGCGGATGCGGATGCGGAAGAAGGAGACGAGACGGCGCCTGCAGCTGCGGAGGGAGCCCAAGGTGAGGATGGCGACACGGGCGGCCGCCGTCCCAGGAAGGGGTCCAAGGTGCCGCCGAAGCCGCCCGTCGAGCCTCGCATCAAGTGGACGAGCAGGGAGGATATCCTCCTCGCCGAGGCATGGAAGACGGTCAGCCTCGACCCGATCATCGGCGCCAACCAGGCCCTGGACAACTACTAGAAGCGGGTGAAGACGGCGTACGATGAGCGCCGGATGATCGACCCCGACTTCGCGTCGTGTGTCACAGAGCGCGGCCAGAAGGCCATGGCCAACCATTGGGCGAACATCCAGGCCCAATGCAACAAGTGGCACGGCATACAGCAGGAGGACCAAGGGGCGATGGACCCCGAGGTGAGGACATGGTTCATGGCGCAGCGCCGTCTGATCCTCAGCGACATCGTCCCGGCTCCGGCCCCGACCCCGACGGACACGAGCTACGCCACCCCGGCGGACACGACCTGCGACAGTCCGACGAGCTCGGCCAGTCCAGCCGAGACGCCGCCCGCCCAGCCTACGTCCGCTGCGCCGACCGCGCCGATCGACCTGGAGAACGCCGAGACAGCTGCAACGGCCATCGACCTGGAGGCTGCCACGCCCGTCGTCGACCTCGAGGCCACTCCGAGCTCGGCGCCAGCTCCGACCGCCACGCCCATCGTCGACGTCGACTCTGACGCCGCGGCGTCGCTGGCCTCTATCTGATCTGTGCATCAGCAGAATGCCGAATGTGGCCGTGATCGCCCGACTGCGGCTTGATCAAGACTATTTGATTGCCCAACTATGGCTGCTGTGATCGCCGAACTCGGGCTATTTTTTGGAGGCGGGAAGAAGAACTTTCGAATTTCTGGGCTATGTGTTTTTCCTGGGCCGCCGAACGGCTGGTGAAATCGCCCCCCCAGGTTTTGGTGCGGGGCGGCGCTAACCCTAAAAAGCGCCGCACCAAAACCTGGGGGGCCGAACGGCTGGAGATGCCCTAACGTTCCTTGTCTCTGCCTAGCTAATATCCTCTTGAATCCCTCTTGGTTCAGCTTGTCCACACAACTCACAATCGTAAAATGTTAGAGTTACTCTACTGTCGAGTTTCAGACAGGGTAAAGTTGATTAAGTAGCTCATTGATCTAATCGTCAACCCAACACTGAAATTTTTGTGGGCGACCAAAGTTATTGATTCAGGCTACTGATGACATTAGCGTGGTATGACTGTCGACTTTCAGCATGTATCACCTACACCGACCGGTGAGATACACCTCCCACCCCCACGCCTTACTGTACAGTGCACTGCTCTTGCCATTAGCTCACCTTCACCAACTTGGTCTTCGTCACTTGCCTACGGATCCAGCATGCATGGGAGTTTATATATAGAGGCACCTACATCGCACAACAACTAATTCAATTTAAGATTCACCTGTTATAAAATCGCAAGGAAGTTCTCCCCACATAAAAAATGATCGAGTTGGTGAGAAATTTACAATCAACTACTCAAGTAGAGTGTTGGCGCTACAAACGGCGATGCCAACTCTCTATCTCTCGCATACACTTGGCAGTAAACTCATTTGATCCCGGAAGGTGACCTGAACATTGGCACCAAGCCTATCATGCTTGATTCATGAAATATCTATCATACCACCTTTTTTTATTCCAATTAGGCCTTGTTTGGTACTAGATTATTTTAGGGGATTATCCTCCAGTGGATTGGGTGAAACCCCAAATTTCACCCAATCCCTAGTGGATTGAGTATTGAGAAAAATGCACTAGAGTTTGGAAATTTGTGGGGAAATGTGAGGATAATAGCTGTCCAATACAATAGAACCAAACTATGTTTTGTGATATGTGGGGATTCACGGGTTTAACCGGGATAATCCCCACCAATCACCTAATCGCCACCGTGACGTCGTAGTGGGCCTGGGCCGCCTGTTGGGCTGGGCTGGCTGCTGTGCAACTGGCTCGACCCTCTTAATTTTTTTTTCTCTTCTTTCCTGTTTTCCTTTTTTCCAAATCTTTTCAAACTTTTCAAAAATCAATTCCAAACCAATTCAAACAAATTTCTAAAAAAATAAAAGAGGTACAGACACCAAATACTCCAACTCCAAACCAATTCAAACGAATTTCCAAACAAAAAAAAAAGGATACAAACACCAAATACTCATTCCAAATGCTTTGGGATATTTTCTAAATTATTTCAAACCTTATTTTTCAACTGAAACTAATTGAATCAAAATACAAAATTCAAAAAGGTCATCATTCAAACAATTTTAAACATTTTACAACTTACTATGTCGTTTCAAACGGGTTAATTAGAAATAATTTAACTAAGCTACCTCAAATTATGCATACAAATGAAATAAATACTACAAATATCCAATATTTCGACACAACCGTAATATATTTCCTCTTACTATGTTGCAGATTGATATTTAGATATAATTTATGTAATAACTAAGCTACCTCAAATTATGCACACAAATGAAATAAATACTACAAATATCCAATATTTCGACACAACCGTAATATATTTCCTCTTACTATGTTGCAGATTGATATTTAGATATAATTTATGTAAACTACCTCTAATTATGCATACAAACAACATAAATGCTATAAATAGCCAATATTTCGACATGACCACAATATATTTCCTCTTACTACGTTGCCAAATAATAAAATTATGGCAACACGGGACCATATTTAATCATTTCAACTCAGCTAACATATTTGCAACTAATAGAACTTACATTCCTCTAATTATGTAGTTTCCCCTTTTTTCATGTTTTCCTTTTTCCAAAATCTTTATTACTATAACAAAGACAACCCGTTAATTTGTTTAAACTTGACCATTCTACAAACACGAAAAGAATTTAAATCTTAATACATTTCCAAATAAATCATTTCTTAAAATCTAAACGCTTCTAAAACATAATTTTTCTTTTCCCAAATTACAACAATTTCCAAATTTGAGCAACCTCTAAAATCCAACCGTTCTTACAACGACAAACTTTTCGAATTCAAATAATTTCTAGCCTCAAACATTTTTACAATCCCCACGTCTTCAAACTCAAATTTTAACACACAGGCGCGGCGTGTCGATATTTAGTTTTTTATCAATAGAACACGAATCCGAAGTTAGTTCTGATAACACTAAAAATCCATATTTCGCTGTCAACGAACAACTAGAAAAATATATCAACATGATCACAAAAAATACATGCTAAGTAACTGTGCCATACGATCAAAAATCCAAACTTAAATGTTTTTAAATTTCAATTGCCTTTCAAATCTGAGCATTAACAAACAGAAAAATATATCAACATGACCACAAAAATAAAGACTAACTGTCTACAACATATGATCAAAAATCAAATTAAAATATTTTTAAGATTTAGATGTCCTTCAAATCTATACAATTCAAAATTTTGAACGCCTTCCAAGATTGATCATTTTACTAACGTAAAAAAATCAAATATGGAAAACTTCCCAATTTGAACATTTTTCGAAATCTAAACAATTTTTGAACAAAACCTCTCTTCGCATTTCGATAATTCACATTTCCACACTTTTTTAATAAGGATATTCCCAAATTTTAATTTTACCACACGGGCGACATTCCAAATTGCTTACAAATTAGACACACTTTAAAATATATCACTTTTTTCTCCTCTTTTCCACAAATATGAATATATGTGCACTTCCATTCATTATGGACTTTAATTTTAAAATAACAAATAAAAAAACTATTCCAATTTGCTGGAAATTAGTAATATTGTACACTTTACAAACTACAACAATTCAATTTAGACATAATTTATAAACAAATAAAATTGCAATTCCTCCAATTATATGGACAATTATATAGAATTGAATTTCACAAAACAAACTCCTTAATTATGGAATTCAGTTGGATAAATGTGCTTCCGCTCTCACTATGGACTTAAATTGTAAATTGTTAAACAAACAGAAACATTTCTAAACTTTCTAATTTGCTTCAAAATTAGACATACTCTAAAATATATCAGAATTTTTTTTTCTTTTCAGAAACAATTTCATAAGCTCTTAAATTTCCACCGTGTGGGCCTACCCTATTTAACCAAATTAGGGAAAAAAACTAATTACAACAAATAATATAATTTTCTCATATCAATTATAAAACTTACAAAAAAACATTTTACACTGCTAAATATTCGGACGTACTCAAAACGACAAATTGTAATTAAGAAAAAAAAAGGTACTCACAAAAACTAACATAACTTTTTATATTACTTATGCACCTTATGTAAAATAACTTTTATATTAATTATGCACCTTATGGGAAAACATTTAAAAAATGCCGAATATGTGCAAATACTCCAGACGAAAAAATACGACGAATTTTAACTTTTCAACAATTTTAATCACAACGTCCACGGTATATTACTACATGATGGAATAAAAAAAAATACATCATATCTACTCAAACTCTTGCACGATAATTACCAACCTACAATATTTAACCGCATCACTTCCAATTTTTTCTAAAATATTTCTTCAAAATATTAGGTTCCTGACACGTGCTACCATTTTACTTCCACAATTTCCAGAAAATCAAAACCGTTTGGAAAATTTTGTGTTCATTTCAAATATATCTGAACATTCTTTCTGCAGTACAAAAAAGGTAAAAGAAATATGAAATATTACGCGTTTTGTTTAAACAAAAGAAAAAGATAAAAAAGGAAGTACTGTTTATGCAATGTTCCAATTCCTTAAACAAATGATAATGGAGTCATTTTTTTACAATACTCCAAATGCTTCACATCTCACTTAATAATAGCGTCATTTATCTAAAAAACTACAAGTACTGTTTCACTTTATAAAAACAAAATAAAAAAACATGTTTGCAAGTTGCAATTTGTCCAACATTTGAGCGAATATTCCGATATTCCATAAAATAAAACCAAAATGCTCACAAAAAATAACCGCAATATACTCGCAAAAAATAACAAATTTATTTCAACATTTCAATTTGTCCAACATTTCGACACGACACAAACAAACTTTCCCCGAATGTGGAATCAAATTCAAATGAATTGTTCTAATTTCAATTAAATACTGACGTCGAAATACAAACATGTTCGAACATTTCAAACCTTCAACTATTTGAATATTGTACACAATATATCAATGCTACCTATTCATAACAAAACAAACAAATGTTTCAACACTCCAATTTAGCCAACATTTTGGTTAACAAAAAAAAATATATTGCACAAAAAAAAATCACCAAGGGCGTGGTGTGACGCCACGCCAAAATTCAACTAGTCATTACACATGAAGCAACAAAGATCTGAAGTGTGTTATCGTGTTGCTTCAAGTTATCGTACATGCTACAGACCCACTTTACTCTTTTTTTTGAAATAAGGCAAAAGCTTTGCCTTTTATATTAATAAAGTAGAAGCAAACATGAAGAACAAGGAATAAAAAAGAAAAAAGTTACAACTCGATCCACGCCGGCCCCGAGGCCGCGCCCCGCACGGGTCGACGACCAAGTTGCCCAAGCAACAAAGGCCGACACCAAGACCCCTCAACGCAACACGGCGGAGGTGAGAGTCTGAAGCCGCCGCTTTGACATCCACACCGGCCCCAAAGCCGCACCCCACACGGGTCGACGACCAAAACGCCCAAGCGACCAAAGCCGACACCAAAGACCTCGACGCAACATGGCGGAGGTGACCTCAACGCCTCACAGCGGAGGCGAAACATCCGGAGCCGCCGCTCCGACATCCCCGCCAGCCCCAAGGCTGCGCCCCAAACAAGCCGACGACCAAGACGCCCAAGCGACCAAAGTCGACACTCCACCACCTCAACGCAGCATGGCGGAGGTGAAGCCCGGAGCCGCCGCTCCGGCATCCACGCCGGCCCCAGGGCCGCGCACCCCCAAGCCGAAGACGAAGACTCGCCGCCGCCAACCATCAGCACTCCACAGGTCCCGCTAGTCGGTGGAACATCCAAGGCGAGGCCCCAAGAGGCAAGCGACGCAGGAGCGCCGCCCTCGCCCGATCCCGCGAGGGGTCTGGGATTTCTCCCGGAGAACCCGGCGTGGAGAAGCGAGAGTAAAATCGTCCACAGAATCCCCTTCTCCTTCCTCGCTCCCGAGCGCTGCCGATGCCGTCGCCGCCGCCGACGCGCTCCACCGCCGCCACGGTCCTTCCCGCTCAGATCGAAGCCCATGTCGACATTCGCCGTTGTCGCCTCGACCTCCTCGACAAGCGCCGCGTGCCGGAGTGCCGCTCCGTCGCCGGAATCGGCGCTGCCGTTCCCGTAGGTCGCCGCCGCGTCCGCACGCTACCGCCGCCGCTACGGCGACCCAAAAACGGCGGCGCCGCCAGCTTCGGGTAGCCCGCATCGAGGCGTGACTGACGCGCCCACCCACGCGGCCCGGCTCGCTCTCCTGCGCCTCCGGAGAGGTCGTCACCGCCGCGGCAGAGCGCGGCCACTGCCGACGCCACCGTGACGTCGTAGTGGGCCTGGGCCGTCCACTGGGCCGCCTGTTGGGCTGGGCTGGCTGCTGTGCAACTGGCTCGGCCCTCTTTATTTTTTTTTCTCTTCTTTCCTGTTTTCCTTTTTTCCAAATCTTTTCAAACTTTTCAAAAATCAATTCCAAACCAATTCAAACAAATTTCTAAAAAAAAAGAGGTACAGACACCAAATACTCCAACTCCAAACCAATTCAAACGAATTTCCAAACAAAACAAAAAGGATACAAACACCAAATACTCATTCCAAATGCTTTGGGATATTTTCTAAATTATTTCAAACCTTATTTTTCAACTGAAACTAATTGAATCAAAATACAAAATTCAAAAAGGTCATCATTCAAACAATTTTAATCATTTTACAACTTACTATGTCGTTTCAAACGGGTTAATTAGAAATAATTTAACTAAGGTACCTCAAATTATGCATACAAATGAAATAAATACTACAAATATCCAATATTTCGACACAACCGTAATATATTTCCTCTTACTATGTTGCAGATTGATATTTAGATATAATTTATGTAATAACTAAGCTACCTCAAATTATGCATACAAATGAAATAAATACTACAAATATCCAATATTTCGACACAACCGTAATATATTTCCTCTTACTATGTTGCAGATTGATATTTAGATATAATTTATGTAAACTACCTCTAATTATGCATACAAACAAAATAAATGCTATAAATAGCCAATATTTTGACATGACCACAATATATTTCCCCTTACTACGTTGCCAAATAATAAAATTATGGCAACACGGGACCATATTTAATCATTTCAACTCAGCTAACATATTTGCAACTAATAGAACTTACATTCCTCTAATTATGTAGTTTCCCCTTTTTTCATGTTTTCCTTTTTCCAAAATCTTTATTACTATAACAAAGACAACCCGTTAATTTTTTAAACTTGACCATTCTACAAACACGAAAAGAATTTAAATCTTAATACATTTCCAAATAAATCATTTCTTAAAATCTAAACGCTTCTAAAACATAATTTTTCTTTTCCCAAATTATAACAATTTCCAAATTTGAGCAACCTCTAAAATCCAACCGTTCTTACAACGACAAACTTTTCGAATTCAAATAATTTCTAGCCTCAAACATTTTTACAATCCCCACGTCTTCAAATTCAAATTTTAACACACAGGCGCGGCGTGTCGATATTTAGTTTTTTATCAATAGAACACGAATCCGAAGTTAGTTCTGATAACACTAAAAATCCATATTTCGCTGTCAACGAACAACTAGAAAAATATATCAACATGATCACAAAAAATACATGCTAAGTAACTGTGCCATACGATCAAAAATCCAAACTTAAATGTTTTTAAATTTCAATTGCCTTTCAAATCTGAGCATTAACAAACAGAAAAATATATCAGCATGACCACAAAAATAAAGACTAACTGTCTACAACATATGATCAAAAATCAAATTAAAATATTTTTAAGATTTAGATGTCCTTCAAATCTATACAATTCAAAATTTTGAACGCCTTCCAAGATTGATCATTTTACTAACATAAAAAAAAAATCAAATATGGAAAACTTCCCAATTTGAACATTTTTCGAAATCTAAACAATTTTTGAACAAAACCTCTCTTCGCATTTCGATAATTTCACATTTCCACACTTTTTAAATAAGGACATTCCCAAATTTTAATTTTACCACACGGGCGACATTCCAAATTGCTTACAAATTAGACACACTTTAAAATATATCACTTTTTTCTCCTCTTTTCCACAAATATGAATATATGTGCAATTCCATTCATTATGGACTTTAATTTTAAAATAACAAATAAAAAAACTATTCCAATTTGCTAGAAAATTAGTAATATTGTACACTTTACAAACTACAACAATTCAATTTAGACATAATTTATAAACAAATAAAATTGCAATTCCTCCAATTATATGGACAATTATATAGAATTGAATTTCACAAAACAAACTCCTTAATTATGGAATTCAGTTGGATAAATGTGCTTCCGCTCTCACTATGGACTTAAATTGTAAATTGATAAACAAACAGAAACATTTCTAAACTTTCTAATTTGCTTCAAAATTAGACATACTCTAAAATATATCAGAATTTTTTTTTCTTTTCAGAAACAATTTCATAAGCTCTTAAATTTCCACCGTGTGGGCCTACCCTATTTAACCAAATTAGGGAAAAAACTAATTACAACAAATAATATAATTTTCTCATATCAATTATAAAACTTACAAAAAAACATTTTACACTGCTAAATATTCGGACGTACTCAAAACGACAAATTGTAATTAAGAAAAAAAAAGGTACACACAAAAACTAACATAACTTTTTATATTACTTATGCACCTTATGTAAAATAACTTTTATATTAATTATGCACCTTATGGGAAAACATTTAAAAAATGCCGAATATGTGCAAATACTCCAGACGAAAAAATACGACGAATTTTAACTTTTCAACAATTTTAATCACAACGTCCACGGTATATTACTACATGATGGAATAAAAAAAAATACATCATATCTACTCAAACTCTTGCACGATAATTACCAACCTACAATATTTAACCGCATCACTTCCAATTTTTTCTAAAATATTTCTTCAAAATGTTAGGTTCCTGACACGTGCTACCATTTTACTTCCACAATTTCCAGAAAATCAAAACCGTTTGGAAAATTTTGTGTTCATTTCAAATATATCTGAACATTCTTTCTGCAGTACAAAAAAGGTAAAAGAAATATGAAATATTACGCGTTTTGTTTAAACAAAAGAAAAAGATAAAAAAGGAAGTACTGTTTATGCAATGTTCCAATTCCTTAAACAAATGATAATGGAGTCATTTTTTTACAATACTCCAAATGCTTCACATCTCACTTAATAATAGCGTCATTTATCTAAAAAACTACAAGTACTGTTTCACTTTATAAAAACAAAATAAAAAAACATGTTTGCAAGTTGCAATTTGTCCAACATTTGAGCGAATATTCCGATATTCCATAAAATAAAACCAAAATGCTCACAAAAAATAACCGCAATATACTCGCAAAAAATAACAAATTTATTTCAACATTTCAATTTGTCCAACATTTCGACACGACAGAAACAAACTTTCCCCGAATGTGGAATCAAATTCAAATGAATTGTTCTAATTTCAATTAAATACTGACGTCGAAATACAAACATGTTCGAACATTTCAAACCTTCAACTATTTGAATATTGTACACAATATATAAATGCTACCTATTCATAACAAAACAAACAAATGTTTCAACACTCCAATTTAGCCAACATTTTGGTTAACAAAAAAAAAATATTGCACAAAAAAAAATCACCAAGGGTGTGGTGTGACGCCACGCCAAAATTCAACTAGTCATTACACATGAAGCAACGAAGATCTGAAGTGTGTTATCGTGTTGCTTCAAGTTATCGTACATGCTACAGACCCACTTTACTCTTTTTTTTGAAATAAGGCAAAAGCTTTGCCTTTTATATTGATAAAGTAGAAGCAAACATGAAGAACAAGGAATAAAAAAGAAAAAAGTTACAACTCGATCCACGCCGGCCCCGAGGCCGCGCCCCGCACGGGTCGACGACCAAGTTGCCCAAGCAACAAAGGCCGACACCAAGACCCCTCAACGCAACACGGCGGAGGTGAGAGTCCGAAGCCGCCGCTTTGACATCCACACCGGCCCCAAAGCCGCACCCCACACGGGTCGACGACCAAAACGCCCAAGCGACCAAAGCCGACACCAAAGACCTCGACGCAACATGGCGGAGGTGACCTCAACGCCTCACAGCGGAGGCGAAACATCCGGAGCCGCCGCTCCGACATCCCCGCCAGCCCCAAGGCTGCGCCCCAAACAAGCCGACGACCAAGACGTCCAAGCGACCAAAGTCGACACTCCACCACCTCAACGCAGCATGGCGGAGGTGAAGCCCGGAGCCGCCGCTCCGGCATCCACGCCGGCCCCAGGGCCGCGCACCCCCAAGCCGAAGACGAAGACTCGCCGCCGCCAACCATCAGCACTCCACAGGTCCCGCTAGTCGGTGGAACATCCAAGGCGAGGCCCCAAGAGGCAAGCGACGCAGGAGCGTGGCCCTCGCCCGATCCCGCGAGGGATCTGGGATTTCTCCCGGAGAACCCGGCGTGGAGAAGCGAGAGTTAAATCGTCCACAGAATCCCCTTCTCCTTCCTCGCTCCCGAGCGCTGCCGATGCCGTCGCCGCCGCCGACGCGCTCCACCGCCGCCACGGTCCTTCCCGCTCAGATCGAAGCCCATGTCGACATTCGCCGTTGTCGCCTCGACCTCCTCGACAAGCGCCGCGTGCCGGAGTGCCGCTCCGTCGCCGGAATCGGAGCTGCCGTTCCCGTAGGTCGCCGCCGCGTCCGCACGCTACCGCCGCCGCTACGGCGACCCAAAAACGGCGGCGCCGCCAGCTTCGGGTAGCCCGCATCGAGGCGTGACTGACGCGCCCACCCACGCGGCCTGGCTCGCTCTCCTGCGCCTCCGGAGAGGTCGTCGCCGCCGCGGCAGAGCGCGGCCACTGCCGACGCCACCGTGACGTCGTAGTGGGCCTGGGCCGTCCACTGGGCCGCCTGTTGGGCTGGGCTGGCTGCTGTGCAACTGGCTCGGCCCTCTTTATTTTTTTCTCTTCTTTCCTGTTTTCCTTTTTTCCAAATCTTTTCAAACTTTTCAAAAATCAATTCCAAACCAATTCAAACAAATTTCTAAAAAAAAAAGAGGTACAGACACCAAATACTCCAACTCCAAACCAATTCAAACGAATTTCCAAACAAAACAAAAAGGATACAAACACCAAATACTCATTCCAAATGCTTTGGGATATTTTCTAAATTATTTCAAACCTTATTTTTCAACTGAAACTAATTGAATCAAAATACAAAATTCAAAAAGGTCATCATTCAAACAATTTTAATCATTTTACAACTTACTATGTCGTTTCAAACGGGTTAATTAGAAATAATTTAACTAAGGTACCTCAAATTATGCATACAAATGAAATAAATACTACAAATATCCAATATTTCGACACAACCGTAATATATTTCCTCTTACTATGTTGCAGATTGATATTTAGATATAATTTATGTAATAACTAAGCTACCTCAAATTATGCATACAAATGAAATAAATACTACAAATATCCAATATTTCGACACAACCGTAATATATTTCCTCTTACTATGTTGCAGATTGATATTTAGATATAATTTATGTAAACTACCTCTAATTATGCATACAAACAAAATAAATGCTATAAATAGCCAATATTTTGACATGACCACAATATATTTCCCCTTACTACGTTGCCAAATAATAAAATTATGGCAACACGGGACCATATTTAATCATTTCAACTCAGCTAACATATTTGCAACTAATAGAACTTACATTCCTCTAATTATGTAGTTTCCCCTTTTTTTCATGTTTTCCTTTTTCCAAAATCTTTATTACTATAACAAAGACAACCCGTTAATTTGTTTAAACTTGACCATTCTACAAACACGAAAAGAATTTAAATCTTAATACATTTCCAAATAAATCATTTCTTAAAATCTAAACGCTTCTAAAACATAATTTTTCTTTTCCCAAATTACAACAATTTCCAAATTTGAGCAACCTCTAAAATCCAACCGTTCTTACAACGACAAACTTTTCGAATTCAAATAATTTCTAGCCTCAAACATTTTTACAATCCCCACGTCTTCAAATTCAAATTTTAACACACAGGCGCGGCGTGTCGATATTTAGTTTTTTATCAATAGAACACGAATCCGAAGTTAGTTCCGATAACACTAAAAATCCATATTTCGCTGTCAACGAACAACTAGAAAAATATATCAACATGATCACAAAAAATACATGCTAAGTAACTGTGCCATACGATCAAAAATCCAAACTTAAATGTTTTTAAATTTCAATTGCCTTTCAAATCTGAGCATTAACAAACAGAAAAATATATCAGCGTGACCACAAAAATAAAGACTAACTGTCTACAACATATGATCAAAAATCAAATTAAAATATTTTTAAGATTTAGATGTCCTTCAAATCTATACAATTCAAAATTTTGAACGCCTTCCAAGATTGATCATTTTACTAACATAAAAAAAAATCAAATATGGAAAACTTCCCAATTTGAACATTTTTCAAAATCTAAACAATTTTTGAACAAAACCTCTCTTCGCATTTCGATAATTTCACATTTCCACACTTTTTAAATAAGGACATTCCCAAATTTTAATTTTACCACACGGGCGACATTCCAAATTGCTTACAAATTAGACACACTTTAAAATATATCACTTTTTTCTCCTCTTTTCCACAAATATGAATATATGTGCAATTCCATTCATTATGGACTTTAATTTTAAAATAACAAATAAAAAAACTATTCCAATTTGCTTGAAAATTAGTAATATTGTACACTTTACAAACTACAACAATTCAATTTGGACATAATTTATAAACAAATAAAATTGCAATTCCTCCAATTATATGGACAATTATATAGAATTGAATTTCACAAAACAAACTCCTTAATTATGGAATTCAGTTGGATAAATGTGCTTCCGCTCTCACTATGGACTTAAATTGTAAATTGATAAACAAACAGAAACATTTCTAAACTTTCCAATTTGCTTCAAAATTAGACATACTCTAAAATATATCAGAATTTTTTTTTCTTTTCATAAACAATTTCATAAGCTCTTAAATTTCCACCATGTGGGCCTACCCTATTTAACCAAATTAGGGAAAAAAAACTAATTACAACAAATAATATAATTTTCTCATATCAATTATAAAACTTACAAAAAAACATTTTACACTGCTAAATATTCGGACGTACTCAAAACGACAAATTGTAATTAAGAAAAAAAAAGGTACTCACAAAAACTAACATAACTTTTTATATTACTTATGCACCTTATGTAAAATAACTTTTATATTAATTATGCACCTTATGGGAAAACATTTCAAAAATGCCGAATATGTGCAAATACTCCAGACGAAAAAATACGACGAATTTTAACTTTTCAACAATTTTAATCACAACGTCCACGGTATATTACTACATGATGGAATAAAAAAAATACATCATATCTACTCAAACTCTTGCACGATAATTACCAACCTACAATATTTAACCGCATCAGATAAATTAACGTGATTTCCAATTTTTTCTAAAATATTTCTTCAAAATGTTAGGTTCCTGACACGTGCTACCATTTTACTTCCACAATTTCCAGAAAATCAAAACCGTTTGGAAAATTTTGTGTTCATTTCAAATATATCTGAACATTCTTTCTGCAGTAAAAAAAGATAAAA
This sequence comes from Poa pratensis, assembly GCA_947311845.1. Lineage (NCBI taxonomy): Eukaryota > Viridiplantae > Streptophyta > Magnoliopsida > Poales > Poaceae > Poa > Poa pratensis. The sequence goes on from CAMZMU010000121.1 coordinate 19,159,555, forward strand.
GAAATATGAAATATTACGAGTTTTGTTTAAACAAAAGAAAAAGATAAAAAAGGAAGTACTGTTTATGCAATGTTCCAATTCCTTAAACAAATGATAATGGAGTCATTTTTTTACAATACTCCAAATGCTTCACATCTCACTTAATAATAGCGTCATTTATCTAAAAAACTACAAGTACTGTTTCACTTTATAAAAACAAAATAAAAAAACATGTTTGCAAGTTGCAATTTGTCCAACATTTGAGCGAATATTCCGATATTCCATAAAATAAAACCAAAATGCTCACAAAAAATAACCGCAATATACTCGCAAAAAATAACAAATTTATTTCAACATTTCAATTTGTCCAACATTTCGACACGACACAAACAAACTTTCCCCGAATGTGGAATCAAATTCAAATGAATTGTTCTAATTTCAATTAAATACTGACGTCGAAATACAAACATGTTCGAACATTTCAAACCTTCAACTATTTGAATATTGTACACAATATATCAGAAATGCATACAAAAAAATGCTACCTATTCATAACAAAACAAACAAATGTTTCAACACTCCAATCTAGCCAACATTTTGGTTAACAAAAAAAAAAATATTGCACAAAAAAAAATCACCAAGGGCATGGCGTGACGCCACGCCAAAATTCAACTAGTCATTACACATGAAGCAACAAAGATCTGAAGTGTGTTATCGTGTTGCTTCAAGTTATCGTACATGCTACAGACCCACTTTACTCTTTTTTTTGAAACAAGGCAAAAGCTTTGCCTTTTATATTGATAAAGTAGAAGCAAACATGAAGAACAAGTCCTAAAAAAGAAAAAAGTTACAACTCGATCCACGCCGGCCCTGAGGCCGCGCCCCGCACGGGTCGACGACCAAGTTGCCCAAGCAACAAAGGCCGACACCAAGACCCCTCAACGCAACACGGCGGAGTTGCGAGTCCGAAGCCGCCGCTCCGACATCCACGCCGGCCCCAAAGCCGCACCCCACACGGGTCGACGACCAAAACGCCCAAGCGACCAAAGCCGACACCAAAGACCTCGACGCAACATGGCGGAGGTGACCTCAACGCCTCACAGCGGAGGCGAAACATCCGGAGCCGCCGCTCCGACATCCCCGCCAGCCCCAAGGCTGCGCCCCAAACAAGCCGACGACCAAGAAGCCCAAGCGACCAATATCGACACTCCACCACCTCAACGCAGCATGGCGGAGGTGAAGTCCGGAGCCGCCGCTCCGGCATCCACGCCGGCCCCAGGGCCTCGCACCCCCAAGCCGAAGACGAAGACTCGCCGCCGCCAGCCACCAGCACTCCACAGGTCCCGCTAGTCGGTGGAACATCCAAGGCGAGGCCCCAAGAGGCAAGCGACGCAGGAGCGCCGCCCTCGCCCGATCCCGCGAGGGATCTGGGATTTCTCCCGGAGAACCCGGCGTGGAGAAGCGAGAGCACCACCTCGACGACGCCTTCAAGAAGGACGCGGCGCCCGAGGGCGTCGCCATCGTCAGCCCTGGCCGACAGCCAGGACTAGGCTTTCGCCCGGCGATGTGCCGCAAACCCCACCGACCGCCCGTCGGGGACCGACCAGACCATCATCTCCGCGTGCCGGAACCACCGTGTCACCTCATACCACGGCAGCGGCACGCCGACCACGGCCGACCTGCAGCCGCAACTCCGGGGCCGCCGCCCCGGCTTTCCTCGTCCCCGACCTCACCCCAGCTGCCACAACAAGGGGCGCAACGCCGTCGCCGCCCTCACCTCCTCCTCACCGCAGTAGCCGCGCCCAGCGTCGGCCCTCGCGGCCCAGATGCGGCCCACACAGGCCCATCGAATCTGGCGCCGCCGTCATCCAGCACGCCCTCCGGCCGCGCCCTACGCCTCCTGGCCGCGCATCGTGCGCCGCCGCCGCGGGGCCACATCCAAGCGCACGCCCGCGCCGCCGCGACCCCGGCGAGGCCGGCCCGCCACCCGCACGGCCAGGCCCGTCCCGCCCTCGATCCGGGCACAAGGGCCCTGGATCCGCCACCCCGCATCCGACGCAGTTTCGGAGCCGCCGCTCCGGCTTGCCAGCACCGGCGAGGCACCGTCGCCGTCCCAGTCGAAGCCGGCGCCCACCTGCGCGAAGACAGCGAGAGAAACCCACCCCCGACGCCAGTTGTGTGGCGGCAGGGAGGCCGCCACCGCTGCGGTGCGGAGGCCGCCGGCGGCAGCGGCGGGGAGGGGCGTGGAGGGGAGAGTTGGTGGCGGCGCGGCGGTGTCGCCCCCGGTGTCGCCTGGGAGCGAGACGGGGGAAGAGGTAAATTTTTCCAGAGATATTAATGTTTAGACCCACTTTACTCTGAGGTCACGTCTTTGTACCAGTTCCAGTTGTAACATTTTTCGTCAGTCTTTTCACAATGCCTAAGGTGAATAAATTTAAAAGTTTCTTGCCAGGAATTTCGAGCCAAATATTTATCAATGACTTGTCATTTTAATTTTCATATGGTGTGTCAATCATTGGTGAAAATGAGCAAGATATTCCATGATTAGTTCTAAACGGGGAATGCCTCGCAAATTCTAGCATGTATGGAACGTGAACAAACATAATGGAGCAAGATAATTTACCCTGACAGAGAGACGACAACCGAAAATAGGACTAAGTACGTCACTTGGTCAGCAACCAGTTTATCGAGAAATGAAAGGCACAAGGCACCAGCCCAGCAAGTAGCGATCATGCATGGGTGTAGTCGTAACAAGATTGATCTTAGTTTTTTCTTTATAGGAAGCTTCAGCTCACATGAATTCGTTTGTCAGCACAACATTTTCTGCTGGAAGATCTACAAGAAAATTTGGGGATGGTTTCGCTCACCAAAACGCGAACTTCGCCCAATGGCCAACGGCAGTATAACACCCTGTTCCTTCGACAATAGATCTCCATGTACGCACCTGATCTCTCAACAGTTAAAAGATCCCCGTTTAGCTCAGCTTCTCATGTGCGTGTTCAAGCGACAGCTAGAGTTTTTGAGCTTGACATTTAGTGCTGACACCAAACACTATCCTTGGTGCCTCCCATGCCTACAACGCACACTCTGGCCAAGTCCCAACTGGACTAGATTTTCTTTCAAAACTGAAATAAGCTGAATTAGATTCCTGGAGACAAATATAACACAACTGTTGTTTGTGACGACCTACATATGTATATTTAATATATATGCATCCTCAGAATGCAAACCACCCTCATCCATATGAACTGAATGAATGAGAGGTGTCTTTCATATAAATCACTTACACATAGGCTCGACAAGAAATACATCCAATTTAATACGACCTGAATGCATGTCGGCACCAAACGTATTTTCACCTTCATTGCACCGGATTTCCTAATATAAACATCCTCACCTATTCCCCACCATTAATCGATACGATCATGTCTGGTGAAAACAGGTCGAGAATCAGGGCATCAGATTATATGTATCTAGACTCCATCGACCATAGCTAAACTGGGGCTAGATCTGTAAGAGAAAGTCAGCTAATAAGCAAGTCTGATATCATACGGGTTAGCTAAGATCGACCAAGAACCAAATACCAGATTGATACTTTGAGAGACAACGGGAAACTGATCCTGATTAGAGCGACAAACGCAATTTTAGAGTATAATATCCCCAATCTGCCCTTTATATTGATGTAGTAGGAGCCAAGGTTTTGGTTACCGGTCGGTAAATCTGGTTACCGACCGGTAACCGAGTTTCCCGAGCACCCACGGTAAACGTGCTTACTGGCAAAAAAATCCCAATTTTTTTTGAATTTTCTAAATTTGAACGCGATATGTCGATTGAAATAATGCAACCTCTTTGTAAGCACAAGCCCGAAGTTGTATCCTGGTTAGCTCTCCCGGATGTTCATAATTATGGAAAAAATAGTAAAATAAGATTTGAACCTGAGACCTGGTAAGGCAGATATGACAGAAAGGAGAAATACCGCTGCCCTACAATCAAGTTTGTGTACTATTTTTATTTTAACTTTTTTAGTTTAAATCCTTAATAACACATTCAGCGAGAATTTGAATTCAAAATTTTCTATTTAAACTCGTCCGGTAACCATCCGGGATTTGTCGGTTGTCGCGGTAACCAGGAATTTTTTTTTAATCCGGGAACCGAAACCTTGGTAGGAGCAAAACCAGCCCGGCTGAAGCCAAAATAAAAGGAAAAGACTACATCATTGTTTTAGCCAATAACCTCTGCCAACTTTTCGTTTCATCGAGGACCCAATATTTCCCGTCGTCTTTGATGCGTTGAAAGAGCGCCGATGGCATGGAGAACTTATTGTTGAATATCATTGCACTTTTTTCCTTCCATATCTCCCATGTCACAAGGATGATCGCGGTTTTCAGACCATGACGCTGGACATTTTCCACGGATCCATGCCACTTTCCGAGTACCTTTCATGCGTACTTTTTTTTATATAAAGAGGGTTTATTTATTAAATTTCATGAGCAGCCTGCTCGGAGCGATCCTTGGCTCTCTGGTCGTTAGTGGAATTAGACTCGAGCTTGGATAATAACTTCACTGCCGACATGACTTGTGGCATTAGACTCGAGCTTGGATAAGAACTTCACGATCGACATGATTTGCTCGTCCACTAGATCCTCCTCCTCGCGTCCCTTCCCGGCACTGAAAGAGGTGGTGACTAGGAGTTGGGATCTCACCACGCTGGGTGACAGTGCCGACTAGACGGAGGCGACGGTTGAACGGCTTGGAGAGGAGGTGCCTCCATCGAAGCTGGCACTATCCACCTGGACGACATTGTGCTGGCGGGGCGTGGGGGTGCAGGGTGGCCATGTCAGTTGGAGGCTCTGGGATCCAAGTCAGAAGGTGATCGGTCGCCACACGATGTGTTGGCAGTAGAGGGGAGGGGAAGACATGTGTCTTTTGTATCCCGATGGGGAGGTTTTCACGTGTCGGGTATTGAAAACATGTGAAACTGCCAAGGCGGAGCGTGGAGGCGACAGGTGGGCAGACGAGCGCCGAGGGTGCAGCTTTTTTACCGTGCTTTTGCCTTCACAACGAATAAAACCGAGTTAATTAGGACACACCGGACAACGACACACTTGACTAGCCTCATTGCCACCTACAAAGAGTGCATTGTGTCATTGATATAATTTTTTAAAATCGTGCGCCCACAAGTTAAAGATGATTAAAAGAGATTTCTTGTGCATATGATATTCTTTTACTACAAACTTTTGTGGTGTCTAGAACCGTATTAATCCTATCCCAGTCGCACAATATAATTCTATGCGATACATATATTTTCTAGACATTTTCGAATGGTGGCCTGGCATACTAGAGCCACCATGCAAATTTCCATTTACCTACATTTTTTTAATTTTTTATATTGGCGTTCGATACAAACCGCACAGCGAAAAGATGCTGTCACCGACCCCTGTCGTTGACCTCGCTGACCTCCACGGATAACGACCCAGATCCTACCCACTCTTTTCCGGTTAACACCTCAAAGTCCAACGAATTTACATATACAAGCCCTCCTACCCGCGCTTCTCAGTACAAGACTCGCTCCTCTTCCTCCTCTCGCTTCCCCCTCCTCTTCTTCTTCCTCTGCTCCGATCCCCTCGCCGCCCCCACCGCGCGAACGCCACGACTTAAGGATGGGGAACGCCGTCCCGCGCAGGTGAGCTCGCTTCCGCGGCCCTTTTCTTTCCCGTTGCGAATTTGGGTGTGGGTTCAGGCAGCGCGGCGTCTTCCTGGGACATCTGCCACGGAATCTTCCTCTTGGCCGGCGGCGCCCTCTTTGGGTTTTAGGTTCCGCTCCACGCCGTTAATCTGTGTTTGGCGCCACCGTCGGAATCCGATGCTCCGGTGACCGATCCGGTCACGGATGGCTTCTTCTGTGCCCCCCTCAAACTTGGTGTTCTTTTTTTTTCGATGGAAAATCCGATTGGTGTGAGCATTTCATGGAGCTCTACTTCTGTGTACTGATCTGTTTTCTTCCTTCTCTCGTCTGTGTGCGATGCTCAGAAGGTCCTACTGTTCCCAGTGAGGGTTGCAAGAAGCGGAGCTGCTTGCGAAGGCTGAAGAGTTTAACAAGAACAGAGGATTAGGTTTTCTTCGGCAATGGAGGAGGTGGAAGTGGCGAACAGGGCGGCGGTGGAGAGCTGCCACAGCGTGCTGGCTTTGCTCTCCCAGCAGCAGGACCCGGCCCTGCTCAGGAGCATAGCTTCAGAGACGGGTGAGGCATGTGCCAAGTTCAGGAAGGTGGTCTCCCTCCTCGGCAGTGGCGGCCCTGCCAGCAGGGGAGGGCATGCCAGAGGCAGGCTCTCTGGGAGAAGGAAGCCTATGGGGTTCTTGAGCCAGAAAGGCTTCTTGGAGAGCGGCAGCAACAGCCCATTGGGGATGCTAATGTCCGGTAGTAGCACAGCCTCTCCATCCCCATCTGCTGGGTCTGCCGCTCATCTGCGGCCTCAGTTCGGTGCGCCGCCGCCGCCAGGGATGGATTTGGTCGGCTCAGGCAGCATAAGCGCTCACCAGTTCGGCCCTCCGAAGATGGTCCAGCCATTGTCTGTGCAGTTCCAGTTTGGTGCCACTGCACATAGGTTCCCATTCCCGCAACCACAGCAGCAGAAGTTACAGGCTCAGATGTTCAAGAGGAGCAACAGTGCGATGAGCCTCAAGTTTGATAGCCCCAGCGGTGGCACCGGGACGATGTCGTCGCCGAGGTCTTTCATGTCCTCCCTCAGCATGGATGGCAGTGTAGCTAGCCTGGACGGAAAGCCGCCGATGCATTTGATCTGTGGCCCGGCTGCGAGTGACCCTTTGAATGCGCGCCATGGAGCACCTAAGCGGCGATGTACGGGCAGGGGTGAGGACGGCAGCGGCAAGTGCGCCACATCTGGCAAATGTCATTGCTCAAAGAAAAGGTACAACTGTGTTCTTATAGTTCTTTCTTAGGGTGAGGTATTATGGCGTTGGCCTGATTGAGGATTTTTTCTCTGCAGGAAATTACGAATTAAGAGGTCGATTAAAGTGCCCGCCATTAGCAACAAAATATCTGATATACCTCCGGATGAATACTCATGGCGCAAGTATGGACAAAAGCCTATTAAGGGTTCCCCTCATCCAAGGTATGGTACTATTTGCTTACAAATGTGGACTATTGCTTCAAAACGACATTGGTAGACTAACAATTAAATATAGTACATCAAATCCATTTTAGTCATGATCTTATTATTCCCCATCTTTGTTGTACCATGAAAGATGGCATATCTGCATCAGGCACTCATTGTGTTCCTTTACCTATGGAATAATTATTTGTGGATCCTCCACTACACTCTTCCTTTTCCTGCACCAAGTTTCTTGCACAACTAAGACGTGTAGATACCTTAGTTGCTAGCACAATTAATTATATAGTGGATCATGTTGGTCTTCACTCTTTCTTCTATTGTCTATTGTCTATGTCTATGTGTAGAAGAGATCAGTCATGGGGGTCTAAAGTAGGTAACTTGTTAATGGAACTCACATTTGATTGACATGCTTATTTATCCTCATTCTAATCTTGATGGCTCCTTTTCCCCCACCTCATATTAAGCTTTAATGCCTGCCCTTAATGGTAGGAAAATGTAGCTATACCATGAAAGCAAGCACATGCTGCTCAATGTTGACTGCTGACTGTTCCTCTTTCCAAATCTTCCATCTGTCCCCACAGAAGACTAACCGTGCCTGGTCACTTGAACCAAATGCAGGGGCTACTATAAATGCAGCACCGTCAGGGGCTGCCCGGCGAGGAAGCACGTTGAGCGGTGCGTGGATGAGCCGGAGATGCTCATCGTGACATACGAAGGCGAGCACAACCATAACCGGCTGCCGACACAGTCTGCCCAGACCTAGATAACCCGTCAATTGCCACCACTTTCTGTTCAGGAAAAATGCAACGCCGAGGCCTCGCCTGGCCTTTGTTGCAAGATTTTGACAACCGGACCGGCCACGCGAAAGTGAAACTAGGACTTGCGAATCGGGAAGTAGGAGCAACAAACAGGAGGACATTTGCGAATCTGATGAGCTGCCCTGGTGGCCCTTCCCCAGCTACAAGCTGTTACGGTTTCAGTGTCCAGAGTGGGGGCGTCCAAGCTGTTCTTCTCCTCTGCTCTGGGTTGTGACACATTTAGCTAACTGGGAGGGAAGAACATGGAGTTAGATAGTGACGGGTGATCTCTGCTCAAGAAGGGAGTGTGTGTTTGAATGAGTTGAAAGGGACATCTGAAGAAAGGAAGCTAACAAGGAGGAACATTGTGTAAAGCTTGGAAAAGGATGGCAAGATTGGCTTTTAGCGTGCACAAGTTTACTTGCAATGACTTTGCCTATGTGTGTTGCTTTTGCTTTGTTGAAAGATGAGATTTTTCTTTTGGCAGAAGAATCATCATCCCAGGATTAAAGGTGGTGTTGCTGACAAACTGACAGATGACATTTTAGGTGGACCATATGCATGGTTCCTTAAACAGGTGTAAGAAGTTGATGTGATTTATCTGTCATGCTACAGCTTGTGTCTGAAGCTTTTCCATGTTGATGATTTGGACATTGATTTCGTGCTATTCATGGGTTCACATGTAGTCGATTCCGCTGCGATATTCATTTTGCCAAGAATCTTTTTGTCATGCTATTTTCTAAAATCTTAGCAAATTCGTTTTAAGAAAATTCAGGATGAACTATGCCTTACTTCTAGCCCAACGAGAGGTTGACAAGTGGACACGCCACCTGATCATGCTCACGAGACAAGATGGGGTCTTCCTGGTAAGTATAATCATGGAATGCTAAGTACTCGAACGAGTATCTGGTTGCCGTGTGGGGCAAAGGATCTAGCTAACAACTATTATTGGTGTAGCTGAGTGGACGAAAATGGCTCACCAACCGGTGATTTATTGGGTGGTCAACTACATTTAGGAAGTCTTAGTACAGCCTTAATTAAGGGAGAAGATCTGGGAGAGAGAAGGAATTAAAGACTTCACTCTAGTTTTTTTTAACATAAAAGCACTCTAGTTGTGTCCTGGTAAACAGGAGTACTAGTAGTATTTCTTCAAGCATCGGATTAGGCTAGCATAGTGGACTACTGGTAGTGTGTGGAGGTCAAGGAGAAGATTTAGCTTCAAGCAAATGCGTGCCTTCCTTTTCAGGTGTGATTCCTTTGTTGTACTACTGGTAGTGTTGTGGAGGTCAAGGAGAAGATTTAGCTTCAAGGAGTCCTGACTTGCCATCGCATATATTGTTTATCAGCAAGCAAAAAAGAGTAGGAGAGTCAAGGAGATATCCTTGGAACAGCCAACTAAATTATTAATTGTTCATTGGAGAACAGCCAGCTAAATTCATGTTTGCCAATAAAGTCTTCATTTTGACACCCTACCCTACATGCACGTCTGCACTTCCACTCGAACATCAGCTAATTAGGAAAAATGATGGAAATGGTTGGTACTCGATGCTCGCAACTCCAATGGTCAACAAAATGACAAATCGGTCGACAACTTTGGTAGCCACCGATATATCATAAAAGAAAAAGAAGGATAAAACAAAATCGTGACCCCTCTGATACGCTACGAATCCGTTCTAGATTGTGTCTTGCAAGGAAGTCCTAGGGAACACATATATAGATCCAATTTAGTCAAATTGCTGGACAAGTCAAAGTTAAGTGTTGCGTGCAAACTAATTGCAGAAGATAGAAACAACCCAGATATATATGTGCACGCATACGCAACATATGGAGTGCCGAATTAGCATGGTGATTGATCTCATCTCATGCTTGCTGCGCTGGAATGGCAATATATTGCTTGTAGCTGGCTAGCTTTGGGTGTTTTCTCCGACGACGACGCAAGTCTAGGGCTATAGTTCTTCTTATGGGAGTTTCAGTTCAGTACAAAATCTCAACTGAATACCACCCTCCATCCACAAACAGGCCCGTAGGTGAATGCTCACATACTAAGGTTGCAATCTTGAGATTTGCTCGTGGCCTTCATGTTCACCTTTTATTTGTCCCACATGAATGAATCCTTGAATGTTCTGCACCGTCAAAAGATCAAGGCTGTTCAAGCAATCAAACTGATGTGGCAAGTACCATCATCATACAGTCAATTACCTCAACCCAGTCAAATCAAAATAGCTAACGATCACACCACGGCATCTGCAGAATTTGGCGAGTCTCATTTCGCAACAATGCACACATCAGTTATGTTTGCTATTCGCCTGCAGAAAACACTAACAAATAGACTTCACATGAGAGTACGTAGACTGGAAAAGCATTTGGGTATGATTGGTATGTGTGGTTAAAGCGTGCTTCGGGTGCATACAGAAACCACTCAGGTGAGGATTGAGCTTGTGGAAGTGAAGTTGCTGCCTGAAGTTCAGGCGATATCGTCAAGCGCACTAAAATTTCGCTAGCAATGCTACAGAAGGCAACTGAAACTGTGGAAGCACAACACATGGTCATGTTGTACCAAGTGCAAAAAGGAGCAGTAAGCCGATCACAACAACAAAAAGGAACTAGGGATGCAGAAGATGGCATAAGATTAGTGTAAACTAAAAACTTGCCCACATCCCTCCCCCATGGACCAGAACCAAAGTAAATGTAGATTTGCTAAGCCTAAATTCTCTGCAATGCATCTCAACAAACTAGTAACAGGATATCCTCAACCGCATTGCTAGAAACATGAAGCTGCATATAATATATTGTAAACTATATCCCACAAAGACTTACGTGCAAGGCCTTCAGCTTCCTCAGGCTTAAATATATGAACGCCGGCCCCTGCAGTCCACTTTTGAAAGTTCCCAGTCAATCGCAACCAGCAATGGTTCAGCTTTTCACAATATCTACAATGATGTCATCTTTTCAACACGATTGAACCACAGAGAACATGGTTCAAGCTATGATACATACAGCACCTGAAATACACTGGGGATGAAAATCTGCTACACTTAAAAATATTGGGAGTCCATTGCCAATCCAAACCATCTGGTGAAATGATAACTAGCACGGCTACACAAGTATTTACAGAATGCTGAGAAGAAAGTGTTTCCTTATCTATGTTAATAGCACAGTATTGGGGGGAAAATGAAGTATTTCTTAGAAGTAATCTATGCCCAAACAGCATTATAATTACAAGAGCAACTAGCTGTGAAATATATTTCTACCAGCCTAACCTGGATTCATCAGGAAACTCGCAGTAGTACTAGATTACAAGAGGAACAGCGTACAGCTTTACAACAGTGGCTTTGCGGCTATACGTTATACAACATGAACAGTTTGGTCTGTCGTATATAGTGAGACATACAACAAGTGTAGCCAGAATAGTGTGAGGTTCTGTAATGCTGTTTTACAAGTACTAGAACGACACACCGCGCCTTAAGAGATATCAACGGGTATCTCTTAACAAATTTAATAAAACACATGAAACCTGAAGTTGACAAAAGAAATATGCAAGATTTAGTTAACCACGAGTGACAGTCATGAGGCTAAAATTTTTAGATCGAATGTATGTGTGGTTTATAATTTAAAGATCGTTATGGTTTAGGGGTGTACCTGATTGATATAGATAAGATTATATCTGTCAAGATTCATGCCTGACCACTATCCTAAAGACCGATCTGATGGAAAGGGCCAGACAATCACTTATACACTCAACAATATCAACAGGTTGAAGAAACCTATGTTGTGGATGACTTGCATGAAGAAGAGATGCACATTGCCGCATAATATTTCTAGAAACTTTTTGAGTGAATACATATAGAAGAGTCAATAATTTCGAATAACAACTATATGATTTTTATCATTGAAAATAATTGGCAAAAAGTTCACGGGTGAAACTAATTCCTGGGATAACTACATAGCGACATGGTGTCATTCGAACATAAAAAATATAATGTGGACAATTTGATGGGCTAAAAAAAGATGATGTGGATGCTTGCATGTAGATATATAAAATAATTAATGAATGTTAGTGGGATGACATGGACAATTGATTGGCTAAAAGAGCAAGTGATGTGGATAGCAAGTGGAAGAAAAATATTAATTACACTTAGTGGGGTTTTGCATTATAAGAAGTATAGATAGGACTATGTTTTAACAACTGTATTGCCTTCTATGTTACCTCTTCTCCAGAGCTAACTCATGTAACCTTTGTCAGGAAACAACAGCCACCTAACACTTTGGACGTTACCATTCGGTGAACCAAATACGTCCTTTATCTTAGTTGTCACGCAGGGGAGAAGGAACTCAGACGTTGATCCTGGTATGACACAAGTGAAATACAATAATGAGTGCCATTGGATCTCTACATACCTACTACGATATTGCCAGTCCCAGTTTAGCGTATTGAATCTAACATTTGTGAGCAATCCATCTATACTTATAAAGAAAAATCCCACTAACTGTAATTAATGTGTCTATCTCAACATGCAAGCTATCCATGTCATTTACTCTTTAGCCAACCAATTGTTCATGTCATCCCAGTAACATTCATTATTTATTGTCTATATCTACATGCATGCATCCACATCATCTTTTCCTTTAGCTAACAAAATTCTCATGTCATCCTTTTTTTTGTCGTTGATAAGATCACACCACGTAACTTCAAAATTAAATCATGTGCAAGTGGAACACTGGAATTAGTTTATCCAATCAAGTGGTTACCAATTATTTTCAATGATATAAATCATATAACTATTATTCGAGATTAACCGCTCAAAATGTTTAGAAATATTATGCGGCAATGTGCATGGCATCTTCATGCAAGTTGTCCACATCATTTTTTCTTCTGATTTCACCTTATCTAAATCAATAAGGTATACCCTTCACCCATAACGACATTTAAATTATAAAACACAAATACATTTCACGTGTATTAAATTCAGCCTCTGGACTGCGATGATCAACTAAATCTTGCATATTTTTATAGCTAACTTCAGATTTCACGCGTTTTATTAGATTTTTTAAGAGATACCCACTGCAACGCGTGGGGTATCGTTCTAGTAAGTACCAAATAATTAATCACAATATTTTGAATCCATACTTATATAAAAGTGTTCGGAAGAATGAGCTCTTTTACGATACCCAGGGATGATTATGGGCCGTCCAATTGATGGATCCAACCGCGCAGATCGACCAGTACCACTGGACTTGGACTCCTGGCTTAGGAGTATAGGGGTGCACCATTAACTGAGTAGCCCACCAGTGTACTGTCAAGAGTGCATTTTAGGTAGATCAAAATTTGTATCCTGCCAGACTACACCCACCTGACCTCGGATGTTCTCCTCCACTGAATCTAGCTCGATGACAAGCAGAAAATGAAGATTAGAAGAGATGCACCATACTTGGTCTGGTTGTTGTTTGCTCATGCTGAAAGAGGCTCATGTGAATACAACAACAACAACAAAGCCTTTTTTTCCCAAACAAGTTGGGGTAGGCTAAAAGAGGCTCATGTGAATGTTTACCTCAAAATTTTCTAGTCTAGGGCTGGCAGTGCTAGTAGGTTTTTGCCTCGTAGTGTGTTCTCGAGAACGAGTTCACGCAACGGATTTCCTATCAGTGGTCGTTGTGCAAATATCTTTAGTGCTCGTAATACATATCATGCTTTGAACTGGTTGTGATATCTAGTAGCGAACATTCATATATCTGAGATATCTATCTGATTTTCCGATAGTGTATTTTGGCAACATTTCATCGTGGAATACAGCTGGGGCGTGTTTGGACATATTGGAGACCTATACATGTGCACGCTGCAGATCATGTGGTGGAGTGAACTCTCCATGCTATTGCTGTCTCATCCACTCCGAGCATGAAACCTGCCATTGCAGGCATAAGCAATGATGGCCGTGTTGGCTGGTTTCTCGGATGGGGGGTCTATTTGGGCTAAAACACCACATACATGCTCACTCCTAATTGCTGGATCCCGACGACCAAGCAAGCTGAGATAGAAAAGGTACAGCATGCACGGTTACATTCCATTTCATGCTAAACACCCAACGAAGGGCTCCTGACAGACTAGATGTTGCACCATCCGCTCTGGCACAAGGGCTATGGCCATGGAGCTCCTTTCTATTGGCGATGGCATTCATTGCCCTTTTGGCAGATACCAGGGCCACTGCCGGTACATGTTATGTGCACGCGCTTTGCCTGCGAGGGAACATCTACACAGCCGGGTGCATGCTCAGGCATTGACCCCATACGTCGCAGCACCTGCGCAACCTAATCTCCCCTGCCAGTGCCACTCCCATTCAATGGCATGGCGCATCGCGAAAGATAACAAAGGGTAGTTATACACATGATAGTAGGAAGCAAATATTTACTACTTGGAGAAGCCTTAAGAAAACTACACTATATATGTAAAAAACTATAACAAAACCTACAATAATTTCTGAATCTAAACATTGTTCCCATGTTTGTACTAAAATGAAACAGAATAACAGTTCTTGACAATTAAGATATCAGATTACCAATAAATCATGAAAAACAAAAAATCAAAGTAACCACAACTCCCGAACAATGAGTGTTCATGGAAAGAAATACCGGAGATGACATTGCCCATGAAATTTAAACTTTATAAATTTCATTCTATCCGATTGTCATAGCATAAGAATCGAGTCGATATTTGGCTTTTGATTATCTCATCTAGAACTTGTATCTATCTATATAGCTCCCAATTGATCTGGAGCAATTGGACAGAAGAGAGCAGCTTAAGAAAAGTGGTATGAGACAGGCCTTTTTTCCTAAAAATATTGCATTCTTGATGGTTCTAATCAGATTATTTGCAGTGGGCTTAACTACCAACTAATTCCAATGGCTCCACCATATGCAACAATTAAAAGTTTGTGGTATTAGAAACAAATACAAGTGGCACGAATAACACTGCAAATATGGGTCTCCAACTGGTTAACAGTGTGCAAGTGCTAACATAATCAACCGGCCTACAGGCATATTAAGGTGCTTGCTTGGAAAAAAAAGGGTTCTGGTTATGTTATAGGTATCAAAAGAACAGGCTAATAATCCTAAGAACCAACTAGCAATATATATGAAAAAAGTTACTCTGTGACTTGGTTCAGGTTTCTACAAATATCAGTAATTATAATCTCCATCGCCATTTTATTACACATTCGTCAGCATCAATGCAATTAAATCACTTCTTTAATATATTCAGTGAAGACTTAGAGTGCTACAAAAAAAACTATTTTGTGAATGGATTGTATATTATCATTCAAGCAAACTAGGAAAAATACAGTCTGCTAACGAAGTTCTTTTGAGAACAGTGTCATCCTCTTTAATTCTTTGCTTTTCTCTAGAGGTTAATTGCCATGTTCCACCTACAATAGGATGGATCCCAATAATGATTCTAGCTGAAACAAGCAATCCAGTATTCAATGCTACTAAATAGTTTGATTAGACAATAAAGCTCACCACTGCAAGTAGTCACTATTGTGTACATGACTTGAGAAGCTAACCAAAACATCATTGACAAATGTGAGTGCACAGGTTTTCTGTTATGGTGTCTATGCAGCCCTACATAAGAACTAAGAGCATCTCCCCCGGCACCCCCAAGTTTGGAGGCCCGCAAGCTACAAATTTTGATCTACCTAAAATGCCCTCTTGACGGTACACTGGTGGGCTACTCAGTCAACGGTGGACCCCTATACTCCTTCTGAGCCGATCTGCGCAGTTGGATCCAGCGATTGGACGGCCCATATTCATCTCAGGGTATCGTAAAAGAGCTCTCTAAATAGAATTTAGAAGATCCTATATAGAATAAAAGTTAACTCTGATTTATTCTTGTTTGAACACCAAGAAAAAGAACAGCTACATGTTACTACTAATATATTCTTGCATTGAAGGTAGACGAAGTGCTTAGAGGGTACCTCAGCCACCAATATGTATCATAGACAATTCATAGGTCTATTTGTTGTCTTGGCAATATCAAACATCCCAGAATGTTAAGATTTTTCCTTTTAACCTGCCCACATGGAGGTGGCTATTGAGAATCACATCTTTAGATAGTAAACAAACACAACAGGATTCCCTTAACAAACAAAACAATACCTACGGACCTAATAATTGGTCAGCTTGCCTTTATTACCAGTTTACCACCAGGAGCTTCTATTTCTACTTTGGTGCTAATAATTTTAGTCAAGGTTCAGATAGATTTGATATGGTTTCTTTCTGGGTGGAAACCACAAAAAAGGAGCATTTCTGTGATATTTGTTTCTAACAGAGGAGTTTCCTTTTGTCAAACTATTCAAATGTGATGTACGGAACATGAATTCTACAGGTCAGAGGTACTGGAACTTGTAAAAACACTGCTGGTTCGGTTCTGGAAAACCAAGCATTTTTCTGAACCCTGATGCCGGCTATATATTTTCTCTAAGAAAAGCACACCAAACTTTCAGTTAAGTTGACGTGCATTTGACTAGTACATCTAAGAAAAAACATTACTACGAAACTTTTTGGTCTTCTGCTTTAAGGAAATTAGCTACAAAACTAATTAGGAATAACAGATATACAACACAAAAACATAAAGAGAATTTGGGAATAATGTCACAGGTACATGCATGTCGGAGGATTAATAAAATGATGTCAAAGAAAGTTAACTTCAGACGTGGTACTTACCACTTTATCGAGTATCTCTGCATAATGGACCAGCTTCTTGACATTCCAAACATTACCATCAAATGGCATACACTTGATAAATCTAACATTAATAAGCTTGTGCCTAGTCAATTCAACAAAATCACATATTTCATCATCATCAATTCCGCGCATGACAACATAGTTAACCTGGCAAGAGAAAAAGGATGACGAGAAGTATGTCACCAAAGCATGTATAATATGAAGTGAATATATATGTCTATTTATTTTTTGAAATAATATTCAGAATGACTGGAAAAAAATTGTATGCAATAAGAAGTTGAAATAATATCTACTGGCGCACCTATGGCTATGAGTGGCTTTGGTTGAAGCGGCGGCAGTGCTGGCCGAGCTTCGGAGTCCTGACCTCATAGCAGTATCAAACTGCACAAGATTAGCGATTGTGTTATAATATATACGGAAAAGCAAAATCGGGTATAGCAACAGATTTTAACTTTATCGACAACTTCACAGACAAAAGTAAAATTCACCTATTGAATCCTGTTCCAGGGAATCGAACAAAATCGGGAAGAGACCGCGGGTCTGGAGGTAGGCACTTGGTACTCGTGGAGGTTCCGTTTGACGGTGACGGGAGCGGAGAGGAGGCGGGGGGCGCGAGCAGGAACAGGCGGCGATGGGCCGCTGGCGGAGAAGTAGCTCGAGGGCGAGCCCCATGGGTCACTCTCCCTGACGGTTTCACGGGAGGTGGGGAAACGAGAGACGGGAGGGAGGAGGCAGAAGGACGCCGGCAGGCGGCGGCAGAGAGGAGGAGGCGGCGGCGGCAGCGGCGGCGGAGAGTCGAGATGGGAGGTGGCGTCCTGGCGGGCCGCATCGAGGCTGAGGTTCAGTTACTTTCTCCAGTTGACAGGTGGGGCCAAACCCAACTGTACGGGCACCCCTATTCACCGCGTGTAGCGGCGCGGACGGGAGGGCCGCACAGCCCTCTTCCCTGTGGCACTCGTATGGACCGCGGCCCATCAGGTATTTCTAGTTTTTTTTTCCTTTATTCGGTATAAATCTGAACATTTTCAAAACTTAATATTTTTCAAATCCGAAAACATTATTGAAATCTGTACACTTTTTAAACTGAAAATTTTCAAAATACATATCTTAAAATCTGGACATTTTTCAAATCTGAGCATTTTTTAAATAATTAAAATCTGAGAGTTTTTCAAATTTGAACATTTTTCAATAGTGAAACAATTTCGAAATCATAAAGGTAAAGTAAAAAAAGAAAAAAACAGAAAAGAAAAGGAAGAAAACAGAAACAAAAGAAAAAGAAAACAGAGAAATGGCGAATTTGTCGGCCCGTTGTCGCGACGGGTGTGCGGCGCGAGCCTCCCGCGCCACCTCGGGCGGCAAATAGGATTTTTTCAACTGTACCATACGCTCTCGCCTGCCTAAACTGAACTGGGGTGGGCTTTGTTGATGTGCCCAGACGGCGAAGAGTTGCATCGTCGCTAATGGTGGCCATCGGGACACACAAAGTGCCAGGCCCGGCCCAAGGCGGACCGACGATAGGGTTCATGCACGTTCCGGCACAGCACAAGCCTACGAGGCCCGTGTGCTTGTTTTGACCCTTTCAAATTGGTTTGGTCTATTTAAAAAAACAGAAAGATACATAAAAATCAATGCAAGTGTCTATCGGCGGGAAAAAGCCTGGCCCATAATTTTGGCTTTTGAACTTTGCCAAAGCACCTAAATACTTCATTAAATTAAACTTTTTCTGTGTTTCTATATAAATTGCCAATATTTATGAACCAAATTAGTACCATCATATTCATGATGAAATATATTTTCATCATATAACTATTCAATTTCATATATATTATTATATTTTTTGTATAAACTTTGTCGAACATTGAGATAGTTCGACTTTCAAAAAGGCAAAAACATCATGTAGCAAAATCCAATCAAAAGTACACTCTTTGCGGGTCGGAGAGAGTAAGTGTTTTAGCTTATATCTGCCTTTGGCTTTTATATTATACCATCATGCAACAAAATCCAATCAAAATCCAAAGCCAAAAAAACATCTATTTATGTGTTCTTTCAGCTTGCCAAATCCACAAAATGAAAGCTTAGATCATGTTTTTCGGGTCATTGTGGAGTTCTTTTCAATGCTCACAATTTCAGGGTCATGTTTTCAGGCGGAAGCTTAGACCCGGCGATATGTGGGTTCCGTGTGGCTTCTTGTGTGGCAATGATGGTGTTGATGAGTGATGGTTTGGTTGCAGTGAGACTTTCATAGCCGATCGACTTTGTTCCGGCATGTCTGACTGGTGTTCATGTTGGTCTTCCCCTACTGTGAAGTCAGAGTTGATGTCACTTCTCTCTAGCGACGGTAACCTGCGTTGGACGGTCTACCCGTGAATATCGGGGCTAGGTTTTGCAAATCTCCTACTAAGAGCATCTCCGTCGGCGCGCCCAATAGAGTGTCCGGCAAGTTTGCCGGATGAGTGCTATTGGGAGCGCCGGCATAGTGACTACCGCTCGCGCTGTTGACAGGGGAGCTAAATGTTGGAGTGAATTGCGCTGCTCTCTTCCCCGGCAATGGCGCCAGAAAATAGTCTTGATAACCCACAAGTGTAGGAGATCGCAACAGTACCTTCGAGGGAAGTGAAACTCAAATTTATTAATTCGACACAAGGGGAGACAAAGAATACTTATAAGTCTAACCAGCTGAGTTGTCAATTCAGTCACACCTGGAAAAGCACTAGATACAAAAGTGATGTGAAAGTAGCAGTAACTTGAGAGAAATAGTAACAATAAAATAGTAGCAGCAAAAGTAACACGAAAGCAATGGCGCCAGAAAATACTTGGTGGCTAAATATGGACCGGGGTTCCTAGCTTCGCTAGAGGTAACTCTCCAAACAAAATAGCATGTGTTGGGTGTGAACAAATTACAGTTGGGCAATTGATAAAATTGCAACTAACTCATGATAGACATCTAGTTTATAAATCATACGTAGGTCATGTTTTCCATATATAGTCATACGTGCTTGAAACAAGAAACTTTGCATGACATCTTTTGTCCAACTATCCCGTTTCAGCGGGGCCAATAATCATGGGGCCGAACTGGTAATTAAGGTACTCCTTTTAATAGAGCACTGGAGCAAAGCATTAACACTTGGTGAAAACAGGTGATACTCAAGTCACAGTCATCCCCTCCGGTTGTCCCAATTGTTGTCACTTTGGGGCCTCGGGTTCCGGACAGCAACAAGTGCAACAACTTGTAGATACAATCTAAAACAACAATTATACTTTAAATCTAAGATCATGCCACTCGTGCACTAGTGACAAGCAATGAACACATCAAGATTGCAGCAACAATAATTCACAAACATCATGGATAGACTGATCATAATGTAACAATTAATCGGATCCCAACAAACACAACACCGATTACATCAGATGGATCTCAATCATGTAAGGCAGCTCATGAGATCATTGTATTGAAGAACATGGGAGAGAGAGTACCAACTAGCTACTGCTAGAACCCGTAGTTGTAAGGATACGGATGTCGCCTAGAGGGGGGGGTGAATAGGCGATTTAAAACTTTTCCGGTTTAGGCTTGATAATTGCGGAATAAAACTACGTGTTTAAATTAACAAGCCAACAACCTAAATAAACTAGGTCACCTATGTGCACCAACGACTTATGCTAAGCAAGACAAGCAACAAGGTGATAGCAAGATATAGTACTTCAAGCACGAAGGCTATCACAATGTAAAGTGCATAAGTAAAGAGCTCGGGTATAGAAATAACCGAGGCACGCAGAGACGACGATGTATTCCCGAGTTCCTCCTTTTTAGGGGAGTACGTCTCGTTGGAGGGGTGTGAGTTTCAAACTCAAGATGCCACAAATGGCCTCACCCTATTCTCCGATGAACCTCGCACAAAAGCTCGGTTCACCTTCCACTATTGATTTCCTTTTGGGCGGAAATCGAGTCCCTTACAACAATCTTGAGGCACAACCCACAAAAGGATTGGGAGCTCTCAAGTGGCCACAAAAGGCCTCCACCGCCACAAAAGGTGTCTAGGGTCCAATGACCCAAGAGTAACAAGCTCACGAACTTTCACTTCCACGAATCCTCATGGCGAGCACAAACCGATGCACAAAAGCAATGGCAAGAACACAATAAGTGCTCAAGTCCTACACTCTCAAATCCCACCAAAAGCAACTAATGCTTGTGGGGGGAGAAGAGAGGAAGAACAAACAAGAGAACCACACAAGAACTCCAAGATCTAGATCCACTAGGTTTCCCCCACTTAGAGGAGAGATGGATTGGTGGAAATGTAGATCTAGATCTCCTCTCTCAAATCGCTCAAAGATATGCAAGAATCATGGGAGGAATTAGGAGAGGGGCAAGCTTTCCAAGGTCAACAATGGAGGTGAGAGAAGAGGAAAAACGTGCTTGGAAGAAGCTTATCCTTTGGGGAAGAAGGATGGCTTTTTTATAGGGCCCCCAGAAAAAGAGCCGTTGCAGGAAAACTTAGTCCGGAGTTTCCGGTCTGGGAGGCCGGAAACTCCGGACCCCCTGAGGGCGGAAACTCCGGCCGCAGTCCGAAAACTCCGGACTAACTCCGGGGTCACTCCGGCCTCAAGACAGTGACTGTTGCCGCGCTGCACTCTTTGCAGCAAAACCAGATGGGCCGGAAACTCCGGCCCCTGAGGGCGGAAACTCCGGCCCCAGTCCGAAAACTCCGAGGTAGCTCCGGACCAACTCCGGCCTCGATGCAGAGAGTGCCGTCCAAGGAGGCACGAATGCCAAACCGGCAGGCCGGAGACTCCGGTCCCCCGAGAGCAGAGACTCCGGTGTGATACACCGGAGACTCCGGTCAAGGGGCACCGGAAACTCCGGCCTAGATTTCCTGCAGCAACTCCGAAAACCTGAAATGCAATAACTTTCTCGTTCGAACTCCAAATCAGGTGAAACCAATTTTGTTGGAAAGGTAACGACAAGAGCTTTCATAAACCGATAATAGAACAAGTTTTCCATCCGGACTTTCCTCCCAGATAAGATTCATAAATAGAGTAAAGTTACACACATGGGAAGGTGTGGAACTTTCCTCCCGGATAAACCGATAATATTTCCAACACGAAAACACAACAAGTTTTCCATCCGGACTCCGATTTCTATGATCTTAGGTTTGTTGGATTCGCAACGAGGAGCTCAACAAGATCATGCATAGAAACATCATAGTCCATCATGTGAGGAGGAGACCAAAGGAGAGAGTTTGACCTCTCTAAGAAAAGACGCACCGGTAAAACCTCCAACATAAAAAACGCAACAAGATATTCATGACATCTGTTTTTGATGAACTAGAGCTTGGTACGGAGATGAACACAAGCTCTAAATCCTCACATGGATAAAAGCCAAATAAGAACCAAGAAAGATGATAATGCCAAGTATGCAAAGGTTTGAGCTCTCCACAAAGATGCGATCAAGTTACTCACTTGAGGGCCCCTCTTGATAGTACGCCGTCTATCCTATAACCCGGTCTCCCACTAACAACATGAGACCGGTAAAATAGAAACCCTATCAAGATCATACCTTTGCCTTGCGCATTCCACTTGGGCTAGATGATGACGATCTTGATCTCTTCAAGTGGACCACCTTTCTTGATTGCGCTTTGCTAGCACATGCTTGATGAAGACTTCTCCAAATACTCCCCCATACACCATTATGGGAGAGCCTCGCTTAGCTCTATCTTCATGTATCCACTTGCACTTTGTCTTCTTATCTTGATATAGATGATGGCTTGGAGATAAACATGAATGTTCACTCAATCTTCTTTTCCAAGCCATGCTTGCAATAAGCTCAACTCTAGACGACCATTCTTTATATAAACCCTTGGATAGAATCTTGGTCATCATATAATCTTCTAGAGTCCAACACATGAACTCCAATCTTCTTCATGGACAAGATCTATAAAGATACCTCAACGTAAACATTAGTCCATAGGGATTGTCATTAATTAACAAAACCACACATGGGGCAACACATGCCCTTTCAGTAGTCCATGGGGGGACTACTCACGGAGCATCGTGGAGGCGGTGGCGTCGATGGAGATGGCTCCGGGGGTCAATCCCCGTCCCGGTAGGGTGCCAGAACAGGACCTTCTGACCCCCGAAACTAGGGTTGGACAGCGGCGGCGCCCGGACTCTTTTCAGGAAAAAGTGTAGTCTCGGTTCCCAAGCGTTTTAGGTCGAGGGGGTATTTATGGGCGAAGAGGCGACGCGAGGTGGTGGAGGAGGTGCCCAGGTGGGCCCCAGCCACGGCCAAGGGCTAGGCCACGCCTGGGCCCCACCTGGAGGCTGTGGGCACCTCCCAGGTCTGGTCTTCGGGCGTAGTCTCTATTTTCATGAATAAAAATTCTCCGTAAATTTTCAGGGAATTCCGAGGATATTTCTTTACAAGGATTTCTGGAACAAAAAGACAGCAGAAAACAGAAAATAGCACTGGGCATCTTGTTAATAGGTTAGTTCTAGAAAATGTGCCAAAATGATATAAAACTATAAACAAAACATGTGGCATTGTTATAAAACAAGCATGGAACATAAAAAATTATAGATACGTTTGAGACGTATCAACATCCCCAAGCTTAATTCCTGCTCGTCCTCGAGTAGGCAAATGATAGCAGAATAATTTTTGTAGTGACATGCTACCAACACAATCTTGATCAAATAATAATGTAAAGCACATGAACTGAATTAAGTGATCCAAGGCAATGGTCTATAGTTGAAATGAAGTAAACAATGATTAACCATGTGTAACATCTAAGCAAGAATTTTTCATGAATAGTACTTTGGAGACTTGAAAATTATAAAACTCGTCATGCTTGATAGCTCACAAAGCAATATACTTTTGAAAAAGGTGTTCAACCAACACAGAGGAAGATTTAAGTTTTCAGCAAAAGCTTCAACTTGTAACATACTTATCACTGGATAATGTCAATACAAAAGTTTTCATAGTTAAACATAAAGATAAAATGTAGTAAACTTGTACCAAAAATTGATACTATGTGTTTGCTTGAGAGATAAAGAATGGAAAGGAAAACTGACTCAACATAAAAGTAAAAGAAAGGCCCTTCGCAGAGGGAAGCAGAGATTAATCGTGTGCTAGAGCTTTTTAGTTTTTGAAGTGATATAGAGACATGAATTTTTTTTTTGAGTGGTGCATACTATGGTCAACGAATGGTAGTATAGTTCTTGATATCTTCCATACCAAATAAATTTTAAGAGCGGCTCCCATGAGAAACATTATTTTTGCAGCAAGCAGATCATTCCTCTATGTCCTTTGTTTACACATGCAGATGTTTTACTGAATTCTCACGAACAAAATGTGAGGAGAGTTTTTTGATGAAAGTTGTGATTTATCTTTTATGGGGCTGGGCACCCCGCTGCCAGCTCTTTTTGCAAAATTAATGGACAAGTAGATGAAGCATACAAGTCCTTGGAAAACTTATTTGGCATGGAAGATAACAAACCCAACTATTACTTCCTCATGAGCTTGGAAGCAGTGGCACAAAACAGGAGTAGTAACATTTTGAATATTTAAAGGTAGCACACGAAAAATTTACTTGGAGTGGCTAGGAAATACCACATGTAGGTAGGTATTATGGACACAAATGGCATGTGTATTTGGCTCAAGGATTTGGATGCACGAGAAGCATTCCCTCTCAGTACAAAGGTTTTGGCTTAGCAAGGTATTAAGCAAACACATATCATCAACCCAATACACGAATGACCACAAGATATACATTAAGCATAACCATTAGACCTCATACTGTCTTCCTTTTCAACCAAACATGCTTTTACAAAAAGAATATCTAAACTTTGAGAAAATACCAATCAAAACAAGTGTCATAATTTAAGCTTTACAATATTTCTCCACTACTACATTCTTAAGTAAATGATCCACAAGTTTAAACATTTAATTTAATTCATCTCTCAAAACAATTGACAAGAATCAAATTATTCAAGACAATGATCTACAAGATTATGTAAGCTTTTTCTTTATACCTCTACCACATGACTTTTTCTGCACCAACACGTTAACCAACTCTCCAAACAAATATAAGTGAAGCAAGAGAGTACTTTCTATAAAAGAACGAATAGCTCTGAACAAGAAATACATGAAAAATAAGAGCTAGAAGCTAGCAGAACGAAAACTGAATACTCAACAAGTATAAGTGAAGCACAAGAGTATTCTACGAAAAAGCGGAGCGTGTCTCTCTCCCAAAGAAGAATAATAGGATCCAACATTGTAATGACCAGCAAACAAACAAAAAAACTGAAAGCAAAACAGAAATGACGCTCCAAGAAAAATATATTTGGTGGAGGTCCAAGGAATAAAAATATAGAGTCATGGGATCGACCTGATAATTTGTGGATGAAGAAGGGGATGCCTTGGGAATCCCCAAGCTTAGATGCTTGAGACTTCTTGAATATTTGGTGGAGGTCCAAGGGAGCCTCCCCAAGCTTGAGCTTTAATCCCTTCTTGTTCTTTTTTCATCACGTCGTTCTCTCAACAATTGAAAACTTCCTTCACACAAAACTTATCATAAACTTCATTAGAGGGGTTAGTACTCAAAACCGTATATCCACTTGGTTCTGTAAAGACACATTGCATGAACTCAATAAAACATTACTACAGCTACAAAGCCCCATTTGTGGCCCTCCACGTGTAGATAACCTCGCTTAAAGCCCGCAAAGAGATAATGCAAAAAATCTGAGACAGAATCTGTCAAAAGCATAACAGCCTGTAAAAATGAATTTTGTCGAGACACTTCCGTTGCTCAAATCAGAAAACTTAAAACTAATGAAAGTTATACAAAACCCAGATGCTTTCTGTAAAAAAAATTCAGCTCCATATCACGTTTTGTGATTTTTTAGAATTTCGTACGGTGACGGATAGAAATCTGTTTCTGGACAGCAACTCAATTTTTTTACTTTCCTCTCATTAGAGGCTATTCTTGGCACAAAAACGAAAATAAAAAGATACAAGGGATTAGATACAGAGGCAACAACACCCAAAACACAACAAAACAAAAAGAAAACAGAAAGCAAAAATAATTGGGTTGCCTCCCATAAGCGGTTTTCTTTAATGCCTTTTAGCTAGGCTTGATAGTTTTAATGATGATCTTATAAAAATAGAGAATGAAGAAAAAAGACCCTCAAGAAGCAAATATGAAACACACATAAGTCTAACCCTCTTCCTATGCATATGAACCTTGTAAATAAATAAATCCATGAAGAACATAGTGACAAGCATAGGAAGGTAAAACAAGAGCAGTTTTAAAATTTCCAAGACAAAGAGAGGTGTTTCAGTGACATGAAAATTTCTACAACCATATTTTCCTCTCTCACAATAATTTACAGTAGCATCATGAAAAAATTCAACAATATAACTATCACATAAAGCATGCTTCTCATGATCTACAAACAAATAATTTTTATCAAGCTCGAAAATAGTGGGATCAAAATTGACTAAAGTCATGACCTCTCCAAACCCACTTGTAACAATATTATAACAAGATGATTGATCACTCTCAAGAGGTATGGGACTCCATTTTGCTAAAGTTAAGACCTCTCCAAACCCATTTTCAATAGTAGCACAATTAATATCATCAAGCAACATAGGACCATCATCTAGAGCTTTATCATAAAAAAATTGTAAGCAAGACTCCTTATTACCATGCATTTCGATATTAGGCACAAATAGAGGATTATCATAAGATTTATCAAAATAGCATGGATTATCATAAATAACAGTAGCGTAATCATTTTCACAAGTTTCACTCATAGGGACATCATGTCCATAAGCATAGCAAGCATCAGTTTTATCAAAAGGGATTTTTCAAGAGAATCCACATGAACATAACATTCATCCTCCTTTGGTAAGCATGGAGGGTAATCAAATAATGTAAGAGTTGAGGAGTTTCTATCATTATAAGGTGAGCATGGGTAGCTACTCCATTCTTCCTCCTTTTGTTCATCACTCTCTTCCTCTGTTTCATCCAATGAGCTTCCAGTTTCAGCAATTTCTTCTTCCACGGTTTCCTGCAAGGCATTAGTTTCTTCTTTCGGAGGAAAGATCCTCTTAAGATGTTCAGTAATATAATAATTATCATCCTTGTAGTTATCAAAACAATATTTAAGTATAGCAAGATTCTCAAGTTTGTAAGGGGCATCATCAATATTCTCAAGAAAAGAAGCAATTTCATAGGCACCCTTAAAAGCAACAAATTCTTCAATTTTTTCCACATCTTAAAAATTATTGTTTCCTTTAGCATAAGAAGACAAAATTTCATTATCATTACAAGTACATTGAAAAGGAAAATGGTTAGCAGCCTGAAAGCAATCAGATTCATTAAAGCACCAGGATACATCATATTTGGAGCATAAGTTTTCAGAAAAAAATCTCAATCCATCTATTTGTTCCCATATATATTTCCCTTTTTGAGTCAAGCGGCATTCCTTATAATATTTTTGTTCATCCTCCGTGACCCCACCTTGCAAATAAATTTTAGTTTCAGTGAAGTTAACCATGTAGCAATGTTTTTTTTTAGAATTTTCGGTTTTGAAATTTTTATGGATTTTCGGTATATAAAGAAAATAAAACTAAACAAAAGAAAACTAAACTAAACAAAACTAAAAAAATGAAACTAAGCAAAAGTAAACTAAGCAAGATATAACTAAACAAAAGTAAACTAGGAAAAACAAAATAAAAACAAAACAAAGAGAGGTTGAGTGTACTCCCCAAGTGAACTTATAAGTAGAGCTATACTCCCCGGCAACGGCGCCAGAAAATACTTGACTACCGCTCGCGCTGTTGACAGGGGAGCTAAATGTTGGACTGAATTGCGCCGCTCTCTTCCCCGGCAACGGCGCCAGAAAATAGTCCTGATAACCCACATGTGTAGGGGATCGCAACAGTATCTTCGAGGAAAATGAAACCGAAATTTATTGATTCGACACAAGGGAAGCCAAAGAATACTTATAAGTCTTAGCAGCTGAGTTGTCAATTCAGCCACACCTGGAAAAGCACTAGTAACAAAAGTGATGTAAAAGTAGTAGTAACTTGAGAGCAATAGTAACAGTAAAATAGTAGCAGCAAAAGTAACACGAAAGCAATGGCGCCAGAAAATACTTGGTGGCTAAATATGGACCGGGGTTCCCAGCTTCTCTAGAGGTAACTCTCCAAACAAAATAGCATGTGTTGGGTGAACAAATTAAAGTTGGGCAATTGATAAAATTGCAACTAACTCATGATAGACATCTAGTTTATAAATCATACGTAGGGCATGTTTTCCATATATAGTCATACGTGCTTGAAACAAGAAACTTGCATGACAGATTTTCTCCAACCATCCCGTTTCAGCGGGGCCAATCATGGGACCGAACTGGTAATTAAGGTACTCCATTTAATAGAGCACCGAAGCAAAGCATTAACACTTGATGAAAACATGTGATCCTCAAGTCACAACCATCCCCTCCGGTTGTCCCAATTGTTGTCACTTTGGAGCCTTGGGTTCCGGACAACAACAGGTGCAACAACTTGTAGATACAATCTAAAGCAACATCTATACTTTAAATCTAAGATCATGCCACTCGTGCACTAGTGACAAGCAATGAACACAACAAGATTGCAGCAACAATAATTCACAAACATCATGGATAGACTGATCATAATGTAACAATTCACCGGATCCCAACAAACACAACACCGATTACATCAGATGGATCTCAATCATGTAAGGCAGTTCATGAGATCATTGTATTGAAGAACATGGGAGAGAGAGAGTACCAACTAGCTACTGCTAGAACCCGTAGTCTATGGGGGAACTACTCACGGAGCATCATGGAGGCGGTGGCGTCGATGGAGATGGCTCCGGGGTCAATCCCCGTCCCGGCAGGGTGCGGGAACAGGATCTTCTAACTCCCGAAACTAGGGTTGGACGGCGGCGGCGCTCAGAGTCTTTTCTGGAAAAAGTGTAGTCGGTTCCCGAGCGTTTTAGGTCGAGGGGGTATTTATGGGCGAAGAGGCGACGCGAGGTGGTGGAGGAGGTGACTAGGTGGGCCCCAGCCATGGCCAAGGGCTGGGCCGTGCCTGGGGCCCACCTGGAGGCTATGGGCACCTCCCAAGTCTGGTCTTCGAGCGCAGTCTTTGTTTTCATGAATAAAAATTCTCTGTAAATTTTCAGGGAATTCCGAGGATATTTCTTTACTAGGATTTCTGGAACAAAAAGACAGCAGAAAACAGAAACTAGCACTGGGCATCTTGTTAATAGGTTAGTTCCAGAAAATGTGCCAAAATGATATAAAACTATAAACAAAACATGTGGCATTGTTATAAAACAAGCATAGAACATCAAAAATTATAGATACGTTTGAGACGTATCACATAGCTTGCCGGGCTATTGGAGGCGGCTGCCCCCACCGGCGCTTCCAAATAGACACTCCCAAGTAACTCTTATTTCTTTTTAGGTTTTAGAAAAAAATCATTGAATTTTCTTTGGCTAGGACGCACACCGCGTAGGGTCAAAATCCACACACAGGCCACAAAAGATCATGAGAATGGATAGATTGGTGGCCTACTGGCTGGTCAATTCACTCAAAGGATTTTCTGTGGCTAGTGTGTGAAGGGGATCGTAGACATAAAACAAAAAAAATTCCTACCGACGATAACCTTAAACTAGCCAAGATCTATACTATGCAGATATACTAATACGGAGGAGATCAGAATACATACCCTTGTAGACCGGAAGCGGGATTACGTTCCCGCACAAACGTTGTCGGTGGAGACGATGGCGCCGACCTCAGGGTCGTGTAGTGGAAGAAGACAGCTCCCAGCACCAGACAATGATGCCTCGCGGTTCCACACACATACGGTGTGGATGACGACCTCCGGGCTCCAGATCCAGCAGAGCAGCGGAAGTGGAAGAGTGGATCTAGCAGCACGGCGGTGTGCGTATAGTGGAGAGACTTCCCTCCTCATACGCAGCTCTAGAAATGGAACCACGCTCAAGGTAGGAGAGAAGAAGGAGATGGATTGGTCATTTTCTAAGGCATAGGGCCAGTCATATATAAAGGAGGAGGAGGGAGGCTAACCTCCTTGGCTCCCCATGTGGGACTAAACCCCACAAGGGGTGCGCCGGCCAAGGGAGGCAGCCGGCCACCTAGGTGGGCCCCATTCGGCCCACCCTAGGTCGGCTAGGCCCTCCCCACATTTCCCAAATGGGGTTTTCCCCTAATGGGGCTCTAAGACCCATTTATGATTTAATGCCTTAAAATTCGAATTAAATTTAAATAAAAATATATTTAATTACTAATAACACTTATTAATAAATATATATTATTTAATTCATTCGGACCCCGAAACATCTTTCGTTGCCCTCCGATCTCCATCGGACATGTCCGGAACACTTCCGGAGTCTCTGGTTTCTTTTCTCTCTTAAATCCAATCTAATCGTCACCCACCCTTAAGTGTGTTACCCCACGGTTCGGGATCACTCCAGACATGATCGAGACACGTTCGCCGATCAATGACAAACAACAGGATCTGGATACCCATGATAGCCCTTGTACATCCACGAATGTCTTTCTATCGTTTGAACCTTTAGACGTCCAGTTCCATCCTCTTGCCTAGCGATACTTAGATTGTCCGAGCGTCGTTCTCCGGTATCACGTTTACCGAGCATGACCTCGTCATCGACAAATCTTTCTTTACTCGTCTGTGATATTACATCCCCGTGATCTAGTCACATGCTTGCAAGCTCATTGATGTAATCCCACCGAGTGGGCCCAGAGTATCTATCCTGCTATGTGGATTGGCAATTCCCGCTCTTGATCACTCGCTTCTACTGCTTCCTTCCGATACCCGAAAGTGTCACCTTTATTGTCACGCTATATAAGACATGCCGTTTGATGCGATCAGCCGCACCTCCAGAAGCAGAGATTTGATATGATCTCACGGTCGAAGGTATGAACACTACGTTTCTATATTTTGTGTATGTCCATCAAATCATTCACCCAATGATATGACTCCGTTGTCAACCGACGTAATTGTCCATGATCAGGAAACCTTGATCATCTGTTACCCAACGAACTAGTTAAATAGAGGCTACTAGGGACCTGGTTGTTTAGATACCACGCGTGTATTAATGTTTCCGCTTAATACAGTTATAGCACGGTATAAAACTTATTCTGAACAATTGAGATATGACAAATAAAATCACTTTATTAATTGCCTCTAGGGCATATCTCCTTCAGTCTCCCACTTGCACTAGAGTCCCATTTAATCTAGTTTACAACTGGTAAAAGCTTAACACCTATAGTAATATTGGTGCATGCTTGTCTCGTGGAAGAGGAAGCAAGTCAACAAATCTCCCACATTGAGATCTGTATGTGCTTTGCAACACTTCTATGTCACCTAGTTTGACATCATCCTGTATCTTATGATAATGGTGAAATATATGCTTTGTCGATGGAGTGAGACTCAAAATTTCGCGCAGCATGAGCCTTAAAAGTCTAAGAGATCTATTGAGGGAAACTAGGCATGCTCAGGAAAACTGCTCAGTCCAATCACACTTGCTATTTCCAAAATAGCCTTATATTTCTATACCTATGTAGATTATGCGACAGTGCATTCATATGCAATTTCGCAAGCTAACCTTTCTATGATAGTGCATTCATATGCAACTTTGCAATCTAACCCTTTCTTCAAAACAAAGGACTTCTCCTGTATGAGATTTCTAGCCGTATGGGTCAATGTCATAACTTGCATCATCGTAACCCTTTTACGGCAAGTTGTCTCTTCACTCTCACCCATACAAGAAACATATCTTCAGTTCTCTGTAGACACTGAAGGAAATACTTAACATTTGTTCATTGATCCTTCCAGGGATCACTCTAGAACCCGTTCTTCAACCAAGAACTTGGGTCACACCAAGTCAAGTTTTCAGTATGATAGAATCTATGTCTGAGGCATAAAGGATGTCGGACATCCAGTTCTTTCAATAACTATCATTGAAACTTAATATTTTATCTAGTCATACAACCAAGAACCTTTTTCTTCGCTTGTTCTATTTGTAAACATTTCAGAATCTTGACCTAGAAAAATATTCCCGACCTAATGTTATTAATCCCTCTTGATCTATACAAATTACAGATCTAAAGCCTAATACTCCAAACTTCATTCACAGAAAATTTAATCACTTAAATAATCATTCATACTTTACTAGAGGATCTGTATCATTCTCTATATGTCATTACATATAAAGTTTGGAATGACACCGAGCTCCCACTCAAATATGCCTTCCGCATATAAGACAAAGGAATTTTCTTTTAGCTCCCACTCAAATATGCCATTCACATATAAGATCAAGAAAAGCTATTCAGCTCCCACTCACTTCTTTATAAATTCAGGTTTCTTCAATTATTTTGGACGACTCCAAAATCTTTTGATCACATTATCAAAGTGAAGATTCCAGCTCCGATATGCTTGTTTCAGCCCATGAATGGACAACTGAAGTTTGCATACGTGTCTAGCATCCTTAGGATCAACCAAACCTACTCGTTGTACCGATTACCACTCTTCCGTAATGTTGCCATTAGGGAACATGGTTTCTTTATCCAATTATCAATTTCTCAATTGAAAACAATTGCTAGAACAGTCCTAAACAGACTTAGGCATCGCCACTTGAGACAAAATCTTGTTGCGGTCAACTTTTGAATTAGTCAAAACTGTTTTATGACAAATCGATCCTTATAGACGGTTGCCTTTTCGTCAGCGTCTATTTTCTCACAAAATTCCATTTCCTCTACCCAAGTCATTACTTGGTAATCATACATGGATTTTATCTCGGATTATATATATATGGCTCATAGGCATTTCTCGAACTTAGGTCCACCATCGCTTCTTGTAGTTCGTAGGTATTTTCATGTTCCATCAACATGACGTTTCATAACAAGATAGTCGTAGCACATAGTGCGGAAACTATTCTCGTATGCCTACGGTCTTAGTATGAGCTTAGAGCATCATGATCATTATCATTAGCTTTCTTTCATCTGTGGAGGATGATATCGGAATAGTTTCCGGTACCGGAACAGTTTTCGTTGCGTAACTCTGATGTCTGGAGAGGAAGTTCATTAACTCCGTCTTGCTCTACTTTCTTTCTCACTTATATCTTCAGACAAGAACCTATTTCTTGAGTAAGGTATATTCCGGCAACAATTTTACCTTTTTGTCATGAGACGCGTACCCAATTAATTCTTTAGGTACACTACAAAGATTTATCCATTTTAGGTTTGATCGTATCAAAACACTAAAATACCGAAATGACAATCTAGGCTAAAAAGCCATGCCATAACTCATATGGTATTGCCTCCATGGATTTAGATGGTTTCCCTATTATCTAAAGTGAATGTTTTGTTCCTACCATACGACTCTAATGATCACAATAATTCGATAAGAGATTTTATTGATCACACACAATCCAATATCGTGTGATTACGACGTCCTAAGACACCATAACATTGTGGTGTTCCATACGGCGTAATTTGTGAAACTCTTTTCACAAGTCTTTCAATGACATGCCAAACTCATAACTCAAATCCTTGTTTCCTCGATCTGTATCGTAGGAAATTGATTATCTTGTTAAGTTTATTTTCTACTTTACTTCTGAACTTATTTGAATTCATCAAAATTTTCAGATTAGCATTTCATTAAGTGGATGCCCATACACCTACTTAAATCAATCATTGGTAAAGTTTACTAAATAATGATTTCCACTACACGTTGAAATACTTCATTGATCCACATGCATCAATTATGTATGATATTCAATAAGTTACACGCCCGTTTCCAGAAAAATGGTGTCTTGGTTATCTTGCAAGTGTCATAATGTCAAAATCTAAAGACTCGTAGATCCATCAGAGTGGAGCTTCTTTATGCTTATAACTTTGACATGACTCAAAACGTGGGTGCCACATGAATGTGGTGTCGTTACTAAATTTGTATCCTTTGGCATTAATATTATAAATGTATGAACTACTACCATCTAGATCCACATATGAACATTCCATTCACGATCGGTGTACGATCATTAAAGATATCGCTCATAAATGTAGGACAACGATTTATCACTAACAGATATGAATGATTGTCTCGCAAGAGGGAGACACACTTATAATGATCATGCTAACAAGTGATCAAAAGGAATATTTGTTCAAATCCAAATTAATCCAAATGGTGGATGTCGAGAGAGAGTGTCTATGGCCATCACAACATGTTGCCTGCCATCATCAACACACATTGTCTTCTCATCCTTCCAAGCTACTCAAGCAGAAAATCTTGTTTTCATAAAACATGACTAGTATCACAACTTGGTCACTGCAGTGAGTACTTTGTTTAGGTCAAACATTTATAACGCGTATATCATATATATATATCATCATCATTGATGACTTTTCGGCGATCTGTTTCATCTTCTAGATTCTGCAATGCAATCAAGAATTCATGAAGGTGAATGATTCCCCTTTCATGACATAGTCTATGACAAACCATTTGCACCTGGCAACGTTGTCTATCATCCAGTGATCGAGTTGAGCGAGGCGTCTCAATGTCATCAAATATGACCAATGTCATCTAGTATGACCAATGTCATCTGGTATGACTGCCACATGCTCTTTTAATGCGAGTGTTCTCTTCCATCTTAGTTGAGAAAGGAACCTGATTTACGATGCATACAGATCAATATCAGCGACCAATCGTGATCTGTCAACACGCACCCATAGTTCATTCTCAATGGCAGAGATCATAGCATTCACTGGACTATAATGAAATTGTCCGCACAAACTTTTGACAATCCGAATTATCCTTCTGTCAGCGGAATCTCCGGTTTTATCTCCTAGCGGGTTTTGTATCATCTAGAGCTAAAAGGTTTGGAACAGGGAGTATCCTCAAGCTACGGTATAAAAATATGAAGTTTGGACCCAACTCTTTTTAAGTTTCTCAAAACGCAGGAATTTGCCTAAGCCTAAATTGGCTATAGAAGAGGTTATCATCTACAAAGGTTTTGCAAAACATAAAGACTTTGTTCATAATAAAATATGGGTTCAAGTTTTTCAAAATAAAATTACTAGAACTCCCACTCAAGACGAGTATCCCTGCATCGTCTTAGTGATTACACAACCCCCATCCATTACACTACACCCATCGATCATGTAGATAGCTGATGGCCCTTCACGTAGTTACCCCACAATGGAGCCAGAAAACACTTGCTAGCCCTTCGCGTGGTTACCTGCGTGAAAAGTAAATGGGTTAGGTTGAGACTCCAAGTGCAGAGTGTGTAGTAAGTGGAAGACGTGTTTTCCCCACGAGGGTGACTCGAGGGTTTAATATCGAACTCTCGGGGAATCAGTAGTGAAGATTTATCTTTCCTATCCTTCTTTTGGTTACCTACAAAACAAAGTAAATGTTTTGGTCCTCAACCTCACCTAGTGGTTGTCAAGCACAAGGTGTAGAATGATATCAAGATAATATGCAATGCAAACAAGAAATAAATATGCAATGGTGGTAAATAAATATGCAAGGATGGTGGTAGCAATGATAAATGATATTTTTGGGTTTTTATGATGAATGCAAGATGTAAAAGTGTTTTTGTATTTTCGGATTTAAATGGCAGAAAATGGAAAAGTGGTAAAAGTGGTTGGAAAGGTGTTTCTTATGATTAAAAATGGACCGGGGTTCATGGTTTCACAAATGCACTCTCTCTTTAATAAAGTGGTAGACAATGGAACACTAGAGTTGACATATGAGATTGCAACACAACAGTTTAATGACAAGTTATAATTATATGGGCATCACGTCCTAACATAGAGACCTTTTGGTTATTAGTCTCTCTTATACTCCACCAAGATGCGAACTAAATCATAACACCTCAGTAATTAAGATAACTCAGAGTATAGCAATAAGTATCATGACATGAAGTTAAAATAAGAACATGCTAGATCTAGTCATGGAGGAGTGGCAATGGTCACACCCACATCTCCGGTAGCATGGTATTTCTTTTTATCCCTAGTGAGGCAACAAAGTAAGGTAAAACACCCAAGTGGATCGCAGAACTTTCTCTCACGTTCACTGCACTAGCCACCCCCCGTTACTCCAACTAATGCACACGTTCCCCCTCACACGCTCTCATAAACATGCTTGATCATAACAAGTAAATAAGAACGGGGTACATAATATGCATCTACTTTCATAACTGAAACAAAACCATTGCAATCTCAAACATATATTAACTCATAAAAAGATCCACCACAAAGGTATTACATAGATGACCGTAATCATGTTCAGCAGCTCATACGGTACTAATTAGTGAAGCTCGAGAGAGAGAGATACATAAGTTACTTCCACAAACCCATAGTCCAGAGGTGGACTACTCCCTCTTCATCATGGAGACGGTGGAGAAGTCGTTGGAGAAGATGGAGACCACGCCGGCAGCGCCCCGCCGGAGTTTTCCCCCTCCAATCTGCAACTCCAGGTCTCTGTTTCGGTGTTTCTGTGTTTCTGCGGCGCTCCTTCCAGAGAACGTCGGGGGACTATTTTTATAGGCGTTTTTAGGTCAAAACGGAGTCGGTGGAGGAAAGATCGACGGCAACGGAGCTCGAGGCCAAAGAGGGTCCCACGCGGCCAGGTACAGGGCCGCGTGGGCCCACCTCTTTGGCCCTCGGGCTCCGCTTGTTTGCTTCCTTCGCCCCAAGTCTTTTCCTTCCAAAATGACGCTCGTAAATTTCAGGTCATTTGGACGTCGTTTGGGTCCCTGAAACATTAAAATATAGAAATAGGGTTTTCTGCCTGCGCAGGGTTAATTCCATAAAAAATAGGAAACATTCAAATATTCCCAAAATCATTATAAAACAGTGATATAACCCTTATATGATGCAAATATGACTGGAATATAAGTAAAATAATGCAAAGTTCATGTATGCATTTTACATGCATCAACATCCCCAAGCTTAACCTATACTCGTCCTCGAGTATGAAGGTGATAAAACTAACATGGACTTTGCAATTTAATACTATCAATGGATATCAAAGATGATTACTATTGCTACATAGAGTAAAATGATTCATTCTTAAAAGGAGTAGCAATATGCAAGATAGTTTATGAAGTGATATCAAGTATTCAATGCAAGGATGTTCAATGATAATTCACAAAGTGTAACATAGAGAAAAGTACTATGGACCACATGTATGCATAATAATAAGTAAGAACATCCTACAATGGTCATAGAGTATTGATGAAAATCTGAATATAAAAGGTGGACACTTTGGAAAGATATATATATGAGTAGAGGTAAAGCATGAATAAATTTCATCTAACTTCTGAACTTCTCTACTTAAGTCAATGATTGTAATATGGTAATCCTTGGTGTCAAGCTCTCATTCCCCTATCATAGCATCTTGAATGATTAAGTTTAAAGTGAAAGCAATACGAGTAGTGTGCTTGACAAAGTACAGGTTGAAAGTCTCATGCCCCTTGAATACAAGTACCTACTCCATGTGTTACTCAACTTGGAAAACAAAGCAAGTTCAAGTTAAATATCATTGTAAGTAATAATAGTATCATTAAGAGCGTCAACTGGGGTACCTCTTGTCCCAGGATATGGAACAAGCCCATATCAAAATGACAAGACAAACAAACAAATGAACAATCTCAACACCCTTTTTATTTACCATTGGATAGCTTTTTATTGTAAGGTGTATCACAGAAGGTTCACCATAGCATGTAAGTAAATTTCCACCATGAATGATGCATGGCTTAGATTAGCGGCCCAGGCGTCTCTCTAACCATTTATACAAACTCATTTAAACTCACTTCATTTCCCATTTATTTCACCCATGGTAAGCATCCATAAACAAAAGTACATGATATCAACTAAATGAGATGATGTGCAATGTTGAAAGCTTGCCATGTGACAGCACATATGAGCTAACTCTCAACCAAAGACATTTGTCAAGTCCACAACATCATAATTTTAATCACAATGGGTCATATTTTATTTATGCAATGAAAGTAAAGTGTGCATCAAGTTCGGAGAGCTATATAACCAACTTTTCCCACAACAATTAACAACATAAGCATTTTCATTCAGAGGTATAGATAACACAAATATCATGATAAACATACTCGGAATAGCATAAAGCTAATAGGTAGATATGGTGGACTCACTGGAAAAACTTTGGTTGAAGGTGTTGGAAACAAGTTTTTGCTTGTTGGAATTTTTGGGCTAGCAAGAGGGAGAAAGTTGACCATCTAAATGCATGCATGAGTGTCCATAGAACTAACTAATCCATGTTAAAACAAGGTAAATAACATTTAGCATCAAAACATGAATAAAAGATAGCTCTTGATAAAATATTGCAAATTATTACTCATTAACAAGCTCATGAATCATGCAATTATATGTATCTTTTAAAATTAACTCAACATCCCTTTTCCCAATCTTATAATAGCATCCAACATAATTCAACCCAAATTTCCAGTAGCTCTCTCATATATAAATGATAGTGTGGTGGTCTCACAAAATAAAAATCAACCTAAACAAACAAAAAGACGCTCCAAGTTTATGCGATAAAGTGTTTCGATCGAAAAACAGAAGTTAGACGTGTGCAAACCGAGAGTGTGTAGGTCCAGTGGGGTTGTCTTCACATCCCCAAGCTTATGGTCTTCACCATCCTTGGATAGCTCTTGGTGCATCTCCTCTAATCCCTGTGAAAAAACTTCAAAACACCGTTTCTCCCATTTCTTTTTCTGTGGGGCATTAGTAGTGATAAACAAATAGATTTCTTGCTGCATATAATCCTTAGACAAAAATTCATATGAATGTCCAGAAATGTATAATGTTGTATGCCTACTCATAAACTCAATTGGATCAAAAAGATTCATGTTAAAAGTTCTAAGCATGCATCAAACAAAATGGGACAGAATCTGTCCAGAAAAACAGCAGCAGCTAAACGTATTTTTCTACCCTACTTAACTTTGTCGAAAATTCCGAAAAATTCATGCATACAGAGGATGAAAAGTTGCATACAGTTTAAATATGAGCTCATTCGGAGTTACAGAATAAGAATTAAAAATCATACCGTGCACAGATTCGTGCAGGAATAAATCTCCGAACGCTATAAGCAACTTCTTCATACCAAAATGAGTAAAACTTGGCACTTTATTAAAAATTCCAGAAACTAAACTAAACACTAAGTCTCTTGTTACAGCAAGAGGACACAAAGAAAATCACAAATAAAAACAACCGGGTTGCCTCCCGTAAAGCGCTTTCTTTATAGCCATATAGCTAGGCTTCTTACTTGATGTTTATTGTGACGAAGCTCATGAGGGAGCTTGAACTTTGATGTGCCCTCTTCCTTGGAAAGTGTTCATGCATAATACCAGGATCCCATGGTGTTCTCAAACCAATCAAAATAATAGTCAAGTTGAACCCTAGTTGAGAGAAAAACAAAACACAAAAGTAATAACAACGAAGTCTAACTTTCTTTCTATGCATTGGCATTTTGTATATGAATGAATCACCATAAATAGAAGTTTCCCAATGCATATTAACAATATTTACTTGCAGCATATAATTATTAGTAACATAAAGAGGGTTCTTATCACCTCCTCTTTCATAATAGTTGCAAGTAGTAGAAATAAATTCAACCATATAACCACAAGAATCATTCAACTTAGATAATTTAGGCACATAAAGAGGATTATTAAATTTATTTGGAATTCATTAGCATGCTTCCCTCTTTCAAAATATTATTAAGATCAATATCAAGTTTAATATCATGGTTGCAACAA
The DNA here is from genome assembly GCA_947311845.1 of Poa pratensis. Taxonomy (NCBI): domain Eukaryota; kingdom Viridiplantae; phylum Streptophyta; class Magnoliopsida; order Poales; family Poaceae; genus Poa; species Poa pratensis. Next base: position 19,199,062 of record CAMZMU010000121.1, read on the forward strand.
ATATTTGGAACTAAAGATAATTGCAAACCACATAAGTATTTCTCAACATAAGCAAATTTCTCCTCCATGGTGTAACTAGGAGAATTTAAGAACAAAGTAGGACTCTCATGAGTAAGAGTACCATCACAACAACAATTATATCATTTTTATCCTCGCATAAATTAGTAACAACTAAACATGGAGGATTATCAATAAGCATAGGACCATCATCTAAAGCATTATCATATAGCATATTTAAGCAACACTCCTCATTATTAGTTTCATCATAATAGCATGGGTTATCATAAACTTCTTTAGGAGTAAAATACTTAAGAAAGAAAACCTCCCTCAAAATACTCCATTCAATAGTGACTTCTTCATCCAAAGACCTGAACCAAATACGAGCATTACCAGATAAAGACAAATATAATAGCTTCCTTTTCACCTGATCATCAGAAATACCAGGAAAACTAAATAAACCACATAAGTCTTCAATTATCTCCACGTGTTCACGTGCAGACTTAGTTCCATCCTCTGTAAATGGATTTTTCATAACACTTTTAACATGACCAACGGGGATTTTAAATCCCACTTTAGGTATCTCAGACATAGTAGTTTCAACCACTTTAGGAGCAATAGCATAAGCACTTTCATATAAAGCATGATGCAGTGAGGCACGATTCATAAATTCCATAGTAACAATTAGATAATAAAATTCAGCTTTCAAGTTTCCTTACCAAACTTCTTACCAATAGCTTAAAACACATATTAAAAACAACACTTAATTTGTATGGATTTTATGTTTTTAGATGAAAACTGAAAATAAAATATGCAAACCGAAATATGATATGCAAGACAATGAAAAAACAAAATAAATTGCTTTGAAGGTAAAGATGTATAAGATGATGCCCACGTAGGTGCAACCTCCCCAATCTTAGGTGTTAGCACAAGTTGGTGATGAAGTTGACTTGGTGAGATATCCTTGGATAAATCCGGCACCAGAAAACAGAACTAGTGCAGGGGACCCTTGGATAAACCTTTCAGCAATGATTCCCCGGCAACGGCGCCAGAAAACAGTCTTGATGGCCCTTCACGTAGTTACCCCACAATGGCGCCAGAAAACACTTGCTAGCCCTTCGCGTGGTTACCTGTGTGAAAAGTAAATGGGTCAGGTTGAGACTCCAAGTGCAGAGTGTGTAGTAAGTGGAATACGTGTTTTCCCCACGAGGGTGACTCGAGGGTTTAATATCGAACTCTCGGGAATCAGTAGTGAAGATTTATCTTCCTATCCTTCTTTTGGTTACCTACAAAACAAAGTAAATGTTTTGGTCCTCAACCTCACCTAGTGGTTGTCAAGCACAAGGTGTTAGAATGATATCAAGATAATATGCAATGCAAACAAGAAATAAATATGCAATGGTGGTAAATAAATATGCAAGGATTGTGGTAGCAATGATAAATGATATTTTTGCGTTTTTTATAATGAATGCAAGATGTAAAAGTGTTTTTGTATTTTCGGATTTAATAATGGCAGAAAATGGAAAAGTGGTAAAAGTGGTTGGAAAGGAGTTTCTTATGATTAAAAATGGACCGGGGTTCATGGTTTCACAAATGCACTCTCTCTTTAATAATGTGGTAGACAATGGAACACTAGAGTTGACATATGAGATTGCAACACAACAGTTTAATGACAAGTTATAATTATATGGGCATCACGTCCTAACATAGAGACCTTTGGTTATTAGTCTCTCTTATACTCCACCAAGATGCGAACTAAATCATAACACCTCGGTAATTAAGATAACTCAGAGTATAGCAATAAGTATCATGACATGAAGTTAAAATAAGAACATGCTAGATCTAGTCATGGAGGAAATGGCAATGGTCACATCCACATCTCCGGTAGCATGGTATTTCTTTTTATCCCTAGTGAGGCAACAAAGTAAGGTAAAACACCCAAGTGGATCGCGGAACTTTCTCTCACGTTCACCGCACTAGCCACCCCCCGTTACTCCAACAAATGCACACGTTCCCCCTCACACGCTCTCATAAACATGCTTGATCATAACAAGTAAATAAGAATGGGGTACATAATATGCATCTACTTTCATAACTGAAACAAAACCATTGCAATCTCAAACATATATTAACTCATAAAAAGATCCACCACAAAGGTATTACATAGATGACCGTAATCATGTTCAGCAGCTCATACGGCACTAATTAGTGAAGCTCGAGAGAGAGAGATACATAAGTTACTTCCACAAACCCGTAGTCCAGAGGTGGACTACTCCCTCTTCATCATGGAGACGGTGGAGAAGTCGTTGGAGAAGATGGAGACCACGCCGGCAGTGCCCCGCCGGAGTTTTCCCCTCCAATCTGCAACTCCAGGTCTCTGTTTCGTTGTTTCTGTGGCGCTCCTCCCAGAGAACATCGGGGGACAATTTTTATAGGCGTTTTTAGGTCAAAACGGAGTCGGTGGAGGAAAGATCGACGGCAACGGAGCGTCGAGGCCCAATTTGATGGGTCCCACGCGGCCAGGTACAGGGGCTCCGCTTGTTTGCTTCCTTCGCCCCCAAGTCTTCTTCCTTTCAAATATTGACGCCCGTAAATTTGCAGGTCATTTGGTGTCGTTTGGGTCCCTGAAACATTAAAAATATAGAAATAGGGTTTTCTGCCTGCGCAGGTTAATTCCATAAAAAATAGGAAACATGTCAAATATTCCAAAAATCATTATAAAACAGTGGTATAACTCTTATATGATGCAAATATGACTGGAATATAAGTAAAAATAATGCAAAGTTCATGTATGCATTTTACATGCATCAATAGCATAACTTCAAACGTAGACATCGTATATCGATCACATCACCGCATGTGACTCGTGCTTAACCTTTCGGTACTTGTGTTCTGAGGCCATGTCTGTACATGCTAGGCTCGCCATAAAACCCTCTGACGTATTCGCGCGTGCAACGTGGCTTACACCCACTGTATGCGAACGAAGAGACGAGTATACCCCACTGCGGTGTACCCCGTAATGTAGAACTTTATTGGTGGTGCACGACAGAGGGAGAACACTATTATCATAATTTTGGAGGATCATCTTATATTACTACCGCCGTGTAACTAATATATAGACATATATACATACACAATATAAGATGCTCACAATCTACATAACATCAAAAATGAAATGTAATGCAACATGATATGGTCTCCTCCGCGCCGATGGTCTCCTTCGTGCCAACAGTTTATAAACAATTTAATAAACCTATCTTGACCATATCACATTGACCCTGCAAAATAAAGTTAGATGTTTTCTACTTTATCTTTTGCATGTTTTACGTGGCTGCTAGGGCTTTCGCACAAGAACCGTTTCTTACCTACGACAACAACCACAACAGCGATAAGACAATTGTCTCTATTACAGCCTTTTCAGGGCCCTCCATTGCAAATGATATATCAACTATTGTGGGAGATACAGACACCCGTCAGCCACATATACGATACAAGTCGTATGTCAAGTGTGGAACCAGTCTCGCGTAAGAGTACGCGTAAAGTCGGTCCGGCCGCTTCATAGAACAATGCCGCGATATAAACAAGTACACGCGAGAGGGTGACAAATGAATAATCGATGCCCACATTCAACATGTCTTCTAACCATACAGATATATCTACCGCACAGATCGGCTCTAATACCACTAAAGGGGATCGTAGATAGAAAACAAAAAATTCCCTACCGACGATAACCTTAAACTAGCCAAGATCTATACTATGCAGATATACTAATACAGAGGAGATCAGAATACATACCCTTGTAGACCGAAAACGGGATTACGTTCCCGCACAAACATTGTCGATGGAGATGACGGCGCCGACCTCAGGTCGTGTAGTGGAAGAAGACAGCTCCCAGCACCAAACAATGGTGTCTCGCGGTTCCACACACGTACGGTGTGGATGACGACCTCCGGCTCCAGATCCAGCAGAGCAGCGGAAGTGAAAGAGTGGATCTAGCAGCACGGCGGTGTGCGTATAGTGGAGAGACTTCCCTCCTCGTACACAGCTCTGGAAATGGAACCACGCTCAAGGTAGGAGAGAAGAAGGAGATGGATCGGTCATTTTCCAAGACATAGGGGCACTCCTATATAAAGGAGGAGGAGGGAGGCCAACCTCCTTGGCTCCCCCATGTGGGAATAAACCCCACATGGGGTGCGCCGGCCAAGGGAGGCAGCCGGCCACTAGGTGGGCCCCATTCGGCCCACCCTAGGTCGGCTAGGCCCTCCCCCCATTTCCCAAATGGAGTTTTTCCCCTAATGGCCTCTAAGGCCTATTTCTGATTTAATGCCTTAAAATTCGAATTAAATTTAAATAAAAAATATATTTAATTACTAATAACCCTTATTAATATTAAATACATATTATTTAATTTATTCAGACCTCGAAACATCTTTCGTTGCCCTCCGATCTCCATCGGACATGTCCGGAACACTTCTGGAGTCTCCAGTTTCTTTTCTCTCTTAAATCCAATCTAATCGTCACCCACCCTTAAGTGTGTTACCCCACGGTTCGGGATCACTCCAGACATGATCGATACACGTTCTACGATCGATGACTAACAGCGGGATCTGGATACCCATGATAGCCCCTGTGCATCCACGAATGTCTTTCTATCGTTTGAACCTTTAGACGTCCAGTTCCATCCTCTTGCCTAGTGATACTTAGATTGTCCGAGCGTCGTTCCCCCGGTATCATGTTTACCGAGCATGACCTCGTCATCTACAAATCTATCTTTACTCGTTTGTGATATTACATCCCCGTGACCTAGTCACATGCTTGCAAGCTCATTGATGTAATCTCACCGAGTGGGCCCAAAGTATCTATCTTGCTATGTGGATTGGCAATTCCCGCTCTTGATCACTCGCTTCTACTACTTCCGATACCCGAAAGTGTCACCTTTATTGTCACGCTATATAAGACATGTCGTTTGATGCGATCACCCGCACCTTCCAGAAGCAGAGATTTCATATGATCTCACGGTCGAAGGTATGAACACTACGTTTCTATATTTTGGGTATGTCTATCAAATCATTCACCCAATGATATGACTCCGTTGTCAACCGACGTAATTGTCCATGATCAGGAAATCTTGATCATCTGTTACCCAACGAACTAGTTAAATAGAGGCTACTAGGGACCTGGTTGTTTACATACCACACGTGTATTAATGTTTCCGCTTAATACAGTTATAGCATGGTATAAAACTTATTATGAACAATTGAGATATGACAAATAAAATCACTTTATTAATTGCCTCTAGGGCATATCTCCTTCAGTGTGCACATTGGTGTGTAGGTGGTAGCCATAGAAGATCCAGAGAGTGGATCGCTCCACCACTAGTCCGGGTTCCAAACCTGACCGGGACTAAAGGTCCGAACCAAAGGCCTGTTTTCTACTAGTGACTATGTCACAAATGATCCACTGTCGTCATCTTCTATGGGTAAACGAGTGGTGTGGCGGCCGTGTGTGGCACTGGTGTGTGTGCATACAGTGCACACAGCGTACACACGGCTGATGTAGCCACAAAAAATCTTGCCAATGGCTCGCGTGTTATATTGTATGCCATGTGGGCCCGTCCAACGTGGACTCCCAGTTCGCTCCCGAATAGTAGGAGGGAAGCCGGGTTGTCGGACACTCTATTAGGGTTTTCCGCCATATTTTTGCTATTGGGAGGGCCGGTGGGGCTGTTTTTTGCGGGCGCTCCCAACAGACCTATTGAGAGCTTTATTGGAGCGCCAGTGGAGATGCTCTAAGATCTCGTCATAGGAACTGGAGGTGCTAGGCTTCTACGCGATGAGTCGACTGTTTGACAATGGCGGCCGTGAGTCCGTTGCGCGCGAGGTTCTTCGGTGAGGTTGGAGTCGCTGGCTGGAGGACAATTGTGGTTTTGGTGGTGTGTGTGTAGTTTGTATCAGTTACCAGGTCGGCTATGTGTGCCCTTGTGGCTGGCGAGGGGTGTTTGTTCGCCTGGTTTTCCGCTAATTAACCCGTGAATTTTCTTATTAATTAATATTAATAAGACGAAGTCCTTGTTTTTGCCTCCGTTTGAAGAAAAATCCTCGAATCCTTACACATGCAAATATCTGCATGCATGTCAGCGTGTACGTCAGTCAGTGCATGAAATATCTGCGCAAGCTTGTACGTGGACGATGCATGTTCCATCAACAATCCATGCAAAAAACTATTGCGGCCGGCCGGGCTCGCAGTTCTATGCGAAACGTAGTGAGTGGTGTGCAGCTAAGTTGCACACGTGACATGTCGACGTCCACGGTGCATTGGAACAAACCTGCCGTGGAAGCGTCTGGAACCTACCGAATGGGTGCATTGCATTTGCTCTAGCTAGCTATAGGTATAGAAGAAGAACCGGAGGAAAGTTCCATGCTCTGACAGAAGATAACGGAACAGCTTCCAACACACAAGTACGCATATACTCCTAACTAGACCCCATGTCCCCATGTGGCAGCACCCAAAGGCCAATGCAAAAATGTGCTATAAATGGGGCGCGAATGGGTGTAGAACTTTCGACGGCGCCCGTACTGTTCCTTTCACATTGTAGAACTTTCGATCGATTGATGGCGAGCTGCTCGGACGACGACTCCGGCGTCGGGGCCGACGCCGCCGCCGACTTCCTCGGGCTGTCCGGTCATGACTACTGGTACTCCAGCTGGTACGCACCACGCCAGCTAGCTAGTAGAGCTTAGACGCTCCACAGATGCATGCTACAGTAGCTTGTATATATTTCGCGGGTACATCACCTGGCCTCGATTCATGGCGAAGGACTAATTAGTTAGTGCCAAGTGGCCGCGGACGGTTTGATGAACCCGTAAAACTTCTGAAATATCACTCCGTTCCAAACTATAAAATATTTTAGATATTTTATTTAGATTATATTGGACTCACATGAGTGAAATGCGTCTAAATACATCCGATTTAGAAAAAGTTGGAACATCTTACGATTCAAAACGGAGTGTGAGTACGTACGCGTGTAGCGGTGTGAACAAGTGTGTGTGCACGTGTCCCGTGTTCATGTAGCTATACACTCCATCTTTTTCTCTCGTGCTATTTGCGTCTTAGATATTTTTGGATATACGGTATGCTTATTAGGACATGGAGATATCAGCCAGTGGCGGATCTACAGGGTATGCCGGGTACCCTGCGCCCAGCCACGCTGCTGCATAGCAGGGGAAAGCCCTGATGGATACGAAGCTGCTTGCTTGATTGCGTTGCCTATGATGCTTGCCAATCTCCCGATCGACTGTCTAGTATTGTCGAGTGCAGCACCTACGTGTAGTCCTCGTCGATTGCAGCACGCACATACTCCTGATCGATTGGCCTGACGGAGTATAGCCTGGCACACTTGATCTATTGGTGATAACAATGTCCAAACTATTCAGAAATTCAGCTTGTCCCACGTTCCTATCTAACTAGCAAGTTTTCTACTTTAATTCTAGAATAGTCTGTATCACACGGGATAAATAGTTAAATAAAATCAATTGTGTTTCACACAAAAAATTACAATTCAACTGCAAACATATATTTTACGATTCACCATATACTTTATTTTTAGAGATATTGTATCGTCTATGATTATGAACTATCATTGTCCAACAATTAGTATTGTAAGTTTTGTATGCATATTTCAAACTATTAGTATGATGTGTTTAAAATGTTTGTATGGTAATTTATGCAAATTTTCAACTTAGTTCTTGTATACGATACTATTTATTGCTTCTATACCATATAACAATCCAAAAATTTGGACCATTTCTCACTATGGATGTATTTTAACAAAATGGCTGATTTTTTTTAATGCGGCATACCCATTAGTAAAATCCTAGGTCCGCCACTGATATCAGCGTGTCTACGCTTTTAAGGTGTGACAACTCGTTTCGCAGCGGTGATCTCTACGAGTTGGTGGCTAGAGGAGGAGGATGCCTCGCCGTCTCGAAGCCACACGCACAAAGGCCCAAGGTGGTGCCTCTTGTGCCGCCTTCCGAGGAAGAGATGGCGGCTTGGCTTCACCCTATCGTCACGGGTGGTCAGGCCGGCGACGACCATGTTGCCAGCCAGGGGACGGATGACGGAGTAGCGCTGGCCAAGGAGTCTAATAAGGAGTTGACGGAGAAGTTGGATAAGAAGCTTCCAACAATGGAAAATAATACGGCTGGGGTACGTACATTTTTTCATGCAAAATAACGTTTCTAGAGTAGTTTATTCAAAATAACTTTATTTCTACATGGCAACGCCAAAGAGGAATCAGTGACACAAATTTATATAAGCCAATCAAATGATTCAAACTTTTCCTAGATCTTGTTAGATAACATATAGGCAAGATACTTGATTCGAAATATTAAACGGACAAAAGTTGACTGACAGGATATAACAAGTGACTCCGGGGCAAGGAGGAAGAGAGGAGGAGGAGCAAGAAGGTCTAACTACGCGGTGACCCACAGCCAAACAGAAAAGGTACCAGGTTGACATGCACATTGATCCCCGGTTAACTGTACACCGAGTGCACGTATCTGTATAGTAATATTACTTTCTGGGCACAAATATATGTGCAGAGAAGAAGATCCAAGATCAATGAACGTCTAAAGGCCCTGCAGCAGCTCGTACCTGGATGCGACAAGGTCATTATTATCTCCGCCATAATTTTGACCAATCTATTAGTATTAAGTAGATCTCATTGTACCGCCAACATTTCAGTTGTCAAACCAAGCCTCGACGCTGGACCAGACCATCCAGTACCTCAAATCACTGCAGCATCACGTCCAGGCCATGTCCGTCGCCGTGGAATGCAGTATGAGGTCGTCGGTGACCGTTGCTCCAGGGATCCATGTCCGGCCAGCGGTGATTCTTGGGGCGCCGCCTCCCATGGTTCCTTTCGCGCTCATGATCCCTCCGGTGATGATACCCGCTCCCATGATCCACCCGGTCGCAGCTGCTACAGATGCTCGGTGGTCGTCGACAGGGCAGCAGGAGGAATTAGAGCAACATGCGGCAAATTTAGTGGGTAAATTCAGGTATTTCACCATGTTCTAGCTAGAGCAAACCAAAACTCAGATTTATGCCACCAAACCACAGATATAATGTATTAAGTGATCTCTTTCTATGTTGATTTACCGTAGGGTTGAAGGACTAGCAGAGGCGGTGGCCCTTACAAATAGGTCTACAAATGGGTGAACTTGAGGAGCTAGTCAGCTAGCCTTCTCTGGTTTAAAATTTGATGGAGCTGGACACAACTACAGAAACTTGAGAAACTAGCAATGTGGGTTGGTGTTCCTTAATTTCGTGGGCAGGTGAAGAAGTTTCGAGGCCCACTGGCCCAATCATCTTCGTTTCTGTTGGAACCACCAAGTCGATAGTGTTCCAAATAAAGTTCATACCGATAGGGGCCGAAACCTTTTCCGCGTTTTGTATTGCGTTGGATTAAAAGAAACATCATATTACTGAGTCCTGACTTTTCTGCTTGCGTTGGATTATGATAGTAGCTCTTCTAAACCATGTGTTTTCCTATTTACCCTATTTTTTCGTAAAGGGGCAGCCCCGGTCTCTGCATCAATCAATGCATATGGCGAAAATCCAATTTGGAGCCCGGGCACATGTGCTCCCTTTATCCTGTACCTTCGTTCACATCGGGATGTGTATCCATTGCTCCCTTCATCAATTTTTTACCGTGGTGAAATCTTACCCTGCCCCACTGCTGGAGAGACATTAATTAACTCCGTTATCGCCTTTCCACCGCTCACCTCCTCATTTAATGTCAGATTGAAGAAGTAGAGCTATCCGCCCTCAAGCCGGCAATCTCGCCCATGGGTCCGTCCGCCCATGGGCACCCGACCCTAATGGGTAGGGTATGGGTCGCAATCTTCACCCGTGGGTCTTGCCCATGGGTAACCCGATTAGTTATGGGTAGGGTATGGGTATAGATTTGTATCCATGGGCAACCCGATGGGTCACCCGATTAACTAACATGTGGACCCTTGTATACTACAAACGCCGATAGTCCAGACTACATCGAACTCTAAAATACGAATATGCCAACAACGTACGCTAGCAGGCCTCTGCTCCTCTTTTCTCTAGGTCGTTGCTGCTTTCTTTCTCTCATTCGCTAGCATGGAGCTTCACGGGCCACATTTGGCCCATGGAAGATGGACTAATCACGTCACAGGGAGCTGCCTACTTCGCTTCATCTTCAGTTCTCACGCATGAAACATTAGTCCCACCTCGGCTAGCTAGCGAGGAAGCAATCTCAAGCAAGGCTATAAATACCAAGGAAAAAAATAGCGTGCTATCAAAAATAGCGTGGCCCTCCTCCAGAAGCTATACAAGATATAGCGTGATATAGCGAAGTTACATATAAAATAGCGTGATAAAAAAGTTGTAAGAAATAGCCCAAATATTAAGGATTTCATCACTAATTTTTTTCTAGAAACAATATATGCATAACCAGGTGACCATATTCAAATATCAAGGCCAAATCCATGGCACGAATACAAATATGAGGCTTAAAACCATGAAAAAGTAATAAACTAAAAGATAAATATTTTAAACTTTAATCAGAATCATTGACATCATCTTCAGAATAACTAGAAGAACCACCAGATTGCCCGCCATCATCATCAACTAACGTTATTTCCGGACTTTTTGTTAGCGTAGCTATAACGTTACCACGTTTAGTGTGGTTTCGAGCGTATAAGACGAAAATAGCGCCGTAGCGTCAACTTTAGGCTAAATATAGCGTAGCCTCTCCAAATACGCTATATCGTGCTATTAACCGGGAAATAGCGTGCTATTATTTTTGTTGATAAATACAGGAGCAGGGTCGCTTGCATTTCTAAAATAATTAAACGTTATGAATTAAAATAATATGGAAATCCCTGATGGGTTCTTGATCTGGTCACTTGGGAGATGCCCGATGGGTGACCCATCGGGTCTGCCAACCCGACGGGCATGGGCATGGGTCTGAGTTGAGACCCATGGGTAGGGTCATGGGTCGAGGATTGACCCGATAAGGTATCCGGGTATGGGTCTGGTAGAGGTCGACCCGACCAAACCCGACCCGATTGCCACCCTTAATCCGCCCCCGTCCTCCACCTTCGTCCGAGCACCGGAGACTCGATCCGATATCCCCCAAGGCATTCTCCTCTTGATTCCTTGCCCTTTCTGCGGCGCGGATATCATGCTGACCATCGTCACCGTCGTCGGTGCTGTGTAATTCCTCTGCCCCAACTCTAGAGGTACACCCAGGCCCAGCGTCAACAAGCAAGATCGACCACTCATGCTGCGGCTGCGCTTTTCAAGAGAACGTCCCTGGCACCGCCGCACCGCCCAAATCGTCGTCCGCGCCGGGTCGTCTTCCCGTCACAGGCGTGTGAGGTGCGCAACGCGGCTGACCGCGCGCTCGCTGTCGTGCGAGGCAGCTCACCGTGGAGCGCCGCCATCCTCCTCGTCTGCGGCAGCCGCGCGCACTGCGTGCTCGTCCCGCGCCACGTGCCTGCACCGGCGCTGCAGCCACGACGCGCAGCCACCGGACACGCATGCTTTGGGTTGACGTTCCCGCGCGCCGGCGCCAGCGCTGGAGAGGAAGGCGCTGGAGCGGCTGGTGCCAGGCGCCGAACTGCCTAAGATTGCCTTCCTGGCACTCCTGTTAGAGGCATCCAACTACATCGCCATGGCCGCGCTCGCACATGCGCTCTCCCCTAGTCTCGTCTCCTCGTAATCCACGTCGTTATCATCCAAAGTTCCAGACTGCTCAAAGATTCCGAGCTCAGATGTGCCATGGAAGCTAGCAGGCTCGTATTCCACATATGTGCATCTGCCATGTCTGTTTGATGTATTTCCATGATTTTGCCGTTCCTCTGAGTCATAGATATTCCTTTCCTCTCTTGATTTGCTATCCACTGCTAGCATTATTGCATTTTTCTATGTAACTCGTGTCAAGATGTGTTCATGCGTATGATGATTGTACATACCTGGAGTGATTTTTAGCCTGAAGCAGATGATCTTTCTGTTTCATTGCTGTGCTCGCCGGCGTGATCGAGTCAAAGAGCTACGTGTCTTTGTGTTTGTCTGATAGTGGGGCTAGCAAATCTATGTATTTCAAATTTGCTGCATGCTTAGTGTCTAATTAGGTGTCGTTGTGTTAGTCTTGTCAGCTGGGTAGGCGGGTAGCAAACTTTGTAAGTCAAGTTTGCAGCTAAGCGCGTCATTATGTACATAGGTGCACAAGACAGCAACATGGAAAACGTAACCTTTTCAGAGTTTAAGTCGCACGGTCCAGGAAATCCTGGCATCATGTCCATACGGACAATAATTTTTCACGTCCAGCTCCATCTGTCCGCTCCGTCGAACATGCACCCTTCCGTCGTACAGTGGTACCCGCAACCCCATGGTGGCCGATGTGATTTTACCGCACCCACCAGTTTTTTACTACGCCCATGCAGATGCGGACAAATATAAGATATACAATCTCAACGTTACTCGTACGGTCCAGATTACAGGAGCAGGTGTGCCCGGGCACCAAATCGCCTCTCTCTGCATATGGCCTCTTTATTAATTTATTAATATATTTATTTACAGTACCTAACTAAATTTCACGAATTTAGATTGTGGCAAATTTTCGCAGCAGATCATCGGTGGCTTTAACACAACATGGTCAACCAGACGTAGACTAAATCCTCATGTAATGTTTATGTGCCCAAGAATGTAATGTTTTATGTATTTTCCCTTGTTTTTGTATGTAACCCTTGTGTAACCGTCGAGTGGAATTTTATTCTGTGATATCACATTATAATCAAGGTTAATAGTACAAAAGGAATGTAATGTTTTCAATATGACAGAAAAATATATCCCTTTACTGAGCTGAATTGGCTACATTCATTTTTCTTGTTACTATGGATAAAATCAAGCAAGGCAAAAGTTTTTCAGGACTACCGTCCAGTAAATTAATATTTTTCTAAAGTGATTTATATTTTGAGAAGCACAATTTATAAATATTCATTTTTACTTAGATATGTGTTTTACTGACCATTTACGATTACGATGCATGTCCAAATCATAAAATAAATATTAGTCCAGCGAAATTACCTTTGTTTTTTTGCATGTACAGTATGTGTTAATTAGAAACTCGACCTTGTAAAGAATCTGATAAATAAATTCCGGCAATATGGGATACTATAATTTTTAGTACGGCAACACATTTTTATTCTCGCGCATGTAAATGGTGGTCATATTTTTTTATATTGAAAAAACAACTAGGGTAAATTTTGTTTCGAATAACTACTCTTGCTTAAGCCATAGTTTTTCCAAAAAAAAATAATGATTATCCTGATTCAGAATGAGATGAAATGTATCCTTTTCCAAAATGCGCTCCTTAAAATGTAATGTTTTTAGACCAAATAAAAAATGTAACGTTTTCGACATGACAAACAAATTTTTTTTTTTTTGGAAAAGGGGCAGTCCCAGCCTCTGTAAAAAAACATTTCTATCTTTTTAGATGGTTGCTGAAATAATTGCACAAAACCTGACTTCTCAAGGATGCATACGTCAGCATCGTTTGCGTAGTGCTTGCGTGTGTAAGCAGTAAGCGTACATAATTCGTCTAGGTTCAACATGCGTGCATGGCGCCACGTTGTTCTTCAACCACGTGAAGCACAAGGCATCTACTCACTCTGTTCTATTTTAATTGACTCACATATATCTAGATATGGATGCATTTAGATACGAAAACATGTCTAGATGTATCCATATGTAGATATATGTGAGTCAATTAAAATGGAACTGAGTGAGTACCTACCAAGTGGGCTGCATCGTTGGACGTGGATACTACGTAGATGCATGTCTATCCACAACTAGTCCGTGGACAAGGGGGCAAGACAAGGCCAATTATATAGTCAACACAGACCAAGATTCTCCACCTTGTTTAGTACCCCCAGTCCGGCCATCTCCCAGCACGCACACCCCAAACACATTCATCCATCTCATCGTCACCGGCCGGCCGCTGTCAAGAGGGTCGACGACGGCCGGCGGCGGGCTGGCGGCCGTACGTCAGGGCCGTTTTGCAGCATCGATCGGCAAGTAACTCGGCTGTGAAACCTATCGCTAGATATAATGTGTGTAGTACATGAATTATTCTCCCATTTTTATTTTATTTATAAGGAGTATATCTTGTTCGGCTGATCTATTACGTACTCCGTGTTATTCCCCAGCGACAGAAAAATAGAGAGAAGGGATTCAGGGCAAGAACATTTGATCGTGACAGCCATTTTTTATATTGGCAAGGAAAATCTAAAAAAGGAAAAGTGAAACAGATCTACACAAGAGAACTAGAGAGAAGGAAAACAACATGAGAGCTAGCAATCACGGATATAGACGACACAACCAACACAGAGGCGGACCTATGAGCATCGCCGTCTCGTTGCCACCCGCTAACACACCTCGAAGAGAGGGAGGGATGTCAAATGGGAACAAGGCGATTCCAAATCACCTTCAGATGAGAGCATCATACTCTTTCACGAAATCCACCTCGCAAGAGCAAGGATCATGCACCACCATCCCTTCCACTATCAACCACAATCACAAACCTAGTACTAGAAAACCGCCATCCAAACAGAGACGTCGAGCAAACTACAAATGGGTTGTATCCGGGCTTTCGCCCGAAGATCATACGGTGTGGGTGAGCTGTGCAACATAAAGATGCCTTCAACGAAAAACATGACACCCTAAGATGTTCCTGCCATCGGTGCCAATACATGCCATCAGATGTCATTCACCATAGCTCAACCTTACAACCCTTACTGACCAAACTGCCGAATGAGTTTGGAATAGCCAGAGTATGGACCTCACTCGCCTGCAACCTCCTCGACACCAACGCAACCCTTTCACTATACGACTACTGGCCGTCGTCAGCAGGTCAGCCGAGATCAGACCCTCCCTAAACCCTAAACCCTAAACCCTAAGACAACATTGATAACCTTGATATGCACCAATGTACTGATAAACTACTACCCTCCCTAAACCCTAAACCCAATACTACACATACATTTACGTAACATTGGTCGGAATATGGACTTATATCGCATGTCCTTCTCACGAGTTCCCACTTTTGGGTGAACTGACGGTATCTGCAATTAAATAATATATAAGTCTAGATGTTCCAAGTTTAAGATCTACCAACAAGCTATTATTAAAACTAGCAAGGTGGCCCTCGCACCTCGCATGGTCTTTATCTCGTTGAATCTATTCATGAAATAGTCTAATCAGTTTTGCTACATCTTAGATGACTGGATTTTTTTTAAATCTTAGTACACTTAGAAAAGTGCAAGCTTAATTCAGAGAAAATTACAACTCGTATCCAGTTGTATTTTTATGGACGTTCTGTTGCACTTTCTGGACAGAAAAGTACAACTGGAATGAGTTGCACTTTCCTCAATCGACTTAGGCTTACGAAAATCACAGTCGACTCAGACTTAGACAAACCCTAATCTAATAGATACCGAAAACATGGAATTCTAATGGACTTTTATAGCTTAGAAAAATGTTATGTTATGTTAAGAAACATATGTGTGGGAACCATTTTGAATCATTTTAATTTGCAGCGAGTATATATTTTCAAATCTCCAAAAATATCACGTCACATATTTTAGAATGACATCTATTCTAAAAGGTCTGTAGTGCTATATATTTGGGTACATTTTTTTCTCTCTTTCTACTATCCACCACTTTCGAATCTAGGTGTTCAACTCTCTCATTAATAGGCGTTTGTGGTGTCATGTTGCTCATGTAACAACGACGACGCCCACTTGGAGGGAACATATTTTAATGTAAAGTATTGAAGTTAAAAAAGTGGCACTGATATCACATAATTTCAATATTTCAACGAATCACCAAATTATTCCATGTCCTCTCATAAACAATATTTTATTACCCAGTGTAATACAACTCCGTATCATATTCATACGACCCAATACTTCAGTTCAATTGCTTTACTCACATGATTAAGAAACACAAAATAGTAAGAAAAAATATTATCAAAAATTGCAATGGTAGTATACGTCACATGCATACTGGTGATCAAACTACTTTTGCTCCTATGGACACGTGTACATCCATCCAGTTGTTTGCTCAAGGATAATGGAAACGGAAGTCCAACTCTTTAAGCTCGAGTAAAAAACTTCACATTTTAATTCCATGTACTTATTTTTTTGATAAAGGGAGATTTATTACTTAACAAGTTTTAGGCATTACATCCGGCCTCTGTATAGCTAAGATGCACACAGCCGTCACAAGTTTAGTAGTACCAATAATAAATAAAAGACAAATTACATATCATGATGAGAAATTGTAAAAACGCCTATGGTGGTGGAGGGCCGATCCGCAAATTATGTTGTCATCCATGTTGGGATAAAAATTCTCTCACCGTAGTCTCCAGTCTTGACCACACCTCCGTAAACAGGTCGCGATGCTATACATGTTGCAATGGTGACCAAGAATGGAGCGTAGCTGTACTCCTGTAGATAACATGCATGAGAGAAGAATTTTTATCATTAAAAAACCTTATCATTTCTACAAAGCCAAAGCGACCATATAATGGCAAGCGCTGCCACCCTAATAAGTCGTTTAAACCTATGGTCCACGTCATTCAGCCAATTGCAAAAAATAATAGCAATGCTTCATGGTGGGTATAAAGTAGAACGTATCTGAATGATTGACCATATAGAATCAGCAAAATTACACTGTACACACATTGTTATTTCTGAATGGTTAATAGGGTTAGATCGGTTAACCGATGATTAGTAAGGTTTTTTTTTAAGCGGTATGATTAGTAAGGTTCGAACCATTATTCAATGATAAACATTTCTTCAGTTAACCTCTACAGTACACACAGCTGGTTTCAATGAAAAATATTCTCGATTCTAATTTTATACTTTTTTTACCTTGCTCAGTTACCAACACCTGAAATTCATTTTGTGGGGAAATGCCCAAACAAATTTCAGTTATCAACGTTTAATTGGACACCCGTGTCAGTTTTAGCTTTGGCAGTGGATGATGGAACTATTCAGTACTAGTTCTGTTCCAACTCCTCTATGAAGTCTGAACCAGGCAATAACACGAAGTCAAATAAAATTGCAACGACAGGCCGTCAGCGTCGGCATGCACTAGTAGAAAAATGACCTTCCGTTCGGCACTTTTGTCCCGACCATTATTGGAACCGAGACTAATGGGACCATTAGTCCCGGTTCGAACAGCCAGGACGCCTGCCAGCTCCAGTCCCGGTTCGTAGGGGACCTTTAGTCCCGGTTCGTGATACGGACCGGGACTAAAGGGTTGCGGCAGGCAGCCGCAGCGGTGGGGCTAGCACGAGCACCCTTTAGTCCCGGCTCGTATCATTTAGTACCGGTTCGTGATACGAACCGGACTAAAGGGCTCCCTATATATCATCCTCCACCCGAGCCGGCCATCTCCATTTTTGAGCTCGAGTTCATCACCATTTTCTCCTCTGTTTCCTCTCCCGAGTTCGAGTTCATCCCCATTTTTTTCCACCATTTGTCAAGATTGGCGGCGCCCCATCTATCCAAGGGTTAGCAACTTCATCCTTTCTTCCGGCGTTGCTACTTTAGCTCATTTCATTGCTAGTTTAGCTCATTTTATTTTTCTAGTGCTAGCTAGGTGTTTGATGAAATGTCTAAGTTAGGGAGTTCATTTGTTTTATATGCAATTTGAGCTCAAATTAAAGTATGATTTGTGGGTTTTAGTGTCGTCCCATCCCCGTCCTCACCGCCGTCGATCGCCCGCGCCGTCCAGTCACCGGAAACACCTCGGTAAGCCTCTTGTTTTTTATCTTTTATTTTAAAAAAATCTTGTATGATTTAGATGCATAGTTATTACTTGTATAATTTTCTTACTTGTATGATTGTTTGTTATACGTATAGTGCCATGCATGGTTTTGATATCCGCCCCCGTCGGCCCTCGCCCGGTCTATGATTCGGATGTGGTATATTATCTTTTATAACTATTTGTTTCATTTCGTGTTTATGACAATTATGCCGACCAACTGAACATATTTTTTTTTATCTAGGAGGTAGTTGAACCAGAAATTTCAGCCTTTGAAGCAGCACTGCTTGATAAAGGGATCATTCCACAGACAGCGGACTAGCCCGAGAGGTCCAAGTTCTGGTTGTACGCTCATGGGGCAACGTTGAACCCACAGACAGGGCAGATTGTTGCAAAGGGAAAATGGAAAGAAAAAGTTGAAAGAATCTCCAAAGAGATTGAGAACGCAATAGAAAAAGTTCGAAAGGGAGAGTACCAGCCCGATAGAGAGAACGACGAGCTGACTCTCGCCCTCGGGAATCCTGAACCCTGGGGACGATGTCGAGGCTATGGACCCAGTGTTTCGTGGAAGCAAGGGTTTCCGGATTGCGCTGACAGTTATAGAAGCCGTCAGAGAAGGAAGAAGAAGGAGTTAGACCGGTTATCAGAATTGGAACGCAAGGTGCAGTGGCAGCAGGAGCAACTAGACTGAATTAGTCAGCAAAGGGCATCTCAGCAGTAGGTAGAAGGTCCTGATCGAATCCATCCCATCTGATCAGCGGAAAAGCAGCGTGGGTTTCACGCAGCTAGAAAATTCTGCATTCGAACCGCCGGTGGCTCACTACCCCGTGGATGATGTCACTGAGAAGACAAGTTGTGAGCTACATATGTCAAGGAAGAACATATCGTTCAAGGTGGCGGTTGGCTATGCTTTACCAAATCAATCTGGAGCATGCTACCATCTCGGTGGGATTCCAGTTGGCTATGCTCGTGTCGGGGTGGATGAAATTATGCTGGGATTTGATACACTGGAGCTTGACATTCCTGGAGTTGATGAGGAGAAGACACTGGGAGAAGCCAAGCTTGGTATCGTTCTATGGAACAAGAAATACATCGTGTTTCCAGACTCGGCGCCAAGGCCACTGTCGTGGTGGTATCACGGAAGATGCCATAGGATGGCTAAGAGTGGGGCCGATGGACGCTGGTGGATCCGGGAGAGGACTAGCGCGCTAAGAAGCACACACAGAAACGCACACAAGCACACGAACACACCGCGATCTACCTAGGTTCAGGGCCCTCGTGAGGAGGTAACACCCCTACTCCTGCCTACCTCTCTATGTATATCTCTGGTATCACAAATACAAAGTGCTCCACGAGCTGTATCCTCAACAATGGAGAAGAGCTCAAGGATGAAGATGAAACTAAGGGGGAAAGTGAGTCCTAGAGCATCGTCCCTCACGCAGGAGGGGGTGAGGCCCTATTTATAGGCTAAACCGAGTTACGGAAGTACCCTCCACTAGCAACGGTCACATCTCCGTACCGGCACTGCAGACACGCACGCCTGCGCGTCATGATTGTCTCTGCACAGTGGACAGGACGTGGCTTGCCCATGCCCTGTCCCATATCTCTGCTCCTAGGTACAGCCGAGGTCAGCGGTGTCCTTCTCCTGCTCCCATGCGCGTCCTTGGTCGGCAGAGGTAAGCCCAGTCACATCAGACATGCGCCGTACCGCACGCCGCGCTCCCGTGCCAGACGGGAAGTGACAGCAGCGCTGACCACCGTCCGACATAAGATGCCTCATCTTGATAACCCGGCATGGATATGCCGGATTCCCCTTTCCAGAATAACCTTCCTGCACATAAGACAATACACAAGATACCGACATACATATGTGGTCGTTATGTCTCGGATCCCTTATCTCGGTCAACATATGCCGGTTTGCACCAGCATGGTACCTCGGTCGCTTCTGGCCCGGGTTACCTCGGTTTTCCTATGTCGGTTTGCACCAACTTCACACCCTGGTCACTTCAGAGGTCCAAGTATGTCGGCTTTCACTGTAACCTGGTCCGCACCTAGGTATAGCTTTTATCATACCATGACCCTACCCGGGGGTAGCCCCGACATTAGTCCCCGAAGCTGGTGCGGTCCTGCAGCCTTGGATGAAGGGCCACAGCAGGTTTAATCAACCGAAATAACCACACTAAGCATCCGACATAACTATGTCGGTTCAACCGTAAAGCCACTAATAACCTCTCCAACTGATTCCGACATCCGCCCCTGTGTCGGTTTCTCCGTCACAAGAACTCAGGTGAAGGACCATGTCAAGCTTTCACAACCAACTCAACTTAAACCACTTATCCGACATAATCGTGTCGGTTCACCTCCAGCGTCAGGATAAAACCTCCAACTGCTTTCGACATATGCCCTTATGCCGGTTTCTCTGACACAAGGCAACTGCTTTAACCTGATCAAACATCCGACATTCGTATGTCAGTTCATCTCAAGCTTCAAGGACCAAACTTCCCACAACCTTCGAGATATGCTCTTGTGCCGGTCTCTCCGACACAAAAAGATTCCCGCGATCTCTTCCAAGATTTGGCCACAGCACGTGGCAGGGAAACACTGCGCGATGCCTCGGTTATTGCACGCGACAGACGTGCCACTGCACGCACGCCTCCCACGTCATGCGGGCCCCACGGGCTGTCAAGTCCCCATAGCACTCAAGTGCTTTGACCATGGTGTGCCTCCTCGATTCCCGCGCCAGTAACCGCACGCGATCGTGCCTGTGCCGTTACCTCTTGGCAACCCACGATGTGGCCCATCGTGCGGCCGCGATTACCGCACCCGCGCAGATCGTGCGCGGTTAATCCACGCGGCCGTTACGGGAAACGCACGCGGTAAAAACGCTAACCGCACGCCCTCACACCCAAAATAGGGGAGTGGGGCAACCCATATCGTCTTCTTCGCCGTTCTCTTCTCCTTTCTCGCTCCTCTGCACCATCGCCGCCGCCGCGCAGTGCGCTCCACCACCACACGACGCGGACCTCGCGAGCCACCGCCCACCGGAGCACCTCGCGCCACCACCGTACACGCTCAACTCCGGCACGCCCTGCGCTTCTTCGCCTTGCACCGCCGCCGCAACTCCGATAAGATCCTTGCCCTTGACATTGCCGATGAACGTGTTCATCCCCTCCGATGAACTCGTTCATCCTCTCTGATGAACTTGTGCATCCTCTCCGATGAACTTCTTCATCCTCTCCGTAGATGCTATTGAACTCAGTTGCTTAGACCCCTCTAGATTTTCTCCATTGCGCTTCTTACTATCCTTGCAATAGTTCCTACGTTGATTTTCCTAAGTTTCAACTCATAGATCTTGCATTTAACCTCTATTTTTCCTTCTCCGTAGATCTTCTGGTTATCTTCTTGTTTATAGATTCTTGTTTCTCTCCGTCGCGCCGACGCTAGAAAGCTCAACCTCGGTGAACCTATGCCCTTTTTTGCAGATTCAGCCGCTGACACGGGCATCCGATTCTCACTTCCTCGCCGCACTGCAGAGATGTCGGCTAGCAATACTCCGGAGCCTGCCGACATTCCCGCCGAAGAAAGCGAGCGCGCCGGATGGGAAGGCTCGGATGTCTCCCAAGCCGAGATAGACTGGCTGGTCCGGACCAAGCGCATCCCGGCACAAGTAATATGCCGGATTCCCGGCACAGAGGCCGAACCGAGTTTGAAATCCGGCGAACGCGTGGTCTTCGTCGCGCACTTCGAGCGCGGCTTTGGACTCCCGGCGAGCCAATTCTTCCGATCTTTCTTGGATCGGTTCCGTCTTCAACCCCATCACCTTCCAGCCAACGCCATCACCACGCTCTCTGCGTGCGTTTCTTTCTCCGAGGGATACCTTGGACTTTGGCCCACCGTTGAGCTCTGGGCCAAGTACTTCCAACTCCGGAAGCAGAGTGTCCCGGATCCTGAAAACAAGAACTTCCCCAAGGAGATGACCCCGTGCGGAGCCGCTACAATTATACCTTGGAGAGGTTCCATCTTTCCTCGGATTCAAGGCCTGGAGTCATGCCGGAAGTGGCAGCGCACGTTCTTCTACGTGAAGAGCCCAGACAATGCCGACCTTCTGAACCTGCCGACATTCAGCATCGGCACCCCCTCTGAGCAGTTTAACTGGTCACTCAACCCGAAGGAGACGAACCTCGAGATCAATCAAATTCACAAGATCGTCGAGGAGCTTGTGGGGGCAGGCCTAACGAGCGATGATCTCTAGAGGACCTTCGTCAGCCGCCGAGTCTCCCCCCTGCAAGACCAGGTTCACAAGATTTGCCACATGGGTGGCAAGTATGATCCAACTCGGACCAGCACCCACGAGCTGACCAACCCCGAGGTTAGAAGACGTGTCAAGGCCATTGCCCGAACCACGATGACCGAGGAATGGGAATGGGGTCTAAAACATCATGATAGAACTCGGCTTCCGGAGCAAGTACGTAACTTGCAATTTATACTGACATACTTTTTTCTGCCGAGATAACTCTTATGTCGGCTCCATACTTGGCTCATAAATTAAGTCGGTTTTACTGCTTCTGACTTGCAGAGGTTTGCTCGGCAAAAGACTGAAGACGGAGAGAACCCCTCCGCCAAATGGGGCAAAGATATACTGCCCCGGCCGTCACCGAGGTAGATGACCCGGACGATGAGGATCAACTAACGATCCCGGCTGCGGGCGTCCCTACCTCGGGTAAGCCTCGAGCCCGAGCCTCAATCCGAGATTGGTCAGATGACGATGATTGCGAAATGTTAGAGGTACTTGATGCTCGTCCCATCGCCTATGCTCACCCATTAACCTCGGCCTCAGCTAACCCGGGCGGCCCTGCTCCGAGTACACGCCCTGCTACTACGGGCAAACAAGTCGGATCACGCAAGCGTGCAGAGACCGGTACCCCGAATCCCGGGCCTCCACATCCTCAGATCCAGCAGCACCGAAAGCGAAGCAGCAGAAGAAAGGAGCGGTTAAGCCGACACGGGCCAAGAAGACACCGCCAGTTTCTCAAGGGTAAGATACTCTTGCCGACACACGCTCGTTTCGCTTTCTTCCCTTTTCCCGGGATAATCTTTCCCCGAGATAACATCTTTTCTTGTTTCAATACAGCGATGCCCTTTAGTTAACCAGAGCGCATCCTCCATGCGTTCACCCCTTCCGACTGCAGCGGGACCTCGGTCAACAGACTCCGGGATACACCCCACCCCATCCGTCATACTGCTGCCGGCTTCTGATGCCGCACTTGGAGGAGGCCAAAGCACTCCCGAGGTCGTGATCCTCGACCAAGATGTTGGCTCCGGTGCTCCCACCGCGGACTCCGACATTCCGCGGGCCGACACTTCGGTAGCACCGGACCCACAGCAACCACCACCACAACAACAACAGCAGCAGCAACCGCAGCACCAACAACAGCAACATCAGAAACAGCAACAGCAACAGCAGCAACAGCAACAGCAACAGCTGCAACAACAACAGCAACCACCGCCGAAGCCCACCACAAAGTCCACCGAGCTAGTAACTCGGAAAGCTACTCCACCGCCCAAGCCGACACAGAGTCAAGTGGCCACCGGGAAACAACTTGCCAACCTGGAGAAACAAGTGGTGGTGACTCCAACCCACTCCTCGAGGCACCAGCAACTAGTTGCCCGAGTCTCCAAAGCCGGCACATCTATCTCGGTGTTCCCCCACCTGCGCACTCAAAGCGGCAACAGCTTGGGCTTGGTGGAGCACTACAACATGGATTGGAAGGCCGCTGACACCAGCGAAGTTTCCTCCCCTAACCCAGTTGGCCCAAGCCACGTCGCGCAGTCCATTCATGCGCGGCAGATTGCTGTTCTCAATGCCAGCAAGATCACCGAGGTAAACCTTCCTCAACTCAGTCCTTTTCTCTTTCTCAACAGAACATAGATATATTATGCCCAGTCCCTGAGATTCGGGTCGAGTGATTGAAGCTCGACCGTGTAAAGATCACTCGGCGTGAATCTTCCCAAAAAACTCAACATCCAGCCCACTTCGAAAAACTTCGATATCCAGTCCCCGAGATTCATGTCGAGTTTACTTGGCATGAATCTTCACAAATTTCCGACATGCAGTCCCCGAGACTCATGTCAAGCTTATTCGGCGTGAAATCTCACACTTTTCCGACATATTTTCTCTTTTCAGGATTGCACCAACACCCGGACCGAGGTGTTCAAGAAGCTACTCTTGGAGCACAGGAAACTCCGGACTTCCCACAAGCAGCTTTAGGATGTGCTGAAAAACAATGACGCCGCGCACGCCACTGCCCTCCAGAAGGAACGAGACGAAGTGTCTCGGCTCCAGAAGGAACTTGCTCGGGTCCAGGGCGAGAAGACCGACATTGAGAAGGCCCTGATGCAGAGGGAGGAAGCTGCGCAGAAGCACAAGGAAATCCTCGAGGAAACCGAGGTTCACGCTACCTCGGCACAGGAAGAACTGGATGCCCTCAAGGCAAAATGCGACACCTGGCTGGCCGAGCTCACGCGGATCAACCACGAGATGGACAGTAAGTTTCCTTTGTCCTTTCTTTTTGTTTCCATTGTTTGTACCGACATTAAATATATGCCGGTATATAACTCAATTCGGTGATAGTTTCTCTATCTTCAGATCACTTCTCCCATTCCAAGGCCGCTGCAGTCAACACTGTCCGCAGGGCACGAGCCAAAAGAGCAGAGGCTGGCCCAATCCCGGAGGAATGGGACATTGAAGATCACCTGACCGCTCTGAACGCTCGCATTTCTCCTCTGAAGGCCATTGGTACTGAACTCCTTGATGCTGGTATCCGGGTTTACCGGGCTTTATGGCCAAACTCTGTGACTCCAGTTTCCATCTCCGAGT
Source organism: Poa pratensis (assembly GCA_947311845.1). Taxonomy (NCBI): domain Eukaryota; kingdom Viridiplantae; phylum Streptophyta; class Magnoliopsida; order Poales; family Poaceae; genus Poa; species Poa pratensis. The sequence goes on from CAMZMU010000121.1 coordinate 19,223,810, forward strand.
TATCCAAGTGCCTACTTGCTGCCGAGACAAGGCTCCGAGAATGGAGATCCTCCTCAGCCCGTGCCGGTGCAGATCAAGCTCTGACCTTCGTGCTCTCTTGGTACGAGTCCATCAACCTTGATGCCGTGGCTCAAAATGGACTTCAGATCCGACACTTATCGCAAGCCGCAAGGAGGCAGCCTGCTTCATGGCCAGCTATGCTCCCACCCGGCACTTCCTTCCTGGTCCAGCCTACTCGGAGGATGAAGAAGATGACGAGGATGATGAAGAGGGAAGGCGAGGAAGATGACGTCGATGAGGAGATCGAGGTCGAAGCTCCCGATACTGCCACTGCCGGAGCAACCGAGACTGCTGCTGCCGGAACAACCGACACTGCTGCTGCTGCCGGAGCAACCGACAATGCTGCTGCCAGAGCAACCGACACTTCTGAGAAGCCGGCAACCGACACCTCGGTCGAGCCTACGACCGAGATTGCTTCTGAACCTCGCACCGCTCCAACTGCTCCGAGCTCCTCCGAGGCAGCTGCCTAAACTTATCACCAACTGAACCATTAAATCCCCGGAATGCCGGGTGCAGATGTAAATATACTTTTAAGTATTTCGCAGTGGTACTCTTATCATGCTAGTTTCAACAAGACAGGCTCAATGCCGGATCACTTTGCACCAAGTCCCCGAGTTTACTTTCTTGTTTACTATACTTAGTAATCTCTGCTCTTGTCTACCATTTTGGCGTTCGACAGTCGAGTCACAAGATCAACATTATAGCACACAATACTTGTAAATTTTGAGGTAAGGTTTAGAGTCATCCGACACCAAGAAAAGGAAAGAAAAACGGGTTAGTAAACGACATATGTCGGATCTTTTTTGGACCGAGTCCCCGAGTTCATTTTCATGTTTACCATATACCATAACCTCTGCTCTTGACTGCCATTTCGGCGTTCGTCAGTCGAGCCACAAGATCACAACAAAATAGCATACATTACTTGAACTTTGAAACGAGGTCTCAAAACCATCCGACATATGAACAACACAGATAAAACTGAGATAAAACACAAGCATATAGACAAGGCAGTCCCCGAGTTTCTTTTCAGAGTGCCAACATTTCATTCAAAGGAAAACCGAGATACATACATTGTGCCCTTATGAGTAAAAGGGTCGGAGTAGAGCTACATTCCAGGGTCTTTTGGTCTCCTCTCCGGATTTGTCCATTACATTTTTCCTCGGTGCCTGCGCATCTATAAGATAGTATGAATCATTGTGTAGAGCCTTGCTCACAATGAATGGTCCCTCCCATGGAGGTGACAACTTTTGTCGGCCTGCTTTGCGTTGCACTAGCCTCAGCACCAAATCTCCCTCTCGGAATACCCGAGGGCTGATCTTCCGGCTATGATAGCGTCGGAGATTTTGCTGATATATAGCTGACCGAGATAAGGTCAGTTCTCGTGCTTCTTCGAGCAAATCAACATCATTTTCCCGAGCTTCTTTTGCCTCGATTTCAGTGTACAGTGCCACTCTCAGCGAGTCATACTCTATGTCGGTCGGCAGGACCGCTTCTTCCCCATAGACCAGAAAAATGGCGTATAGCCAGTTGAACGATTCGGTGTGGTCCTTAGACCCCACAATACTGCTGGTATCTCCTCTATCCAGCATCCCGGAGTTCGCAACAGTGGTTCAATCAACCGGGCTTTGATACCGGCTAATACCAACGCATTTGCTCTTTTCACTTGCCCATTTGCCTCTGGGTGTGCCACCGAGGATATGTCCAACCGAATTCTTTTTTCCGCACAGAACCGAGCAAATTCTCCCACAGCAAAGTTTGTGCCATTATCCGAGATAATGCTATGGGGTAACCATATCTCAAAATGATGTCCTTCAAAAAGGACACAGCTGTGTGACCATCACACTTCCTGATTGGTTTTACCTCGATCCATTTGGTGAACTTGTCCACCATCACCAGCATATGAGTCATGTTACCTCGGGCTGGTCTGAATTCTCCCACCATATCCAGACACCAGACAGCAAAAGGCCAAGTGATGGGAATAGTTTTGAGTGCCGAGGCTGGCAGGTGGATCTTCTTAGCAAATCTCTGACATCCCTCACACTTTCGGACGATGTCTGGTTTGATTGATGGCTTCCTCAAATGCTCCAAGGATATGCCGGGTGGGATTGGATCCCGAGATGAACCTAGCTTGGACAGTACATCAGCGGCTTCATTTTCAGCCCGATGTATATGCGTGAGCTCACAACCTTCAAAGAACCCCGAGATCTTCTGGACATGAAACCGATATAACGCCATGTTGGCGTCTAAAGCATCCCAATTTCCCGAGACTTGCTGCACCACTAGATCCGAGTCTCCGAAGCATTGTATCCGGCGAATACCAATTTCCTTTGCCACATTGAGCCCATGAACGAGTGCCTCATACTCGGCCACATTATTAGATGCCGCAAAATGAATCTGCAACACATATCTCAGTTGATCCTGCTTAGGCGAGGTAAGTACTACCCCGACACCTAAACCAATTTTTGTCCTGGAACCATCAAAATGCATTCTCCAGTCATTGGAGTCAGGCAATGGTGGCTCGTATTGCATTTCGGCCAAATCCACCAAAAAATCCGGCAGTGCCTGAGACTTAATGACATCTCTTCTTTCATAGTGAGGAGTGTAAGGGGACACCTCGATGGCCCACTTGGCTATTCGGCCAGTTGCATCTTTACACCTAATGATCTCCGAGATAGGAGCCTCACATACCACGGTGATTGAATGCTCTTGGAAGTAATGTTTCAACTTCTTAGCAGCCAGATAGACACCATATGTCATCTTCTGGTAGTGAGGATAGTTCTTCTTGGATAACGAGATCACCTCGCTCAAATAATATACCGGCCTCTGCACGGTTTTTTCCTCTTCTTCTCGCTCCACCACCACTACAACACTCACAACTCGGTTTGTGGCTGCAATGTAGAGCAACATCGACTCTTTGGGTAATGGTGAGGCCAGTATCGGCGCAGTTGCCAGCATCTTTTTTAGCTCGGTGAACGCCGCATCTGCTTGCGGGGTCCACACAAAGTGGGTGGTTTTCTTCATGAGCTGATACAAAGGCAATGCCTTTTCTCCCAACCTGCTAACAAACCGGCTTAAGGATGCCAAACATCCAGTGAATTTCTGCACGTCCTTGAGACATGTCGGTAACCTCATGCTTTCAATAGCACGGATTTTTGTCGGGTTCACCTCGATACCTCGGCTCGACACGAGGAAACCGAGTAACTTGCCTGCCGGCACACCAAATGTACATTTGTCCGGGTTAAGTTTCATCCGGTATTTTCTCAAGTTATGAATGTCTCTCTTAGATCCTCAATCAGAGTGGATTTATCTTTAGTTTTTATGACGACATCGTCGACATACACCTGCACATTCTTGCCTATTTGCTCATGCAAGCATTTCTGCATACATCTCTGATAAGTAGCACCGGCATTTCTCAAGCCAAAGGTCATGACACGATAGCAATAAGCCCCATACGGGGTAATAAAAGCAGTTTTCAATTGATCAGCCGGGTTCAAAGGTATCTGGTGAAAACCAGAATACGCATCTACAAAGGATAACAGCTCACACCCGGCTGTAGAATCGATCGCCTGATCAATCCGAGGCAGCGGGAATGGATCCTTAGGACATGCCTTGTTTAAGTTCGTGAAATCGATACACATGCGCCACACCTTGGCCACCAATGGTTCATCCTTTTTCTTTTCCACCAGGACCGGGTTAGACAACCAGTCCGGGTGTAGCACCTCCATGATGAAACCAGCCGCAAGCAACTTGGCCAGCTCATCACCTACCACTTTTCTCCTCTCATCCGAGAGACGCCGTGTCGGTTGCTTCACCGGTTTCATATCTGGTCTGACGAATAATGAGTGGTCAGCCAACTCCCTCGGAATACCTGGCAGATCCTGATTTGACCATGCAAAGATATCCCGATTCTCACGGAGGAAGTGACTGAGCTCGCCTTCCTATTTCTCCGTTAACCCGGTACCAATGATGACGTTGTGGTCCGGGAATGCCGGGTCAACGTTGATCTTCTTGGTCTCCTTTGGCACCTCGAAAGTCGCATTCTGTTCCGGGTTAGCCATACCCAGCATGCCGAGTTGCGCGGACTGAGCCAATGCCACCACTTCATGGATCTTCTTCTTCTCTGCAGCGATAATCAGTGACTCGGCCAAGCACGATCCAGCCGAGGCACACTCCAGTGCACGCTTGTAATCACCCGAGATGGTGATGATGCCATTAGGACCTGGCATTTTCATCTTGAGATAACCCACATGGGTTGATATCATAAACTTGGACAGTGCAGGCCTGCCGAGCAAAGCATGGTATGGACTTTCGAGGTCCACTACCTCAAACTGGATGCTCTCAGTTCGGCAGTTTTCCTTGGTGCCAAACAACACATCAACCCAAATTTTGCCCATAGGTGCGCATGAGACACCCGGCACTATGCCATGGAAGGTCGTGCTACTCGGTTGCAGCATGTTTGCCGAGATACCCATCTTCACCATGGTGTCTCGGTACATGATATTGATAGCACTCCCATTATCAATGAGAACTCGGGTGAACCGGACATTGATGGTGGGTTGATACGTCTCAAACGTATCTATAATTTTTGATGTTCCATGCTTGTTTTATACCAATTGCTACATGTTTTACATACACTTCATACCATTATTATGCATTTTCTGGGACTAACCTATTAACAAGATGCCGAAGCGCCAGTTCCTGTTTTCTGCTGTTTTTGTATTCCAGAAAAGCTAGTCTGGAAATATTCTCGGAATTGGACGAAAATTTACGGAGGCCCCTATTTTATCAGAAGACACCTGGAGACCGAAGGGAGGCAAGTGGAGCCACGAGGGCCCCACACGTGGGCTCGGCGCGGCCAAGGGCCCACCGGCGCCGAGGGGTGGTGTCGCCTCCTCGTGCACCGCCTCGCGACGCCCTTTGGCCTATATATTGCTCCTACCCCGAAAACCCTAAAAGAATCGACGATTTCCCCAGAAAAGTTCCAGAGCTCCGCCGCCACCGAAACCCTAATTCGGGGGACAGAAGTCTCTGTTTCGGCACCTTGCCGGGACGGGGAATTGCCCCCGGAGCCATCTCCATCGACGCCACCGCCTCCATCATCGTCGTTGCTGCCTCCCATGATGAGGAGGGAGTAGTTCTTCATCGGGGCTGAGGGCTCTACCGGTAGCTATGTGGTTTATCTCTCTCTCCCATGGTGTGATCTTTATGTGATCATGAGCTTTGTAATCTAGTTGAATCCATAGATGTTACTCTTCATTATCTTATATGCTACTCAAGTGGTTTTATTAATGTAATCTCCGGAGTCACCTTTGTCCCACGGTGCGAAGTTGACAGTGTGCGCCCGTGTGTGGCTCTTAGGCTAAAGATAACAGGAATACTTATCATGAGTTATTATTTGCGTTGGATGTCTCTATGAAATTGCGGTGTTTGTCTAGTACTATTTAGGGCGCTCAAGTTGACAGTGTGGGGTTCCCTAGATGTGGAATGCGACTTTAAGGTGTGCTGTTATAGCCCTACGCAGTGGATTGGTGTTCGTTATCCAACGAGAGAATAATTCAGAGTAGCATAGTGAAGAGGAAATATCTATGTATTCAATTATATTATTATTGTTGAGAGTGTCCACTAGTGAAAGTATGATCCCTAGGCCTTGTTTCTAAGCATTGAAACACCGTTTACAACCAGTTCTGCTACATGTTTGCTTGCTGCCATTTTTATTTCAGATTGCAATTACCACTTATAATCATCCATATTACTTGTATTTTAATATCTCTTCGCCGAACTAGTGCACCTATACACCTGACAAGTGTATTGGGTGTGTTGGGGACACAAGAGACTTCTTGTATCTTAATTGCAGGGTTGCTTGAGAGGGATATCTTTGACCTCTACCTCCCTGAGTTCGATAAACCTTGGGTGATTCACTTAAGGGAAACTTGCTGCTGTTCTACAAACCTCTGCACTTGGAGGCCCAACACTGTCTACAAGAATAGAAGCGTGCGTAGACATCAAGCTATTTTCTGGCGCCGTTGCCGGGGAGGTAAGGTAAAAGGTACTCACATCCTCCAGCTACTTAGCTATTTTCTAGCACTGTTGCTGACGTGTGAGTGCTCGAAGGTATTTCCTTTAGATTCTGCAATTATATCTTTTTGTTTCTTGTTTTTATTTCACTAGTTAGGCTTAATGGAAAACAACAAAAAAATTAGAGAGCTTTATGAAATTTATCTTGAATTAGGACATGATGCTTTTGAAGAGAAAATTAAAAAACCTATGGAAAATTATTTGCATGATGGTAGCAATGTTATTACTATAAATTCTTTGAACACCATTATTGCTAATGCTATGGAAGAATTTAAGCTTGGGGAGGTCGGTTTTGATGAAAATGATCTTTTTAGTTCCCCGGTTTTGGAGGAGAAAATTTGTTTGATGATACTTTGCCTCCAATATATGATGTTTATAATGATTGTGATATTTTCACTCCACCTACTATTGAGGATATAGTTTATGTTGATTATGATATGCCTCCTATATATGATGTTTACAATGATGAATATGATATTTTCAGTCCATCTACTATTGAGGATAAAATTCATTATGATTATTCTATGCCTCCAATTTATGATGATTACAATGATGGATGTGATACTTTTACTCCCACTATTACTAATGAAACTGTTTATGCTTATGTGGAGAGTAATGATACTTTTATGCATGTGGATCATGATAAGAATGCTTTATGTGATAGCTATATTGTTGAGTTTATTCATGATGCCACTGAAAATTATTTTGAGAGAGGAAAGTATGGTTATAGAAATCTTCATGTTACTAAATTTCTTCTCTTTATGATGAAGGTTTTGAGCTTTCTCTTGATTTGCTTTTATTTGCTGGGTACTTTAAGACCTACTGGTCCTTATGAGAGAGGGAGACATGGTTCATACATCACAATAATATTAAGTCTCCTCTCTTTATGTTGAAATTTTGAAGTTGCACTTGTTTTGCCTTCCTATGCTAGTCACTTTGTGCTTTATTGATTTATTTTCTTACAAGATTCCTTTGCATAGGAAGTGGGTTAGACTTAAATGTGTTTGATATTTGCTTCTTGATGCTCTTTCATATTCAACTCTTATACATATGAGAGCATCATCAAAATTATCATGCCTAGCTAAAAGGCTTTAAAGAAAAGCGCTTGTGGGAGACAACCCATTTTTTTTTTCTGCATTTTTTTTATTTGAGTCAAGGTGTGTTTACTTCTGTACAATGCCTTTGTATCTTTATTTTCTTGCATTGTTGTGCCAAGTAAGGCCTCTAATAGGAAGATGATGCTAGATTTGGATTTCTGCGCAGGAACAGATTTCTGCTGTTCACCGTTTTGCTTCTGTAAAATCACAGAAAAATTATTTAAATCTGAAAATTTTTGTGCGTGATCCTCAGATATGTATGCATCTTTCGTTAGTTCAAAGTTTTTCGATCTGAGCGTCGTAAGTGCCTCGAAAAAATTCGTCTTTGCGGACTGTTCTGTTTTAGACAGATTATGCCTTTTATTTTGCATTCTCTCTTTTACTAGTGTTGAGTGAAATTCTTTTTTGGGTGGAAGAGCTTCACATAACATCAGTGGCAGTAGCTAATGTTTAAAGTAACAAGTCATATTGCGTCTTTATAGAACATGTGAATTTTTGATTATGCACTAACCCTCTAATGAGATTTACTTTGAGTTTGGTGTGACGGAAGTTTTCAAGGGTCAAGAGGGAAGAGTGATATAATAGGATGGAGAAGAGTGAAGAGCTTAAGCTTGGGGAGGCTCCCATGGATCTCCCCAGCATATTTCAAGAAGACTCAAGCGTCTAAGCTTGGGGATGCCCAAGGCATCCCCTTCTTCATCGGCAAAATTATCAGGTCATCTCTAGTGAAACTATATTTTAATTCTTTCACATCATATGTGCTTTTCTTGGAGCGTCTGTGTGCTTTTATTTTTAGTACTTTTATTTTCAATAAAGCTTGACTGGACCCTAGCATTCTTGATTGGGAGAGAGACACGCTCCGCTTTTTCATGAGAATACTCCTATTCTTCACTTATATTTGTTGAGTATTCATATCTAGCGCTGTTCAGCTTTTAGCTCTTGTTTTCATGTATCTCTTGTCAGAGCTATTAGCTTTTTTTGTAGAAAGTACTCTCTTGCTTCACTTATATCTGTTTGGAGAGTTGTTAAATAAATTGATTGGTGTTTGGTTGGTTCAGAAAATGTTGCATGTGGTAATTGGTATAAGGAAAAACTTGCATAATCTTGTAGATCACTAATTTGGATAACTTGATGCTTGTCAATTGTTTTGAGTTAACAAGTAGATCATGATTAAATTTGTGCATCACATGAGTTAAGCCTATTAGTGAAGAACTACCGTAAAGCTTGTTGAAAATTTGGTTTGCATCGGTGGTATCTCTAAGGTCTAGATATTTTCTAATAACAGGGTTTGGTTAACAAGGAAGACGGTATGAAGTCTTATAACGTTTGCAATATGTTTGTCATATAAAACTTGGTGTACGGGTTGATATTCTTGTTTGCTTACATAAACCTTGCTAGCCTAAACTCTGTACTGAGAGGGAATGCTTCTCGTGCATCCAAATCCTTGAGCCAAAATCCATGCCATTTGTGTCCACCATAACTACCTATATGTGGTATTTCCTTGCCACTCCAAGTAAATTTTTCATGTGCTACCTTTAAATTATTCAAAATGTTATTATTCCCTTTTTGTGTCAATGTTTACTAGCTCATGAGGAATTAGTGTGGTTATTCTTTATTCTATTTGTCAAATGGACTTTTACACCTGGACTAGCGGCATATACATCCGCTTATCCTCTAATTTTGCAAAAAGAGCTGGCAACGGGGTGCCCAGTCCCAATTAATTACAACTTTAACCATTAATTCTCTTCACACTTTTGCCCTGATTCATCAGTAAGCAATGACAAACAGTGAAATACCTGCATGTGTGTAAACCAAAGAGAAAGAGGGATGATCTGCCTTGCTGGTAGAAATAACGTCCTTCATGGGAGCCGCTCTTAAAAGTCCGTTTGACAGGTAGAATACTGTTCTCACCCGCTACCATTCGTTGACAATTAACAAACACCTCTCAAAAATAGATACTCCTCCATGGTATGTGATTGATGGAAGGCACCCGAGGATTCGGTTAGCCATGGCTTGTGTTAGCAAGGTTGGGAGGAGTATCAAATATTTTATGCAATCTCTATATGCTTTCAAAAACCTAAAAGCTCTAGCACATGACTTAATCCCTGCTTCCCTCTGCGAAGGGCCTTTCTTTTACTTTTATGTTGAGTCAGTTTTCCTATTCTTTCTGTCTTCCACAAGCAAACACTAGTGTCAACTTTGTTACAACATGCGTTATATGCTACGTATTGGACTTGTTATACTACTTTGTGTTGACGATATCCATGAGATAAATATGTTGAAAGTTGAAGCAAATGCTGAAACTTAATTCTTCCTTTGTGTTGATTAAATACCTTTTATTAGAAACTATTGCTTTATGAGTTAACTCTTATGCAAAACTGTTTGATGCTTGTCTCGAAAGTACTATTCATGAAAACGTTTAGCTTGTGTGATTCATTGTTTACTCATTATCTATTTGGTAGCAAACTATAGACCATTGACTTGGATCACTTCATTCATTTACATGTGCCTTACAATATTATATGATCAAGATTATGATGGTAGCATGTCACCTCAAAAATTATTTTGTTTTTATCGTTTACCTACTCGAGGACGAGCAGGAACTAAGCTTGGGGATGCTGATACGTCTCAAACGTATCTATAATTTTTGATGTTCCATGCTTGTTTTATACCAATTGCTACATGTTTTACATACACTTCATACATTTTATACATTTTCTGGGACTAACCTATTAACAAGATGCCGAAGCCCAGTTCCTGTTTTCTGCTGTTTTTGTATTCCAGAAAAGCTAGTCTGGAAATATTCTCGGAATTGGACGAAAATTTACGGAGGCCCCTATTTTATCAGAAGACACCTGGAGTCCGAAGGAGAGGCGAAGTGGAGCCACGAGGGCCCCACACGTGGGCTCGGCGCGGCCAAGGGCCCACCGGCGCCGAGGGGTGGTGTCGCCTCCTCGTGCACCGCCTCGCGACGCCCTTTGGCCTATATATTGCTCCTACCCCGAAAACCCTAAAAGAATCGACGATTTCCCCAGAAAAGTTCCAGAGCTCCGCCGCCACCAAACCCTAATTCGGGGGACAGAAGTCTCTGTTTCGGCACCTTGCCGGGACGGGGAATTGCCCCCGGAGCCATCTCCATCGACGCCACCGCCTCCATCATCGCGTTGCTGCCTCCCATGATGAGGAGGGAGTAGTTCTTCATCGGGGCTGAGGGCTCTACCGGTAGCTATGTGGTTTATCTCTCTCTCCCATGGTGTGATCTTTATGTGATCATGAGCTTTGTAATCTAGTTGAATCCATAGATGTTACTCTTCATTATCTTATATGCTACTCAAGTGGTTTTATTAATGTAATCTCCGGAGTCACCTTTGTCCCACGGTGCGAAGTTGACAGTGTGCGCCCGTGTGTGGCTCTTAGGCTAAAGATAACAGGAATACTTATCATGAGTTATTATTTGCGTTGGATGTCTCTATGAAATTGCGGTGTTTGTCTAGTACTATTTAGGGCGCTCAAGTTGACAGTGTGGGGTTCCCTAGATGTGGAATGCGACTTTAAGGTGTGCTGTTATAGCCCTACGCAGTGGATTGGTGTTCGTTATCCAACGAGAGAATAATTCAGAGTAGCATAGTGAAGAGGAAATATCTATGTATTCAATTATATTATTATTGTTGAGAGTGTCCACTAGTGAAAGTATGATCCCTAGGCCTTGTTTCTAAGCATTGAAACACCGTTTACAACCAGTTCTGCTACATGTTTGCTTGCTGCCATTTTTATTTCAGATTGCAATTACCACTTATAATCATCCATATTACTTGTATTTTAATATCTCTTCGCCGAACTAGTGCACCTATACACCTGACAAGTGTATTGGGTGTGTTGGGGACACAAGAGACTTCTTGTATCTTAATTGCAGGGTTGCTTGAGAGGGATATCTTTGACCTCTACCTCCCTGAGTTCGATAAACCTTGGGTGATTCACTTAAGGGAAACTTGCTGCTGTTCTACAAACCTCTGCACTTGGAGGCCCAACACTGTCTACAATAATAGAAGCGTGCGTAGACATCATGGGTCCGAAGAATGTTGGATCCACCACCAATGCATAACCTCCCAGAGTTGGCATAACTCGGGATGATCCCTTCTGCTCCAACTGATCTCTTGCTCGGACCAGTGCATATACTTCGGTACGGCCGGCATAACTGCGTTCGCCTCCAGTGCCTGCCGATGCAAGCTCCGCTTGGCAGTTGGCTCGGTCACAAACACCACATAGCTCTGGTGAGCTTCTCTGTAATCTCCCTGGGGATACTCTCCCTCCTACTGGGACCAGCGTTGCCACTGTTGCCTCCGACATTTACTTGGTTGACAGGTTTCGGAGCTGGAGACCTCTGTGCTGGCGGATTCACGGGAATTGTGTTTGCTCCGGTGAGCGGTAGTGCTTGCCTCTGTTGAGGATATGCCGTTGGAGGCCTCTGAGGTGTCCCCATCTGATTTCCTCCGGCTCTGGCTCCTTCCCCCCTTGTGCGCTGATACCAGCTGCACTGCCGAGTTGTATGGTTCGCCGGCCTGCGGATGTCTTGGGTGTGGAAGCTGCAAGGTCCATCCAACATAGCCTCATAAGTGAAGGACTGCTTCTGGTTACTCCATGGTTTCTTTCCTCTTCTTGATTCTGGCCCCATGCTGGGCCGTTGTTCTTCGGACGCTGGCTACTGCCGGCATCTGGTTGGTATTGGTTTACCTCGGCAACCTGGTTTGAGCCATACCGATAATCCGGCTCTCTCCTCTTGTTGCCGAAGTCCTGGCGATCGTTCTGCCTGACTGGCCCGGGTCTGTTATTCACCAGGTATCTTTTACTCGGTTCCACCGAGTTCAGCAAGGGCTGCATCGGATCACCCAGTGCATAGCTATCCGCAATCCGGATTGTCTCGGCCAGGGTGGCCGGCATCTCCCTCTGCAACTTCTGCCAGAGCATGGAGCCGTGTCGGCACCCCTGGACAAACCAAGATATGGCCTGCGCCTCCACAACTCCTTCACAGGAATTGCGAATAGTACTCCACCGGGTCAAGTAATCCCGGTCCGTTTCATTATCCCTCTGCTTGCACATCGCAAGCTGCTTAGGACGATTCGGTCTCTTGTATGTGCTGGAGAAGTTGCTAACAAATGCTTCTTCAAAGTCCAGCCAGCAATCAACGCTGCCCTCTCGCAGGTTGTTCAGCCAGATCCGGGCTGGCCCTTCCAACATTTGCGGGATATACCTCACCGCCCATCGGCGGTTTCCTCCCGCGATATGTACTGCCGACACATAATCTGTCAGCCAGTCTTCCGGCTTAGTACTGCTGTCATATGTCTTTGCGCCTCGGTTCAACCGAAAGTGCGGCACCGGTGGCTCCCTCATGATCCGAGGTCCAAAGCATACAGGGCCAGGTGGACCTTGCTCTTCCAGCATCTCGGACATATAGATCTTGTCCAACTTGTAGCGTGCATCATTTGGTGACAACTGGCGAGGTCCCAACCGGGATCCCAGTGCACCTTCATATCTCTGATACCTGGCTTTCTCCATAGCCGAGTAACCATCATCATAACGGTTAGCCACCTGGTCAACACCTAGTGGCTGCTGGACATGCTCAACATTCTGCTGCTGCTGGGCGAGATTTCGTGTCGGATACCGAGGTGGATAGCCTCGGCCAGCCGAGTTAACTACTCCGGCATCTGGACCGCCCGGACCGGGATTGCTTTTACCCCGGCCGGCGCTGCCTCGCCCAACTAACTGTTTTCTGGCACATGTCGGATCATACGCCTGTATCTGCTTGTTCTTACCGGAGTTTACACTCCGGTCCCGATCTCCACCGACATGCGGTGATGAAGCTTGCCCCTTAGATCCACTGGCTCCCCTAGCCGAGTGAACAATCTCGGAACTTCCTGCCACTGTGTTAGCCTTGCGATAGGCCTCATTCTGCCGGGTAGCCACAGCTACCAACTCATTAACTCGGTCTTGCTGCCTACGGAGAGCTTCTCCGGATAAGCCTGACAACTCGGCTCTTGCTGCCTCGGCAGCCCTAAGAGTCTTAGCAGGGGAACTATACTTCGGCTTTTCAACCGACAAGTTACTAGGAGTCTTACTGGAACTAGATCTACCATCTCTAGCAATCTCAACATTGAGGCCTTTACCCCTCTTTCGCACCTCCTCTACACGACTAGGGCGAGCAGCTACCGGGGTTAAACCATGTGCTTGGTTATACTCACGGAGAGTTATCCCGAACTCTCTCCTCACCTCGGCCATCGTGAGAGCCTCCTCATGCAAGCTCTGACGACGTGCCTCCAGCTGTGCCTCCATTTGGGCAGCATCTGTACCGGCAGCTACCGGCACAGCCAGTTTCTCGATTATCTCCTCGAGATGAGCCGGCCTAACCGGTACATCGGATGTACCGGGCTGGTCTCGGAGGTTCTCCCTCCTCTCCAGCGGCACTTTCGCCGATCTGGTGGCCTTGGGGGCAGGATTGCCGGCATCTCCTTTGCCGGGTTCTCCTGTGCCGGTATCTCCTTTACTGGCACCACCCGCAAAGCCGGTCATCATGACCTCTGCGCAGCTCCCGGGGCGAGCGCTACGCCGGCCGCGAGCCGCACAGACAGCAGGAGGATCCTCGGCCACAAGCACCTGCTCGGGGTACTTGCAGACAACCTTGGTGGTGACGTAGGTCACGAAGGCGTCAAAGCTGATGAGGCAGCCGTTCGTCGGGAACGGCCTGCTGCCGAAGCATCCCGCATTGTTGCTGATGAAGCTCAGCGAGCCGAGTTTGCAGACGAGCCCGCAGACGACGCGCTCGCCGGAGTCGATGATGGAACCCGTCCGGATGATCACACCAGCCAGCGCCGCTGTCGGCCCCACGGTGGGCGCCAACTGTCGTGGTGGTATCACGGCAGATGCCATAGGATGGATAAGAGTGGGGCCGATGGACGCTGGTGGATCCGGGAGAGGGCTAGCGCGCTAAGAAGCACACACAGAAACGCACACAAGCACACGAACACACCGTGATCTACCCAGGTTCGGGGCCCTCGTGAGGAGGTAACACCCCTACTCCTACCTACCTCTCTCTGTATATCTCTGGTATCACAAATACAAAGTGCTCCACGAGCTGTATCCCTCAACAATGGAGAAGAGCTCAAGGATGAAGATGAAACTAAGGGGGAAACTGAGTCCCAGATCATCGTCCCTCACGCAGGAGGGGGTGAGGCCCTATTTATAGGCTAAACCGAGTTACGGAAGTACCCCTCCACTAGCAACGGTCACATCTCCGTACCGGCACTGCAGACACGCACGCCTGCGCGTCATGATTGTCTCTGCATAGTGGACAGGACGTGGCTTGCCCACGCCCTGTCCCATATCTCCGCTCCTAGGTACAGCCGAGGTCAGCGGTGTCCTTCTCCTGCTCCCATGCGCGTCCTTGGTCGGCAGAGGTAAGCCCAGTCACATCAGACATGCGCCGTACCGCACGCCGCGCTCCCGTGCCAGACGGGAAGTGACAGCAGCGCTGACCACCGTCCGACATAAGATGCCGCATCTTGATAACCCGGCATGGATATGCCGGATTCCCCTTTCCAGAATAACCTTGCCTGCACATAAGACAATACACAAGATACCGACATACATATGTCGGTCGTTATGTCTCGGATCCCTTATCTCGGTCGACATATGCCGGTTTGCACCAGCATGGTACCTCGGTCCCTTCTGGCCCGGGTTACCTCGGTTTTCCTATGTCGGTTTGCACCGACTTCACACCCTGGTCACTTCAGAGGTCCAAGTATGTCGGCTTTCACTGTAACCTGGTCCGCACCTGGGTATAGCTTTTACCATACCATGACCCTACCTGGGGGTAGCCCTCCGACAGCCACCGACTCCTCCGAGTAGCAATCCACCACCTCAAAGTCCATCCCTCCCTGCCGATTGGGAGCCCAGCCCGAGTCCATCGCCCGCGCCATCCCGTCCGCCGACTGCGTCCACTAGTAAGCAGAAGCTGCACTTCCCGTCAACTAGTACTACTCAGAAGAAAGGTGCAAATAAGAAAACCAAGGTTGTCAAGGCTCCTGAAAAGTTATCTTAAGAGTTGACTCGGGAGGAACTAGATGAGAAGGTGATAACCCCCAAGAGCAGGGGATCACTGTAGCACCTCTCAATGTGGAAGTAGGGTATCGATCCGCAGGAGCAAGAAAGAAAAGTTACCTATTCCCTACAACTAAAGTGTCACAAGTTTTAGTTGATTATGCACTAAACAAGTTTAAAGAACAAGATGGTTGATTTAATGGATGGAAGTTTAATGTAACAAAACAAGAATGTAAAAGTGTCCCAATCCTCTTCAATGCAAGAGGACAAGACAAATGTTTTCTCTTATAGGAACAATGGACTTGGGTTCATGGGTTCACTCAATCCTCTCTCCCATCTGTGGTGATTATCATGTTATAGATAAAAAGTACACACAATTGTCATGCTTTAATGGTAAACTTCTATGACGGCTACATGTCCTAAAACACATAGTTGAACGAAAATAATCATTTGTGTTGCTAGGTCACCCTCGTAAGGCTAGCGTGGTTTGTTGTCACTCCCACATCATACTTCTTCCTTTTTACCCCCAGATAAAGGATGTTGGGCTGTATTGTGTCACTCAATACATATGCCGTTGTCACATCGGCCATCCCGTACCTACATACATCATACTTCATAATGGACAATATTCTAAACACTAGTGCAATGATTCATATTTCGTGTGCATGACCACATCTCTCTCATCTATCTACACTTGGTGGTGTCAATCACCACATGACATGGATAAGCAAGGCATTATGCATAAATCGAACCAACACATGCATCATAGAATATCTCCAAAGTATGACAAGTCATAAAAGATCCAACACAACGGTAAATGCATAACAAATATCATCTCATAGCACAATATCCACCATAGGAATTACATAGATAGATCCATACTTATGCAAGGCACATCATATGGACTTCAACAATGATCATACATAGAGAGATTATATCAAGTTACCACCACAAACCCAAAGTCCAGGGGGTGGACTACTCCCCCTTCATCATGGTGATGATGGTGGAGATGTTGGAGAAGATGGAGACCACCCCGGCAGCGCCCCGCCGGAGTTTCCCCCTCCAATCTGCAGCTCCAGGTCTTCTGTTTCGTGGTTTTGTGTTTCTGCGGCGCTCCCCTCCGAAAGCCGTCGGGGGACTATTTTATAGTCGTTTTTATGTCAAGACGGAGGCTCGGGAAGAAGATCGACGTCATCGGAGGCTCGAGGCCCAAGTTAGGGGGCCGACGCGGCCAAGGAATCTGGCCGCGTGGGCCCACCTCTTTCGGCCCTCGGGTCTCCGTTTGTTCGCTTCCTTCGCTCCTACTCTTCGTTCCTTCCCAAAACTGATGCCCGTGAAATATTAGGTCATTTGGACGTCGTTTGGGTCCCTGAAACATCAAAATATAGAAAATAGGGTTTTCTGCCAGTGCAGGGTTAATTCCAGAAAAATAGGGAAACTGTGAAATATTCCCAAAATCAATATAAAACAATGATATAACCCTTGTATGATGCGAATATGATTGAAATATAAGTAATATAATGCAAAGTTCATGTATGCATTTTACATGCATCAGAGGGTGACTGCCGATGTCAAAAGACAACTTGCACCGAAAAAGCCCGAGCCAAGTCAGAAAATACCTCAGGAGGACATTAAGCGCTGCCTTAGGAACTTATATAACCTGGAACCAAAGCCGCCATCAGACTATGAGTGCATTATTGACAAGTCATATAGCTCACAGATGGAGCAGCGGGAAAAAAGTTCCCCAGCTCGGAGAACAGGATGTACAATCGGTACCCCCGCTCAAGGTGTTTCCCGACAAGGCCGTACAGAACGACAGTACTGGTCTTAGTGTTGCTCAACAACGCATAGGCGACACTAGTTACGCCATATCTAATCAGGTAGCATGGAAATATGTTGTCGGGGAGTCTTTGGTCAGACCTGAGCAGGTCAAGTATCTAACAACAAAAATGCGTCAGTTGCATAAATGGTACTTGAAAGCCGCAAAGGAAGGGGAAATCGATATCATGGCGGCAGTTAAGGATGAGCACTACTTCCAAGAATACGGTGTGCATGTTGAGTTTACCGAACTTTTTCAGTTATACAATCAAGACGCCCTCGACAAAGCTATCATCAGTTGCTATTGTCTGTAAGTGATTTATTTTTGTAATTTAAGTCTTTAGCTCAGCTCGTTCATTTGTCTGTAATTATCCTCACTATAATCTTTTGTACGCTATTATGCAGAATGAAGATTCTCGAAAATAAAAGGGAAGGAATCTTGGACATTGGGTTCATTGACCCGGATAAAGTTCATGAAATCACCATAGAAATGTGTGCCAAGGACATAAAGGCAACATTGCTAAGGTTTTTGAAGCGACAACGTACCACAAAAAGAAATACTTTTTCCTTACAACTTCAAGTATGTGTTACTGTCTTGTACACATTCTATTTTGCTTACCTGATGTTAAGTGTAATTGATGAGTTATGCATGACTGCGTATATAAACGTGCGCAGGTTCCATTTTATTCTTATGGTCATTAAAATTGATGCTGGAGAAGTTGAAGTCTTTGACTCATTAAGGAAACATCCTAAAGAATTCAAGAGCTGCTTTGATATGCTCCAAGGGTAATTTCTATTCGTATCGCACTATATTGGTCTCTTTCGTTAATTTCCTGATATCAAGTAATTAATAACTCTCCTTTGTTCATTTTCTTTGTCGGGCATCGTTTGGAAACAATTCATCGAGGAAGAACCCGGTGAATTTAAACCGAAGGTGACTTTTTCTCTGAACCAAGTAAGTAGGACTACCTAGGTCAGCGCATCTCTTTAATTCTAGTTTCAATACCATTATCATGCTTGATTATTATTTGATTGAATTCTATTCTCGTACAGTGGTGCATGCAACAGCCACAAGTGACTAATTTATGTGGATACCACGTTTGCGAGTACATTCACATGAGAACCAGTGAGAGATTCAATAATCAAAGAAATAAAGATGTACGTAAACATTATTCACAATTTTATTTTGTTACCATTAATTGTGTTGAGTTTCATTCATAATTGTTTTATGATGATTTGATATATATATACAAACAACTCATGTATTCATTTTGATCTCCTTCTTTTAAAGTTGGCAAGGAAGTGGCACGCGCTCCTACCAGAGGACCGCTTAAAAGCAATTGCGGAGGAATTGGCAGGATTTCTCCTTGCGGAGGTCATACCTGAAACCGGAGAGTACCACTATATTGAAAAATAGTATGCCTCCATATACTAGTGATCTCCATGTAATTAAGTACTTTATACGAAAACGTGATCTTCATGTAGTACTTTATATGTGTTATATATATATGCATCAACGTGATCTTCATGTAATTGTATGTGTTATATATATATATATATATATATATATATATATATATAGGTATTCCAGCTATTCAAGAACCAGTTTCTGAATAACTATTCAGAGCACCTTTTCTGAACTTCCGTGTCTATACTATGTTAACTTCCGGACGGAACTACCAGATTTTCTGTTTTGCGGACAGTATCTTCAACGCCATTTTCTAACCGTTTATCGGAATGATGCATGCGATATACCATTGGAAAGGTATGGAAATTCCGCACCTTTTTGTCTTGACGGGTTTTCCAAATTCATTACGGTTTTAAAACAATTTTAGAAATACTAAACACAGTTTTCACGAATTTCTCCGCTTACGTACTGTTTCTTGGCCGCCATTTTCAAACCGCTTGTCGGATGGATGCAAATGATACGCCCTTGGAAAGCTATGGAAAATGCGCATCTGTTTCGTATTGATGGGTTTTCCAAATTCATTACGGTTTTAAAACAATTTTGAAAATACTACACTCGGTTTTCGCGAATTTCTGTGTTTTCGCACAGTTTTTCGGTCGCCGATTTCAAACCGCTTATCGGATTGATGCAAATGATACATCGTTGGAAAGGTATGGAAAATGCGCACCTTTTCTATATCTGGCCAATTTCCAAATTCCTTACGGTTTAAGAGCAGTTTCAGAAACAAGCAATACTATTTTCTGAAATTTAGATCCAGCGGACAGTGTTTTGCCAATTAATTTCAAACTATTTATTGGAATGTCACAAATGATATAGCGTTGGAAAGGTATCGATAAAACGCAACTTTTTTGTATAGAAAGTTTTTCCAAATTCGGTACAGTTTTTGATTAATTGTGAAAATACGAAAAACAGAAAACAATATGACATGGGAACGATTCAAAATTGACACGTTTGTGTTCGTCGGATGGAGCAAGTCGGTATGGGAGAGTTAAATTAGAGTCATGTACTTGCCAATTACACGTGGGGGCGGTCGATTAGGCCAACCGGAGCTCATAGTGACGATTTCAATGTGTAGGATTTCCGCCCAGAAAAACAGAGTATAAGAACTTCCTTCTATTCGGCAGAGAACTTCTTGGTATGAGGCAGTGAACTTCTGGGTACGTGTTAGTGAACTTCCGACCACGGATTTTTTAGTTCTTGTGACGCACTATTTATGTCGTTATTTTCAAACCGTTTGTCCAAATCATGCATATGATATGCCGTTGAAAAGGTTTTAAAATTCAGCATCTTTTCGTGTTGACCATTCTTCGAAATTCTTCATGGTTTGAGAGTAGTTTTATTGTTAGGAAAATTATGAACCTCGAGTATGGACAAATCGAACTCCTGTTTTAATCGAGCACCTTTTTTGAACTTCCGTGCGTATACTATGTTAACTTCCGAACGGAACTCCCAGATTTTTTGTTTTGCGAACAGTATTTTCAATGCAATTTTGAACCGTTTATCGGAATGATACATGCGATATACCGTTGAAAAGGTAGAGAAATTGCGCACCTTTTTCGTCTTGACGGGTTTTCCAAATTCTTTACGGTTTCAAAACAATTTTAAAAATACTAAACTCAGTTTTCGCCAAATTGTCCGTTTTGGTACTGTTGTTTTGCCGCCATTTTCAAACCGCTCGTCGGATTGATGCAAATGATACGCCGTTGGAAAGCTACGGATATTGCGCACATTTATTGTCCTGACGAGTTTTCCAAATTACTTACAGTTTTAAGACAATTTCAGAAATAATACACTCAGTTTTCACGTTTTCTCCTATTTCGTACTGTTTTTTGGCCGTCATTTCCAAACCGCTGGTCGGATTGATGCAAATGATATGCCGTTGGAAAGATATGAAAAATGCGCAACTTTGGTATCTCTAGTCAATTTTCGAAATTCTTTATAGTTTAAGAGCAGTTTCAGAGATAAACAATATTGTTTTCTGATATTTTAGATCTAGCGGAAAGTGTTTTGGCAATTACTTTCAAACGGCTCATCGAAACTTAACAAATGATATGGCGTTAGAAAGATATTGACAAGACGCAACTTTTTCGTACAGAAACTTTTTCCAAATTAGATACGGTTTTTGATTAATTATGAAAATACGAAAAAACAGAAAAACAAGATGACATTAGAACGATTCAAAATTGACACGGTTGTGTTACTCGCGTGGGTGTGGCGGCATTGTAGAGTGAAAGTAGACTCGTATCATTGCCAATTGCATGCGGGGCCGGTCGATTTGGCCAACAGAAGCTATTTTCAACGATTTTTATGCATACAATTTCCGCCTAGAAAAACAAAGTATATTGAACTTCCTTATACAAGGCCGTGAACCTCTTGGTATGTGCTAGCGAACTTCCGATCACTCTTAGTGTGAACTCCCAGGCTGTCTAAATTGAACTTCAGATTTGATCTAAACTAACAACGTTTTTTTAATGTGTTCGAGCTGAACATCCGACAGGTTCAAAACGAACTCCAGGTCTTTAGACAGTGAACTGCCTTTTTTAGAAAAATATTAAAAAAAGTTACGCCCAAAGGAATTTTTTATTGCTAGGACAAATGTGAACCTCGGGAATGGTCGATTTGAACTCCCATTTTATTCTTCCTCCACTAGAAAAGTGAACTTTGTTCTGAATAACATGAACTTCTGTTCGAAATAATATGAACTTCTCAAAAATTTAGAACGAACTTCTTTTTATATTTTCGGTGAACTTCTGATAAAACAGTAATAATCCGATGTGGCCGAGAATAACTTCTGATGTATTTTTAGGAGAACTCCCAATATAGATGTAGATTAACTTCCAATACCTATAATGTGAACTCCGAACATGGTTAACATGAACTTCCCAGAAGTAATAAAATCAAAAATATGACGTGTACAGTAGCTAATGTGAGCATTTTCTCAAAAATAAGACATGAACTTGTCTGTTTTCGTGTTGTTATTCGGACTGAACTTCGAGATCATATGCAAAGCGAACTTCCGACTAGTTAAGTGAACTCTAAAGAGAAAGGTAAACTTTGCACGTGGTTGAGTTGAACTTCCGATAAGTTTAAAGTGAACTCCAAGCACGGTCAAAGTAAACTTCCCAGATGTAATAAAATCAAAACATGGATAGTAGCTAATGTGAACCTTTTTCTGCCGATGAATTAATTTTTTTATCAACAAAATAGTGAAACCCGTGCAAACAAGCTGAACTTCCTAATAATATGCAGCTGAACTTTTACATAAGAAAAAGATGGACTTCCGATTTGAACAGGTAGCAGCATCAACTTTGTTTTAGCCTGGCCTCAAGAAAAAAAAAATTGTTTTTTTTGTCTTTATCCTGTATCATCGCTTGGTCCAGTACCAGAACCAACTTGTTCTGAAAGCAGGTAGCAGCATGTTGGCCTCAGCATGTTGGATAAATTAAAAATAAAGTGATTTCCATTTTTTTCACGGTGAACTACTCGTTGTCGTTGCCCCCATAAACTTAGCGACCGGAAAAAGGAAATCAACTTCCGGATTAAAAGAAGCAAACTTTTCTCGGAATTTGAAGACGAAAAACCGTGAACATATTTCGGATGAACTAAACTTTTTTTTTTGCGACAATGGTGAACTCCGAGCTAAAAAATAAACTTCCTTTTTCTCGGCATTTTTTGTTTGGAGGGATATAGTGAATTTTACCGATAAAATGGTAAGCTTCTCCTACTAGCTAGGTGAACTCCCTACACGGGACGGAATGAACCTTTTCTCCACCACACATCCTACCAAATCTCTTCCCATTCGATTTGTTGCTTTTAGTTGCTTATCACTGAATCAGTCGCAATAGCAGCAGCTTCATCCACGGAAAAAACAGCAGAGCAAGCAGCAACAGCGTGCGATGAACAGGCTCCCGCGCCGCAATAACATCAGCTTAATCCACAGAAAAAAAACCATTTGTGAACCCCCAGCGCCCAAGAGCACGGAGAAACGACGCGGGCTGCCGGACGCTGCCGACCGCGCGCAAGGGGGAGCAACCAGGGGAGAGGAACGGCGACCAGACCGAGGAGGAGAAGGCCGTCGAGGTCGCGTCCACGACAGATGCACGGGAGGACGCTGCCGTGGCTGCCGGCCTCGAGCAGAGAAGCCCAGTGGGCTGAGGACGAGGCGGGGTGGAATGATGGCGCGCTCCAGTGGACTCTAGCGCGCGACCTCATGAACTCCCATGGGCGGCGTCGAGGGACAGAGGCCGGTGAGGCAGCAGCTTGGGCGCCGTGCGCCGGTGGAGGGCCGACGGACTTGGCGTGAACTGCCGCTGCGGTGCACGGTGGACTCCACGGCCGGACACGATGAACCGCCGCTGCGGCGCACGGTGGACTCCACGACCGGGAGCTCGCGCCGTAGTTAGTCAAGCCGCGAGCATGGGAGGACGGGGGATTCAGCCGGGAAACCTCGAATGGGGTCATGGAGCAGGAGAAGAGGGAGGTCGACCTTGTGCTCGCAGACTCGTTCTCAGAACTTGGTGCTTCGGGGCGGTGCTGGCCTGCGTGTTTTCGAAATCCAGATGCAGAGTAAGGGGATGGCGCAACAAAATTGACTTTCTTATGTACACAAAACCTATTCGAACTAGTACAACACCAATCCACGAAAACAATTGGCGATTTCAGCAACAAATACGACAATTTAGAGCTTCAGATCGGTGGAGACGGGGGATCTAGCAGTGATGTTCTGAAGGCCAATGAGCCGAACTCCTCGCTTGGCTCACCATGAACTCCAGCCGTCCAGCACAACAGCAGCGTCGGAGGCGGCCACGCCTGGGCGGGGCCTGGATGCGTAGCCTCCAGGACCTCCTCACGGAGCGGAACGAGGACGCTCGTGGGTCGGGGAAGTCCATGGGGGCGAGGAGGTCCACCGGATGCCAGGAGCCGAAGCGGCCTTGTGAGCTCGCATGGACGGCGTCGCAGTAGAACACGGGGAGAGAGGCCGGTGAGGAAGCGGCTTTGGAGGCACGCTACGGTGGAGGGGAGGCCGGTGAACTGCCGTCGTTGGGTGACACGTCGATGCGATGCGGGGCGTCGGCGGCTGTGGCGCGCCGGCGGTAGGAACCAGGTAGCGGGGACAGAATCGATCTGGAGCACGGGTGGCGGGGCAGGGAGAAATAGGGGGATCCGCCGGAGAAGAAGGTGGCGTACCGCCTTCGTGCCCTACGCGCGGCGACTCGCTGGCCTCGAGGTCGCAGGTCCATCCCGACAAGGAAGCCTCGGGACGTGCTAAACGACGCGGGCGGCGCCGTATTCAGCAAGGCGAGGGGAGGGTGGGTGCCGCCGGGGAGGAGCACGCCGGTCGGGTTGGTGGGGTGGGGGCGCCGCCGGGGAGGAGCACCTCGGTCGGGTTGGGGAAGAAGGTGTGATGCGGTCGGGTTGGTAAGGGGGAAGAAGGTGATTAGGTTCGGTCCTTCTCGGGTTAAGAAGCTCTTTAGACGGAAAGGTGCTCTGAATAACTATTCAGAGCACTCTTAGGGGTGGTTTCTAAATAGTCCCACCCTATATATATATATATATATATATATATATATATATATATATATATATGCATCAACGCGTTTTTGGCACATCGACGTGATCCCCGTACGATGGAAAACATCCGAAACCCCTCCTAAACCCTAAAAATTAATCGAAAAGAAAAAAAATGCACATACCTTTAGTCCTGGTTCGTGTTACGAACCGGGACTAAAGATTTCCAGCCCCGCGGGCTCCGTCGTGGCCACGTGAGAGGGGCTTTTGTCCCGGTTCGTGGCCAACCGGGACTAAAGGGGGGGTGGGGGGGGGGGCTTTAGTCCCGGTTGGCAAACCGAGACTAGAGGCCCTCCCCAACCGGGACAAGAGGCCCTTTTTCCACTAGTGATGGACCGCCGGAGAAGAGCCTGTAACTTCACAGGAGAAGGCCGCGGCCACCGGTGTGGTCCAAGATCAGCTTTTCTTGCAACATCAGGCTATCAGGGAGGTAGCGGAGGAGCTGACGAGATGAACGGGCGGGCGGGCGCGCAGGCAGGAAGGCGGCTCGCCGACGTTTGGGAGGCAAGAGGTGAGGTGCTGGCTGGCGGAATCGCTGGCCATCGGCCGCTGGGTGTCGGGAGGGGCGGAGGGCCTGCGCCGCACAGGGACTCGGGAGGCGCTCGGGGAGTCACTGAGTAGGTGGACGAGCGGGGCCGACGGGCGTGCGACTCGTCGGCGTTTCAGAGGCGCTCGTCGGCTCGCCGCTCGGGGAGGCCGGTAAGGAGGCGCACGGCGGCACGGGGAAGCGGCCACAGTCGTACACTTGTACGGGATAACCTTTGGCTGATTTGGGTCGAACCTAAATAACCTAACGGGTTTTTAGGTGAACCATAAGGCCCATTGGGCTCTATTTTAGGTTAGGTTAACCTAACCCATGGTTCAATGGGAACCAAATAGGCATAGATTACAATATATATACGGCGTGAATAGGATAGACCCGTACGTATACTGCTGAGCTACACGCGTGCAAGGTCCATAGCTACTCGAGGTGTATGATCCCCAGTGTCTGATATGGAGTGACACGTATGCCCGCATGCATGCATGGGAGCCAGATGTGCCTCGCCGAGCTGGACACACTGCTGGCTCATCTCCTTGGTACTCCACCCACAGTTCAGATACGCTGCTTCCAAGTGGACTACGCCATACCTATCTACGTGGATATATTACCAGATTTTCATGTTGACAAGTCAGCCCGCTATCTGCATCATGTCCACACCAGCATCCCGGCTCCAGTTCACGCTGAGCTGAGATCGATCCAGTGCCATGCAAACCAAGTAAAATAGCTCAGCGGCCACACGACTCGCCGCCGCCGCTGCCATAGTCAAACGGCGTCGCCGACGACCACCACCACCGTCCACCACGATGGCGGTTCAAAGCGAGATCCATGACCTGCCGGCCGGAAACCTGCGTACGTAGGTATGTCTATGCTTCTCGTTAGTTATTAAGACGTACTCTTATATTCATTAGGAACCTTGTGCGCGCGCGCGCGTTGATGAGCTCAAGGTTCCGCTGGAGCGTCTTCGTTCGTAGTTCCCGTCTCGACCAGTAGCTCTGTCCATTTGATCTGCATAGCATAATCTTTTCCTCCCTATAGCTTGCGACGAGTGAACTTCGAACTGACGCGCCTATAGCAGTAGTTACAGATCAAATCTGGAAAGTTGTTTCGAATTGTATTTTGATGTCGATCGGCTTGGTTGCCATGCGTCAGAAAATTGCAAAACCACCACCACAATTCAGACAATTCATGCATGGATGGATGTAACTTGCATGGTGTTGGAATTCACATATAAATGAATACTTAATTAGCTGAAGCGTTTCGTCGATCTGATCAAGCTGAAATATAAACAGCCATGTTGTGTTTTATAACTACTAGGTAACTTAGCGCGGCGACACGCCGCGCCCTTTGGATCAACTGATCTGTCGTGGTATCGCTGGAAAAACCGACGAAAATTATGCGGTAGTACCAATGGAAAATACAGTTGGAAATTACACATACAATATAATACAATGGTTATTTATTAAAAAATAGCAATTTGTAACATGTTACTCATGCTGGAAGTAGAAATCTCTGCAGTCTTTTCTATTACTATTTCAAAACTGGAAACATGCATACAGAATTCAGGTAAGAGGTAATGTCGCCATCAATTAAATGCACTGTTAAATGATATGATGTGAACATTAAAATTTTCTGTTCAGATAGTAAATCAGAATAATGTTGCTATGGTCTTACATCGTTTCAGTCTTGTATAAACATAATAATGTTTAATCATTTAGCAACATCATAACTCAAAACATAAGGTAAGAGGTCGCTTAGTCTTCTTATGAGAAATTACCCAGCCTCATGTGTCATAATTTGCCATCAATGTTGGTGCTAGACAGCATGAGGAAGTATTCCACACGAGTGAACTACATGAAAAATGAGGATAATTTCAAATTAGAATACCCCGTTTATCCAAGCATAGCAAGAAAACAATGGAACAATCAGCCCAAAAAAAAAGAGTATGTTCACTGTTCGAAAATAAATAGATATACACATCTATTTCAAGAAAAAAATATGTAGCAAAAGAAAGAGAACTGAAAGAGCAAGAAACCTAAGAGGCATTAATTCCTGACCAACGGAAGTGAAGATTAAATTTTAACATGAAGTAGCATAGCAGTTTCAATTTCCAGTGTGATGAACAGTACGTCCATACTGAACTCAGAGATGGATAAAATCATTTAAAATTCTCGAAGATAAAAGATCCAATGTCACATATGCATACAAATATTATGTTATTGCTTAAGGTTACTCACATAATTGTCTTACACTTCTTTCTCCAAAGTACTGTTTGACGAAGTAGATGTAGTGTCATGCATGTACTCCAACAACTCTGCTGCCTATAGTGGAACACATAAGTGTAGCCTGTTATGTCGAGAGAGAGAAATATATTAATATCAAGCTGATATTAGTACACTGGCTAGTGTATTAGTTTGAAAGGCCACTCTCAAATCAGAGCTAAAAATGTAGTCAGATTGTGTATAAGCAGCAGCTGAAATGAAAATATTGGAACTACAAATGAATTGTTAGAACAAAACTTGGGAATTATGGATCCATTGCTACATTTTGTGAAAAGGGGCTTTGTATTTTTAATTTTTAGTCACTGCATCACCAACGGTTTATATTTTTTGCTTATACCAATTCTCTATTCAAGAGGGACATTTCAACACTTTAAGGCTTGATGTTTCAAGAACTCCTACATGGAAGAAAGAAGCGGTAAAGAATGCAGCATTGCAGCTGTTATTGATCTTAATCGAAACTTAGGGGTGTTCGTGTCGAATATCAAGACCGTAAGTCCTATTTTTCATTAGTGGCACTTGCAATAAATATAAGACTATAGAACGGAAAATTTAATCGTCGATATGACAAAATTCTTTGATCCGTGCACCATATACTTACATGTGTATAATGTGAAGACTTATATAAATTCATATTGAACGTTCAGATCTGGAAGTTTTATTAAAACATTATGCTCACGTGTCTATAAGGAATTCGTAAATTGCCAAAATCTAGAAAGATTAGTGTAATCTTCTCATGTTATTAACACGGTGTGTTCTATTCCGGAGAAGTTGGATGATCTATTTGCTAGTATGATATTCAGGATCGTTTGTGCTAAGGATATTGCAGATCATTTTCCATTTTTCTAGCTCCCTCATTCAATGGATGTCGTGATGTTGCAGGGCTGCATTTTTTTCCCTTTTGTTTTAACTATACAGTGGACAGTAATTTGATGACACAGTATTGTAGGCGTCTGACCCGTCTTCGAACTATTTAACACATTGTTTTTTTTTACATTCATGGTTTTAAAGGCGTTAAGGCGTCCTAAGGCGAAGGGGGGCGCCTTGGCGCCTAGGCGCCTAAGGCGGTCGTTTTTCCAAGGCGGAGGGGGGGCGCCTTGACGCCTAGGCGGACGCCTTTAAAACCATGTTTACATTCAACATGAAAATTTCTACTTTTTCTACATATAATAGTATGGTAAAGGATAAACATACAATGCACGGGTGGAAAGGTTCAAATGTATGTACATGGATGGTTATAAACTCTAAATTTAAAGCATGAATGTGTTCTGCACTTAAGCTTGTCTGCACATATTTAATAATTCAGTCATAAGAGTTACGGAAAACTTAACCTTGATCTGTAAAATGTAGGCTTAAATTTGTAATTGCTGAGCTCCTCCTCTCTTCTGCTTGCTTGCAGCTTGTGAAGTCCATACGGTACCTATACAGTTACCCGTGTTATAATATCCCAAGCATATTTACTTTGAGACTAACAACTTTTATAATTTTGATACAACGAACATATGTAAGAGAAATTGGATGCTTCAGATACAGTAGCATGTCAAATATTGTCTTCTATAGAAATTGTTATTTTTTAATGTTTGACGTGGGCAGAAAATAAGATTAATCGAGATGCATAGAGTACTGAATAAATCTTGTCAATCTTAATGACCATAGTAATATTTCTATAATGACTTCACTTATCTAAAAGACATATAGCCCTAGCACATGGGGAGAAACTTAAGCTATAGTGCTACATAAAAGATGAATCGTTCCGTGCTAGCTGCAGCAGACTATATGGCACTTGTGGGAAAAAATAAACGAAGCATGATTATGCAGACAGTGCAACAGTGTGTAATGTCAATTACCAGCAGGCGAAGCTAGGTAGAAAATTGCCTTGCATGAATCGTCAAAGGTTACAGCTGATGGCGCGAGACAACCAGCATAGCAGATCATGGATCTGATTAGAAAACAGAGGTACCTGAGACCAACTTGAGTATTGGAGAGGAGGGGAGCATGACATACAACATGATCAGATTACCATCAACAGCAAAAAACTGGAACCTGCAGATAATCAACTGAATTAAATTAATTCATATTAGCCCATCATCTTTTAAAAATCTTGACGATGCTAGGAATTCGAAAAATACAGTGGAAGAGGCTGTCCACATATATAGTAGTGGTTCTGAAGTAGATTTGGCAAAAAAACTCCTCTAATAGAAAAACAGTATCAATGTAAAGAACATCGTCAGAAATCGTGAGGTGGATACTTGTTTCTTTGATAACTCAAGAACCAACTGGAGCAGTATGGATATTTCTGTACGCTTACTGTTTGCATGTAGAGAGTAAATACCACGTGCTTTTGCCATCTCTCATACATGATGATCATGTCCTGTTACCTCTAATTGCACACTGTTCGATCACACAGTCATCTCAGAGGGTTATTCGAATTATATGTGCTTCGCGCGCCCAATCAGGAAACAAATACTGAATTTGGAAGGTAGAAAACTATGGACATGGTGTTTTTGGTGCAAAAAACCTCTACCACCTCCACATTGCTCCTTGGTACAAAATATTTTGCTGATCTAACTAACATACCAGAATAAAATCTTAGAAAACATCATCGATCAGATTGTAGAGAACTCTTGATCAACTACTGTGAGTGCACTGAGAAAAAATTGAGAGCTGCAAGAAAGAAAGAAAATATCGATTAGCAATCCAGTAGTAGCAATGGACATGACTCTGGCACAATCAATTAAGCACGACTAAATATTTTGAACATACGATGGAAATCCTCAGAAAGGAGCAGCAAGAAGACATTGTTTTTGCATATGTATAATCTATACTGACAGGGAAGTCTGAGATGGACTGCCAAGTGCAGAATCTTCTTGTTGATGAGGACTTGATACAATTAACAAAACAATTGCTTGAGATAAAAAAAATCAGATTTCTGTGACTTCAAGGATTGCCAATTGCACAATCTCAGATTCAAA
The DNA here is from genome assembly GCA_947311845.1 of Poa pratensis. Taxonomy (NCBI): domain Eukaryota; kingdom Viridiplantae; phylum Streptophyta; class Magnoliopsida; order Poales; family Poaceae; genus Poa; species Poa pratensis. The sequence goes on from CAMZMU010000121.1 coordinate 19,253,776, forward strand.
CATGAATACCGACAGGTTTCAGATGCATGCAACTATGCAGGTAGAACGCTGCCTTCCAGGCGAAGGCAAAAAAAATTATGAGGACCTTCAAGTTTATGAATATAGTGCTCCATCTCCAGTACTTCAGCTATGCCCATGCTATGTGTAGAGATGATCCAGTGCTCGCCGCCATTGAGTTGCACGAAGAAAATAGCCACCTCAACGCCAGTACTTTGACTGGGGCCGATCCAGCAGTTGCCGCTGTTGAGCCGCTTGATCCATCACAGTAAATCATCTAATAGACATACAAAGCACTTTTTGCAGACACAAATCCACAAAGAGCTAGCTCCAAAATTTATAGAATCATCAATTCTTTGACTAATCCATATGTGACGGAAGCAGCAAATAAATTTAACATCAAATCCATGTGCTTGCTCAGTAATCACACGACAACTCCATAGTAGAATAATATCATGGAAAAAAATGCAAGAATTAAATAGGAATGTAGCATGGACGCAAGAACAGCAGGAAATAAAGCTAACAGGCCGCCGGCAATCGCTGACCTCGTGAGACCTGAGTCCCGCGGCAACCGTAAACAGGCGTCGATGCCGGCGCTGTGGAGCCAAAGAAAGGAGAAGAGAGAGGAGCAATACCTGACGCACTCATACTGCACCAGCTACCACGGTGGGGGCTCCGTGAGGACGACGCCGTCTTCACGCCTGCCCGTTCGTTCGGGGTGGTCGCCGGCGGCGGCTCTGAGGAGCCAGCGGTCCATGGGCACGCGCAGGAGCAGTACTTGCCCGCGCCGCACAGGGAGCGCCGCCGGAACTCGAGCCGTCGCATCTCGTTGCGCCGGAGCAGAGCCGCATGTGGGAGCAGACCGGAGCTGGCCGTCGCTGTCGCCGGTCGCCTCGGGCTTCTTGGAGCAGGCCTGTACGCCGCGCGACGCCCACCAGCTACAGATCCTCCTGTCCAGATAGCAGATCGAGGGCCGGCGCACGGAGAGACTCCACCTCCTCGCCCAGCAGCGCATCTCCGGCGAATAAAAATGCCATCTTTGGCATCAAGATCTCTCGCGCACGCGGGTTTGTAGGGTTAGGGGTGCGTAGCGTCAGTGGTGAGGGCCGGCGAGAGGGAGAGGGCGGTGGTGGGGAGCGGCGGTGGTGAGGGCCAGCGAGAGGGAGAGGGCGGCAAGAGGGCGAGTGGTCTTCGACCTCCCGCGGCAGTGAGAGAGGAGGCCGGAGCGTCGCCGCGCTCCCGTTCGGCTGCTCCGGCCGAGCAGGGCTCATAGCGGCGGCGCGAGGAGAAGCGAGACACGGGAGCGTCTTGGCCGCCGCCGGCCGTGTCCGCCGCCGACGGAATCGCCACAAAGGGGAACGCATGAGAGAGAGGGGTGGAGGGGGATCTGTGCACGCTTTTGAACGGAGTTCCCTGGAGTTTTCGCAAATTCCAAATAGGTCCTTTGAGGGGGGTTTTCCGCAAATGTTCGTGCGCCAAAATCTGTGCGGGGCGACGTGTCGTCGCGTGATTGGAAGAAATTCGCTTGGTACAGTAGCGCGAGCGCGCGCGCGCATCTGGGCCGTCTGTTGGGTCGATCGAACGGCTGGCGTTTCTCGGTTGACGTGGACGCTGGACGGGGAGCGGTTTCTACCAACTTTTATATATAGGTACCATAATACCACATGCTTGCATATTGGTGCTGCTTATTTGACTTTTTTGTTTGTTTTGAAAAGGGGCATCCCGACCTCCGCATTAATCGATGCATATGGCCTCTTTATTAATCTATTACTACATTGTTTTAGACCTTATTGCAACTCATGGATCACAAAGTGTAGAAACATAAATCAGCCATCTAAAAACGCTTACTAACATAAAGAGCCTTTGCATCAACATGCTAATCTTCTATCAAACCGCCAACTGAATCGGTGTTTGCAAACGGCTGCACCCGAAATTCATGGCTTGGCGATGCTTCTCCGACACGAGAGAGAACCAAGTACGGATACAATGTGTAGTTAAATGGATAACCTGCAAGAATGAAGGGAACCTCGATTTGTTAAAGATAAAGTTATTTCTCACATACCAAATAGCCCATAATAAGGCACTCACACCCACTCGGATATTTGCCTTATCTATTTCATGAACACCAAGCAACCAATGCCCAAACAAATTTGAAACAATAGTTGCTGCTTATTTGACTGACTTATACATAGTTCACCTACATATAATTGCACAATATTGTAAATCAATAGCTGACGAAACTCATTTCTATTATTCACAGACAAGTGGTTCGTTTTAGCCATTCATACGGTGAATTAAAGAATAGACATAAGTAACCAACCAAACCAGCCACGTGCCCATCTCTTTGCTCACAAGTTCAGGTGTACTCTCCGAACGGATCTGCACTGGGAACACGTGTACGACTCACGTGTTCATGGTAGTATTGTTCTTTTTTTTTCGAATAAGTAGTATTATTCCTGTTCATGATGCATAGTGCACGTGAATAATGCCGTCAAATATTTCAGGCTGCTTATCTTGCACGTCAAAAGCCGAAGAAGATGCGAATGCGGATACGATACCAGCAGACGCGCCCCTGCCTCCCTCGTAGTCAAAACTCTCAGGTTTCACTCGTACCCGCATACGTACGTACCGCTTCGCTTCCAGCCTCCAGGAGGCAGTGGCGGACGCAGGAAAAAATTGGAGGGTGGGCCCACTCTAAAAAATAAGTGTGGGCAAATGGCAATATAAACAGCAAATTGAGTAATGACATTGTAGATCAATACATATTTCTCAAAGTTGCATGGTCTCAATGCAAAATAGTTCAAACACATAAACAAAGTCTTACATGATAAAATAGAAAATTACATCACTATGATTTTTTTGTAACTCTACGTTCTCTCATTCCCATGAAAGATTCAACTATGGCATCTTCACTTACTGCCAAGAACACTTCTCGCTCAATAAATGTCACTAAGCAATGGTTCAAGAGCCCATCACCCATGCTATTTCTCACCATATACAATCAATTGCTTGCTAGTTGGAGACAATAAATTGTCAATTTACACAATACATAGCAAATTGTGGCCTATTCGGTTGGGGCAAATCCACTAGCAAAAATGCAAAATCCACCACAAAATATGGAATCAACGAAAACTGAGGCCGGCAATGTCTTATACCTTGACTCTAACAGAATCTCGGGCGGCCGACGGGCGACGGCGGCGGTCGCCGCTGCCGGTGGGCGGACGGCCCTAATCGAGCGTGCGGCGGCGGCCGGCGGGGGAAGGCCAGAGCGGGGCGGCGTCCGGTGGCGGGGGAGCCAAAGCCAAGAGTGGGGCGGCCGGCGGTGGGGGAGCCCAGCAACTAGGTCGTCGCCACGGTGTGCCTCGCGTAACAGAGAGCGTTGCGTTTCCTCAGTTCCTCTCGTCCGTATTACCGCATATACGAGCATAGAGCGCTGGAAAAAAAAGAGGCAAGGTGCCAGTAGGCCCAAGATAGGTGATGACCCACAAGTATAGGGGGTTGATACGTCTCAAACGTATCTATAATTTTTGATATTCCATGCTTGTTTTATAACAATATCACATGTTTTATTTGCATTATATATCACTATTATGCATTTTCTGGAACTAACCAATTAACAAGATGCCACAGTGCCAGTTCCTGTTTTCTGCTATTTTTTCGTTTCAGAAAAGCTAGTCGAAAAATATTCTCGGAATTGACGAAAATCAACGTACATCAATATTTCACCGACATGTCCACGGAGTCCAAAGGGGGAACGGAGAAGCGCCAGGGAAGCGCCACACCACCCTAGGGCGCGGCCCACATGTCTGGCGTGCCGAGGGGTGGTGTGGGCCCCTCGGTTGCCGCCTTACGCCGCCCTTTGGACCATATATTGCCTCCGCGGAGAAAACCCTAAAAAAGAAGGATTTTACGAGAAACACTCACTACAAGAAATGTGTCAACTAGTGACTTTTCTATAGTGACCAGTGAAAATTGGTCATAGATCTATGACCAATTGAAGTCATTTGGTCATACGCAACTTTGGAGGGTCTAAAACTGAAACAATGGTGACTTTTCTTGTCTGAATAGTCATAATCTGGTTAGATGAATTGGTCATAAACTAAAAAGCTCTGACATATTGCCTTTTCTTTAGCCGCCTGTGACCAATTTAAATGGTCATTAATATTAGTGGACTGCCAACTCAGCTTCTTGCCTACGTGTCAGTGCTTAGTTGGCAGTTTTGCTTACGTGTCAGTGCTTAGTTGGCAGTTTTGCTTACGTGTCACTCCTCACCCCATCTTACAAGTGGGTCCCACCCGCCAGCCCCACCTGACAGGTGGGTCCCACCCACCAGCCCCACATGACATGTGGATCCCACCCTAAAACAATATCTATAAAGTATTTTAAAGCTTGTTCAATTTAAAAAAAAATTGGTTTTGGTTCAATTAAATTTATTTGAAAAACAAATAAGTTTAAAATTACTTATTTTTAATATTTACATTTGTGGTAGTTTTATTTGATTTTAAAAAGTCTCAAATGATTTTATTAAAAACCTATTTTAAAATGACATAAAGTGTCAATTAAGCAAATATACAATATTTTGAATTTATATTTTTGAAATGTATTGGAAAAGTGTGCTTGAATATTTAAATTGATAGATATTAATTTTACCAATCTGTAGAAACAAGTTTGAAGTATTTTGGACTTTTAAAACAAAAGATATAAAGAAATAAGAAAAACAGAAATAGAAAAAGAGAAAGAAAAAATAACGGGCCGCCTGCCCGAACCGAACTGGGGCGAAGCCCATCTCCCCAGCCAGCAAGCAGCCCATGTTCTTTTTTTTTCTCTCTCCTTTCTTCTATTTTTCTGTTGGGCCGAATCTGGCCCAACTAGGGGAGGCGGGGGCCGGTCGGTCTGGTTCAGCTGCGCTGGTGGGCTAGGCCGGCTCGGTTGATTCTTTTTTTTTTGTTCTTTTCATTTTATTCTTTTCTGTTTTCTTTTATAACTTTTAATTTTGAACTCCAATTTCAACCAAATAAATTTTGAAATTTTTGTAAAGATGTTCTCTGTCATTATGGACTATTAGTACTGTTTTGGACAAAATAAAATACAAAATACCCCTAAAGTGGCCATAACGTTTTAAGGAATTTGAAATATTTGGATTATTTTTTAAATTCAAATGCAAGATAAAACAAATGCAAGGTTTTAAAATTATGCCGGGATGAAATGCAAACATCCAAATCTATACCCTGAATGTTTTAAAATTATGCCAGGAATATTTAAGCAAACTATACCCTGAATGTGGCAATAACATTCGTCATTTGGCCCTAAAGCCATGAATCTTCATAGATGATACCTCATTTCTGAGAACACTTTCTTAAGAAAATTGCCGTATTCCAAGTTTATTATTTTTTATGGATACTAGGACACATATGATGACACCACGTGAAGGTTTTCCATTTATTTGATTTTTTTTTAATTTCGTATGCCGGTTTCAATATACGGTCAACCCGGGGGACATGACCGTTCGTAGCTAGGGGTCAAATCTCGCAAAACTTTTGTTGTATCTCTGATGAAATAGGTACTTGTGTACCTAAATATGATTTTTGCAAAAATTAATGAGAAAACTACGAGTCACCTGTAGTTCAAATTTGACCCCGTTCCAACTGAATCGGCATGAATTTGTCTTTTTTACGAGAGGTAGATGGAAACTATTTGACACACAACCATTTGGTTATTTGTAAATACATGTGGTCTAGTATTTTCAAATAATGTAGCGCCCCTATTTTACGACATATTTTTGGTAGTTGCTTCACAAAATAACCCATTTTTCGCATTCGAAATAGAAAATGATTTTTTCGTGAAAGGAAAATGAAAAGTTTCTTCGGCAACATTGTTCACGTTCCAAGATACATGTTTGTGCCCAATACGGAATATTTAAGCAAACTATACCATGAATGTGGACATAACATTCGTCATTTGGGCCTAAAGCCATGAATCTTCATAGATGATACCTCATTTCTGAGAACACTTTCTTAAGAAAATTGCCGTATTCCAAGTTTATTATTTTTTATGGATACTAGGACACATATGATGACACCACGTGAAGGTTTTCCATTTATTTGATTTTTTTTGAATTTCGCATGCCGGTTTCAATATACGGTCAACTCGGGGGACATGACCGTTCGTAGCTAGGGGTCAAATCTCGCAAAACTTTTGTTGTATCTCTGATGAAATAGGTACTTGTGTACCTAAATATGATTTTTGCAAAAATTCATGAGAAAACTACGAGGCACCTGTAGTTCAAATAGACCCCGTTCCAGCTGAATCGGCATGAATTTGTCTTTTTTACGAGAGGTAGATGGAAACTATTTGACACACAAACATTTGGTTATTCGTAAATACATGTGGTCTAGTATTTTCAAATAATGTAGCGCTCCTATTTACGACATATTTTTGGTAGTTGCTTCACAAAATAACCCATTTTTCGCATTCGGAAATAGAAAAATGATTTTTTCGTGAAAGGAAAATGAAAAGTTTCTTCGGCAACATTGTTCACGGTTCCAAGATACATGTTTGTGCCCAATACGGGAATATTAAGCAAACTATACCATGAATGTGGACATAACATTCGTCATTTGGCCCTAAAGGCATGAATCTTCATAGATGATACCTCATTTCTGAGAACACTTTCTTAAGAAAATTGCCGTATTCCAAGTTTATAATTTTTTATGGATACTAGGACACATATGATGACACCACGTGAAGGTTTTCCATTTATTTGATTTTTTTTGAATTTTGTGTGCTCATTTGAAAATCTAGTCGAATTCGTGGCCGTGACCGTTTGTGTCTAGTGGTTGAATCATGTGGATATTTTGGCGTATCTCTGATGAAATGGATACTTGTGAGCCTAAAAATGAAATTTCGAAAAAATAACGGGCAAGCTATGTGGCGGCTACAGTTCAAAATCTAGCGGTTTCCAGCTGAATCGGCATGGTACCGTTTAAATGGGCATAAATAGGTAAATAGCTCGGAAATGCATGCCTTTGGGTGAATGTACATAGAATGATGTCTACTTTGTGAAAACAATTTATCGGTGCCATTTTGGACGACACTCTCGGTAACCGCTTCACAAAAAATGCTATTTTAAGCAATTGAAAAATGAAAAGTGGGTTTTTTTGTGAAACATGTCGAAATCTTTATTCGGCAACATTGCTTGCCATCCCACAATGAACACATGTGCCAATTTTGGGCTCATTTGGACAAACTATGTCATGAATGTGGCCAAAACATTGCTCCTTCATCTTGAAAGCTATGAATGTTCGTTCGTGATAGCAAGGTTCTGAGAACACTTTTCCAGTAAAACTTGCGCATTGCAAGTTTATAATTTTTTGTGGCAACTAGGTCACATATCAAGACGCCACGCGAAGGTTTTCCATTATTTTGAAGTAAGAAGCACCCGTAGTTCAAATTTGACCTATTTCCAGCTGAATTGACGGAAATTTGTCTTTTTTACAAGAGGTGGATGAAAAGGCTTACACACACAAACTTTTGGTTATTTGTAGATAAAATGTGGTCTGATATTGTACAAAAATGGTGTGATCCAAACCTGCAACATATTTTTGGTATGTGCTTCACAAAAAAACCCATTTTTCGCACTCGGAAAATAAAAAATGATTTGTTTATGCAAAGAAATGGAAAACTTTCTTCGGCAACAATGTTCCCCATTCCAATATGCACGCTTGTGCGCAATATGGTACCATTTGAACAAACTATGTCACGGTTATCGCCATAACATTGGTCGTTTGGTTGTTTAAAAATCGAGTCAAAGTCTCGGCCAATGAGATGCCAAGAACCACAACCACGCGGATTACCCCTTGATCTTATCTGAGCCGTTCATCACGCATCCATCCAACGGTGGGTCTCCCACGCCTACCTAATTTTTTGTCCTGAAATGACTCGAGTACCCTCACGGTTTTGAGCACGCACCACACAACCAGGGGCAATGGCGTAATTTGGTGAGAGAACCAAATAAAACCCCACTCTCCTCCCAGTGCCTCCTGAACCCTAGCCACCACCCCCGTCATCGCCTCCATCCCCTTCCTCTCTCTCTCTCTGTCTTCTCTCTGCGCCGCCACTCGTCTCGATCCAGATCCATCACCGCAACCTCCACCACCTCAGATCCCCTCCACCGCCACCACCTCCTCCCCAACTCCGGACCACACCCGCATCAGCCTCACCTGGACAAAGAGGCGCCGTCCCCTAGCCAACCTTCGACCTGCTGCACGACGCGGAGGACGCCTCGGGCGACGAGGCCGTCTCAAGGGTGGTCGCCGCCGCCAGGAAGGCCGCCGACAAGGAGGCCAGGAAGAAGGCCGCCGAGGAGCGAGGCGAGGTCTGGGTCGACGACGAGCCCCCCGAGGAGGCCAAGCCCCCAAGGATGCGCACAAGAAGAAGGGTCCCGCTGGGCCCAAGAAGGACCAGCAGAAGCAGCAGGCGCCGCCGCAGCAGATGGAGGCGCCCCAGCAGAAGCAGCCCGATGGTGGTAAGATCTACTTACTCGACCTCCTTACTCGTTCGATCTGCTCGAGTCGTGTCTAGGTTGCCTGTTCGGTTCTGATCCAGCCGTCGATCTGTCTGTCTCGGGCCACACATTGCGTCCAATTTCGGTCGTGCTGGGTGGTAGATCGATCGGCTCGTGCTGCTTGTTAGATCGATCGGCTGTTCCGCTTGTGTAGTGTGTGGTAGATTCTTGGCTGATTTTGGCCATGGCTTGGTGCTGTTCCTGGTTTGTAAAAAGAGATTGCTTTTATTTAATTTTTGGTCTTTGCTATTGATCGTGAATTAATATCTGGAGATCGATCTTGTCGAAATCACGGACACCAGCACGTAGTTATTCGTTATTCTTTTTAGCTAATTTGATCGTGAATATCAGAGATCGATCTTGTCTGAATCACGGGACGCCAGCACGTAGTTATTCTTTACTCTTGTTAGCTGCGTCCAATTTTTCTGCTCATTCAGTAGCACTGTGCAGTATCCAGTAGATTCATGTTCATCTAGGCATGCCAAGATTGATCTGATTTATTTCTGCCTTGTGTTGTGATCATGTCATGCGATTTATGATTATCGATTGATCTGTTTGCTCTATCATTCACCGTGAACATAACTTGTGTGGAATCTAATGTTTGTGATGTCATAATTCAGTTATGCACATGCTTTTGGATTTAGATTTGTTGTTGATCGGCTACTCTTGGACTTGATCTGACGGTTGCCTGTCTTTTCAGAGGGTGAGGAGTATCCAAGGGAGAACAATGCCAGAGGCGCAGGCCACGGCAGAGGCCATGCCATTGTTGGTGGCTCTGGCGGTGGCTTTCAAGGGGGCGTGGAAACTTTCGTGTCCTTGAAGATGCCTATGGCAATCGTTTCTTTGAAGGTGGCCGTGGCTACAACAATGGCAACCGTGGTGGCTATGGCTACAATAATGGCAACCGTGGCTACAACTATGGCAGCCGTCCCTACAACAATGGCTACAGCAATGGCAACGGTGGTGATAACCAAGTAAACAATGGGAACAATGGCCAGTACCAGCAAGCTTACAATGAGAACAATGGCCAGTACCTTGAAGTTTGTTTATTTTATTTTCATTTATACATTGGCACTGTTTATTGCCTTATGTCAAGGGATCAATTGATCTGAAATCTTAACTCTATGTGGATTGATGTTCTGTTTTGCAGGTCGAGGGTGCTAATGTGCTGGAGATGGTGCTGCTGATGGTGCACGAGGAAGAGGAAGTGAAGTCTTTGATCTGTCCACTGATGAAGAGGAAGCGAAATCTTCGATCTGTCCACTGCATAAATCCCCGGTCTGCCCCATTCTCTTCCTTGCCTATATTACCTGGACACAATGTTTAGTAACTTGGTGTAAGTTAAACTTGTGGGTTCAGTTCTTGGCTGTGGTGCATATTTGTATGTTTATCTAACTTGGATATTGCGGATAATGTTGCTGCCTGTGATGTTATTATCTACTCTGATCTTTAACTGTTTAAATATTACTTTCACTCTGTTAGGGATAGTAAATTTGAAGTTGTTAGCAATTGCATCTTATACATCTGATGTTCACCTTGTTAAATCTCTCTGTTAGTTTATTCTTTGATTGTTCATATACCCATGCTTTATGATTTCGCTTCTTTTAGTAATTGTTTTGTTGTATTGTTTGGCAGATATTTGCTTTCATAGAGACTTTATGAACATAACCAAAGGTGGGATTTCCAGGATATCTTCTCTTATACAGCAGCTAGAAGCTGAAGAAGTTAGAGGAAGCGTAAAGTTCCAGGGTTTCAGCTAGCTTAAATAGTTGTGAGCTTGGCTATAATTTGTAGATAGTGTGAAATATTGTATGATTATATTGCGATTCTGCGGGATATTGTAATAAACTGAGTTTGGTTGTTATTTGAAGAGTTTCATCTGTTTTCTTTGTTCTGATTGGTATATTCGGTACAAGCTGTGAAAAAATTATTATTTATTATAAATGTGATATGGAAACATGTGGACCCACCAATGAAAGTAATCTGAGATATTCCGAAATTTCTGACGTGTGGGGCTATTTTTGAGACCTGACAAGTGGGACCAGCACCAAATCAAAATTAGTGAATTAGAAAATCAATAGATTATAAAGGCCATGGCCCAGAAAATAAAAGGCCGAATTGTTGGGCTTGTCCCATTTAGCCGACAAGAATTGACAGGAAAAAATTATTTAATGGGCTGAATTACTAGGCTTGGCCCATATAGTTGGTTGCTCTGGGCCGGGCTGATTCTGCTGTATGACCATTTAAATTGGTCACCATTTTTGCCACCTCAGCCACGCCACGTCGGATCTGGATCCGACGTGGACATGCCAGATAGCAGGTGACCAAAACAATTGGTCATAACACTTATGACCCTTTATTTTAGTCATGAACGCCTATGACCATTGCACCCAAATGGTCACGTACGTTCGTTTGTGACAGCCAGCTTTCGACCAAATGTTTTTGGTCACAAAAAGGTCACAAATGATACCACGTGACCATTCAGTGACCAATATGGTGAGTCACTAGTGAGCATATTTCTTGTAGTGACTCCAGAGCTCCGCCGCCATCGAAACCTAGTTTCGGGGTCAGAAGATCTCGTTCCGGCGCCCTGCCGGGACAGGGATTGACCCCCGGAGCCTTCTCCATCGACGCCACCGCCTCCACCATGCTCCGTGAGTAGTTCCCCCATGGACTACGGGTTCTAGCTGTAGCTAGTTGGTATTCTCTCTCCCATGTACTTCAATAGAATGATCTCATGAGCTGCCTTACATGATTGAGATCCATATGATGTAATCGGTGTTGTGTTTGTTGGGATCCGATGAATTGTTACATTATGATCAGTCTATCCATTAAGGTTTGTGAGTTATTGTTGCTGCAATCTTGTTGTGTTTAATGCTTGTCACTAGTGCACGAGTGGCATGATCTTAGATTTAAGCTCTATAATTGTTGCTTAGATTGTATCTACAAGTTGTTTGCACATGTCTTTGTCCGGAACCCAAGGCCCCGGAGTGACAGCAACTGGGATAACCAGAGGGGATGGTTTTGATATGAGGATCACATGTTTTCACTAAGTGCTAATGCTTTGCTCCGGTGCTCTATTAAAAGGAGTACTTAATTACCAGTAGTTTCCCTTGAGATCCCGCTGCAAACGGGCTGGTAGGACAAAAGATGTTATGCAAGTTTCTCATTGCGAGCACGTATGACTATATATGGAAAACATGCCTACGTATGATTAATAGACTGGATGTTCTGTCTTAATGCTATTTCAATTCTGTCAATTGCCAACTGTAATTTGTTCACCCAACACTTGTTCTTGGAGAGTTACCTTAGTGTAGATAGCTGGGAACCCCGGTCCATCTGTAATCATCATTGCTTTCCCGTCAACTCCACGCAAGCAACTATTTTCTGGTGCCATTGCCTCTGTGTTACTGCTACTATTACTCTCATATTACTGCTGCTTTCACACCACGTTTGTTACTAGTGCTTTCTCAGGTGTGGTGAAATTGACAACTCCGCTGCTAAGGCTTATAAGTATTCTTTGTCTCCCCTTGTGTCGAATAAATAAATTTGGGTTTTACTTCCCTCGAAGACTGTTGCGATCCCCTATACTTGTGGGTAATCAATACTATTTTCTGGCGCCGTTGCCGGGGAGCATAGCTCTACTCATAAGTTCACCTGGGGAGTACACTCTACCTCTCTCTCTGTTTTTATTTTATTTTATTTTGTCTAGTTTACTTTTGTCTAGTTTTATTTTGCTTAGTTGTGTTTTGTTTAGTTTACTTTTGTTTAGTTTTGTTTTTCTTATATACCCGAAAATCCATAAAAATTTAAAAACTGAAAAATCTAAAAAACTGTTGTTGTGGAAGAACATGCTAGAACCTCTATGTTTATGAAAGCTAAAGAATTATATATAAAGTATAGAGAATCAAGAGAGGGTAAAATCATGAGAGGCATGTTAAAAAAGTTAAATCAAATTGCTGAAATTTTGCTTGAACGCCATGATATAAATTGTTGCTCTGAATAGGATACTAAACATCTTAAATTCCAATGTGGCTTTAGTGAAGAAGTTTTAATTATGAACTATCATTGGAATAACTATATTCATCTTGGAGTTGAAGAAGTAGAACAATTTGTTTTATTTATGGGAGCTTCTGAAATAGATTCCTTCATGGCTAAAAACTATGAAACTTGTGTTGCTTGTAATAAACTTAAAGATACGGTCTCTTTTATCCTTGATTATTGCCTAGAAAATTTCAGCAATAATTGTTATATCATTGATTATAAAGAGAGACTCATTCATGCACAAGAATGTACTCACAATTTGCAGGAACCCGTGGAAGAAGAAATTGCTGAATCTGAAATCTCATTGGATGAAAAAGAGGAAGAGAGTGATGAACAAAAGGAGGAAGAATGGATTAGCTACCCATGCCTACCTTCTAATGAGAGTAACTCTTTAACTCTTACATTATTTGATCACCCTCCATGCTTATCAAAGGAGGATGAATGTTATGTTCCTGTGGATTCTCTTGAAGTATTCCCTATGAATGAAACTTGTGGAAATGATTATGCTACTGTTATTTATGATAATCCATGCTATTTTGATAAATCTTATGATAATCCTTTATTTGTGCCTGATATCGAAATGCATGGTAATAAGGAGGTTTGTTTAGAAAATGTTTATGATAAAGCTCTAGATGATGGTCCTATATTGCTTGATAATATTATGTATTCTACTATTGAAAATGGGATTGGAGAGGTCTTGACTTTATCTAGATGGAGTCCCATACCTCTTGAGAGTGACCAATTATCTTGTTATAAAATTGTTAAAAGTGGGTTTGAAAGTTTTAATCCCACTATTTTGGAGCTTGATAAAAATTATGTGTTTGTAGATCATGAAAAGCATGCTTTATGTGATAGTTATATTGTTGAGTTTGTTCATGATGCTACTGAAAATTATTATGAGAGAGGCAAATATGGTTTTATAAATTGTCATGTTACTAAAACACCTCTCATGCTGAAAGTTCTGAAGTTGCTCTTGTTTTATCTTCCTATGCTTGTCACTTTGTTCTTTATGAATTTATTTGTATACAAGATTCCTATGCATAGGAAGTGGGTTAGACTTAAATGTGTTTCGAATTTCTTCTTGATGCTCCTTTTGCTTCATTTTCTATTTTTATGTGAGCATCATTAAAACTATCAAGCCTAGCTAAAAGGCATTAAAGAGAAGCGCTTATGGGAGGCAACCCATTTTACTTTTATGCAATTTTTCTTTTATTGAGTCAAGGTGCTTGTCTACTTCTGTAGAAACTCCTTTGTATCTTTACTTTTTCGTATCGTTGTGCCAAGAAAAGTCTCTAATGATAAGATGATACTAGATTTTGATTGCTGCGCAGAAACAGATTTTTTGTTCACTGTACGAAATTCCTAAATTCATAGAAATGTGATTTTAATCTGCAATGTTTTGTGCGTAATCCTGATGTATGTACGCATCTTTTGTTAGTTCAAAGTTTTTCGATCTAAGCAACGTAAGTGCCTCGAAAAAATTCGTCTTCGCGGACTGTTCTGTTTTAGACAGATTATGTCTTTTATTTTGCATTCTCTCTTTTACTAGTGTTGGGTGGAATTCTTTTTTGGGTGAAAGAGCTTCACTTAACATCAGTGGCAGTAGCTAATGTTTAAAGTAACGGTCATATTGCGTCCTTACAGAACATGTGAGTTTTTAATTGATGCACTAACCCTCTAATGAGATTTACTTTGAGTTTGGTGTGGCGGAAGTTTTCAAGAGAGAAGAGTGATATAATAGGATCAAGAAGAGTAAAGAGCTTAAGCTTGGGGAGGCTCCCATGGATCTCCCCAGCATATTTCAAGAAGACTCAAGCGTCTAAGCTTGGGGATGCCCAAGGCATCCCCTTCTTCATCGTCAAAATTATCAGGTCATCTCTAGTGAAACTATATTTTAACTCTTTCACATCATATGTGCTGTTCTTGGAGCGTCTGTGTGCTTTTATTTTCAGTATGTTATTTTTATTTTCTGATATCAACTTGATTGGATCCTAGCATTCTTGATTGGGAGAGAGACACGCTCCGCTTTTTCATTAGAATACTCCTATTCTTCACTTATACTTGTTGAGTATTCCACTAGTAGGAAAAGGCCTACCGCTGGCGGACGGAAATGGCCTACCGCTGCCTGGCGGGCGCCCGCCAGCGGTCATTACGCCAGTGGTAACGATTTACCGCTGGCGGGCGGCCGTCCGCCAGTGGTAAGGCTCGTTACCGCTGGCGGGCAGAACTTCGGCCCGCCAGCGAGACGTTTGGCAGCGCTGGCGTGCAGCCTCGGCCGCCAGCGGTATAATTTTTTGAATTTCTTTTTTTTTCTGAAAATCGTATTCCAGCAGTATCTACAGTACAGTAAATTCAAATACAGGCGTCAAACAAACAACAGAAATATAGACGACCACGTACAAATGATCAAAGTGCTATACATAGATACCTTAATTAGTTCATCACACATATATGCATCACAAATTAACCTAACACGACATAGTACTTAATTAAGCTAAAGTTCGATAAGGTAAACAACATGCATTAGTTCATCCCTTAACCTAACTTGAAATTTAACCTAAAACTACTCATCGAGATGACCCCAGCATGAACTGATGTCGGATGAGTCGTCCGACCCATCGAGATCATCCCAGAAGCTCGAGTCCATGCTCGACGACGAATCGTCGCCGGTCTTCTTGCACGGCGGCGCTGCACTGGAGGGTCCGGCGACGTCGGAGC
Source organism: Poa pratensis (assembly GCA_947311845.1). Classification (NCBI taxonomy): domain Eukaryota; kingdom Viridiplantae; phylum Streptophyta; class Magnoliopsida; order Poales; family Poaceae; genus Poa; species Poa pratensis. The sequence continues at coordinate 19,269,098 of CAMZMU010000121.1, forward strand.
TCGCCTGCCTCTTCTTGTTCCTCGAGGCGTAGAAGTCCAGCTCCGCCTGCACCAGATCGGGGCGGTTCTGGCGCAGCGTGTCCATCCGCCACTCGTCGATCTCGGCAACGCGGTGAGCTCTCCCCTCGCGGCGGTTACGCCTCACCTCGTCTACGTCGACGATCTCCATGGGCGGCGCGAGGAACTCAGCCTCCGCCCGGTTCGGAATGTCGGGGAAGTTGAGCTCGGAACGCGGCCGTCCAAACCTCCAGGCTGCCGCGTCGAATGCGCGCGCGGCGAGCTCCGCCGTGTTGAAAGTCCCCATGTACCAACGGTGGCCGTCCACGGTGATCTCCACGGACCAGCGGCCAGATGGGCGGCCACGGACGCCAATGAACCCGCTCATAGAGCGGCGGCGCGGCGGCATTCTCTGCATACAAGGTAAATAAAAAATGTTAAACAACAAATTACAGTACAGAAATTGTAATGAGATGAAACATAACAACATTTTAATCATCGACAACCTAATAAGAATACAAAACAGAACAACATTTCGGCCAAAGTCATGCCAAAATTCACGAGAAATTTTGGCATGACTTTGGCTAAAAATATGACATATGAGTACCCGAATTTGCCGGAATGGAAGTTAATCAACATTCCGACAATCTCGAGGGTCTCTAAAGGTACCTGCAAACATTTCATACATAGCCACAAGGCCACCACCACAAGCACTTATGAAAATTTTCATCTCACTTCATGTACTACAAATCTATCAACTATCAACTATCAACATCAACTAGCATCTATTAGCAACTATCAACATCACGAATCTATCAACTATCAACATAAAATTGAAGTTGGCATTTCGGCAAACACCTTCGGTGCAACCCGTTGGAGAGAAGGGAGAGGAGGGAGACGGGCAGCACCTCGGGACGGCGCGGCTGCGGAGACGGCGCGGGCGGAGACGGCGCGTGGACGACGGGCGGAGACGCGCGGGCGGAGACGCGCGTGGACGGCGCGGGCGCGTGGACGGCGCGACGGCGGCGGCGAGACGTGCGGGGAGCGGCCGCGCGCGAGGAACGGCGGCGTCGGTGGTCCGGAGCGGTCGCTGCTGCGGGGGCAGGGAGGGGGGGCGCGGTTGGTGGGGGGCAGGGGGTGGATCGATGGGGATGGGTGGGGGGCGAATGGATAGGGTTAGGTGGGTGGGGGGCAGCGGCGGGTGGATAGGGATGGTGCGCGGTGGGCCCGCGCGACTAGGGGAGGGTTACCGCTGGCGGACAGCGTCTGCCGTCCGCCAGCGGTAACTTCTAGGGTTTTTTTCCCTTATATAAAGGGCCAGGGGCAGACCCCAGATTTGCTATCAGTACCGCGTCACCACCGCGCCGCCGCCGCCCTTGTCCGCGCCTCTCGACGACCTCTCCGCGCCCGTGGCCTCCGCCGGCGCCCCTCCACGCCTCCGTGGACCTCCCCATGCCAGTGTACGCTACCCTTTCTCCCTGATCCCCTCCTCCCCTCCGTAGGTTGCATGTACCTTAGGTGTTTGATCAAATTCCCCACTATTGTTTTTAGATCTCGGGCATATACGTCGGCGATGGCCGCGGCCGGACACCCGTTGGACAATAACGGCCCTGTGCGGGATTGGGCTCCGCCGGGCTGGCACTGGGAGTTATCTTCCGGAACGCGTAGCTTGGTGAGAAATCCGGGCGAAGTCGCCGACCCGGATCTTGTTTGGTGGAGGTCGCGTGGGCCAGGGAGCTTCCAGAGGGAGCCGGCCCCCGAGGAGGTGGTACGTCGCCGTATAAGGGAGGAGGATGCGCACGTCCGTCGCTACATGCATCTGTTGGATACGATGTATACTAATACATGGCAGGCAATGCAAAGGAATCCTTATCATGTGAGTATTGACCCTGTGATGGTTCCTACTCTTTGGGTGATCAGCGCTCCCCGTGATGCACCCCGCGGCCTAGTACGAGGCAGAAGTTAGTTAAATAAAAATGGCATGAGGACGATCGATCCAGCTGTAACCGGAGATTAAATAAAGATGTAACCGTGATACTTTTTGCATATTAATTTGATCTATGTTGCTTTTTGCATAGAGTCTTTTTATGTGTACTAGTTGCTATGTGAACTGATAAACTTTATTTTCGACGAAAGTTTCACAAACATTCTTCACAAAAAGCACTATCATGTAGAAACATCTACAAGTTTCAGTTCGATCAAAATGACCAAGTTATGTCAATTCTCAACGCATAGTTTGTGATAAAGTGCTCGTATTCGACACATAGATCTGTCTTGATATAGGAAGCAATGGTTCCTAAGGAAATTTATAGATTGTTTTCATAAATATAATTTTCCTACTTATTTGTATTACAGGCTAACTTAGCGCTGGCGGACGCTCTAGTGTGCCCGCCAGCGGTACGGAACCGATCGCTGGCCTACGGTGCACTCTGCCCGCCAGCGGTACTGTCTCCATTTTTTTCCCCAGATGAGCTCATCCGCTGCCACTACCGCTGGCGGGCACTGTCTTGCGTCCGCCAGCGGTACGTTAAGTACCGCTGGCGGGCATGTGTTGTGCCCGCCAGCGGTAGTTTGCGCCGCCTCCTCCCAGATTTCTACTCCTACCGCTGGCGGGCGGTCCTAGTGTCCGCCAGCGATACGTCCAGAACTAGTGGCGGACACGAAAAACCCGCCCGCCCGCGGTCGTAGCGCTGGCGTACGAAACTGTTGTCCGCCAGCGGTACGCTGGTGGCTATAAGCCTTTTCCTACTAGTGTTCATATCTAGCGCTGTTCAGCTTGTATCTCTTGTTTTCATGTATCTCTTGTCAGAGCTATTAGTTCTTTTAAAGAAAGTACTCTCTTAATTCACTTATACTTGTTTGGAGAGTTATTGAAATAAATTGATTGGTGTTTGGTTGGAACAGAAAATGTTGCATGTGGTAAATGGTATAATAGAAAAGACTTACATACTCTTGTAGATCACTAACTTGGATAATTTGATACTTGTCAATTGTTTTGAGTTAACAAGTAGGTCATGATTAAACTTTTGCATCATGTAAGTTAAGCCCATTAGTGAAGAACTACCGTAAAGCTTGTTGAAATTTGTTTTGCATGAGTGGTATCTCTAAGGTTTAGATATTTTCTAGTAAAAGGGTTTGGTTAACAAGGAAGACAGTGTGGAGTCTTATAATTTTTGCAATATGTTGGTCATATAAAACTTGGTGTACCGGTTGATAGTCTTGTTTGCTTAAATAACCTTGTTAGGCTAAACTCTGTACTGAGAGGGAATGCTTCTCGTGCATCCAAATCCTTGAGCCAAAATCCATGCCATCTGTGTCCACCATTACACTATATATAAAAGATGGTGGGATCCGCTGCGTTTCCGCACGTCCACGTCGCTGGCGATTTTCGTCCGTTGGATCGAGGCGATGGACAGTCGAGATGGGGCCACGTCTTCCTCTCTCCCACCAAATACTGTAGCAACGATTATCTTCCAATCAAAACGTGCCACGCGTCCTGGTCACGAAGCCGGTCACCCGGGCGCAGCCGGTCGCCCACCGGTGGCCATGCCATTTTGCAGAAAAAACCTCAAACTTTTCAATATTCGCATGAATTTCAACGTTCCCCGCTGCGGGAGGACCTAAACGCAAATGTCGGAAAACTCAGGGTCGTTTTCGCAAAAACATCCGCGGGCTCATCTCCCTCCCGCGCGACGCCATGCTCGCCGCCGCCGCCGCCGCGCCGCGCCGCCCCTACAAGCCTCGCCGGTCCAAACAGAGGGCACCAGGGCCTCCGCCGCCCAGCCCTCTACCTCCTCGCCGGAGGAATCTTCCTCGGGCGGCCGGAGACGACGCCGAACCGCCGGATTTCGTCGCCGTCGTTCTCCGCAACCGCCGCCGCTGGATCGGTCGCCGGCGTCGATTCCGGCCACCATTTGGCGCGCCGCGCCGCCCGTTCGACGCGCCTGCTTCTCCTCCATCTCCGGCCCGCGCGCGTACGCGGTCGCGCAGCGCGAGCTCCGCAGTGCCGCGGCAGCGCCGGCCGTTCTCCGCCCGCTGACGTCAGCGCGGTATGGCTGACGCGGGGGGCCCACCTGTCAGTTGGTTTTTAATTACAGAAAAATCAAAAAAACAAAAAAATTCGTATCTCTTCACATACAACTCAAAAAAACACAAAAAACATACCAAAATTTGGAGAAAATTTATAGCTTTGCAACCAACACATTGACATGCATGTTTACACAACTTTTCTTATTTACTTACCTTTTGTATTACAGTAAAACAACATTTGAAATAATACTCAAATAGGAAAAAAAATACTTTTCTCAATTTTAGTTTGTTCATATGGAATTGTAAAAAACATTAAAATTCAACCTTACCTACATATTTTCTTTTTCCCCCTCTGCTCTTTTCGTTTGCAATAAAACTCTATTGCAATAATGATCGGGAAAAAAAATGCAAACCATTTCAGTTTGTGCAAATCATAACTTCCAGACTATAGCTCAGGAAAAAATACCAAAATTTCTAAAATAAATGAAATCTTTATATCCAACAAATTTCCATGTATCATTAAATAACTACAACATATATGAGCAACTTCCAATGTTTACCAAATTCAAAATTTCGTACTGCAAACATATATGAAAATTTAAATTTGGTGACTATGTAGAAAAAAAATTCAACTCCTCTAATAATAGATTGAATTTAATGAATCCCACGTAATGTGACAACTCTGATTATGAAGTTAAATAAAACTTTTAAGGTAACATAGAAACTTACTACATCATTCCAAAAAAAAAAAAAAACTATTTACAGCTAATTTAACTGAACTTCCTCCAATTATGCAAATATATTTAACGAATGCTGAAAATAACTACCATCTCGAAATAAACACATTATATTCCCTCTAATTATGGTGCTAAATAAGAAAATTATAGAAAGTGGAACCGTATTTGTTCATTTCAAATTAGCTACCATGATTGGAAGCAATATAGCCCAAATCTCTCTAATTACATATTTGCAATTAAAACAATGCTTTATTAGACAAATATTATAGAAAATGCAAAATCATTTCTTCTAATTATAGATTCATTTTAAATTAACTCCATTAAATACTCACACCATCTACTCCCTCTAATTATTCAGTTCACTTATCCAATTGATCTACTGTTGGCTGTCACATTGGTAGTTCTAATTTTGTTTTTACTACAAAAATCAACGAAGCAGCACTAATAACAAATTAAAATGACACAAACTTACTATAAACCATTAATTATTACATAATGGCAACCACAGAAAAATAAACATAGTTCAAGACATGTATGACGTTCGAAAATAAAATAGCAAGACAAATGAAATCGAGAAATAGTAAGTAAATTGTAGGTCGAAATTAAGTCTACAACAATCATTTCCTTTCAACTTCAAATAAAACCCAAAAAAATAATAACAATGCTACAAACCATATTTAAATATAGTTCGATTCACTACTTCACTACAATTACCCATTTATATCATAAGCTCCAAAATATCAAAGTACATAAGTGAATCAAAAAAAAAAGGATTGAGATAAAACATGTTTTACATAATTTTGAACACTCCACTGCTATTTTTATTCCGACCCGATGAATATTTCAAGAAAACCCTCAGGCAAAATTTTTCACAAGAACTAAACCATTTAAATTTACTCACTACAATCATGCAAATCATACATACAAAATACAACAAATAAAGGAAACCCTCAAGCGGCCATTTCTTCGAATTTAATCATTCAAAAAAAAACTAAAAAAATTCAATTCCATGGGCGCGGCGGAGCCCGCGCTAATCCCCTAGTAACTACCTATATGTGGTATTTCCTTGCCACTACAAGTAAATTATTCATGTGCTACCTTTAAACTATTCAAAATTGTTACTACTCCTTTTTGTGTCAATGTTTACCAAGCTCATGAGGACGTGGTGGATGTCTTTATGTCACTTGTCAAGCAGACTTTACCTTCAGACTAGCGGCATATACATCCGCTTATATATTAATTTTGCAAAAAGAGCTGGCAACGGGGTGCCCAGTCCCAATTAATTACAACTTTAACCACTTAATCTCTTCACATTTTGTCAACTGAATACTCAGTGAAACATCTGCATGTGTAAACCAAAGAGAACAAGAGGGATGATCTGTCTTGCTGATAGAAATAACGTCCTTCATGTGAGCCGCTCTTAAAAGTCTGTTTGGCCGGGGTCATATTGTACTTTCCACTACTGATTCGTTGACCAATTAACATACACCTCTCAAAACTTAATTTTTACTCTCTATATCATTTCAAAAACTAAAAAGCTCTAGCACATGATTTAATCTCTGCTTCCCTCTGCGAAGGGCCTTTCTTTTACTTTTATGTTGAGTCAGTTTTCCTACTTCTTTCTATCTTCCACAAGCAAACACTAGTGTCAACTTTGGTACAACAATTGTTATTTGCTACATATTGGTTTTATTATATTGCTTTATGTTGACAATATCCATGAGATAAATATGTTAAAAGTTGAAGCAAACGCTGAAACTTAAATCTTCCTTTGTGTTGGTTAAATACCTTTTACTAGAATCTATTGCTTTTTGAGTTAACTCTTATGTAAACCTGTGGATGCAATGTCTCCAAAGTATTATTCATGAAAAGTTTTGCATGTATGATTCAGTTGTTTACTCATTATTTATTTGGTAGCAAACTATAGACCATTGACTTGGATCACTTCATTCATTTACATGTGCCTTACAATACTATTTGATCAAGATTATGTTGGTACCATGTCACTACAAAAATTATATTGTTTTATCGTTTACCTACTCGAGGACGAGTAGGAACTAAGCTTGGGGATGCTGATACGTCTCAAACGTATCTATAATTTTTGATGTTCCATGCTTGTTTTATAAAAATATCACAAGTATTATTTGCATTATATATCACTATTATGTATTTTCTGGAACTAACCTATTAACAAGATGCCACAGTGCCAGTTCCTATTTTCTACTGTTTTTCCGTTTCAGAAAAGCTAGTCGGAAAATATTATCGGAATTGGACGAAAATCAACGTACATCAATATTTCACCGACACGTCCACGGAGTCCAAAGGGGGAACGGAGAAGCGCCAGGGAGGCGCCACACCACCCTAGGGCGCAACCCACATGTCTGGCGCGCCGAGGGGTGGTGTGGGCCCCTCGGTTGCCGCCTTACGCCGCCCTTTGGACCATATATTGCCTCCGCGGAGAAAATCCTAGAAACAAGAAGGATTTTACGAGAAACACACCAGAGCTCCGCCGCCATCGAAACCTAGTTTCGGGGGTCAGAAGATCTCGTTCCGGCGCCCTGCCGGGACAGGGATTGACCCCCGGAGCCTTCTCCATAGACGCCACCGCCTCCACCATGCTCCGTGAGTAGTTCCCCCATGGACTACGGGTTCTAGCTGTAGCTAGTTGGTATTCTCTCTCCCATGTACTTCAATAGAATGATCTCATGAGCTGCCTTACATGATTGAGATCCATATGATGTAATCGGTGTTGTGGTTGTTGGGATCTGATGAATTGTTACATTATGATCAGTCTATCCATTAAGGTTTGTGAGTTATTGTTGCTGCAATCTTGTTGTGTTTAATACTTGTCACTAGTGCACGAGTTGCATGATCTTAGATTTAAGCTCTATAATTGTTGCTTAGATTGTATCTACAAGTTGTTTGCACATGTCTTTGTCCGGAACCCAAGGCCCCGGAGTGACAGCAACTGGGATAACCAGAGGGGATGGTTTTGATATGAGGATCACATGTTTTCACTAAGTGCTAATGCTTTGCTCCGGTGCTCTATTAAAAGGAGTATCTTAATTACCAGTAGTTTCCCTTGAGGCCCCGCTGCAAACGGGCCGGTAGGACAAAAGATGTTATGCAAGTTTCTCATTGCGAGCATGTATGACTATATATGGAAAACATGCCTACGTATGATTAATAGACTGGATGTTCTGTCTTAATGCTATTTCAATTCTGTCAATTGCCCAACTGTAATTTGTTCACCCAACACTTGTTCTTGGAGAGTTACCTCTAGTGTAGATAGCTGGGAACCCCGGTCCATCTGTAATCATCATTGCTTTCCCGTCAACTCCACGCAAGCAACTATTTTCTGGTGTCATTGCCTCTGTGTTACTGCTACTATTACTCTCATATTACTGCTGCTTTCACACCACGTTTGTTATTTGTGCTTTCTCAGGTGTGGTGGAAATGACAACTCTGCTGCTAAGGCTTATAAGTATTCTTTGTCTCCCCTTGTGTCAAATCAATAAATTTGGGTTTTACTTCCCTCGAAGACTGTTGCGATCCCCTATACTTGTGGGTCATCAGGGGGTGTATCGTAGTACTTTTGATAAATAAGAGTGTCGAACCCAACGAGGAGCAGAAGGTGTTGACAAGCAGTTTTTAGGGGTTTTTGATATGGCAGATAAATAAAATACAAGTAAATAAAAGACAGTAATAATAATTGCAGCGGGTGGCCCAATCCTTTTTAGAGCGAAGGATAAGCCGGTTGGTTTACTTATGATGACAAAATGTTCTTGAGGACACACGAGAATTTAGTCAAGTGCTTTCGCTTCATACAGTTGATTAATCTTTATTGTTTTGATAAGTGTTGTGTGGGTGAACCTATGGTAATGCACCGCCTTTACTTGGACTAATCCATACTGGTGATTATACCCCTTGTAAGCATCCGCAATTACAAAAAGTAATTAAGATAAATCTAACCACAGCCTTAAACTCTGAGATCCTACACTCCCTCGTGCACCGGTTTACTAACGGGGGTTTAGGTTACTGTCACTCCGGCAACCCCACAATTAGCGACCAACTACACAATGCCTTCCCCTAGGCCCATAAAGGTGAAGTGTCATGTAGTCGACGTTCACATGACACCACTAGAAGAATAACACCACAACTTAAATATCAAACCATTAAATATTACTCGACATAATTCCACTACTAGCGACAAGACTTTCCCATGTCCTCAAGAACTAAACGAACTACTCACAAGACATCATATGGATCATGATCAGAGGTGATATAATGATGAATAACAATCTGGACATAAACTTTAATTCACCGATAAAACTCAATAGCATCAACCACAAGGAGTAATTAACACCGGGAGAGTTCCCCCTATGAACTAGACAAAGTATCGCCCTAGATGTTACAGCGGAACGAAGTGGAGCGGCGGTGATGATGGTGATGGCGGTGGAGATGATGATGATGATCCCGATGAAGTCCAGCGTGATGACGATGACGATGGCGATGATTTCCCCCCTCCGGGAGGGAATTTCCCGGGCAGATTTCTCCCTGCCGGAGAGCTTTTTCTCTCTCTGTTGTTTCCGTCCCGTGGAGGCGGCGGAATATTTCCTCGGGCGCTCCTTCTGAAGATTAGGGTTGAGGAGGTCATGTACGCGAAGGGGGAGCGCCAGAGGTGGGCCAGGGGCCCCACACCATGCCTAGGCGCGGGGCCCATGGTGGCCGCACCCTAGGGTGGTGTGGGCCCCTCGTGGCCCATCTCAGCATCCCCTTTTGGCTGCCTCCGTCTTCTGATAAAATAGGTGCTTCTGTATATTCGTCGTGGTTTTTGGAACTCCAGAAATATAGCGTCTTGACGATGCTTTTTCCAGCTGAAATCTGACTCCGGCAGTTAATTCTCCAATAATCATCAAACATGCAAAATAAGATAAAATAACATAAGTAACACATCTTAATATGAAATATATCAATGAATAACAGTAAATTATGATATAAAATAGTGATGCAAAATGGACGTATCAACTCCCCCCAAGCTTAGACCTCGCTTGTCCCCAAGCGAAAGCTGAGCTCAGTAAACAAGACCACAGGTTTATGGAGTGAAGCGTCGATAATAAAGAATACGGACAAGAAGCATCAGTATTTACTTAACAGCACAAATCATTTTAAACAACAACTACTCTTCATATAACTTAACTTGAACATGAGTAATGAAACAACCACAATAAAGGTGCACGAAGGAGATTATAAATTAGTGATGGCACACTTCATTCTTAGTCATAGAACAATAAGCAATTCAAACTTATCTATCGAAAGGAGTCTTTATACTAGAGCTTATATTGCAGAACTTACATGCTCAATCATCACACTTTCTTTACAGTCATTGATAACTTTCAAAGTTATATTCTTAGAGGCAAAGGTCTTTGTACTAAGACAAGGAAGGATAAAAGACATGATTGAAAATATTAATTGTGGCACCCCGCTCTGGCACATATTTCCAGAGAGGCGGTCGCCCCGTGCGCCAGCCCAAGATATCCGGCCGCTCGTTACGACAATGCAACATAGCGGAAATCATTACACAATCAGGCACAAAGTGCTACAAAAGGTTTACAAGGCCATCGAGGCATTACAAAATATCTTGCCAAGCATGGCTTAGGACAGAGTTTAACTGGCAGCGGAAGACAGCTAAGGCAACGGCTTGGAGCGGCTCCACTCCACAGGTATCTGGCTGGGCTACTGATCCTAGCACGGTCTTGCTCCACTTCTGGCTAAGGTAGAAGATGAATCCTCGCCAACATCTGGCCACAAACACAAGGCCCATGAGTACATTTGTATGCACTCAGCAAGAATCGCCACTCACTACAAACAATCCAACAATCATGCAACAAGATATACATTGGAAATAAACTCCTACAACATGTCAAGTGTACTCTAGATACATGACATAAAAGTAGCATGGCATTGACAACCAAACATGTCATAAGCAAGCAACGGGGGTATCACCAGTACAGAATCCAAGCCAGGTGGGGTTGGATCGTGCACCGGCAATCATACAAAGGGCTTACCTGTGACGAGTAAACGGGTGTACCATTTGGTACCAAGTAACATAACAATATTTATCATCCCTGCTAGGCCTATTGGCCTTATCTCTTTTCTCAACTCTCCTAGGCCTTCTAGCCTTATTTTTCCACGTTGGGCATGCACGGTTGATGTTGGCTCAGTCCTAACTCTAGGCTCCCAGCGATCACACCGTCACCCCTAAACACGGTAACCATCCACAGCTCAAGTAACATTCCTTGCGTCAACTTATAGTTCATTTAGTGAAATCGGGTTGTTCATCTTTCTTTCAAACCGAACTTATGTTTAACCTCCGGACACGACAAAGACAATAGTGTGACCGACACTGAACTGTTGTTCCATAACCTTGGAACGAGGCTAGACATCCAGATTTGACACTCTCGAGAGGTTGCAGATACCACCCATCTAAGTGCACCACACTAAGCCGGTACTTTAGGATATCATCCCTAAGACGAACTCAGCAAGATACACTCATCTGACCGTTCACGCTACCAAGACACTCCCTGTATAGCTACCGACACAACTCTATGTCTTATGACGAAGTGAATCCGTCACGCCCCCAACAGATGAGCGACGCCTAGCTCCGAAACCTTCACAAGACTAGCCCCGACCACAAAGGTAACTGACTAGACTTGCCAAAATGGTAGCATCAAAGGAGGCTCAACAGGTTACGTAGGCCAAGGCCCGCCCATATGAGCGACAGTGGCAGTGCTTTCGATGTTCAGATTAGTGGCACTATGGACTGACCCTATCGATGTTTGGAGGGGTGTTTCATTTAATCATGTTTCATCATAACAAGTCCAAACAACAGAGGATTAGTCCGACACAACAATCACAATATCAATATAATATATATAACCAAACATCACGACATTAGCAACATAATATCCCAAGCAATAGTTTGTTTGTATTGACCGGGTGACTATGGCGGAGCTACCTTCGACCAGCGCCATCGCAGATCAATACAAAAGTTAGCACAGGTTGTTGGCGTCGATCGGGTGACTGTGGCAGAGATACCTCCGACCAGCGCCATCGCAGATCAACTACCAAAGTTGGTAGGGCATGTAGTCTCCAAAATGAACCGAAAAGCACTCATAAGAAAGAAAGCATCCATTCCACTCAAGGATTAACCCGACGTGGTGTCAACAATCTTGGCAAAAAGAACCAAATGGAAAGCAAGTGTCCCAAGCATCGCAGTCAAAGCGGGCATACGCCAACCAAGTTTGACGGAGGGAGAAGAAGCAAATAACTCCTTTGGCAAATGCCCCCAACTCCGAGGATCATAAGACGATATTCGTCCGCTCCTCACCTCGGCGAAGAAGAAGAAGCAAACAAAGCCACGCAAGTGCGAGGCACACAGTTGTATTGTTCCCCATTCCTTTGACTGTGGCGGTTCCTCCAGCCCATCGCCTCGGAAATGGGGGTGATGCACAGATAAGTAATTATAATGTGACAATTTAAAACGCAGCAAGGCAACGCTATCTATGCTCGGAAAAATAAACATGGCATGTAAGCATACACATGAAATTACATCAACGATCAACAACATTGACTAGCAGGCAAAACATATCAAGATAACCTAGACAGGAGCTCATAGCAAGTGGTTAGCTTGCCTCCGAAGATCGACACCGTTTGGCTTGGGGGGTCACGGACGTCACGGTCTAGGGCCTCGGTTTGCGGGTACCGCGGAATACCTACGCATGCACACAAGGGTGCTGAGCATACAAGTATTTTACAAAAATGTAAAACTGATACTACTGGACAGAACTTTTCAAACTAGGAATTTACAAATTTAAAGCACCTCAAATGGAGCTACGGATCAAAAGTTATTGACAGGCGACAAATAGCTATTCACTGCCCACTCCAGAAAAAAACAGAACGGGCCGCTTCTGAACTGGGCCGGGCTGGTCGCGTACTTCTCCGAAAAGACGTCTTCCGCTCAGGGAAGCGCATCCACAGGAAGGCGCCTCCACTTAACCTGACAGGTGGGATCGGGACCCACCTGTCGGCCTCTCTCTTTTTTTTTCTTTTCTTCTTTTTTTTTCTTCTCTCCTTTCTTCTTCCCTGCCTCCAACACACGAACACACATACGTACATCCAGTACATACGCAGGTCGCTCGGGAGGCCATCGCGCCGGCAGCCGGGAGGCCGGGGCGGACGCCGGCGGCCAGGATGGGCCCGCCGCGCCCCACCGCTCCCAGCAGGGGCGGAACCGGAGGCTAGGGCGCCCTCCGTGCGCTTCCTCGAGCTTGGCCAGCTCGGCCATGGAGGCCATGGCGGAAGCTTGACGGCGCCGGCCGTGGAGCGCGCCGAGGACCACTCCAACGGTGGCATGGAACGTGCTCCACGCACCGCGCCCCAAAGGAGCTTCTAACTACGAGAGGGGAGCCGCGGGAGGCCCTCAACCTATGAACTAGGGTTTCGGCCATGGAACTTTGTAGAGCTCCTGCGAGCTCGTTCCTTCGAGGAACTGGAGAGAGGGAGGTCTGGGATGGAGGGGAGTGAGTTGTACTTCAGAAGGGAGGGTCTGGGGGTCCTTTTAAGGGCAGGGGAGGGGGAGAGTTAGGTCGTAGCAGTGGTGGCCATTGATGGCGCCGTGAGGTCACGGCTCACGTCCTCCGGCCACAGGGAGAGGATAAGGAGGGGGAGAGGGATAGGGCTGCCGTGCTGAAGGTACAGCGGCGCACGTGGCGGCACTGCAGCAAGGGATAAGGGCATGGCTGAGGTTTGCACAGGGTCATGCCGACACCGGCATGTCCAGAGCGCGACGTGAGCGGCGTTGTTCGCGTTCCCGTCGACTCAGGACACCAAAAGAAAAGGGTCGCGTCACTGGGTTGCACTACTGCTACAAACAAAACACAGCAAGCAAAACATGAAATTGGGACAAAAAGCCAGTGCAAAGTTTTGAAAAATTCAAATGCCCTCAAGGTGTTCGATGAAATGAAAATGGACTTCCACTATCCCAATGGAGCTAGGATTTTTACTGGTGATGTTCTACTGGTATGTGAGCAATGTGGTTCAGTTTCACTCAATTTGGAGAAAGTTTCATGCGTAAACATTTTTGGGTTTCGAAAAGGGCAGAAGGTGTTCGATGGGTGTCCTACAAGAAAAAGTTCGTCCAAATTATCCCAAATTTCTGTGGGAGGCTTCTAATGGGACAGGGAACACTTCCTCAGGTGGTCAAGATTTATGGTGGAGTGGAAGTCGGGTTTTGGATTTAATGGCCTGGTAGTGGCAGATTTGGTAATTTCTTCAATCTGAAAAAGTTGCATAGGTCATGGCGATGTTCATGCATATATGGGATATACATGAGGATAGGTGTCTCTGGAATTTTTGGCGGAATTTTCCAAGCAAGATAAAGGAGAGTTGCTTTGGAGAGGCGGTATATTGGGTTTTTGTTTTCTATAGAAAGGCATTAGGGTTTTATAAGGAAAACCCTGAGGAACGGAATCAAAGGTGATCAGAAATATTCAGAGAATATTCCCGGGGTTGGGACAAAGAGAGGTATATCAATCACCAAAATTTCAAATGAGTTTTGATAAAACCCAGAGAAATCCAAGTTAAAAGGTTTTCGCAAATTTTTATTTCACCCCTTTTTCAGGAAAACCGGTTAGTGAAATTTGGGGTGTTACATTAATGCTATATATGGTTGAATCACAACAACTCAAATGCTTACTCAAGGAGGAAGGAAATAGGTGTACTGACTCAACATGAAAAGTAAAAGAAATGCCCTTCGCAGAGGAAAACAGGGATTAAATCATGTGATAGAGCTTTTTAATTTTGAAATAATATAGAGAGTAGAAATTAAGTTTTGAGAGGTGTTTGTTAATTGGTCAACGAATCAGTAGTAGACAGTACGATATTACCCTTGCCAACCAGACTTTTTAAGAGCGGCTCCCATGAAGGACATTATTTCTACCAGTAAGGCAGATCATCCTTCTTTTCTCTTTTGTTTACACGTGCAGATGTTTCACTGAGTAATCAGTTGACAAAATGTGAAGAGATTAAGCGGTTAAAGTTGTAATTAATTGGGACTGGGACCCCGTTGCCAGCTCTTTTTGCAAAATTAAGAGATAAGCGGATGTATATGCCGCTAGTCTGGAGGTAAAGTCTGTTTGACAAGTGAAATAAAGACATCCACCACGTCCTCATGAGCTTGGTAAACATTGACACAAAAAGGAATAATAACAATTTTGAATAGTTTAAAGGTAGCACATGACAAATTTACTTGGAGTGGCGGTTAAATACCACATATAGGTAGTTATGGTGGTGACGTGGGGTGGCCACGGCAAGTCCCAGGGTCGAGTACCCCAGGTTGATTGAGAGGGAGAGAAGTTGGAGCGCTGGTAGCTACCACGGCTGACAAGCAAGGCGATTTACCCTGGTTCAGGCTCCCGGAGGATAATACCCTACTTCCAGCTTGTCTGTTATTGATATTTGGGAGGTGTTACAATGGCGATCCGGCGAGATGTCGATCTCGCTAGGGTTTCGGTGGTGGAATATGAGCGTGTCCCCTGATCGGCGGCCCTCCCAGCCTTTATAAAGGAGGCTGGGTCTCGGGAGTTCGCAACCGACTAGGTTTACAGGTATGATAGGTTCTACCGACTCAAGTTTCGCCTGCCTTGGGGCGTACTCTAGTTTCTTGGGCTCCCTTCGTGGGCCTTGATCGTCGTCTTCTAGTAGGCCACCGGCTGGGCCCTTGTCCTTGCGTGCACCAGGTATCTTCATAGTGGGGCACCTGTTAGGTAGGCCCACGTCAGTAGCCCCTGAGTGCTTGGTCGAGTCGAAGATTCGGGTAAGGACTCCTCTCCGGGTGCACGTCATCTTCTACCTGTTGCAAGGCATTTTGTTCTGGGTCGGTAGTGCATCGACTATTGGATATGGTTATTTTTTGCTGTCTTGCTGACAGTTTCTAGGGATGATGACATGGCTGGCCTGACGCACTCGACGGATCGGGACCAGCTAGATGCTCTCGGGCAAGAACTCAGCCAGCCTACATCAAGCCCGAGTCCCCAGACTCGAACCTGGAAAGAGCTGATAAGCTTCGACTCATGCCGCGGAGGTATTACAGAGGATTTTATGATGAATTGGGTACCCAACGTGTCCGTCAGGATATTCTTTATGCCTGCTGGCACGGAAATTACGGGGCGAGCGCAGCGGGTGCGAGCCCTGGCCCACTCGAATGATCGACATGTCTTATCTTTGCACATTGGGTGTAGCATCCGAGGAACATATGCGGCGGACGCATCTCGGGGATCGAATGTTTTGCGACTGCTGTCATGGTAAACTTGTGAATGAAGCTGAGTAGCCTCAGTCGAATTGAAACGCGAGTGCTTGTTTCGGGGCTCAGTAGTCCAGTAGTCTTGTACTTATCGGGGGCGCGACAGCGCTCCCGATGGGAGTTGCCCCCGAGATTGAGCTGAATTGCTTGCAATTGAGGTTAATCTCAATTGACATCCAGACGAAAGAAATTTTTGATACGCTCCCGATGGGAGTGAGGGGACTCGACAGATTAAGGAGTCCCCTATCAGCCTGCTGGCCTACTAATGGAAGGTTGTGATTTCGCGGACTCGACAAATTAATGCAGTCCCATATCAGCCTGCTGGCCTACTGATTGAAATATTCGGGTGGAATGTCCACCGGAGTCGAAAGAAGCTAGGGTCCGACGAGGGGACCCGAGAGCCTGTTGGCTCGAAAGATTCTCCAGTTCATAAAGCTGGCGTCATGCATGACGATCGTTGCTTGCGTGGGCTCGCTGATGGGACGCGTCCATGTGGGCCCACTGTCAGTGTTGACCAAAGAGGACGCGGTTCAGTTCCGATTTGACGGCACAGCACGGAGTTTTCCTCGTGTTTGGTGCGTAGTGGACGTCGTGGCCTGCGACGGTTGCGTTCCACGGCCGCCACGTGTAGGGCTGGATACGGGCCGGTGCGGCCGATGCTGTTTGAACGGTTGAGATTGGACGGCGCCGCCGTATATTTATTTCACCGCAGGGGTAAAGATCGATTTCTTCCCCATTCTTGCCGCATCCTTCCCTTGCCTCTTCTTCTTCCTCGCGCCTGTTCTCCATTGCCGCCGCGCTCCAAGCTTTCCACGCGCCCACGACGAGAAGCCATGATGAAGCCAGGCGCGAAGAAAAGCGCAGCGGCAACGAGCTCGGCCGCCACTAGTGCGGCAGTGACCAAGAAGAGAGGGGGTGCGGCAGCGAGTACCGCCGCCGTGTTGATGCCACGGGCGTTGACACACTGAAGAAGATCCCCGGCGATTGGGTTAAATTGTCCGTCAAGGCGCAGCACCTTGACGAGCTCAGAGATGATGGATTGCTGCCGCCGGCCGACGAGCTGGCCGTCCGCGCGCCTGGGAAAGAGGTAACTCCCCAACGTCGAGCCGGCGAGCACGTCTGCTTCGTCGATTTCCAGCATCGGGGCTTCTCTTTCCCTCTGCATGCTTTCTTGCGCGGTCTGCTGTACGCGTATGGATTTCAGATGCACGATCTGACGCCAAATGGCGTCCTTCACATTGCCTGCTTCTTCGTCCTCTGCGAGTGTTTCTTGGGAGTGCGCCCGCACTGGGGCCTGTGGAAGGCAATCTTCAATGTGAAAAGGAATGTGGGCGGCGGCGGCACCTACCTGATTGGAGGCTTCGGCATCCAAGTACGCGGAAACACCAACTACTTCCAGCTAAAGCAGGCGGATTCCGTCCAATGCTGGCGGAAGAAGTGGTTCTACGCCCGCGTGGAGCAGGAGGGCGTCCCTGCCTTTGAGGCTAACAAGCCTCTGAGAAAGTCGAATGCCTGGGCGCACTCGCTGTCAAAGGCCGACAAGGTTGAGGTGGCTCCACTGCTGGGTGCTGTCGCCGAGTTGCTGAAATCAATGGGCAAGGAGGTGGGTGGCATCCACCTTATTGCCACGATGATGAGAGGCACGTGCAAGCACTACGCCTGCGGACCACCCGATGTGGGAGTACGAAGGCGAGGAAGACTCGACTCGCCTGACGAAGGAGAAACGGTCGAAGAGGGCAGTCGAAACCGCTGTGCGGTCTCTGACTAGTCTCAGGATTGCCGACCCCTGCAACGTCGACTGCCCCGTGAAGCCATACGGGGTCGACAACCTACTGCCTGAGGTATGCGGTTATCTCTGTTTGTTTTCGACTCCTTTGTTTTGTTGTTGATATAATTCTTCGCGTGTACGCTTCTTGTTTGTATTGATGTATGCTGGACTTGCAGGGTCACCCGGCTCCCACATGTCTGCCACCACTGCCCGAAGATGGGCCCACCTTTGAGGTGGAATATCCTGAAGTGGAGCCGGTGGATGAAGAAGAATCCCTTCCCACGGCGACCACCTCTCATGATGAGGTGGTAGAGGAAACGGAGCAAGAAGAAGAGGATGAGCAGTCGCTCAAGCGCCGACGCCGGGACAAGGCGAAAGCTGTTGTCGAGGAGTCGCCATCCGAAAGGGTGGAACTTCACGATGATGGCGACTCTGGTTCGTCGTCGCCCAGCTTGAAGGAGCCCGTGGTGGCCGAGCCGCTCAACATGGCGCCTCCTGTTGGCGGGGCAACCGAGTTCGGCGGGCTGTTCGACCTCGCGATCTCAGTAGTGAAGAGGAGGAAGAAAGGTAAGCACCTTACTTCAAGGTAAACTTCTGTCTTTAATGTAGCCTTGTATTGATTTGGTCCTTTGTTTGCGCAGTGCTGGTCATGGCACGAGTGTGCCTCCGTCACCTGCCCGGGAACGGGCGGCTACTCCAAGTGGCAGGGAGCCAGAGCTGACCCTTCCAGAGGCTTCTGCTGCGGTGACTGCTACGGCTGCAACGGAGGTTGTGAAGACGGCGGTTCCCTCTGCTCCAAGAGTGCCTGCACCGTCTGCTCCGTCTTCTTCAAGTGCGACGCAGCTCCAAGACCATGTAAGTCTTCTGTCTTTTTAATTTATCGGGTGCGCGACAGCGCTCCCAATGGGAGTAGCCCCCGAGGCTATGTGCAACTAGTATAGTTGGGCATAGGCTCAAAGTCATGTGTTGCTTTACATTGTGCAGCCTTACTACCGCAACATGTTGAGTCGGTGACTGCCTACGTCCAGCTGGAGCAGGAGACGGATGACCTTCGCGCTGCGCTGGAGCAGTCGAAGCGTAAGCACCCTTCTTGTTGGTAACTTGTCGTTGTTCATGTATCGCCACCAGTCGACACCTTCTGTCTTCATGCAGGCGATCAAGAATCTTCCGCGAAGCGAGTGCGCGAGCTCGAGAAGGAGCTCAAAGCTCAACACGATGACGCCGAGCGGAAGCTAAAGGAGGCCAAGGACCGCGAAGACGCGACCCGCCAAGGCGAAAGAGTGCAAGTGGAGCGCCTGCTCACACTTGCCCACGTTGTAGGAGGTAAGGCATCCTTGTTTGCTATGTGCTTCAAGTCTTGGTCTCTCAATTCAGCCGAATTGGTTCTTAATTTATGAGATGTGCAGGTGCATTTGGCGCGACTCCTCCTTCGGAGCCGACGGATGAGGACGTCCCGCTGGAGCGTGCCGTCAGTGTCTTCGACTCCATGTGCGCGTACGCCAAGGAGACAGTGTCCAAGTCGACCGGCGCTCTTGCTGCGGTGCACAAGAACATCTTTCCACAGCGCGCACCACCTGCCAGCGTTGATGGGTTGGCCGCGGTGCTTGGCCCAGAGTCCTCCACCATGGCGAACTTCACGCGCGCGCAAACGGTACGTGGCTCAGAGCTTACCTTCAAGCTGTTGCTGGGCCACGGTGTTGCGGGTGACTTCAAGAAGGTTGTCGCGGACTTCCCGCGAAAGCCTGATGGAAGGACCATGTCATTGAGCTTGGTGAAAGACGAAGCGGCGTGACTGACCGAGGACATGGTGTCCATGGTGGAACGCCGCAGTGCCGAAGTCGACGCCCGCGCTGTTAGGTCTAGGTCGGAGTCGGTGTCATAGGGTGTAGCGCCGACTCCCTTTTGATGTTTGTTTGTAATGAACCTTGAAGCAGTTGTAATTTTGAATTCGACTTCGTAGTCGACTTCTGTTCAATTTGCTCTGTCGGGACCCAGCCCCCGAGTGTGTTGCCTTTTGTTGAGAAATTCTTATGTTGGTCAACCTGTATCATTGAACAGGCCGAATCTTCTGGTGCATCCGAAGCTGTTCGTTCCACGAGTACACGACACCAAACTGTTGTCCGGAGCAGAAACGATAAGGCCGTCATGTCGTGGATGAAGCGTAAGATCGCAAATCTGGAGCGGGAGCTGAAGGATGTTCGAGCTGAACTGGACGCCAAGAAGGCGAGGCCCGCTCCCACATCTGAGCGAGAGGAATATCTGATTGGGCAGTTGGGTCTAATCAACCAGCAGCTGGAATGTGTGGACATTTAGCAAAGTCTTTGACTGCCAATTACTGATGCTTTACATGCTGCTAACTTTGCTTGTCTTCGTTGTAGGTGTAAACCCTGACAGAAAAGCTGAGGAAACTCGCATAGATGAGCGACTGGACAGGATTCTTGATGGGACAGCTTCCGGCGCTCAATACTTCTGGTCTGACAGGTCGAAGGCGCGAGTGCTGGCCACCTTGCTGGACCGCGCTTGGCGTGCTGTCCTACTACTGGAGTCGTGTCAAAGTACTCTGGCCAAGGTGCACCGTGCGATGTTCCCGCATAACGAGCAGCCGCAAGGCATACCTGCTCTGTTGACAAGGTTCCGTGATGGCGATGCTATCCAGAAGATGCTGCGTGCTGAACTTGTAGGTGGGGCAAATATTGCCTTTGCATACTTGCGAATGCACTGGTCGAACTTCAATTTTGAAGGTGCCACCGAAGGCCTGCCTGAGAGGAGTCATTATACTAGCACCCTTGGCTGGGCACGCAAAGTCATCGCTCAGGCGCAAAAGCAGACTGCAGAGCTTGTAGGTCCATTGGACGGCGCCCCAAGGATGAGCCTGTAGATGAATAGGCAAAGAGTTGTATGCTCGCTGAGCTGAATAGTGTAAATTCTGGGGACAGCACCCAAGTGTGTGTATGTAATGTGTTTGTCGAAGACAATTTATTTGTATAGAAATGTTGAACGTAGACCCCGAGCGTTCGGGTACGTTTTCCGCACTTTAGCGTGATGACCTGTGCGGCGCAGCCCCCGAGTGTTCGAGTGCGGCCAAGGTTTTATTTGGATCTTGACGTTAACCTGTGCGGCGCAGCCCCCGAGCGTTCGGGTGCGGCCAAGGCTTTTCTTGTTTCTGGTGGTAACCTATGCGGCGCAGCCCCCGAGTGTTCGAGTGCGGCCGAGGCTTGTTTGTTTGAACCTGTGCGGCGCAGCCCCCGAGTGTTCGAGTGTGGCCGAGGCCTTGTTTGTTTGAACCTGTGCGGCGCAGCCCCCGAGTGTTCGAGTGCGGCCAAGGTTTTATTTGCTTTTTTACTGTAAAAAGTAAAGAAAGAGAACTTTTGTATCTCAACCATTGTATATTAAGCTAGCAAGCCACCTCATTAAAAACCTTCAGTCCCCTTAGGTACCCTGGTAAGGAAAAAAGTGCGTATGAAACTTGCTGCTTGTAGTCGTGTAGGCACAATTACATGGATGTGTATGCTATGCGTAAAAACGGCGCAGTTGCGCAACGTTCCACGGATTGAGGGAGAGTTCCCCTGATTTTGCGTCCTTCAGTCGATATGCGCCACCGTCGATAGCTTCTATGACGATGAAGGGTCCCTCCCATGGGGAGGCGAGCTTGTGCACCTTCTTCTGTTTGAGCCGCAGCACCAAATCGCCAGGGACGAAAGATCTCTCGCGCAGTCGGCCGCCGTGGTAGTTGCGAAGACTCTGTTGATAAACGACCGTGCGAGAGAGTGCGATGTCCCGCGCCTCATCCAGCGTGTCGACACCATCTTCGAGCGCTTCTTCGGCATCTGACTCGTCGTATGCGACCACGCGGGGTGCGTCGAATCGCAGATCGTACGGTAGTACTGCTTCGGCGCCATAAACCATGAAGAAAGGAGTGTACTGCGTTGATCTGTAGGGCGTGGTTCGGAGACTCCAGAGGACAGAGGGTAGCTCCTCCACCCAGGCACCCGCGGCGCACTTGAGTGGCACCAGTAGATGTTTCTTGAGGCCGCTGCAGACTAGGCCATTTGCTTTTTCGACTTGTCCGTTGGACTGAGGGTGTGCGACTGAGGCGTAGTTGAGCTTGTTGCCTTGCTCGCACAGAAGTCCTTGAATTCGTCTGCTGTGAAGTTTGTGCCGTTTCCGTAATGATGCTATGGGGTACCCCGAATCTGAAGATGATGGCAGATGTAGTAGTCGAGCTTGTTATGGGTACAGCTTCGATCCACTTCGTGAACTTGTCGACTGCCACCAAGAGATGCGTGTGTCCACCACGAGATGATTTCTTTAGTGGTCCCACCATGTCAAGTCCCCACTGGGCAAAGGGCCAGGCGAGTGGTATTGTTTTTAGCTCTGATGCGGGTGCGTGCGGCTTGGTGGCGAATTTCTGGCACCCGTAGCATTTTTTGACTATCTTTTCGGCTTCCCTCATGGCCGTGGGCCAGTAAAATCCTGCTCGGAAGGCTTTGGCTACCAAGGCTCGACTGCTGGCATGATGCCCACAAGTTCTTGCATGGATGTCGTAGAGTATTGCTCTGCCGTCTTCAGGGTCGATGCAGCGCTGCAGGACTCCAGATATGCTGCGCTTGTATAGCTCTCCGTTGATGATCGTGAAGCCTTTCGAGCATCGAGTGATGCGCCGAGCTTCTGTTGTGTCCTCTGGCAGCTCCTGGCGCAGCATGTATGCGAGGAAAGGCTTCGTCCATGTTGGCTCGATGAGGAAAACTTCAACGCGTGATTCTTCCTCGGGTACCGCTGGGTCCTTTACCGGTTGATCTGTGGTTGTCACTGTTGCAGAAGATGTGATGGGCTGCTTGAGCTTGATGGACCGCTGTTTGATGTACTCGACGAAGACTCCGGGTGGAACTTTTGCCTTAGCCGAACCGAGGTTGGCTAGCATGTCTGCTTCTTCGTTGCTCTGGCGGCCTATGTGCCGCAACTCGGAGCCGTCGAAGCTGCCCTCCATGATGTTGTAAAGGTCCCGATATGCAATCATGTTCTCTTTCGTGGCGTCGCACTCCTTCATCGTTTGCTGCACGACGAGGTTCGAGTCCCTAGATCATGAGGCGAGTGGCTCCATAGTTCTTGGCCATCCGCATACCGCGTAGTAGAGCTTCGTACTCAGCTTCATTGTTCGAGGGCTTGGGGAAGTCCATCTGTAGTACGTAGCGAAGTTTGTCACCTATTGGCATGTCAGGATGATGCCTGCGCCTGCACCATCGAATTTCTTGGACCCATCGAAGTACATGGTCCAAGCGTTGGACAGGTCGGGTAAGTTGGGCAGCTGAGCTTCGATCCACTCGGTTGTGAAGTCCGGAAGTACTTGAGCCTTGATCGCGTTGGGGTGCGCATACTTTAGGTCCCACGGGCCTAGCTCGATGACCCACTTGGCGACTCGTCCCGTTGCATCCGGGTTGGTGAGGATGTCAAATAGGCCCGAGGAACTCACCACTGTGATCGGGTGCTTGGCGAAGTAATGGACCACCTTACGCGAACTCATGAAGACGCCGTAGGCTAGCTTCTGATAATGCGGGTATCGCTGTTTTGATATGGATAGCACCTCGCTGAGGTAGTATACGGGCCGTTGCACTCGGTGGGCATGGCCTTCTTCTTGGCGTTCGACGACGAGGACGGTACTGACCACCCTGTTGGTGGCTGCCACATAAAGGTATAAAGGCTCCTTCTCATGTGGTGCGACGAGAACTGGTGGAGTCGCCAGGACCCTCTTGAGGTCTGCGAATGCTGCTTGGGCTTCTGGCGTCCACTCGAATTTGTCATATTTCTTCATCAGTTGGTAGAAAGGGAGTGCCTTTTCACCAAACTTACTAATGAACCTGCTAAGCGCTGCGACTCGGCCGGCTAGGCGCTGGACCTCCCGAAGCTTGGTCTGGGCTGGCATTGTGAGCATTGCTTCTATCTTTTCGAGGGTTGCCTCGATGCCTCTGGCAGATACGAGGTACCCGAGTAATTACCCAGCTGGTACGCCGAAGACGCACTTAGTTGGGTTGAGCTTGATCTTGTACTTGTTGAGCGCGGCGAATGTCTCGCATAGGTCGTCGAGGAGCGTGTCCTCTTGCTTGGTCTTGTTGACTATGTCGTCGACATAAACTTGGACGTTGCGTCCTATTTGGTCCTTGAGGCAGGACTGCATCATGCGCTGGTAGGTGGCTCCAGCGTTCTTGAGCCCGAAGGGCATAGTTTTGTAGCAGTATACACCATGGGGTGTGATGAAGGCTGTCTTCTCCTCGTCCTCCTCTCGCATCTGTATCTGGTTGTAGCCTGAGTAGGCATCCAGGAAGGATAGTCGCGCGCAGCTGGTGATGGCGTGAATCACACGCTCGTTGGGAGACCCCAAGAGGAAGGTATGATGCAGTTCAGCAGCAAGTTTTCCCTCAGAAAGAAACCAAGGTTATCGAACCAGTAGGAGCAGCAACTCTTCAGAAGGTTGTTGGTGGCTCGCACGGCGCAATACGATCACCAACGTGGAATCTGCACACAACACAATCAAACTACTTTGCCCCAACGAAACAGTGAGGTTGTCAATCTCACCGGCTTGCTGAAAACAAAGGATTAAACGTATGGTGTGGAAAATGAGTATTAAATTACAGAGAATGAAAAAGAACAGTTTGCAGTTTGTGGTGGTTTAATCAGTGTAAAAGAATGGACCGGGGTCCACAGTTCACTAGTGGTGTCTCTCCATAAAAGATAACTAACATGTTGGGTGAACAAATTACAGCTGGGCAATTGACAAATAGTGAGCGCATGACAATGCATATACATGACATGATGATTACTATGATATTTAATTGGGCATTACGACATAATACATAGACCGTCATCCAACAGCGTCTATGACTAATAATCCACCACCGGGTTGTCATCCGTGTCCCCCGTTGGTATTAAGTTGCAAGCAACGGATAATTGCATTAAGTAAAGTGCGTAATGTAAACAAATACATATGACCGTGGACATAGCATTGTTAGGTTATCCCTAATGGCAACAGCACATCCGCAACCTTAGAAGTTACTGTCACTCTCCCAGATTACCGGAGGCATGAACCCACTATCTAGCATAAATACTCTCTCTTGGAGTTATGAGCATCTACTTGGCCAAAGCATCTACGAGTAACGGAAAGCATGCAAGATCTTAAATAACATAGGGCATAGATTGATAATCAACTTGATATAGTATTGAATATTCATCGGATCCCAGCAAACACAACATGTAGCATTACAATAATATGATCTTGATCATGTAGGGCAGCTCACAAGATCTAAATATGATGGCACAAATTGGAGAGACAACCATCTAGCTACTGCTATGGACCCGTAGTCCAAGGATGAACTACTCACGCATCACTCCGGAGGCAGGCATGGCGATGTAGAAGCTTCCGGTGATGATTCCCCTCTCCGGCAGGGTGCCAGGAAGAGGTTCTAGACCCTCCCGAGCTAGGGTTGACGGCGGCGGCGTCTCTGGAGCTTTTCGTGGATATTTGCTCAGGCACTTAGGGTTTTCGCGTCGGGGGGAATAAGTAGGCGAAAGGGCGGCGGCTGACGACCCCCGAGGGGCCCACACCACCCTAGGGCGCGCCGGGGGGACCCGCGCCATAGGTGCGTGTGGGGCCCTCCTGGCTCCTCTTCGTTGCTCCTTTGGTCCTTCAGGTGTGTTCTGATAAAATAGCATCCCCCGTGAAGTTTCGTCCAATTCCGAGAATATTTCCAGACTAGCTTTTCTGGAATACAAAAACAGCAGAAAACAGGAACTGGCACTTCGGCATCTTGTTAATAGGTTAGTCCCAAAAAATGTATAAAAGTGATATAAAGTAGATGCAAAACATGTAGCAATTGGTATAAAACAAGCATGGAACATCAAAAATTATAGATACGTTTGAGACGTATCAGCCGGCCGTGGAGTCGACGATCTGGTCGATTCGTGGCAATGGGAAGTGATCCTTCGGGCAGCACTTGTTGAGGGGGGTGAAGTCGATGCACATACGTAGAATTTTTGTCTTCTTCTTCTCGACGAGGACTAGGTTGGCGACCCAATCGGACTTCTTGATCTCGGGGATGAACTGGGCGTGAAGTAATCTGTCGACTTATTGCCCTATGGCGACGCGCTTCGGCTCGGAGAAGCGGCGCATTGTTTGCTTGACAGGTTTTGCATCTGGATAGATTTGAAGGGCGTGCTCAGCGAATTCCCTGGGTACACCTGGCATGTCGGCTGGACACTAGGCGAAGATTTCCCAGTTCTCACGGAGGAACTCGACGAGCGCGCCTTCCTATGCGGGAGACAGACTCGAGGACACAAGTACTGTCTTGGAAGCGTCAATCGGATGGACTTGGTGTGCCCTTCTGTCGTCTGTTGTGCGGAACGAGGCATCGGGTGCCGGTTTCTTGCTTGCAGGGAAGAGGGTCTTATCGTTGCCGAGTGAAAGTTCCTCGAGCTGCTGCTGCATGCCAAAGGACTCGGAGATCCTGCTGAATTTGCGATCGCAGTTATTTGAGCGCTGGAAGTCACCCCGCACAGTTATGACTCCCTTCGGTCCTGGCATCTTGAGCATGAGATAGGCGTAGTGTGGAACTGCCATGAAGCGGGCGAACGTCGGGCGCCCAAGTATAGCCTGATACTGCGATTTCCAGTCCACCACTTCGAAGTCGATCATCTCCTTTCGGAAGTGGTCAGGTGTGCCGAAGATTACTTCGAGTGCGATTACGCCTTCAGGGTAGACTGCTTTCCCAGGTACGATGCCGTGAAAGGTGTTGTCCGGTCTTGCGAGGCTTTCCAGAGACCTGCCCATCTTCCGGAGAGTGTCGGCGAAGATGATGTTGATGCCGCTGCCGCCGTCCATGAAGAGCATGGTCATGTGGAATTGCCCAATCTGTGCTTCGAGTACCAGCGCGGCGTGGCCTGGGCGCGGTACCTATGGAGGGTGGTCCTCCCGAGAGAAGGTGATGCTGGTTTCCGAGCCTTTGAGGTACTCGGGTACGGCTGGTGGCATTGCCATGGCCTAGTAGACTTGGCGGGTGATCAGTTTCTGGCATCTGTTTGATGGCCGCCCCTTTCTGTATCATGTTCATTTGCCCTCGAGCCTGAGGGTATTGTTCTCCCAGCGCGGGAGGTGCGTCTAGTCTCGGCTGGTACTGGATTGCTCCTGCGATGTGTGCAGGATTTGCTGCGGGTGGTCCTGGGAGGGCCAACTGCGGCGCTGGTTGCTGTGCTGCGCCTGGAGCCAGGATTTTGGCGAATGCTCCGTTGATGCGCAGCATTTTCCGGCAGTCCTTCAATAGGTGAGTGGAGACCAACTTGCCGGTTTCTTCGCTTCTGAATAGATGGAACTTGCATGGTTCTTCGAGCTCCTGCTCGGGTGTAAGCTCTGGTCGCGAGGTGTCGCGAGATCTGCGTCGCCAGTCGGGTCTCTTGTTTCCATCGTTCCTGTACTCCTCTCGACTTTGATTGCTCTTGCGATTGTTATCGCGGCTCCGGTCGTCCCGGGTGTCGGTGAATCCGGCTGCCACTAGCTCGGTTGGCTCTCCATCGTCGAAACGAGCCTTGCGCTTGTGGCGGCGATCGCTGCCTCGGTTGCTTCTACGGTTCCAGTTGCTTGGCTCTCCTTCCTCGTCTGGGAACTCGTTACGCACAGAGTCCTCGCCATCGGCCCACTCGTTGGCAATCTTCATGAGTTCGACTATTGATTGCGGCCGGAGGCGACCGAACGCCTCCCAAAGTCGTGTCGAGTGACTCCACGGATGAATGCGTCCATGGCTCTGTCTTCGGAGATGGTTCCAACGGAATTGCGCATGAGTGTCCAGCGCTGGATGTATGATCGTAGTGTCTCATTTTTCCGCTGCTTGCAGGATTGCAGTTCTGCGAACGTCGCAGGCCGTGAGTATGTGCCGAGGAAGTTCTTGACGAAGGCATCTTCGAATTGGTCCCAGGAGCTGAAGGAGTTCCGGGGCAGGTTCTGGAGCCAGGTGCACGCTGATCCTACGAGCATCAGCTGAACGTACTGCATGGTTGTTGTTGTGGTGCCTCCTTGACAGTTGACTGCGATGATGTATTCGTCAAGCCAAAGTTTGGGATCCTGCGTGCCGTCGAACTTGACTGACTCCGACGTGAGTTTGAAGCCTCGCGGTATTCGTGTGGCGCGGATGCGATAGTTAAAGCAGCTAAGGCCACAAGGCTCGTTCTCGCCGTCTGAGTAGAGTTCTTCAGCCGGGGCGTTGACGGGCCTCTTGGAGCGGCTGCGGTTGACCTGTCGCTGTGTGATGACGTTGCGAGCGTCCTCGCCCTCCTGTAGATGTCGGATGGGTCGATCTCCGCGTGCTGCTCTTTCACGGTTGCGTCTGTCGCGATCTCCTCGTGATGGAGTTGTTGCTGCGGGTGTGGCTCCTGGGATTAACGCCTCCTCTGCCAATCGGAGCGCTTGGATTTGCTGCCGATGTAGGGCTGCGCGAGGGTCGCCCTCCGGAGGTTGGGTTGCCCGCAGGTACGTGGATAATGACATGAGAGCACCCGAAACTGTTCTGGGGATAGGTATCCCATCTGCGTCTTCTGTCATAAACGATGAGTTGAGGTTGCGAGTGGCTATGGCTCTCTCGGTGTCTGTCATCAGGTTGATACGCGGTCTGGAGCGCCTGTTGTCTTGCGTAACGGTTGGTCCTGAAGAAGAGGAGTAAGCTGCTCGGCGAGCATTCGACGCGTCGTCGAGTTCTTTTCGTCTGGCTAGATCAGCTTTCTCGCGCAACAACTTTTCGTTCTCCTTCCACTCGAGGTATTGGTAAGCCATCATCTCTTCTCGGGTTGCCTCCGCTGGGGGGAAGGTGCACTCTTGGACGTGTTTCATTGCCTGGACTCCCATCTCTTGAGTGATCATCAGGGTTGTTACTTTGTCCGGCATGGTGACTTCAATTGGAAACGTGGGTTCCTCGCGGTGGGGACCAGTGCCGGGTGTCCTGTTGTTTGCTGCGTCCACCATGAAGACTTGGACAGGATAAGATTGCACAGTTGAATACGCGTTGCTTCTGCTGCTCTCGCCATCAGAGCTGTTTTCGGAGCCGAAGATGGAGGCGACGTGGAAGATGCCGCAGTCTACGCAGAACTCGTCAGGCGAAGCAGCAGTTGGTGGTGTCACGGTCGTCGGAGTCGAAGAGGGCGCGGGTGCGGCTGAGGCAGATGCGGTCTCCTCCTTCGACGAAGGCTCAGGGCCCGCGGTCGAAAAAGATGCGATTTCAGTAGTTGGCGTAGGGGATGTAGTCGAGGCAGATGATACGTCTCAAACGTATCTATAATTTCTGATGTTCCATGTTGATATTATACCAATTGTTACATGTTTTATATACACTTCGTAGCATTTTTATGCATTTTCTGGGACTAACCTATTAACAAGATGCCACAGTGCCAGTTCCTGTTTTCTGTTGTTTTTGTATTCCAGAAAAGCTGGTCTGGAAATATTCTCGGAATTGGACGAAACTTGGACAGAACCTCCTATTTTTCCAACACGAAGACGGAGTCCAGAGGAGAGACGGAGGAGGGCCACGTGGCACCCACACCATGGGGCCGCACGGGCCCCCCTACCGCGCTGTGGGGTGGTGTGGGGCCCACGTGGCTCTGTAGCCGCCGCCCTTTAGCCTATTTATTCTTCCCGACGGGAAAACCCTAAATACCCGAGCCATTATCCACGAAAAGGTCCAGAGACGCCGCCGCCATCAACCCTAGCTCGGAAGGGTTCAGAAGCTCTTCCCGGCACCCTGCCGGAGAGGGGAATCATCACCGGAGGGCTCTACATCACCATGCCTGCCTCCGGAGTGATGCGTGAGTAGTTCATCCTTGGACCACGGGTCCATGGCAGTAGCTAGATGGTTGTCTCTCCACTTTATGCTATCATGTTTAGATCTTGTGAGCTGCCTATCATGATCAAGATCATCTTATTGTAATGCTACATGTTGTGTTTTCTGGGATCCGATGAATATTGAATACTATGTCAAGTTGATTATCAATCTATCTTATATGTTATTTATGATCTTGCATGCTTTCCGTTACTAGTAGATGCTTTGGCCAAGTAGATGCTTGTAACTCCAAGAGTGAGTATTTATGCTAGATAGTGGGTTCATGTCTCCGGTAATCTGGGAGAGTGACAATAACTTCTAAATTGTGGATGTGCTGTTGCCACTAGGGATAAAATAACCGATGCTTAGCTTAAGGGTGCGCCGTTAGGTCTAATGCATTTGTTTACATTACGCACATTACTTAATGCAATTATCCGTTGCTTGCAACTTAATACCAACGGGGAACTCGGTATGACAACCTGACGGTGGATTATTAGTCATAGACGCTGTTGGATAACGGGCTATGTATTTTGTCGTAATGCCCACATGAATATCATAGTAATCATCATGTCATATATATGCATTGTCATGCGCTCAATATTTTGTCAATTGCCCAGCTGTAATTTGTTCACCCAGCATGTTAGTTATCTTTTATGGAGAGACACCACTAGTGAACTGTGGACCCCGGTCCATTCTTTTACACTGATAATATCACCAACTGCAAACACTGTTCATTTTCATTCTCTGCAATTTACTACTGTTTTCCACACCATACGTTTAATCCTTTGTTTTCAGCAAGCCGGTGAGATTGACAACCTCACTGTTTCGTTGGGCAAAGTAGTTTGATTGTGTTGTGTGCAGGTTCCACATCAGCGCGCCACTGACAACCTTCAGAAGTGATTTCTTGCTCCTACTGGTTCGATTAAACCTTGGTTTCATACTGAGGGAAAACTGATGCTACACTACATCATACCTTCCTCTTGGGGTCTCCCAACGAACGTGTGATCCACGCAATCAAGCATACTTTCTGGCGCCGTTGCCAGGGAGCGGAAGCACTTCGGTTCAGAAATCTCCTTACTTCCCCTTCCACACGCCAGATATTTTCTGGCGCCGTTGCCGGGGAGCAAGAGGATTTCTGCAAGGGGAGTTTCACGCTTCCAATCTCTTTACTTTGTTTTGTCTTGCTTAGTTTATTTTATTTTATCTTGTTTGCTTTTATTATCAAAAACACAAAAAAATTAGTTTTGCATCTAGTTTATTTCGGTTTGTTATTATGTCTATTGTTTACTTGCTATCAATGGAAACAAAATCTTGTTGGCTAAGTGGGTTCACGGAGGAACAACAAAATTATTATAAGGAATACCGCCTGTCTCAAAAAGGGATACACTTATGGGACAAATAAATACATTGAATGGTTTTGCTAGAAACTTGTGCTCTACATATGATGAATCCTGGTGCTTTAATGAATCTTTTGTTGTAGAAGGCATAAACACCTCCCATTCCAATGTGATTGTAATGATAATGAAACCTTGGCTGCTTATGCTAAAGGAAACTATGACTTGGATAATCTTGAGCAAATTGAAGAATTTTTTGTTTTTATGGGAGCTTATGAAATTGTTGCTTTGCTTAAAAATAGAGATGAAGCTCCTTATAAATCTGATACTTTTTTTATACTTGATATTGTCTTGAGAATTATAATAATAATCCTTATATTACTGAATTTCTTGAGAAAACTTATTCTCGATAACAACTTGTTACCTTTCAGGAACCTGTGGAAGAAGAAACTGCTGAAGCTGAAAGCTCATTGGATGAAAAAGAGGAAGAGAGTGATGAACAAAAGGAGGAAGAGTGGATTAACCCATGCCTACCTTCTAATGAGAGTAATCTTTATCTCTTACACTATTTGATTGCCCTCCATGCTTACCAAAGGAGGATGAATGTTATGTTCCTATGGATTCTCTTGAAATATTCCCTATGAATGAAACTTGTGGAAATGATTATGATACTGTTATTTATGATAATCCATGCTATTTTGATAAGTCTTATGATAATCCTCTATTTATTCCTAATTTCGAAATGCATGGTAATGAGAAAGTTTTCTTAGAAAATGTTTATGATAAAGCTCTAGATGATGGTCCTATATTGCTTGATAATATTACTTGTACTACTACTGAAAATGGGATTGGAGAGGTATTGACTTTAGCTCAATGGAGTCCCATACCTTTTGAGAGTGATCAATCATCTTGTTTTAATATTGTTAAAAGTGGGTTTGGAGATGTCATGACTTCAATTAATTTTGATCCCACTATTTTTAGCTTAATAAAAATTATGTGTTTGTAGATCATGAAAAGCATGCTTTATGTGATAGTTATATTGTTGAGTTTGTTCATGATGCTACTGAAAGTTATTATGAGAGAGGAAAATATGGTTTTAAAAGTTTTCAAGTCACTAAAACACCTCTCTTTATGTTGAAAGTTTTGAAGTTGTATTTGTTTCATCTTTCTATGCTAGTTGCTTTATGCTTCAATAATTTATTTTATTACAAGATTTCTTTGCATAGGAAGTGGGTTAGACTTAAATGTGTTTGATATTTACCTTTTGATGCTCTATTTTGTTTTTCAACTCTTATTTGTATGAGAGCATCATTAAAATCTTTCTGCCTAGCTGAAAGACGTTAAAGAAAAGCGCTTATGGGAGACAACCCATTATTTTATTTCTGCAATTTTTCTTTTCTTTTTGAGTCAAGGAGTTGTTTACTTCTGTAACAATTCCTTTGTATCTTTATTTTATCGCATTTTGTGCCAAGTATTGCCTCTAATAGGAAGATGATGCTAGATTTGGATTTCTGCGTAGGAACAGATTTCTGCTGTTCACCGTTTTAATTCTGTAAAATCACAGAAAAATTATTTAAATCTACAATTTTTTGTGCGTGATCCTCAGATATGTACGCATCTTTCGTTAGTTTAAAGTTTTTCGATCTGAGTAACGTAAGTGCCTCGAAAAAATTCGTCTTTGCGGACTGTTCTGTTTAGACAGATCTGTCTTTTATTTTTCGCATTCTCTCTTTTACTAGTGTTGAGTGGAATTCTTTTTTAGGGGAAGAGCTTCACATAACATCAGTGGCAGTAGTTAATGTTAAAAGTAACGGTCATGTTTGTGTCCTTATAGAACATGTGAGTTTTTGATTGTGCACTAACCCTCTAATGAGAATTACTTTGAGTTTGGTGTGGCGAAGTTTTCAAGGGTCAAGAGAGAAGGATGATATAATGTGATCAAGAAGAGTGAAGAGCTTAAGCTTGGGGATGCTCCCATGGATCACCCCAGCATATTTCAAGAAGACTCAAGCGTCTAAGCTTGGGGATGCCCAAGGCATCCCCTTCTTCATCAGCAACTTATCAGGTCATCTCTAGTGAAACTATATTTTAATTCTTTCACATCATATGTGCTTTACTTGGAGCGTCTGTCTGCTTTATTTTCAGTATTTTATTTTTCTTATGGTCAACTTGATTGGACCCAGCATTCTTGATTGGGAGAGAGACACGCTCCGCTTTTTCATATGAATACTCCTATTCTTCACTTATACTTGTTGAGTATTCTTATCTAGCTATTGCTATGCTTTTAGCTCCTGTTTTGCATGCATCTCTTATTCAGAGCTGTTAGTTCTTTTAAAGAAAGTACTCTCTTGCTTCACTTATAATTGTTTGGAGAGTTTATGTTGAAATAAATTGATTGGTGTTTGGTTGGAACAGAAAATGTTGCATGTGGTAGATGGTATAATGGAAAAAGCTTACATATTCTTGTAGATCATTGTATTGGATAATTTGATACTTGTCAATTGTTTTGAGTTATCAAGTAGTTCATGTTTAAGCTTTTGTATCATGTAGTTAAAACCTATTAATGAAAACTACCGTAAAGCTCGTTGAAATTTGGTTTGCATGATTGGTATCTCTAAGGTCTAGATATTTTCTAGTAAAAGGGTTTGGTTAACAAGGAAGACAGTGTAGAGTCTTATAATGCTTGCAATATGTTTTCATATAAGCCTTGCTGTGTCGGTTGATATCCTGTGTTTGCTTCAAATAACCTTGCTAGCCTAAACTCTGTACTGAGAGGGAATGCTTCTCGTGCATCCAAAACCTTGAGCCAAAATCCATGCCATCTGTGTCCACCATAACTACCTATATGTGGTATTTCCTTGCCATTCCAAGTAAATTTTTCATGTGCTACCTTTAAACTATTCAAAATTATTACTCCTATTTTGTGTCAATGTTTACCAAGCTCATGAGGACGGGGTGGATGTCTTTATGTCAACTGTCAAACAGACTTTACCACCGGACTAGCGGCATATACATCCGCTTATCCATTAATTTTGCAAAAAGAGCTGGCAAATGGGGCCCAGTCCCAATTAATTACAACTTTAACCGCTTAATTCTCTTCACATTTTTGCCCTGATTTATCAGTCAAGCAATGACAAACAGTGAAATATCTGCATGTGTAAACAAAAGAGAAAGAGGGATGATCTGCCTTGCTGGTAGAAATAACGTCCTTCATGAGCCGCTCTTAAAAGTCTGGTTGGCAGGGGTCATATTGTACTTTCCATTTTCTGATTCGTTGACAATTAAAAAACACCGCTCAAAACTTATTTTTACTCTCTATATGATTTCAAAAACTTAAAAAGCTCTAGCACACGATTTAATCCCTGCTTCCCTCTGCGAAGGGCCCTTCTTTTACTTTTACTAGTTGAATGCCCGTGCATTGCCACGAGTCTTTAAATTTCTTTCGATCATACATAAATTTTACATGTCTTCACCTAAGTTTCTGTTTTCTTCCAACACTGCGCAGCCCATAATATGTACAAGCGAAACATGTATAAAAATGACTGACCGATAGATTTAAGCAAATCTAAATGTTAGGGTTATAGTTACTACCCATGGCCCTCGCTATTGTTTCCACTGCCGATTCCTATACTTATTTTCAACTGAAGCCTCCAAGAGTGGCATCATCCAAAAGATGACTCCATATCTTCCTGGGATAAAATATGCTTAGATATTATTTTAACACCCAGTCCACACCATACAGGTTCCTCGTTTTGTTCTAGCAATACAAAAAAAAAACCAGCTAACACTGACGAATGACTACCAACAACAACAAAAATGTCATCATGTGTGAAATGAGCAGCAACATCATCATTTAGAACTCCGCTTCTGGAGGAGCATGGTAGTACGGAGGGAACAAAATTTGCATGACGCCTTCAACTCTGATGCTAGGGAAGATGATACCACATGCACTCTGCAGCGAAAGGTATTTATCAGCAAAGATTAAATCTAACTGGAGACGCACAATTTGCTGGTTAATCTATTGACAATCTAGCAAGAAGTTTGTTCTAGTAGGCACGTGGTCTTCAGTTTTCACTCTTAAAACATGTAACTCAAAGCAAAATAATGTAGATACCAGGACTTCCTGGTAGGCTGATACAAACATACTGTATAAAATCAAGCAAACAAGTATAGACCCAAATAGAAATCATGAATCTTGCTACCCAAATAGCAATCCATTCGCTGGCATGAAGCACGAAATATAAGACAAATTTACGAATTTGTCAGTTTGAGGTAGGAGAAATGCGGACTGCATTGCACCCAGAAAAAAATGAATGAGCTTTTCAGCATGTAATGCATTAGATTCTGATATTTCGTCAACTATTAAACATCTTGCCAACAAACACATGATACATCATCATGTCAGAAAAAACAAGGGACCACATAATTACCTGCTCCACATATATGCGAACTTCTACAAATCTATCATCAAACCATATAAAACAAGGGACCAAGATGATAAAACTTAGGATTTCAAACACTATCTATTGCAAACACCTAGATAGAACCATCGTCTTCAGATTATAGGTGCACATATAATAAAATATAAACAATTCTGTTTTAGCCAAACAGGAACAACCGAATATCTCATCGAACTATATTTGTTGCACATCAAAAGGCAGACGACATAGTAATACTCACACCAACACATACATGAGGTAAAGATGCAGCCAGAGATAATATATACGGAGAGGACTTTTCTTGTTTCAGAATGCCTCTTTCTACAAACTTAACTATAAATTTTCGTGCAGCTGGTTCTTTTTCTCCAATATCAGCTCACTTTCAACTTTTTTGATACAATTTTAAATCAGAAATTAAATTTCTGTGAAACATTCTGCATGCCACATTGTATGACTGAATTCCAAGGTCTCTATTAAGAAAACTCTCCATCATAATGTGGCATGTCTGAGCATCTCTTTGTGAATTTGTTCTAACTACCTTGGCGAGGAGGTTGTAAGCTGCATGAAGTTTACCGAATGCACAAACCTTCTCCATGACCTCAATGTATACTCTCTTAAGCTCTTGTCTTAATAACATCTTATCCAGTAAAACGAGTAATTATTGTACCCTTCTCACAGTATATGTGTATCACTCTCCTACATGTAACAAGTGTAGGGAAAATTCCTCTATTAAGAATTTTCTCCACAGAGCAGAGCAGCAGCAAGAAGTTCCTATTGGACTTTTTCAAGTGAGCAGTCGTTTCTTGGTGTTGTTCAGCTCCTTGTCGCTTCTTTCAATCTACCTTTTTCATCCAAAGCACTGACCGCTGCAGTACAAGCTACAGATGCTATATGCATTAGAAGTAGCATTAAGATCCGAATAGCTTATCTCATCACAACAAAAAAAATCACAATAGCTTCACATATGATATTTTGATGTGCGACGATGTCACGGCGTCTCTCATGTCTCCTTTTTGTAATATGCTCATTACTGTCACCTGAAACTATGCTTGAAAGAGCAGCCGGAGGAAAGAGT
Source organism: Poa pratensis (assembly GCA_947311845.1). NCBI lineage: Eukaryota > Viridiplantae > Streptophyta > Magnoliopsida > Poales > Poaceae > Poa > Poa pratensis. The sequence continues at coordinate 19,305,685 of CAMZMU010000121.1, forward strand.
GTACTTTGATTCTGTGGCGTGTGTACCTTGACCTCCTGGAATAACAGAATGCTTCGGCTGACAGACCTCATGCGTTGCGTCTCCAGGCTACGCCGGCACATGCTACCGCAGCCTCGAGCTTCCGGCGGTCCCCGGCGTGCACCATGGATAAAGAACCACACGGATGTCCTGGCGCCCTGGATAAAAAAAAAACGAGGAGAAGTCAAGAAATCGGGGGCGCTGCAGCAGGATGCGATCAAGAACCGGTTGAAAAAGAAAAGCCCATTCACCTCCGATGGGGATTCCTACGAATTGCGATGGAAGAACAGCAACCGCCGCCCTGGGACCTTGGGAAATGACCGTCCTGCGCGTGCGCACGGGGCTGAGCAGCGGTTGACCCAAAAAGTGAGGCGGCGCCGGGGGATTTGGGAGGCGGCGCAGCGGGGACTGGGGAGGCGGCGCTGGGCATCGGGGAGATGGTGCAACAGGCGATGAGGGTGGCGGCGCGGCTAAGAACTGGTTGTGGCGGCACTGGGTGTCGATGGGATTATCGAGAGGTGCGTGCGTGCGGGAAGATGTGGTTCCTTTTTTTTCCACGATGTGCGGGATGCGGGATGTCCAGCGACGGGAGGGGATCGGTGAGGACGACGTACCAGCTAACACAAGGACGTACCACCAGACCTACCATCACGGCAGACTCAGCTTTAATAGTAAAGATGTTGATTCAGTTTACCTACTTCTTTCTATCTTAGAAGCAAACACTAGTGTCAACTTTGGTGCAACAATTTTTATATGCTCGTATATTGCACTTATTATATGCTTTGTGTTGACAAATATCCATGAGATATATATGTTGAAAGTTGAAAGCAATTGCTGAAACTTAAATCTTCCTTTGTGTTGGTTAAATACCTTTTACTTAGAATCTATTGCTTTATGAGTTAACTCTTATGCAAAACTCATTGATGCTTGTCTCGAAAGTACTATTCATGAAAAGTTTTTGCTTATATGATTCAGTTGTTTGCTCATTATCTACTTGCTAGCAAACTATAGACCATTGACCTGGATCACTTCATTCATAACATGTGCTTTACAGTATTATTTGATCAAGATTATGATTGTAGCATGTCACCTCAGAAATTATTTTGTTTTTATCGTTTTACCTACTCGAGGACGAGTAGAACTAAGCTTGGGGATACTTGATACGTCTCAAACGTATCTATAATTTCTGATGTTCCATGTTGATATTATACCAATTGTTACATGTTTTATATACACTTCATAGCATTTTTATGCATTTTCTGGGACTTACCTATTAACAAGATGCCACAGTGCCAGTTTCTGCTTTCTGCTGTTTTTGTATTACAGAAAAGCTAGTCTGGAAATATTCTCGGAATTGGACGAAACTTGGATAGAACCTCCTATTTTTCCAACACGAAGACGGAGTCCAGAGGAGAGACGGAGGAGGGCCACATGGCACCCACACCATGGGGCCGCGCGGGCCCCCCTTCCGCGCCGTGGGGTGGTGTGGGGCCCACGTGGCTCTGCAGCCGCCGCCCTTTCGCCTATTTATTCTTCCCGACACGAAAACCCTAAATACCCGAGCCATTATCCACGAAAAGTTCGAGAGACGCCGCCGCCGTCAACCCTAGCTCGGGAGGGTTCAGAAGCTCTTCCCGGCACCCTGCCGGAGAGGGGAATCATCACCGGAGGGCTCTACATCACCATGCCTGCCTCCGGAGTGATGCGTGAGTAGTTCATCCTTGGACCACGGGTCCATGGCAGTAGCTAGATGGTTGTCTCTTCACTTTATGCTATCCTGTTTAGATCTTGTGAGCTGCCTATCATGATCAAGATCATCTTATTGTAATGCTACATGTTGTGTTTGCTGGGATCCGATGAATATTGAATACTATGTCAAGTTGATTATCAATCTATCTTATATGTTATTTATGATCTTGCATGCTTTCCGTTACTAGTAGATGCTTTGGCCAAATAGATGCTTGTAACTCCAAGAGTGAGTATTTATGCTAGATAGTGGGTTTATGCCTCCGGTAATCTGGGAGAGTGACAATAACTTCTAAGATTGTGGATGTGCTGTTGCCACTAGGGATAAAATAACCGATGCTTAGGTTAAGGGTGCGCCGTTAGGTCTAATGCATTTGTTTACATTACGCACATTACTTAATGCAAATATCTGTTGCTTGCAACTTAATACCAACGAGGAACTCGGTATGACAACCTGGCGGTGGATTATTAGTCATAGACGCTGTTGGATAACGGTCTATGTATTTTGTCGTAATGCCCACATGAATATCATAGTAATCATCATGTCATGTATATGCATTGTCATGCGCTCAATATTTTGTCAATTGCCCAGCTGTAATTTGTTCACCCAGCATGTTAGTTATCTTTTATGGAGAGACACCACTAGTGAACTGTGGACCCCGGTCCATTCTTTTACACTGATAATACAACCAACTGCAAACACTGTTCCTTTTAATTCTCTGCAATTTACTACTGTTGTCCACACCATACGTTTAATCCTTTGTTTTCAGCAATCCGGTGAGATTGACAACCTCACTGTTTCGTTGGGGCAAAGTAGTTTGATTGTGTTGTGTGCAGGTTCCACGTCAGCACGCCACTGACAACCTTCAGAAGTGATTTCTTGCTCCTACGGGTTCGATTAAACCTTGGTTTCATACTGAGGGAAAACTGCTGCTACACTGCATCATACCTTCCTCTTGGGGTCTCCCAACGAACGTGTGATCCACGCAATCAGCAGACGCGATCTCCGTAGACGACGAAGATGCCGGTGAAGCAGTCGAAGCGGGCGCAATCTCCGTAGTCGACGAAGATGCTAGTGAAGCAGTCGAAGCGGGCGCGATCTCCGTAGTCGACGAAGATGCCGGTGAAGCAGTCGAAGCGGGCGCGATCTCCATAGTCAACGAAGATGCTAGTGAAGCAGTCAAAGTGGGCGCGATCTCCGTAGTCGACGAAGATGCTAGTGAAGCAGTCAAAGCGGGCGTGATCTCCGTAGTCGACGAAGATGCTCGTGAAGCAGTCGAAGCGGGCGCGATCTCCGTAGTCGACGAAGATGCTAGTGAAGCAGTCGAAGCGGGCGCGATCTCCGTAGTCGACGAAGATGCTCGTGCGCGGCCGGATAGTCGAGTCATCCACAACTTATTCACATGGAATTTCATGCTACCAAAAGTAAGGCACATACCTCCGTAGAGATCGGCGTACACCGATCAGTGGGCCGGCGGGTGAGGGACGAACTCGAAGGAGCCGAAGCGGATCGGCGCCACGATCGACGGCGTGTCGATGGTCATTGCAGATGGAGCTGGTGCAACCATGATTCCAGCACTCTTCTTTCCCACAGACGGCGCCAGTTGACGTGGGGTGGCCACGGCAAGTCCCAGGGTCGAGTACCCCAGGTTGATTGAGAGGGAGAGAAGTTGGAGCGCTGGTAGCTACCACGGCTGACAAGCAAGGCGATTTACCGTGGTTCAGGCTCCCGGAAGATAATACCCTACTTCCAGCTTGTCTGTTATTGATATTTGGGAGGTGTTACAATGGCGATCCCGGCGAGATGTCGATCTCGCTAGGGTTTCGGTGGTGGAATATGAGCGTGTCCCCGGATCGGCGGCCCTCCCAGCCTTTATAAAGGAGGCTGGGTCTCGGAAGTTCGCAACCGACTAGGTTTACAGGTATGGTAGGTTCTACCGACTCAAGTTTCGCCTGCCTTGGGGCGTACTCTAGTTTCTTGGGCTCCCTTCGTGGGTCTTGATCGCATCTTCTAGTAGCACTAGTACAGAACGACACATCGGATACCCCTCTATGGAAACGGCAGGCGTTAGGCGATGGAGAATCACGCTTTCCGCGAGGCCAGTGCGTACAAACCTGACCTGGGCCGCGGCTGGCCCGTCAACATAGGTAACGGAGAAAGTATGAACTCCGTTACCCATAGTATTGGCAACGGTCATAAATCTGGCTCCGTTTCTGATATGTGCCTCTATGGCAACGGAGACTTTTGTGTGTCCGTGTGCAATGTGGACACGTTCCATCTTCGTGGAATTCGATGCGAGCGGAGTAACTGCTATGGCGTAGTGGCGCCGCGGCACCGCCGCCCACTAATCCTTAGAAACCCACGATCTTCCTTCTATCTCAGTACGCCACTTCGCCGCAGCCATGGATACTCCTAGCAACTCCTCGGGCGTTCGCCGCAGCAGTTTGCCGCTTTCGCTGAATTGGAACCGCGTCGTCGTGCCGGAGGCCGTCGCGCAGAGGCACTGGCAATATAGGAGGCCAGCACCCTGGTCAAATGTTAGCCTCCCCGGTGGCTGGCGCGTCAACCACAGGAGGGTGCCTATGCCGCCGGAAGAGGACGCTGGATCCTCGGGCGCCCGCGACCGCAACCGCTCGCCGCGGCGGAGAGACGCTCGTCCGCGGTCGCCTGGATGGAACCGCGTCATCGTCGGGCAGGCCGTCGCGGAGCGGCACTGGCAATATAGGAGGCCAGTGACATGGTCAAAGGTTCGGCTACCCGGTGGCTGGCACCTCAACCGCGCGGCGGTGCCTATGCCGCCGGAAAGAGTTGAGCTGGTTCTCCTCCCGCCGGAGCAGCGCGACGATCCTGCCTACGACGACGACGAGATGTGGGAGGGGCGCACGGGCGGCGATGACATCGTCGGCGAGGAGCCACGCGACGACACGGACGACTACGCGGCTCTCCTCGCATACGAGCAGGAGAAGGTGGAGGCCGAGGAGTAGTTATTTATTTTTATGTTCTTCAATTCTCCATAGTAGTAGAGATCTGTTTCTAAAAAAACTAGCAGAGATCAGTATAAGCCCAGTGTGTCAGTGAAAAAATCAAAGGAAACGGTTGTTTATCCCCTCCGTTTCTGATGTTCTACTTTGCTATAAATGCGCCCTTCACACAGCCCTAAACTCTATCGCTCTCACTCTCAGCCTCACTCTCAAAGTGTGGCGGCGCCTCCACGCAGCACCAGATCTTAGCTCAACCGTGGCGGCGCGCATCTCCCTCCCTCCGACCGTGGCGGCGCGCATCTCCCTCCCTTCGACCGTGGCGGCGCGCATCTTCCTCTCCTCCGACCGTGGCGGCCCGCATCTTCCTCTCCTCCGACCGTAGCGGCGCGCATCTCCCTCCCTCCGACCGTGTCGGCGCGCATCTTCCTCTCCTCCGACCGTGGCAGCGCGTACCCGTTCTTTGCTCCACCCGGGCAGATCTCGTCACCTGATCTGTAGGTGGAGGGCGCATGGCATGTCGATCCGAGGACGACGAGGCGACTACGTACTCCCGCCGCCAGATCCAAAGGTAATACATCTATTTGTGACCGGCCGTCGTGCCGACGAACTAGGGTTGTTGTCATTGTTCTGTTTAGGTTTTTTCCATAGGACCAGTTAAAACATGACTCCCTTCGATCCGTTTGTAGTGTCGCTCGAAAAGAACAGAACTAGCACAAATCGGTAGTGTATGAAACTCATGGCTGACTTAACTCCTTTGCAAAACAGATGTACATTTCGGTGACACTGTATAAAAAGCCGGGTCCTTAGCCAAGGTGCGCTTGTTGTCCGGCATAATTGTTGGTACACAACAACTATGCAATGGATTTGTAAGTTTGTTATTCTGTCTTATACATCCTTTTGTGTTGTATGTCCTGTATGCTAGATGTATAGTGAGCTAACATGGAGTCATATATTCTCTCTTTGCATTTCAGTGACCACTTTACAAAAGAGGCACCTTCAGTACATCAGCACTCGCTTATTGCACTATGTGCAGAGCATGGTGCTGATCCGTTAAGCTCATTTAAATGAGCTAAATACAAGGTCGGGGACAAAGCGGCGAGTTGATTATATTTCGGCGACACCGTCCAAGAAGAAGATTGAATTCATGAACTTGGCAAAGTTGTAAGGCATATGTAACAGCAAGTCATGAAGATAAATTAAGTTAGAAATGACAAGGATATGTTTAGTGAGGCATGACATAGATAGATTTAGCTAGACATGTCAATGATAGATTTAGAGAGGCATGCCAATGAAGATAAGTAATTGGTTGTCTTGTGATGCAATGTATCGGTGACATTTGTTATACCTTATGAATGAATTTGTTAGCATTTTTGTGCTTCTGCTGTGAAATTTTAAATGTCCAGTGGCAAATCTATTCCTGCTCTAGGCTTATGAAGAAACCTCAATGCAAACGAGCAAAAACAGAATTTCCGTTTCTGATGTTCCGACACATCAGAAACGGAGGTATGGGCACCACCGTTGCCAAACCGATGCCTCATCAGCGACGGTTTTTCGCCTCCGTTACCGATGAGGGCCTTCACATCAGTCATGGGGGCGGGGACACGTACCCTTTTTCTGTTTCCGATGGGGTTTTTGGCCCATTTCCGATGTGTCGTTCTGTACTAGTGTAGGCCACCGGCTGGGCCCTTGTCCTTGCGTGCACCAGTTATCTTCATAGTGGGGCACCCGTTAGGTAGGCCCACGTCAGGTGGACACAGATGGCATGGATTTTGGCTCAAGGATTTGGATGCACGAGAAGCATTCCCTCTCAGTACAGGGGTTAAGGCTAGCAAGGTCGGGTGGCAAGCATAAGAGTTGAGGGATACACCCAAATATACATGTAATAAGAGCAATCATGCAATCTTCCTTGTAAGTACAAATATTTTAACTCAAGAATGCTAATCTCATTGGCTAGCAAGAAAGAAAGATAATGGGATAATATTTTTGCATGTAATTCCCTCCTTCTACTTAAGTTTTCAAAGTATTGTTGCTACTGACCAATGCTAAGTTTGCCATAACCAATCTAATTTACTTGATGTACCCAAAAGTGATGTCAATACCAATGACAAGATCAGCATATAAAGAGGATTTGCATGCTAAAATAAAGTGTACCGAAAGTAAAGGTGAAACTTCTCATTAATATTCTAAACAAAGACACACGCACACCAACGGATACATAGATAACTAAAGGAGTGACACTCCACATTACAAACCATCTTATAAGATAACTTCTCTACTCATGATATGACCACGAAATTGTAAAAGCAAAAAGATAAAGATGATACTGGGCACTCCCCAAGCTTGGAACAAGCCAAGGGAGTGCCATTACCCCTTGACGATTCAAACTTGATCTCTTGGTGGTGAAGGAGACTCTTCATCATCCGATTTCCAAGGTAGAGGTTCCCCATCAAAGAAGGATGATTTGGTTTCAACAGCCCTGAAACTTGCAGCAAAACTTATGCGTTTGAACCTAGCTTCATACTCACAGTTTTGGTTTTGAAGATCATAGATTTGCGCTTGCAAATTGGACGTAGTTTCACTGAGTGCGAAGATATCATCCCATAGCTTGCTAGTCTCCTTCTTGTGTTCACAATAAGCTCATCAATAATATTGTGGTTGATCTCCACTCCGCGCTCTATCATCTTCTGGTACCGGAAGACTTCATGCTCTACTTCTTCTAGCCTGGCCTTCATGTCCCCTTCAATCTTGGGTCCTTTGACATCTTCTTGGACAAGGACTCCATCCACAAGTCGCATCTCTTGTGGGTGCTGCTTCAGCTCATTGATGTACGGGTCGACGACGTTCTTGAAGAAGGTATCCTTCGGGGCCTCGGACGAAGACATTGTTCTAATCTTGGAGCTAACCCTGGCAGAAACAGCTCAAAAACAAAACACGACGAAAACACGATATACGGACCTCGGGAGATCCGGGTGAATATATAGCAGAAAGTTTAACAACAAAAGGAAGGTACAGGTCGAAACGGGGTCGGAGACGGGCTCCGAGGCGCCCACACCATGCCTCGGCGCGGCCAGGGTGGGGCCCGCGCCCAGGGGTGGTGTGGTGCCCTCGGGCACCGTTTCCTACCCTTTTTGACTCATAATTTTCTATATTAAGTAAAAAACAAATATTAAGTTGGAAAGTCAAACGCGAACTTTTTCTTACCGAAACTGGTACCTATTCCAAATCAGCTTCTGCAGTTACCTGAATTTGGCTTTTTATAAAATCCTCTGGAGTTACCACTTGAATAATATCAACATCTTCGTTATAAGAATCTCCAGAAATGTAATGCTTGAGTCTTTGCCCATTAACCACTTGTGGTCTGTCCCCATCTAGCGAATTAATTTTAATCGCACCTGAGCGATAGACTTCCTCAACAACATAAGGTCCTTCCCATTTTGAAAGTAATTTTCCTGCAAAAAATCTGAGACGAGACCTATACAATAAAACTTTTTCACCTACGTTAAATTCTCTCTTAGAATTCTCTATCATGCCATTGCTTAACTTTCTCTTTAAAAGCCTAGCATTTTCATAAGCTGCATTCTCCATTCATCTAAAGAATTCAAATTAAGTAACTCTTTTTACCGGCAAGTTTAAAGTCTCTATTAAGTTCTTTACGCCCAATAGCTTTATGTTCTAATTCTAGAGGCAAATGACAAGCTTTTCCATAAACCATTTTGTAAGGAGACATTCCCATAGGATTTTTATAAGCAGTTCTATAAGCCCACAAAGCATCGTTAAGCTTTTTAGCCAATTTTTCTAGATTTATTAACAGTCTTTTGCAAAATAGATTTAATCTCTCTATTTGATAATTCTACTTGACCACTTGTTTGAGGATGATAGGTGAAGCAATTCTATGATTAACATCATACTTAGCAAGAGTTTTTCTAAAAGCACCATGGATAAAATGAGAACCACCATCAGTCATGAGATATCTAGGCACACCAAACCTTGGAAAATAATATCTTTAAGCATTTTTAATGATGTCTCACCATCAGCACTAGATGTTGGTATAGCTTCTACCCATTTAGTAACATAATCAACAGCAACAAGTATATGAGTATAACCATTTGAGGAGGAAAAGGACCCATAAAGTCAAATCCCCAACAGTCAAAAGGTTCAATAACAAGAGAATAATTCATAGGCATTTCATTACGTCTACTAATTACCTACTCTTTGACATTCATCACATGATAAAACAAATTTTCTTGCATCTTAAAAAGTAGGCCAATAAAAACCTGATTGTAGAACCTTTTGTGCAGTTCTATCTCCAGCATGATGTCCTCCATAAGCACTTCCATGGCATTTGCTCAATATTTCTTTTGTTCATACTCAGGAACACATCTTCGCATAATGCCATCTACTCCTTCTTTATACAAATGTGGGTCATCCCAAAAATAATGCCTCAAATCATAAAAGAACTTTCTTCTTTGCTGAGCTGTAAAGGTCGGAGGCAAATACTTGGCAACAATAAAGTTAGCATAATCAGCATACCAAGGACTTTCGCGTGAGCTTACCTTTATCGCAGCCAATTGTTCATTTGGAAAACTATCATTAACAGGTATAGGATCATCTGAAATATTTTCTAATCTAGACAAATTATCAGCAACAGGATTTTCAGCACCTTTCCTATCTACAATATGTAAATCAAATTCTTGCAGTAAAAGTACCCATCTTATAGCCTAGGCTTAGCATCTTTCTTTTCCATAAGGTATCTAATAGCAGCATGATCAGTGTGAATAGTAACTTTTGAATCAACAATATAAGGTCTAAATTTATCACAAGCAAAAACAACTGCTAAAAATTCCTTTTCAGTAGTAGCATAATTCTTTTGAGCGGCATCAAGTGTTTTACTAGCATAATGAATAACATTTAACTTCTTGTCTACCCGCTGTCCAAGAACAGCTCCTACAGCAAAATCACTAGCATCACACATTATTTCAAAAGGTAAAGTCCAATCAGGAGGTTGAACAACAGGAGCTGTGATTAAAGCCTTTTTTAGAGTTTCAAAAGCTTCCTTGCAATCATCATCAAAAACAAAAGGTACATCTTTTTGAAGAAGATTAGTGAGGGGTTTTGAAATTTTAGAGAAATCTTTAATAAACCTCCTATAAAACCGGCATGACCAAGAATACTACGATACCTTTCACATCCCTTGGACAGGGCATTTTCTCGATTGCTTCAACTTTAGCTCTGTCCACTTCAATACCTCTTTCAGAAATTTTGTGTAGGACAATTCCTTCATTAACCATGAAATGACATTTCTCCCAATTAAGAACAAGATTAGTTCCTCACATCTCTGCAAAACTTTATCAAGATTGTGCAAGCAATTATCAAAGGAAGTTCCGTAGACGGAAAAATCGTCCATGAATACTTCCACAATTTCTTCACAAAAACCATGAAAAATAGCAGACATGCATCTTTGGAACGTAGCAGGAGCATTACACAAACCAAAAGGCATACGTCTATAAGCATAAGTTCCATAAGGACAAGTAAAAGTAGTTTTCTCTTGATCTTGTGCTTTAACAGCAATTTGTGAAATCCAGAATAACCATCAAGGAAACAAAAATGAGTTTTCTTAGACAACCTTTCTAACATTTGATCAATAAAAGGCAAAGGATAATGATCTTTCTTAGTTACTTTATTGACCTTTCTAAAATCAATGCACATCCTATATCCAACTACTACTCTTTGAGGAATAAGTTCATCATTTTCATTTGGTACAACAGTAACTCCTCCTTTCTTAGGGACACAATGCACAGGACTTACCCATCTACTATCAGCAATAGGATAAATTATACCAGCATCAAGAAGTTTTAATACCTCATTTCTTACCACTTCTTTCATCTTAGGGATCAAGGACGCTGATGCTCAACAACAGGTTTTGCATCAGGTTCAATGTTGATGGCATGTTGACATATAGTAGGAGAAATCCCCTTTAAATCATCCAAAGTGTATCCCATAGCTCCTCGATGTTTCTTTAATACTTCTAATAACCTTGCTTCTTCATTACCTGAAAGTTTAGAACTAATAATAATAGGATATTTTCTTTTCATCAAGATAAACATATTAAGATTATCAGGCAAAGGTTTTAAATCGAAAACAGGATCTTCCTTAGGAGGTGCTGAGGTACCCAAATCTTCCACAGGCAAATTATGCTTAAGTATTGGTGGTTGACGAAGAAAGATATTGTCAATCTCATTTCTCCTCCATAAATACTTCACTTTCGTGTTCCTCCATGAATTGCTGCAAGGCATTGTTAGGAGCAAGCAACAGAAGCAAGTTGTTCAATTTTTGAATCCTCATTAGGTAATTCAGTTTCATAAAGTTTTTACCAAACTTAGAAAATTAAACTCATAAGATTCTCCATCAAATTTAGTATAAATTTTCTCTTTCTTACAGTCTATAATTGCACCACATGTATTCAAGAAAGGTCTACCAAAAATAATGGGACAGTTTTACTAGCAACAGAACCAAGTACTAGAAAATCAGCAGGGTATTTAGTCTTACCACATAAAACTTCAACATCTCTCACAATACCAATTGGGAGATAGTTTCTCTATTAGCAAGCTGAATAACCACATCAATCCTCAAGTTCACAAGGACCAATTTCATGCATAATTTCTTTATAAAGTCAAAAGGAATAGCACTAGAACTTGCACCAATATCACATAAACCATAATAGCAATGTTCTCCTATTTTGACTGAAAGCACAGGAACACTTGTTTTCCTAGCTCTACGGGATGTGAAACAATATTAGAGGCATCTTCACAAAAGATAATATGTCCTCCTTCTACATTTTCAGTTACCAAATCCTTTACTATTGCTATTGTGGTTCAACCGCTATTTGTTCATCAGGTTCTAAAGCTTTCTTTGCACTTTTATTAACCACACTAGCTATGATAGAATGTTCCTTAATTTTAACAGGAAAAGGTTTTCAATATAAGGTTCTGGCAAGATGATCAACAGTATGAACTTCAATGTTTTTAATAGGCAGAATTAGTATTATCTTTATAAGGCATGGTACTTATTGCAACTTTCTTTAGGAACATCAAGATAAGAGGCAAAAGCCTTGTAACAGTTTGCAATAACTTGAGAATCAAGACCATACATATCATAGAGATTACGAAAATTATCAGTATTCATAAAAGTTTTAATGCATTCATAATCATACTTTATACCTGATTCTCTACCTTTGTCGTTCTCCCATCCTTCAGTATTTTCCTCAATCCGATCAAGAAGGTCCCATTTAACTTCTCTTTATTACGTGTAAATGATCCAGCACAAGAGGTATCCAATAGAGTTTTATCTTGAAGAGAAAGCCTTGCATAGAAGTTATCAATAACAATATTACCAGGAAGCTCATGAATGGGGCATTTGAGCATTAATGATTTCAATCTCCCCCACGCTTGGGCAATACTTCTCCATCATGAGGCCAAAAATTATATATATGATTCCGATCTTGATGAATTTCACTAGGAGGATAAAATTTAGAGTAAAAGAGAGGCACAATTCCTCCCAGCCAATAGAACGCCATTCTTCAGCATCCTATACCATTTTGCAGCTTTACCGTCAGTGATATAGAGAAAATTTCTTCTTGACCTCTTCCATTGAAATACCTGCACACTTGAACAACTCGCATAATTCATGATAAATAGCAAATGATCCCAGGAGGGACAGTTCCATCTCCTACATAGCGGTTATTCGTAACACGTTCAACAATTTTCATAGGTATTTTAAATGGAATTACTTGATCAGGTGGCCTCTTCTACTACCGTAGCAGTGGTAGTAGCCAAACAGGGATTCAAATGGAGATCTCTCCATGATAAAATAAAGTAGCAAGCAGAAATAAAAACAGCACTACAGTAAAAGTTTCCCTTACCAATTCCACTTACCAATAGCGCTTCACTCCCCGGCAACGGCGCCAGAAAATAGTCTTGATGACCCACAAGTATAGGGGGTGTATCGTAGTACTTTCGATAAATAAGAGTGTCGAACCCAACGAGGAGCAGAAGGTGCTGACAAGGAGTTTCGGTAAAGGTTTCACTGTAAACTAGCAGACAAGTTTTTAGGGGTTTTTGATATAGCAGTAAATAAAATGCAAGTAAAAAAAGACAGTAATAATAATTGCAGCGAGTGGCCCAATCCTTTTTAGAGCAAAGGACAAGCCGGTTGGTTTACTTATGATGACAAAATGTTCTTGAGGACACACGGGATTTAGTCAAGTGCTTTCGCTTCATAGTTGATTAATCTTTATTGTTTTGATAAGTGTTGTGTGGGTGAACCTATGCTAATGCACCGCCCTTACTTGGACTAATACATACTTGTGATTATACCCTTGCAAGCATCCGCAGTTACAAGAAAGTAATTAAGATAAATCTAACCACAGCCTTAAACTCTGAGATCCTACGCTCCCTTGCACCGGTTACTAACGGGGGTTTAGGTTTCTGTCACTCCGGCAACCCCACAATTAGCAACCAAATACACAATGCATTCCCTAGGCCCATAAAGGTGAAGTGTCATGTAGTCGACGTTCACATGACACCACTAGAAGAATAACACCACAACTTAAATATCAAACCATTAAATATTACTCAACATAATTCCACTACTAAGACTTTCCCATGTCCTCAAGAACTAAACGAACTACTCACAAGACATCATATGGATCATGATCAGAGGTGATATAATGATGAATAACAATCTGAACATAACTTTAATTCACCGATAAAACTCAATAGCATCAACCACAAGGAGTAATTAACACCGGGAGAGTTCCCCTATGAACTAGACAAAGTATAGCCCTAGATGTTACAGCGGAACGAAGTGGAGCGGTGATGATGGTGATGGCGGTGGAGATGATGATGATGATGATCCCGATGAAGTCCAGCGTGATGACGATGACGATGGCGATGATTTCCCCCCTCCGGGAGGGAATTTCCCCGGCAGATTTCTCCCTGCCGGAGAGCTTTTTCTCTCTCTGTTGTTTCCGTCCCGTGGAGGCGGCGGAATATTTCCTCGGGCGCTCCTTCTGAAGATTAGGGTTGAGGAGGTCATGTACGCGAAGGGGGAGCGCCAGAGGTGGGCCAGGGGCCCCACACCAGCCTCGGCGCGGGCCCCATGGTGGCCGCGCCCTAGGGTGGTGTGGGCCCCTCGTGGCCCATCTCAGCCTCCCCTTTTGGCTGCCTCGTCTTCTGATAAAATAGGAGCTTCTATATATTCGTCGTGGTTTTTGGAACTCCAGAAATATAGCGTCTTGACGGTGCTTTTTCCAGCTGAAATCTGACTCCGGCAGTTAATTCTCCAATAATCATCAAACATGCAAAATAAGATAAAATAACATAAGTAACACATCTTAATATGAAATATATCAATGAATAACAGTAAATTATGATATAAAATAGTGATGCAAAATGGACGTATCAATAGGCCCAAATCTGCTTCATATCTGGGGGGTCAAATTGTTTTCAAGATTCTCGCCCACCCTGCCCACCCTCTGCGTCCGCCAATGCCAGAAGGCGATCGGATCTCAGCCCAGGCGAGCGCCTCGTCCAGCCTCCCGTCGGCGCCGCCGCAGGTTTGCCCTGCCTCTGTGGCCTCCGGGCCATGGAGGCGCGGTGGATCTCGACGCTCGTCGGCGGGAGGGCTCCGTTTTTTAGGTTTTAGTGTCCAGGTTTGTTGGGGCATCGTTTTGGTGGTGGCGGCGGCGCTTCTTACAATAATGTCTCCTCGGATTCAGTCCCATCTCGGTGGCGACGTCGAGAAGCCCGTGGGAGTGGTGTGGTTCTCAAGGGCTCCTCGGATACAATAATGTCTCCTCGAAATGTGTGTATGTAACAAATAAAAGCAAAGTATATATAAATACGCATGTACGATGACGTACTAGGGCTCTGAGCCGTGAGGCTCGTCGAGGTCCGTCCGTCAGGGAGTCGATGTCATTGTGGGCAATTTTGACAAATTTAACCTTTTTTTTAAATCATTTCACAGAAATTCAAATCATTTCACGATCTGACCCTTTCTCACGGCGCCCGCCTCCGCGGCGCCGTGCTCAGCTATATAACGCCCCGGTCCAAGGCGTCATCGACCGTGCCACATCAGACTAGGTGGGACTCACCTTGAAAGTACGGCGCCCCGGATCAGGGCGTCGTGCCTACAACCACGGCGCCTTTAGCCAGGGCGCCGTGCTCTTTTTTTTTGCTCGTTGGGTAACAGTGAAGACAGAACAAAAAAGGCCCAGGTATCTTCTTAGGATACGTATTGCTCTATATCCCAGTGGTCTGTGGTGTGCTGCCTGTTCATCAGGTCGTGAGTTTGACTCCACGTCCTGCACCAAAAAAAATTCACGAAAATTTTGTTGTTTTTTGTTTATTCAGTCAACCGACATATACAGTATGTTATATTAAACATAAAATTATTATTTTTTATTTTATTTTTTCACATAAGTATGCAACGTTGCAAATTCTTGTATGTACATATACTTTGCTTTTATTTGTTACATACACACACTTCACGTTGCTGCGTGTGCTTATATACAAGGAATTTTTTGTTGTTTTTGTTTTTACTCTACCAACATATACAAGATGTTATACAAAACATAAAATTAACCATTTTTTAACGAAGTTTTTGTTGTTGTTTTTTCACTCATCCAACGTATACATTATGTTATACAAAACATAATTTTTTTGTTTTTTTTTTCACATAAGAATGCAACGTTGCAAATTCTTGTATCTATATATACTTTGCTTTTATTTGTTACATACACACATTTCACATCGCTGCGTGTCCTTATATACAAAGATTTTTTGTTGTTTTTTGTTTTACTCTACGAACATATACAAGATGTTATACAAAACATAAAATTAATTTATTTGTTGCTTTTTATATTTCACATAAGTAGGCAACGTTGCAAATTCTTGTATATAATCACACACACAATATATATATACTTTGCTTTTAATTGGTACATACATACATTTCACGTCGTTGCTTTGCTTATATATAAGAATTTGCAACGTTGTTTACTTATGTGAAAAACAAAAAAACAACGAAAAATAATAATTTTATGTTTTATATAACATGTTGGTTGACTGAATAAACAAAAAAAACAAAAATTTCGAGGAAAAAAATAAATGCAAGACCAGGGAATCGAACTCGAGACCTCAAAATCAGGCAGTGCACCACAAACCACTAGGGTAGAGCACAATACCTATACATAGTATCTACGTGGGCCTCTTTTCTTCTGTTGCGCTGTTACCCAAATCCACGTAGAAAAAAAAAGAGCACAGCACCTCGGCTAACGGCGCCGTGGTTGTAGACACAACGCCCTGGTCCGGGGCGCCATACTATCAAGTTGCGTCACGGCTAATCTGACATGGCACGATCGACGACGCCTTGGACTGGGGCGGTGTACAGTTGAGCACGGCGCCCGGGGGCGGGCACCGTGAGAAAGGGTCAGATCGTGAAATGATTTGAATTTGGGTCCATTTTGTGAAATGATTTTGAAAAAGGGTCAAATTCGTCAAAATTGCCATCATTGTGCGCCGGCTATCGGCCACTTGCCCTCTGCCTGCCTGTCGCCTTATTCATACACTTCATATTTGGTCGGTGTTCACAAATTTCACAAAATATATTTTCATAGTGTATTTACCAAATGTGTTAAATGCTGATGTTTCTTATATATGTTTGGTCAAACTTATATAGAGTTTTAATCTTTGACCAAATTATGGTAAACATTTGTCTAAAACTTGGCATTCATCTGGTCAGAATGTCTAGCTACCATTTGCGATAGAGATTGTAATCCCTGATTTTTTTGAGTAATACAAGTCCCATTCGCAAAAAAAAACTTTCAGAATAATAATGCTACAACACAGTGTGGCTATTAACAAGCCTTCTATTAGGTATGTGTTCACATAACTCACAATCATATGAAAATACAAATGTAATGCTGGCTAACTTACGATAAAAAAATCAATATCAATAGATCAACCACATGAACATTGGTTGCTTTCTTAGTATATCTACAATATCAATCAAATGTAATAGTGAATAATTTTTTTCTGATTCGCCGATAAAATATCGTACATGATATGATATGATAACGGAAAATCCGGTACATTTGCCTACGTGTTGGCACAAGCAAGCTGATACGTACCCGCAATCCTAGCCAGCACCGGCATGCACTGCACGTTCAATGGGCTATCAATCGCACCAAGGTATCCCACCCCCCTATACACAATATCGTACGCCAGATATCGCGATTCGTCGCCCGGATTGGACCGAAAAAGCTCCAAACTTTTTCAGAGGTTAGCCGCGGGTAGGTCGAGGGAGCACGGCGACGCGACGCGACTGAAGGTTGAGGGGATCTTGGCGAAGCGAGCGAAGGTGGAGGGAAGGGAGAAGAGCGGAGCGCGTCGGCGAGTAGGAGCAGAGCGTGTCGGCGGCGAGTCGTCGGGTGAGAGAGAGTGAGAAAAGGAGACGGTGAGCGACCTCTCCGACACGGGGACTGCGGGTTCGGTCGGGTAAACATGGAGGGGGTTTTCGCAAAATGTCGGTCGCGACAGTTATTTCCGGACAGAGGGCATGATATGATATGATAACAGAAAATCCGGTACATTTACCTACGTGTTGGCACAAGCAAGCTGATACGTACCCGCGATCGTAGCCAGCACCGGCATGCACTGTACGTTAAATGGGCTATCAACATGGTGGTTACCGGTGGTAATTCTGGTTACCGCCCAGTAACCGAGTTTCCCGACCACCCACGGGAAACGTGCTTACCGGTCAAAAAATCCCGAGATTTTTTGTATTTTTTGAATTTGAACTCCAAAACCTGATAAATATACTGTATCCTCGTATAGTAAAACAGTTCTGATGGCGTAGCCCGGTGGCAGTTACCGAGATGGTGTACCGTAGAAGATATATTGGCAGATTACCAATACGATCAGTACGTTCATGGCGACGCCGGTCGCGTTCACACAAAATGCATCCATGGTTATGTCAGCTGATCGATGCTAGACGGACCAAGTTAAACGTATTTACATGGAATAATTATTGCTAGCTTCCATGGCCACGCTCTGTCTTGTAGCTCACGGTGCATGGGTCATCTTCTCTGTCGGTTGCTTGCCCTGATCTAAGTATGTGGACATTTCAACGCCAGCGCCGCCGCTACTACACTCCACGTCTCTCTCGCCCTCGCATCCATGCCGGCCCAATAAGCACACGCAGCGTGGCCTCCGAAATGTCGTCTAGTAATCTCGCCGCTTATATAAAGGCTTTGCACTGTGCCCTCTGATAGATTAAACACACACACACATCTGATCGTACAAACAACCACTTCCTTACCTTCTTCTCACGTTGAACAATGGTCGGCCATGATCCAGGTGATGAAGACCATTGGTGGTGGTACCCCGTCGCTGCCGCAGATGCCCACGACAACTTCCTCGACATGTTCGCTAACTCCAGGTACGTGAGGGTAGGCTATATACATCATCGATCATCCTATGGAGCACACCCTCCTAAATACAGAGAATATGTCCAGGGGTGTTCATATTATATATGTCATCAAAATGTAGCCACAGCTAGATTTGATCGATTCCGCAATGCTCCATCAACAATTATGTACGTCTCTTGCAGTGAAGATCTCTTTAAGTTAGTGTGGGAAGGAGGCACCGCCGGCAGCCGGCTGTTTCCAGCATCCCTTCATCGCCGCCACCACCCGAGCTGCCACGTGTGTCCCTTGAGCCGCCACCTTCCGATGAAATGATGGCGGCGTGGCTCTACCCGATCGTGACTGGCCAGACCGAACAAACCGGCGACAACACGAAACTACCGGCCAAGGTGAAGAACGAGCCCGAGCTGTCGATGTTGGCCACCGAGAGCAAGGGCAAGCTTACAGCAACGGAGGATATTTCCGGTGCCAAGGTAACAGCGCATGCAACTTATGAATTTAGTTAAAAACATGTAGGCCAATGCCTTTTGTTGGCAACTCACATAAAATAAACAAGAATATCGTCTTTATATTTATGGCCTTTTCTTCTTCGAAGAATCTATTATAAAACTTGAAGAGAGCATGATCGTGTGTTTGGAAAAACTCTGTAGTTTCACATGTTATAGCATGTCATACATTCATCATGTTATTTGTGTATGACTTTCGAAACCTTGCATTCCCCTTGCGATATGGGTTTTGATGTAGTGCAACCTAGTCACACAACACCAACATCACCAAATGGACCAATGGCAAGAGCAAGAGTCAAAGCTCTCCATGATAAGGCGAATTCACTCCTATCTATGTGCGATCTCGACACTCCTTTGAATGGTTTGCTACGTCATTCGGATACTTTGTGCCTACTCAGGAACCACCTTGATGACGACCCTCAATGGGGTGAAGAAGATGACCAAGAGAAGATCCAAGAAGATGGCCAGAAGAAGTGCGGGAAAAAGAAACTGGAATTCCTGAAGAAGTGTCGGCCGGTACTACCGGGCCAGAGAGGCCGGTACTACCGCCGAGAAGCCAGACGGTACTGGAATCGGAGCAATCCTAAGCGGTACTACCGGAATTAGTTCCGGTACTACCGGGCATTCGCACGCCCAGTACTACCGGCCACTTCTGTCCGGTACTACCGGCCTGGCGCGTACCTGCGAGCAGATCTGGGTGTTGACCCATGTATTTCGTCCCCTTTGGACCTAGACTATAAATAGGACCCCTCCATCTAGATCTAGGGTTAGACTATGATTTGAGAACTAAAGTAGAGCCTTGCTCCTTCTTCTCAAGTGTCTCTTTCCTCCTATGGAGATGAATCAAGGCCTCCACCTGTGGAGATGAACCAAGGCCTCCCTTTGAGGAGAAGATCCCTGCGTGGATACCAAGGCTCCGCTTGTAGTTGCGATTACTTGCCGATCTTCATCTTACGGTGATTCTATCGGATTGGTTGGATTGACCAATTGGACAAACAATCCTAAGAGTAAGGTGTGCTTGGGAGAGGAGAATTGGGGGCTGCCCACGGGGATTTGTTACCAATCGAGTCTTGCCGGGTTGCTACTTGCTATTTACCCTTGTTGTTGATTTCCCCTCTTTTGTGTTCTTCGTTCTTCGTGTGTTCTTCGTGTTCGTCATTCCCTCCGCTCAAATCCGTGAAAATCGGGACCAACCCACATCATATGGTATCAGAGCTCTAGGTTGACACGGATTTGATTTGTGTTTCCACCAAAATCCACCAAATTTTTCTTCGTTTTTGAGAAATTCGAAAATTTCCACCAAAAATAGCCTTGCCTTGATTCGAGCCGATCTGTCGATTCGTTGCGTTTTTGGTAGTTTTTGTCCATGGATCTGTTGCTTTAGGACCCCCTCCACCCTTGTTTGCGTTCCCTAGCCTTAATTTGTCAATTTCCACGAATTTGAGGATTTTTCGAGCTCAATTTCCGCCCAAATCGCGAAGAACAACTCCAGATTTCGAGTCGACCGGTACTTCCGGCCAGACCATCGGTACTACCGGTGACCGCGACCGTCCGGTACTACCGGGGCAAAACGAGCGGTACTACCGCCGGGTAGGATTTTCAGAGCAAATTTTTCTTATTTTCCTCGGTTCGTTTTGGCATTTCCTCTTTGGTTTGAGTCCTTTCTTGGTGTGCCCTACGTCTACGACATCGACAAGCTTCCGCAGCAACGCATCATCAACGCCAAGCGACGACGCCACCAAGGACTCGACATTTCCCCCACCATCATATCCGTTGTGAGCCCTTCTTCCTTTCGCGCAACTTACCTATTGGACTAGCTCGGTGATATTGCGAGGCATTGCACGTGTTGAGTGTTTGTCTTCAAGTATTGGCGAGTGTGTATCGTTAGAGAGCTTGGCACTAGCAAAAGAGAAGGAATCATCGTCAAAAAGCAAAAATCAAAAAAAAAAGAGAAAAAAAAGAATCAAGTGGTGCCAAGTTCATCTCTTGTAGGTTGCGACAAAGCTAAACCGCCAAAGTGAGTGTGAGTGTTAACTCTTGTGCAAATCCGTTGCCCACAAAAAGCAATTGAGCTAGCGTCCTTCTTGTGTTGGGTGACATTTGAGCACGTAGTCTTCGTTAGGTTGTCTATCTTCGAGTGCTCGCCCTTTGGTCGCCCAACCCCATTATTCGCTTTTGTGTGTGTTTCTTCATCATTTGTGGTTGGAGTTTCTTTGGTAATTTGATCATTGTGGATTTTCTCTACCTTTGACAATATACTTGTCGCGGGTTTGCTTGTTTCGTTTGCCACTTCATACCTTCCTATCCTCATAAGTGTGTGTGGGGTGTTAGAACCGGATACTCTCCTCTCAAGCCACATTATACTTGGGATATAGTTTGTCTTGGTTTTTCCTTACCACATCTCACTTGTTCTTGAGAAAATGTTTAGGGGAAGTACAAACGGAAGCTCAAGCTCGGATGAGGAAATCCATGGTGGAGTTCGCGGTGATCATGGCTATGTCACACAATCGGAGCTTGTTGGCATGCGACACTTCTTCGTGATAACTAGGACGCTACGAGCGCCGTCTTCAAAATCAAGAAACACCTTCAACGACCGCATGCATGCTAAGAAGCAAATATGGAGCGGTTGACCGAAGCTATCAACAACCTTGCGCGACAACGAGCTTCTTCACACTCAAGCCGTACAAGAAGCACCTCAAGGTCGACACAAGCACGTCATGGACGTCATGAACCTCGACAAGAACGTCAACATGATCCAAGGCGCGACGCCCATGAACGACCTCCTCCTACGTTGAACAACCACATGATCTTCACGCGAACAATGCCAATGCGCATCAAGAACAACCTCACCAAAATGATGATCGTCGCGAACGCATACCATCACCACCACCGCCAACGTGATCGTCATGACCCATTGGCTAATGACAATGGCGTTCCGGGTGCGAATGACTTTGGTGAACAAGGACGTCACCCCGTCATCCTCCAAGGCCACGTCATCAAAATCATGACAATGCGAACAATGTCGAACAACCCGTTCCTCAACAAGAGCTACCTCCTCAACATGCCTCGCCTCGTCAAGAGCTTCCACATGATCGTCACCAACACCAACGTTCCGAGTCAAGTGATAACGAGTCAAGCCAACACAATGGTGATGGACTCAACCGAAGGAGACGTGGACGTGCATTCCCACGTGGTGGCCACGTGACGACTATGATGACTTGACCAACGTCCGCTTTGACATACCCAAGTTCTACGGCACAAGTGATCCGGAAGCTTACTTCTCATGGGTACTCAAGGTTGACAAGATCTTCCGTGTGCAACGCTTCTCCGACAACAAGAAGGTTGCCTTAGCCTCGATGGAGTTTGAAGAGTATGCCCTCTTGTGGTGGGAACAACTACAAGATGCTCGTCGCTAACCACCAACAACCAATTGACACTTGGGTTGAAATGAAAGAAACAATGTACAAGCGCTTCGTGCCAAGCCATTACACTAGAGACTTATACAAGAAGTTGCAAGAGTTGAAGCAAGGTTTGAAGTCGGTTGACGAGTACTACAAGGAGATGGAAATCTCCATGATGAGAGCCAATGTCAACGAGTACGAAGAGCAATCCATGGCTCGTTTCATGAATGGCCTCAACTATCCAATCAAGAAGATCGTGGAGTTCCAACCATATGCCTCTTTGGTTGAGCTAGTACATCAAGCTTCCAAGGCCGAGCGCCACGTGCTTGAAGAGCTCAAATACCTCAAGACAAAGGCATTCTACGCCAACAAGCCTTCTTCGTCAACTCCTACACCTTCACAAGCTCTTCCTCAAGCGAACACTCGAGGTCCTCCAAGAGTCTCTACATCGACACCTCAAGCGCCTCAACCTTTCAAGAAAGTACCTCCCCTACCAAGGCGCCTCAAGGATCTTCGTCCGGCACAAGACTTTGCAATGCTACAAGTGCGGCGGACAAGGGCACAAATCTTTTGAGTGCACCAACAAGAAGGTCATGATCATCAATGACATGGGAGAGTATGAATCTATGAGTGAAGATGAGTACAATGCTTTGAACAAGGTCGCCACAATGCAAAGTGCTCAAGAAGAAGAAAGTGAGATATATTGTGATGGCGACAACAACCCTTCCTTGGTTGTGGCAAGAGCTAACCACCAATGTTCAAGTAAGAAGACCAAAGATGCAACTTGTTTCCAAACAAGAGCGGGAATCAATGGAAAGTCCATCAAGGTCATCATAGATGGTGGAAGTTGCCACAACCTAGCGAGCAAAGAACTTTGTGATAAGCTCAACTTGAAGTTCAAGAAGCACCCACATCCTTACCATGTGCAATGGTTGAGTGATACCGGAGCCGTCAAGATTCAACACATGGTGCAAGTGTCCTTCAAGATTGGAGCCTATGAAGATACGGTTGATTGTGATGTTGTGCCTATGAACGTTTGTCACTTACTCCTTGGGCGTCCATGGCAATTTGACAAGGGTGCTATGCATGATGGAAGGACAAACTACTATAGCTTCAAGAACAACGACAAGACCTTCGTCCTTCGTCCCATGACACCAAGTCAAGTCATCGCCGACAACGCCAAGACTATTGCAAGGGCACAACAAGATCGTTCGTCTAGTGAGATGAGTGGTGAGCGAGAGACCCACCATAAAGTGAGTGAGAGCCACAAGCCAAATGAGTGTGACACTTCAAAGAGAGTTCCCACAAAACTTACACTATTTGCCACAAAGAGAGTGATAGGGAGTTGAGAGAGAACCCATCCACCCTCCACTATGTGCTCATATGCAAGGGTGAAGTTTCTATGACTAACACTTTCACAAACCTTCCTCCTTCTTTGTTGTCTCTTTTGAAGGACTTTGAAGATGTCTTCCCTCAAGAGTGCCACCGGGACTACCTCCTCTACGCGGAATCGAGCACCGCATCGACCTTGTTCCCGGCGCACCGCTACCAAACCGCGCTCCTTACCGCACCAACCCCGAAGAGACAAAGGAGATCGAGCGGCAAATACAAGAACTTCTTGCCATGGGACATATCCGCGAGAGCTTGAGTCCGTGCGCCGTGCCCGTCATCTTGGTACCCAAGCACGACAACACTCTTCGCCTTTGCATGGATTGTCGCCCCATCAACGCCATACCGTTCGGTATCGCCATCCTATCCCTCGACTTGATGATATGCTTGATGAGCTTTGTGGTTCCGCTATATTCTCCAAAATTGATCTTAAAAGTGGATATCACCAAATAGATGTGTGAAGGTGATGAATGGAAGACCGCATTTAAAACTAAGCTTGGTCTTTATGAGTGGCTCGTCATGCCATTTGGTCTTTCCAATGCACCTTCTACTTTTATGCGTCTCATGAATCATGTTTTGCGTCCTTTCATTGGAAATTTGTTGTGGTATACTTTGACGACATCCTTATCTATAGCAAATCTTTGGAAGAGCACACTTCTCATGTTGCTCAAGTTTTGTTGGTTCTTCGCAATGAAAAGCTTTATGCAAATCTTTCTAAGTGCACTTTTGCCACCAACAAACTTGTTTTCTTGGGTTTTGTTGTTTCTTCGGATGGAGTCGAAGTCGATGAAGCAAAGATACAAGCAATTCGGACTTGGCCTTTTCCGATGTCACTTGAGGAGTTGAGACGTTTTCTTGGTTTTGCCGGATTTTACCGCCGTTTCATCAAGGATTTTTCCACAATTGCTTGCCCCCTCCATGAACTTACAAAGAAAATGTACCTTTCATTTGGGGCAATGCACATGATTTTGCTTTCAATGAGCTCAAACGGTTATTAACCGAAGCACCACTCCTTGCCCTTCCGGATTTCTCTAAGACATTTGAGATTGAATGCGATGCAAGTGGATTGGGCATTGGTGGAGTGCTTATGCAAAATGGTAGACCCATCGCATACCATAGTGAGAAACTAGATGGAGCTCGCTTGAATTACCCCATTTATGACAAAGAGTTATTTGCTTTGGTTCGTGTTTTGGATGTGTGGCAACATTACCTTCGTCCTAAGGAATTTGTCATTCATTCCGACCATGAATCCTTGAAATATTTGAAAAGTCAAACAAATTTGAACAAAAGACATGCTAAGTGGGTTGAGTTCATTGAGTCTTTCACTTTTGTAATCAAATACAAGAAAGGTAAAGACAATGTGGTCGCGGATGCTCTATCCCGCAAGGCCAACCTACTTACACGTCTTGACATTAGTGTCTTGGGTTTGGATGAGATTAAAGAGTTGTATGCTACCGATGCTTTCTTTGGAGACATTTTCGCTCAATGTTCGGAGCACAAAGGAATTGGTGATTTCTATTTGCACAAAGGTTTCTTGTTTAAGGCTAACAAACTATGTATACCCGAGTCTTCGCTTCGTTTGGTCCTTTTGAAGGAATCACATGGAGGCGTCTTAATGGGACACTTTGGACGTGACAAGACCTTTGCCATGCTCTCCACAAACTACTATTGGCCAAGGATGTACCGGATGTGAACCGCTTGGTGCGACGATGTTCAACATGTCTCAAAGCTAAGTCTACTCTAAACTCTCATGGTTATACACACCTTTGCCTATTCCACATCACCCATGGTCCGACATTGCTATGGATTTTGTCTTAGGACTCCCACGCACTAAAACAAACAAGGATTCCATCTTTGTCGTCATTGATCGCTTCTCTAAAATGGCACACTTTATACCTTGCAACAAGACGACGATGCTTCACACATTGCTACTTTGTTTTTCAGGGAAATCGTCCGTCTTCATGGAGTGCCCAAGACCATTGTGTCGGATCGTGACGTCAAGTTCGTGAGCTATTTTTGGAAGACTTTGATGGCCAAGATGGGAATCAAGCAACTATTCTCCACCGCATACCACCCTCAAACCGATGGCCAAACCGAAGTGGTGAACCGAAGCCTATCCACACTCCTTCGTGTGTTGATCAAGCCTAACTTGAAGAATTGGGAAGAGTGCATCCCACACGCCGAGTTCGCCTACAATCGAGCACTACATCGCGCAACAAAGAGAACACCCTTCGAGGTTGTCTATGGCTCCAACCCCTACACCGCGCTAGACATGCTACCACTTCCACTCCGAGAACAAGTCAACATGGACTTCGACAAGCGCCGCTACATGAAGAAACTACATGAAGACACAAGGGCCACGCTAGAGAAGCATAAGGAAGACCATGCTACGAAGATGAACAAGAACAAGCGCCCCATGATCTTTGAAGAAGGAGACCTTGTTTGGCTACATCTACGCAAGGACCGCTTCCCCGATGAGAGAAAGTCTAAGCTCGCGCCAAGAGGAGATGGCCTTTCAAGGTTCTCAAGCGCATCAACGACAACGCATACAAGATCGACATACCAAAGTCCAAGTACGGCGTTCATAACACCTTCAACGTCGCCGACATCTCGCCTTACCTTGGTGACCCAAGTGATGATGAGGACGAAGAGTCGAGGACGACTCTTTTCCAAGGGGGGGAGATGATGTAGTGCAACCTAGTCACACAACACCAACATCACCAAATGGACCAATGACAAGAGCAAGAGTCAAAGCTCTCCATGATAAGGTGAATTCACTCCTATCTATGTGCGATCTCGACACTCCTTTGAATGGTTTGCTACTTCATTCGGATACTTTGTGCCTACTCAGGAACCACCTTGATGACGACCCTCAATGGGGTGAAGAAGATGACCAAGAGAAGATCCAAGAAGATGGCCAAGAAGAAGTGCGGGAAAAGAAGCTGGAATTCCTGAAGAAGTGTCGGCCGGTACTACCGGGCCAGAGAGGCCGGTACTACCGCCGAGAAGCCAGACGGTACTGGAATCGGAGCAATCCTAAGCGGTACTACCGGAATTAGTTCCGGTACTACCGGGCATTCGCACGCCCGGTACTACCGCCACTTCTGTCCGGTACTACCGGCCTGGCACGTACCTGCGAGCAGATCTGGGTGTTGACCCATGTATTTCGTCCCCTTTGGACCTAGACTATAAATAGGACCCCTCCATCTAGATCTAGGGTTAGACTATGATTTGAGAACTAAAGTAGAGCCTTGCTCCTTCTTCTCAAGTGTCTCTTTCATCCTATGGAGATGAATCAAGGCCTCCACCTGTGGAGATGAACCAATGCCTCCCTTTGAGGAGAAGATCTCTGCGTGGATACCAAGGCTCCGCTTGTAGTTGCGATTACTCGCCGATCTTTCATCTTACGGTGATTCTATCGGATTGGTTGGATTGACCAATTGGACAAACAATACTAAGATTAAGGTGTGCTTGGGAGAGGAGGATTGGGGGCTGCCCACGGGGATTTGATACCAATCGAGTCTTGCCGGGTTGCTACTTGCTATTTACCCTTGTATGTTGATTTCCCCTCTTTGTGTTCTTCGTTCTTCGTGTGTTCTTCGTGTTCGTCGTTCCCTTCACTCAAATCCGTGAAGATCGGGACCAACCCACATCAGGTTTGCTACGGAACCCACCAGATATTTTTCCTAGATCGGTAAGCTTCTTTTCTTGTAACATCCACATGTCTTATTACCATCTCAAGTATGAACTTGTCCCGTTTCCAAGCAAGTCATTTTTTTTAACAACCTCCTCTCAGAGACTCATTAATTTTCGCAGTATACTTTTCCCTTGCGCTGTATGTATCAATTCTGTGGTGCTTAGAAAATGAAGATGATGTCATTGCCTTATTTAGTACTATTCCTAAGTCTTACTTTACTCTGTCAGAACACAAACATGAAGAGTGACTCTAGCGAGAGGAGGAAGACGGCATCAGGAGGTTCAAGCAGGGCACCAAGGTCGTCTCACTACTCAGGAATACACAACATTACAGAGAAGGTACTGCTTGCTCACTTGATCCTACCATCACATTTTTTAATTCCCATGCGCCTATCGTGCATGTCATGACAATTTTCATGCATGCATAAATGTTTGTGCAGAGGCGACGGTGCAAGATCAGTGAGAGGCTCCAGACACTGGAGCAGCTCGTCCCAGGATGCGACAAGGTCAGCTCAGTGAAACAGCAACCCATCGGTCGCTAACTAACAATCGAATTTTGGCGATGGATTTTTATGAGTACTTTTCTCTAAAGTCTACATACAGATTTTAATCTGGTCATAAATGTATTTTTTGCCTGCCACCTCGCTCTGAATCTTAATCTCAGCACAGTCTAACCAAGCATCGACGCTGGAGCAGACGATCCAGTACATGAAGTCGCTGCAGCAGCAAGTCCAGTCAATTAACATGAGGCCGGTGGTCCCGGCAGCACCAGCGGTGTATCCCGTCGTGCAGCCACCGCCAGGGGCAGCTGTCCCCATTCCGATACCGGCGGCCGCGAGAGGACAAGTCCGGCCAGGAACAGTGGTTCCGATGGTACCGTACGGAGCCATGATTCCGTGCGCGCACTACCACCCGGTGATGATGCCTGCAGCAGCATCGTCGGCGCTACCGGTGATGGTGCCGGCGCCGGCAACCTCTGCTTCTCCGCCACAGCAACAGGGGCAGTGCTCCATCTCCACGGAGCAGCAGCGGAAGCACAGGAAGGAGAAAGGGAAGAGGAGGTTGTGAACTTTTCAGACAGAATTGAGCACTAAAATTAATATATTCCATACGGCTAATCTAGATAGCAGATGCTACTCATACTTAGCAGAACTAATTCATTTGATCAGCCCGGGGTTTCTATGTTTTGTTGTGTGGTTTCGTTAGAACAATAGGACTTTACATCTCTATGATTCTACTAGCAAAATACCCGTACGTTGCAACGGGAGAAAAATAATTTACTTTGACTAAAAACGTCGAAACAATCACAATCAAAATTTTGCTCCTAAATCATCTAAATCTCAGAGCTTGATGGAAAACTGTTTGATGAGCAAGTAAACACAATCACCTGTGCTCAAACTCTAGTGTCAACCAAGCTTATGTGGTCTGACATATTTTGTGCACACTATAGAAGCCCATTGGAAAACTCAACGTGAGTCAAATTGCCAAATTCTTGTTAAATGTACGATGAAAAATCCATGTAAATGTAAAAGGTAGAATTTAGATAAATATATAATTCTACCATGTAAAATTTAAATAATTCTTCCTAATAAATATGTAGGACATGAACAGAAGTGAACAATATCAACAATCTAAAACGTGAGTTTTCTTCGATATATGAGCAATCTGATACTAAGCAGAGGAATTATCATCACTGAAACACAAAATGTAGCTTTTCTCCAGTCTAAGGATGGGCCTTCTTAATTTTATGCACGCTATCTTTCCTCTCCTACTCTCCTTCCTCAATTTAGCTAGAACGCTTGTAGATGAACAGGATCCCTTTTCACAATCAGAAAATGAACCGGTGGTCCTGGAAACCAATGAAACATTCACAACAACATCAGAGGTTTTAGTGCCAAGCGAGGAAGAAGAAATTCATTAAGAAATAAAAACATAAAAATCAATGGACAAAGACTGAGTAGAGAATTGTAGCAGAATGCATTGTTAATATAGGATGAGTTAATCCTTCCAAAGGGTAAAGCAAATGTGTACCTTGCGGCTGTGGTAGAGCATGTTCACTGGTCTGCCATTAGTTGAAATCCACCATCATTCAAGCAAATAAATAAAGGAATAGCAGTTAGGTACATATGGTAAGACTAAATGATCAGAGGCGTTTTTCATGCTTACGGGGTCATAACTAGTTTATCTTAATTGCATATTTCATAATATTAACTTTTGGAAAGGATCCATACGAAAACTGTATAGCAGGAGAGTACATACAATCAATGGATCAAATTGTCAAAAGGTTAAATTTCCAAGAATAATATAATATATCGCCAGGAGAGTACATACAATTAATGAACTTAGGTACCTTATTAAATTTGGATTTTGTAAGATTGCATCATGTTCAAGAAAGTATAATAAAGTACATGATCTTTACACGAGCCGAGAACTGGTTGATGCCCATAAAGAATACAGCAAATTATATGCCTCGTTACTTCCCATGCACATACATGAGCCAAATAATTATGCGTTGCAACGGAGGCATACATATTCTAACGGTTCAACACTAATTGTACCTGTGTTGCGACGGTCCACGTACATAGTAAATATAAAGATGGCCACTTCAGTTTTTCTCTTGACATGATTGGACATCATATCCATAGTAAACAAGGGCCTATCAGAAAAAAGCAGAGATAAACGATGTATATATTTATTTTCCTTCTATGATGTAATAGCAACAACACATCATCAAATAAGATATGAATTGATCAAGTAGGGTTAGCATCCGGCTAACAGCCATACGTACTGCGAAACCAATCTGATAAAGGAAAAATTTATGACCATTTTCAAATATATTGACAATTTGTGTTTTTACAGAACCACATTTCAATAGATAAAATAAACTAAACAACACTCTACAACATGATCATCAACAAAAGGTCCATATTATATGAATAAAATGACAGGTAATTTCATTACAAGCAGGAAATATTATAAATCATATTCCTCTCGCAGTATGTGAGTGTGAATTTATAAATTATATTCTTTAATGTACTTATTGAAATTAACTTATGCCTGCAATAGTTACCCAGTACTGTACTGAATCCCACAGGTAACAGTAACAGTTCCTACTCATATTACCCAAGTAATCACATGTATCTTCCTAGATGCTATCATCAAGCACAAATCTCTGAAGATTTGCACGTCAGTCAGAGCAAGGTACTTGAAGCTCCTGTATCTTGGCGTGCATGCAAAGCGTTACATAGGAAAATCTCTCACCTTTGTAATACAATAATAGTAGTATATATTCTGCAAGGCAAATCAAGAAATAATAAATCTAGATCAATACTTCGGGTGTGCGCCACTTTTATTTATCTGATATTGTTCTCCATCAAGAAGCAAGAAGACTCTACTGGAAGTGCTAGTTGAAGAACGCCACAGTTCAAACAAACTATCAGTTAGTTGACACGATGGATCTATCAGTAGCAGAAAATAATTTGAACTTGATGATTTATGTGGACAAAGGTCAGCTTACTCTAGAGAACATGGACACTGCAGACATAGGTTATCATCTGGTACGATATAAGGACTATCTTCAGTACATGAACTTAAAATGCATAACCACAAAGGGTGCTGAGTTATCATTAGTGACTTAAATACTAAGAATCAGAGGAGCATCGTTCCATCATATTGTTGCAGTTTATTCCTTATCACTTGACCCTCACAGATCATGTAAACTTTGATGCATGCATACATGGGACCAACAACAGTAGGACGAAGAAATGAAAATCCAAACTGGACAGAAGGGAAAAGGGGAAAGACTCACCACAACGAAAAGGTAAGCTGTACAAATGCCTAGATCCGTCACACATGTAGTACTGCTATCCAATAAATGATTACAATGGTAACAGTAGCAGAAGTGGAACATCAAAATTACTTATAGTGCAACCTGATAAAGATTAAAGCCCAAAATATGTTTAATTGTACGGAAATCTACATTACGACATAGAATTTGAAAGATGCCCGTCCGTCGGTTGCAACAGGAAAGAAGAATCTACGTCAAGAAAGAACATAAAGTAAATTCTCATTGCATTAGCCACTTTGTTTCAAGTTCAGCATTACGACAAGGAATTTGAAAGATGCCCGGAAAGAAAAATATACGTCATGAAAGAACGTAAAGTAAATTCTCGCTGCATTAGGTACTATGTTTCAAGTTCAGTATTAGTACCACGCAATCGAAGCATTATCTCAATTTATTTGAGAAGAGAAGGTAGTAGTACTCCGTACCTTGCAATCCAAGCAGGGGGTCATTTATCATGCTTTTTACATATAAAATTACCCGAACATTTTGTAGTCTGCCTACTCGAGTAGATGAAGCATCACGTTTTAGGTAAGCCAAGTTAAGAATGCACCACAAAGTTGGAACTCCCAGTTGTTTATCATTGCTCTGGAGAAAGTTGACCACAAAAGATGGCCTACTCAGTGAGGAACAATAACATCCATTACAGCTTCATTGCTTGATTGTCCCCAGCTGCCATATTTGTAAGCACGAACATGCCCTGAAGAGAACAAAATTGAAAGATCAATAGTTTATTATTCCTGAACAAAATGCTCAGAATCTGCAGAACACTATGCAATTAGCAGTGAGACTAATTTAGCAGTTGCCTAATACAGTACATATCTGGGCATTTAGGCATACCACATATAATGCTTGAGAGAGTACAATGGTTAGCTCCTTCATAATGAAGTCCTAAGAGCCCATACAGATTTTAGCCTTAATGTTGGATCCATGGTGTCTGATTATTGTACCAACCATGTGATGTTTTGGTACTGCACATAGCTGGACAGATCAGGAGAACCAGCGAGTCTTTCTCAAAAAAAAAAGGAGAACCAGCGAGTCGAGGACTGAGAGGAGACGGGAGAGGGCCTTACGTCGTTGGCTTTGACCGGCCTGGATGCCGAGACGGTTCCGAAGGCCGCGAGGGCGATGAACACGCCAAAAGCGCCGGATCGTCGCCGTCCCCATCGTTGTCCGCTGCCGGCATGGTCGATACGTGGGGGAGAAGGATACCGGAGATGGCGAGGTAGTCTTGGTGGAGAGCGCGCCGGTGTTCTGGTGGCGGTGAGTGGAGACTGGAGAGAGCACGCCGTCTGGAGGAAGCATGGGCGGCCGCGGAGGGAGCCAGGCCATTGGGACGCAGGCTGGGGCGACGGCCGGCGGCGCGGGTTGCGCGCTTGGCCGATGTGCGGGGCGAGGATATGGACGGCTTCGTCCGGCGCCGTATGAGATGGCCAAGGGCTGCTGGCGCTAGTGTTTGAGGGGCAACGGCTGCTGGAAGGGAGCAGAGCTCTCCATCGAGAGCTGCAGCAGAGACGTGGATGGCGGCGTGAGGAAGGCTACCTGGAGGAGAGGCAACTGGAATCACGTGGAAGATTCGATGGGGAAAAAGCTAATTTGCCACTGTGCTCTCGAGGTAGCAGTCACGACTCAGCTACGCCTGCATCAACAGTTGCGACGGCGAGCGCCTATGGCGCGACCACGCGAGGTGCCGAGCTTTCCGTGCTCCCGCCGGGCGCCGGACATGGATGAAGGATGCCGGCTCCGTCTTGAATGTCGATGGGGAGCACGGGTGGGTACGGAACACATGGCGCGCTGGGATTTGCAGTAGATCGGAGGCAGGGGTGGCGGCGGCGACGTAGGATGGCATTGGGGAGGCAGGGGGAGTACGAGCAGAATCTAGCGGGGCAATGGGTGTTGCGGAAGGTGCGCTTTAATTACTCCTGATTAGCAGGAATTATCAGTGCGGGAAAACCTGTTGTGGGAGGATGTTGGACGAAAATTTTGACGTAAACATGGGAACCAAACTTTTCTTTTAGATAGGAGAGATTTGTAATGCGTTTAAGCTATTATGCAATGTTGCAGCTTTCGTTTGGTACATGTAATATTCTTACCATTGGGCTATATATTATATTTGGTCAATATTATCTTGAGGAGCATCTAATGTTTGCAGTGGTACTTATGCAACTATCGTGAATGCATAAGAATTTTTGAAAGTGTGACCGTTGCACTGGCTTTGTTCTTCATTTTGTGCAAGGCTACAATTTTTTTCCCAAGTTTGAAAAGAAACATGGAGTAAGCGTTATCAATTGACTCTGTTCTTCATTTTGTGCTAGGCCACAAAAATTGTCCATCACGCATACCAGTTTCGCGAGGCTCTTGAACCTAGCTAGGTTGTTCAGCGGGCTACGAAAATCTCCTTACGTGGGCCTTCCCCATGGGACAGTCCGTGGGCCCGTACCACGTACTACCCCGTGCGTCTCTAATTTGCTTCGATCCTAAGGGCAAAACCTAGGGAGCGCCTATACAGCGCGCTACGCGAAGCTTGCTTCCCTTCGCGTACCCCTCCCTTTCCTCGACGCGCCAATGGGCCAGGCCCAATTACTGCTTCGAACGCGCTAACACGGGAAGCAGCCCTTCGATGGTTTGACGCGTTAACGATTGACTGTTTACCGAATTTTTGACTGTTTTCTCGTTGTTTCATCTAAGATGAAAAAGAAAAAAGTGAATGAATTTTAGTAGAAAAGTATTCTATCAGATATTAAAAATGGTTCCATTTTGAAAATGGTTCCAAAACTAATAATGGTTCCATTTTTAAAAATGGTTCCGAAATTTAAAATTGTTCCATTTTGAAAATAGTTCCAAAATAAAAATGGTTCCAAAATAAAAATGGTTCCATTTTGAAAATGGTTGCGAAATTAAAAATGGTCCCATTTTTAAAATGTTTCATTTTGAAAATGGTTCCAAAATTAACCCTAGTTTCATTTTTGAAAATGGTTCCGAAATTAAAAATGGTTTCAAAAATAATAATGGTTCCATTTTTAAAAATGGTTCCGATTTAAAAAATGGTTCCATTTCAAAAATGGTTCCAAAACTAATAATGGTTCCATTTTGAAAATGGTTAAGAAATTAAAAATGGTTCCATTTTAAAAATGGATCCATTTTGAAAATGGTTCAGAAATTAAAAATGGTTCCATTTTGAAAATGGTTCCAAAATTAATAATTTTTCTATCTTTGAAAATGGTTCTGAAATTAAAAATGGCTCCAAATTAAAAAATGGTTCCATTTTTTTTAAATGGTTCCTGGTTTAGATATTAAAAATGGTTCCATTTTGAAAATGGTTCCAAAATTAATAATGGTACTATTTTTGAAAATGGTTCCGAAATTAAAAATGGTTCCAAAATAAAAATGGTTCCGAAATTAAAAATGGTCCCATTTTTTAAATGGTTTCATTTTGAAAATGGTTCCAAAATTACAAATAGGTTCCATTTTTAAATTTCAGTGCAAACTAGATAAAACAACGGGAAAACAGTCAAAAATTCGGTAAACAGTCAATCGTTAACACGTGAAACCATCGAAGGGCTGCTTCCCGCGTTAGCGCGTTCGAAGCAGTAATTGGACCTGGCCCATTAGCGCATCGAGGGAAGGGAGGGGTACGCGAAGGGAAGCAAGCTTCGCGTAGCGCGCTGTATAGGCGCTCCCGACGAAACTAGGCTCCGCGTACCCCCGCCCCCGCCCGCGATGCTACTGGGCTCGGCCCACTTTCTGCAGCTACTGTTTCACGCGGATGCTACTCTTTCCTGATTCTTTCTCGTTTTCCTGGTTCGCTGTGCTTTTCACGGGAAGAAGTTTTAGTGTCCTACACGTTTTGTACGTTTTGGATCAACAAAAAGAGTTATAGTGCCATACAGTTAACAAAAAAGATTGGTATTTATTTTGCAAACAAAATAGTTTTTTCCTGTTTCGTAGCTTTAGACAGAACAGTCGTTCCGAAGGAACATATTTCGAAATACAAATCTGAACAAAATTTAAACCTTAACATTTTCGAAATGAACAAATTTTAAATATGAATATTTTTTTAAACGAACAAATTTTAAATAAGGACCATTTTTAAAAATGGGACGGAACCATTTTTCGTTTGTTTTCACTTTTTCAGCTAGTTCGCTGACTGTTTCACTAATTCTTCAGTACGCTAGGTATTCCGCCGATTTTTATAAAATGGAACCATTTTTAAATGGATCAATTATGAAGTTGGAACCATTTTCAAAAATAGGAACAATTTTTTAATTTGGAACCATTTTGAAAATGCAACCATTTTTAAATGGAACCATTTTGGAGTTGATTCCATTTAAAAATGGAACAATTTTTAATTTGGAACCATTTTCAAAATGGAACCATTTTCATAAAGGAACCATTTCCAAAATGGAACCATTTCTAAATTTGGAACCATTTTCGAAATGGAACCATTTTTTAATTCGGAGCATTTTCAATTTTTAATTTTGAACCATTTTTAAATTTGGAACCATTTTCAAATTTGGAACCCTTTTTAAATTTGGAACCATTTTTAAATTTTGATTAAAACCATTATTAATTGGAACCATTTTGAAGTTGGAACCATTTTCAAAATGGAACAATTTTTGATTATGAACCATTTCTAAATTTGGAACCATTTTCAAAATGGAACCATTTTTAAATTATGAACCATTTTTAATTAGGAACCATTTTCAAAATGGAACCATTTTCAAAATAGAACCATTTTTAAATTTGGCAACCCTTTTTTAATTTTGAACCATTTTTAAATTTGGAACCATTTTGAATGGAACCATTTTCAAAATGGAACAATTTTTAAATTATGAACCATTTCTAAATTTGGAACCATTTTCAAATTTGAACCATTTTCAAAAAGGAACCATTTTTAAATTTGGAACCATTTTCAAAATGGAACCCTTTTTTTTAGTTTTGAACCATTTTTTAATTTGGAACCATTTTCAAATTATGAACCATTTTTTATTTTGAACCATGTTCACTGATTCTTCAGTACGGTAGGTATTCCGCCGATTTTTATAAAATGGAACCATTTTTGAATGGATCAATTATGAAGTTGGAACCATTTTCAAAAATAGGAACAATTTTTGAATTTGGAACCATTTTGAAAATGCAACCATTTTTTAATGGAACCATTTTGGAGTTGATTCCATTTAAAAATGGAACAATTTTTTAATTTGGAACCATTTTTAAATTTGGAACCATTTTCGAAATGGAACCATTTTTTAATTTGGAACATTTTAATTTTGAACCATTTTTAAATTTGGAACCATTTACAAATTTGGAACCCTTTTTAAATTTGGAACCATTTTTAAATTTTGATTAAAACCATTCTTAATTGGAACCATTTTGAAGTTGGAACCATTTTCAAAATGGAACAATTTTTAAATTATGAACCATTTCTAAATTTGGAACCATTTTCAAAATGGAACCATTTTTAATTATGAACCATTTTTAATTTGGAACCATTTTCAAAATGGAATCATTTTAAAAAAGGAACCATTTTCAAAAAGGAACCATTTACAAAATGAAACCATTTTTAAATTTGGAACCATTTTCAAAATGGAACCACTTTTTAATTTGGAACATTTTCAATTTTTAATTTTGAACCATTTTTAAATTTGGAACCATTTTCAAATTTGGAACCCTTTTAAAATTTGGAACCATTTTTAAATTTTGACTAAAACCATTTTTAATTGGAACCATTTTGAAGTTGGAACCATTTTCAAAATGGAACAATTTTTAAATTATGAACCATTTCTAAATTTGGAACCATTTTCAAAATGGAACCATTTTCATGGAACCATTTTTAAATTTACATTTTCAAAATGGAACCATTTTCATGGAACTGATTCTTCAGTACACTAGATATTCCGCCGATTTTTATAAAATGGAACGATTTTTAAATGGATCAATTATGAAGTTGGAAACATTTTGAAAAAATGGAACAATATTTGAATTTGGAACCATTATGATTTTTTTTTAATTTTTGAAAACTGAACAGAAAAGGCATTGAACGACTATGAAAAAGGTAAACGGAAAAGGCCTTTCAACGAAAATTGTTTTGTTGAACGATTTTGAAAATTGAATATTAAACGCCATTTTGAACATAAATTTTAAGAAATTTCAAAAGAGAACGAAACTATTTTAGAACGATTTTTATAAAGTGAACAAAAAAACGATATGAACAGATACTCTATTGAACGATTTCCAAAAAAGTGAGAAGAACAAAAAGTCTCGTGGACGAAGACGAAAACTAATTTTGAAATGTGAACAGAAAAAAGGCTTCGAACGATTTTGAAAAAAGTGAACGAAAAAAGGCCTTTGAACTGTATTTTTGAACAAAACCTATTTTAAACTATTTTGAAAAAGTCTTGCGAACGTAGCCTAAACAAAGAACAGCTTCGAAAAAACTAACATAAAAAATTATTTTGATCTTTTGGTAGCATTTCTCATATAGCCAGTGTTTTTTATTAAAACTCCAAAAGTAGCCAAACACAGAAAAATCAGACAACCGGTTGACGTAGACTAAAATTCATGACGAAGCACACTGAACTTGTTTCAGGATAAGCTGTCCTGGAGTTCTGCGGCCAAACTTTTATTATTCAAAGAAACTATGGTTATCAAAGATCGTGGCAAACCATATTACACCATTCCAGGGGAAAAAAAGAAGCATTAGAAACATCAGATCCAACTTGCATTTGCATCTATCAGTTGGCTAAAAATGTTTTTGGTTGACAGCAGCATGTCTTCTTCTTGCACAATGACTCGTGTTGCTTGGGCAGCTGGACCTAGCGCTTCTTCATCGTTTCAAAAGGCTCAGCTTCGACATCGTTCATGGTTAAGTAAAACATTGTGAAAGCCTTGTTCATCCTGTATTTGGGAATTAAACCCTTAGTAAGAAAACTCCAGATCACAAAAGAACAATCATTTCCGAAAAATAATCCCCAATAAGAAAACAATACATGGACGAAGGAAAAAAGCTTGGAAAAAGGTCAAAATATATAGTTATACAAAGTACATTACCTGAGTGAAGTTTCCCATAACTTTCCCGTTGAAGTTTTCAGCATATAACATGACATAAAAACCACAATCATGCCTAGCAAGAAAGGAAAAATGCAACTTACAGTCCTGCATTTGTTTGAACTTAGAAAAGGATAGAACAAAAATGGTGGTGGGGATGAACTAACAACAGTGCATGTGTCGGATAGCTTAGAGTCCTGCATGTGTTGAACTTCTCGAATTTAGGTTCCTATTTATACTTAAGGACCAGGCCTTCCTGGTACTCATGCAATCTATCCTGAGGATCAGGCTTGGTTATTAACCAAGATAAAAATCCTGATACTCATGCTTAAAAGGCTGTGTGCATCCCTAGTTGGTGCAGAGGCCGGGGAAGTGAAATTCTCCCCCAAAATTTAAGGCTTTTCGCGAAACAACTATTGTTGATGGCCTACCTAGTTGTAATGAAAGAGCCGTTGGAGGAGGCGACGGCGGAGGCGACTGCCTCCGTGATCGTCTCTCCGTCGACGGCCGCCGGGAATTCGCCGGATCGCGCGGCGCATCTCCACGGCGATGGCCATGGGAAGGTTCTCCAACCTTTTGGAGGGCGTTTTTGGGTGCTCTCGGAAGAAGACGACGAGGTCTCACCGCGAGAGGAGGAAGAAAAGGGGGGTTGCGGCGACAACTACCGCGACGTGTGCAGCACACCCTCGCCGGAAAAGAGCTGTCTACTTTCGTCGGCGTCATCGAGGGCCAGCAAGAGGATGGCCAAGCGTCAAGGACAAAGGTTAGCGGCGCTAACCCTTTTCTCTGATTCCGTGCTTGCAGGTTCGGAGAGGAAGTCTGCGCCGACGAGATCAACTCATTTCCGTGTCCCCAAAATTCCGGTTCTGGAACCTTCCGTGGTGATCGAGGAATGTGATCTTGGTGGATGGATCAAGGTAATACGGCGGAGACGGCGATCTCCTTGCGCTCCGGCGAGGTCTTCCGTCTTCCGCGGATCAAACGCTCGATTTTCGAAATCGCGCAATCAACGCTTCGGTACGGTGGGCATCGGCCCGGCCAGGCCCGTGGTGCATCAAAGCCCGCTTCGTGTGGGCTTTGGGTTACGAGAGAAAAAATACATGACAATACGAAACCACACCCTAATACGGCTGGAGTCGGTCTTCGACGCTTGTTAGGGTTGTTCTGGCGTAAGCACGTGCCGCCTGTCGCTGATCCCAACGTGATGGCGAACTGTGGCGGTGGTGGCCGCGGCGGCGGTGACACGAGCTATGGCGGCCGCGGTGGCGGTGACGCCGGTCGTGGAGGGGATGCTGCTCGCGGTGGAGGTGCGCCACCGGGCAGAGGTGCGGCTCCAGGGCGGCAGTCCACGTTCGAGGTTGGAGGCCCGAGCGGCACTGCTGGGGGTCGTGGTGCTCAAGGGCATCCCGGAGGTGCGGGGCCGGGTGCATACTATGGTTTCAACGCTGGCTCTGGTTTCAATGGACGTGGACATCGAGGGGGCTATCACGCCAGAGGAGGGCGTGGTCGACGCTTCTCTGATGGGCGTGGCCGCGATGCGGGCTTCGGTGGCCGTGGTCGAGGTGACGCGGGTCATACCGGATATGGCGGTGATGGATACGGTGGCTACGGTGGTGCTGGATACGGTGGCTATGGTGGTGGCCGTGGTCGTGCTGAGAATCGTGGTGTGCGCGGCCGGTATGGCGATGGGGCATATGGTGCGCAAGGTGGACGTGGCTCTGGGGCATGAGCGCAAGCCGGGACTGATGCAGTGGTGGCGGATGTCGCTGCCGTAGCACCGGTGGTCGCGCCGGTGGTCGCACCGGAGGCTGCACAGGCGCAAGCTGTTCCCCAGCCTATCGTCCAACTTGGGGCTCCGGTGGCCGTGGTGCCACAACCTGCTGGGCCGCAGGTGGCTGGCCATCCCCAAGCGGGTGCCCCCCTGGCTGCTGGAGCGGGTGCCCCCCTGGCTGCTGGATTTGGCATGTCGGCGGATCAGCTCGCTGCTGCATTGGGGGCTGCTGCGCCGAAGAAGGGGAAGAGATGTTACAGATGTGGTTTGACCGGACACCATTCAAATGATTGCACTGTCGAAGTTTGTGTGATATGCGAAGGTCCGGCACATGGGGAGCGACTATGCCATTTGTTGACGGCTCCAAAACCACAAATTCGGGTCTACGGATATGCTCATGAAGCTCTAATTTTCTTTGAGTATCCAGGCACTGAGACTTATAGACCAAGGATGGAGAATGTTCGTTTGGCTTCCTTGGTGGTGACAGGAGGGGAGATGACCATCCCCGGTATTGTTCTGCAGCTGCAGCGACTTGTTCCTTCTGAACATTTTGTTTGGGACGTTCGGCAGGTGGGACACAACGTCTATAGGGTGCAATTCCCCACCAGGACTGACCTTGAGAGGCTCAGAATTTTTGGTTTGTGCCGTGTGCCAAACAGGTCCTGTGAGCTCACTTTTGATAGCTAGAATCAAAACCCGGAACCTACTAGTACTTTGCCGGAAGTTTGGTTGCGTGTTTCGGGTATCTCAAGGCCGGAGATTGGGGATTTTCTTGCTCTATGGGTGGTGGGTGATATGTTTGGTAAAACACTTGAGATTGACATGGCGTTTACGAGACAGCATGGAGTCTTGCGGATTAGGATTGGCTGCCTTGCTCACACGAAGATCCCTAGGGTCTTTCCTATGCTCTTTAAGGCCGGATTCTTTGATCTTACCTTTGTGGTAGAGGGAGCAGCTCCACCTGCAGCGCCGGATGTTGACATGGGGGGGTCGGATGGAGAGGACGATGATGATGGTGATGATGACCTTGGGGATGATTTTCAGGAGGCTGTTGCTAGGTACTATCCAGACACGATGATGAGCACGGAAGTTGCACCAACGGAGGCTACTACGGTGACTGAAAACCAAGGTGGTTCAGCCTCTAAACCACCTGTCGCGGCGGTAAAGCTGGGTGTTGTGTTTTCACCATCTGTGCGCCGGGCTTTTGATGTTGCACGGAAGGAGTTCGCTGTTTTGAGAGGTTCTGAGAGGAGGTTGGAGATAGCTACTGATGAGACCAGGCTCACTACCGAGCTGGGCACTGCGAGCGCTTCTGTGGCAGCGCAGGAGGTTCTTCTGCACACCTCGCCGGCTACGCGGGTTGGGGCTTCGTGCTCCCCTTCTGGTTCTTCATGCGCCGCGGGAGGCGGGGCTGTTTCGAGCCCTGCGATGGCTTCACCGACCTACTTCGGTGATGGGGTTTCGTACTCCATGGGGAGCTCTCCACGCACCACAGGAGGTGGGGCGGGATCGAGCTCCATGTCGGCTGCCCTAGACTCTCCACGTACCCCGGGAGGGGGTGCAGGATCGAGTAGGGCTGGGTCGGCTAGGCCGAGGGCGCCGGTGTTCTCGCCCACGCTGCCATCTTTCCCGACCTTCGGTTCGGGTGACAAGGTGGCGGCACGGCAGAGCATCGTCGACTTTGGTGGTGTCCCGGACGGCGAGGCGATGGGTGTTCGGTCGAGTGCACGCATCAGGGCGCAGCACAACGCCGACGACACTCAGATGGGTCGCGCCATTGCTTTGGCGGACCAGCGGGACTTCATACAAGGTACACCGAAAAATCCAACTCCATTTTAAATTTATCCGATAAGCAAATTAAAGATAGAGCAGCACGGTTGGGGGTCTCTTTGGGGGCGACTGAAAAAGAAATTACTGAATCGGTTTTGTCTATTAAGAGAAATGATTTAGATCGCTCGTTTTGTATTCTGAATAAAACTGTGAAAGAGAAGGAGGTTGAGCAGCCATATAGCTTGGTCCTTAATAGAGCTTCGGCCCTAACAGAGGATTTAGATGATGAGGAGATAGATAGAACGCTTGAGGGCGAGTCGGGTTTCCCAGTTGTGTCAGAAACGGTCAAGCGGACCAGAAAAAGGAAGGATTACTCCTGTTCGCATAAAAGGAGGAGTGCTAGAATTAAAATACAGAACAAATGTAAAAATGCATAGCTTAAGAGGGCTTTTTTGGAACAGTGAGGGTTTTCGTGACCCCGGAAAGCATCTGTTTGTTCAAGAATCTATTCGCGAGAAAAAATTGGATTTCCTAGCTTTGTCGGAAACTGGGAGATCTAATTTCGCCACTCCTTTCTTAAGTCATTTGGCGGCTGGGCAAGACTTCAGCTGGTTTTGTTTACCACCTAGAGGTAGAGCGGGTGGGATGTTGTTAGGGATTAATGTGGGTACGCTTCAGGTCACAAATGTAGAAGTTGGAGATTTTTGTGTCAAGCTCTTTCTAAAATCGAAGAGTGACGGGTTTCAATGGGTTTTAGTGTCGGTATATGGCGCTGCCCAAGATGATAATAAACCGCAGTTCCTATCAGAGTTAGTTCGATTATGTGAAAATGAACCATTACCTATGATGGTGGGTGGGGATTTTAACATAATTCGGAAACCTGAAGAAAAGAACAATGATAACTATAATCCGAGGTGGCCAATCATGTTTAATGCGATAATTCAGAGCCTAGAGCTTAAAGAACTGGAGCTTTCGGGCAGACAGTATACCTGGGCGAGTAGGCGAGAAACCCCTACTTTGAGAAATTAGACCGAATCCTTACCACCACGGAGTGGGAACAAAAATATCCTTTAGTTACGGTGCAGGCTTTAAGTAGGGTGGGATCTGATCATACCCCGTTGTTCGTCGACTCGGGTGATCATGCTCACGTTGGAAATACAGCACGTTTCTCATTCGAACTTTCCTGGTTGAGAATGGAAGGGTTCTATGAGATGGTGGCAGCAGAGTGGGCTGCACCAGCTAAAGGGAATACACCTATTGAGGTGTGGCAAAATAAAATAAGACATTTGAGACGTTTTCTTAAAGGATGGGCTAAAAATCTGAGTGGCAAGTATAAGAAAGAGAAGGAGAGACTTCTAAAAATTATCGATGAACTTGATATTAAAGCTGAAACTAACCCCCTTTCGGTATCAGAGCGTGATACTTTAAGGGTGCAAACGACAGGCTTTGTTGCCTACGGAGAGACGAGGAAACAAAGTGGGCACAAAGGGCCAAAGTGAAACACGTTCAGGAAGGTGGAAACAACACAAAATATTTTCACCTTATCGCAAATGGGAAGCATAGGAAAAAAAAATTTTCAACTCGAGCAAGAGGAAGGAACGATCATAGGGCAGGAAAATTTAAAAAGTTATATTTCGGAATATTACAAGAAACTTTTCGGTCCATCTTTGCCAAGTGAGGTCTATATGGATGAGAATATTACCCATGACATACCGCAATTATCAACAGAAGAAAATAACATTCTTACAGCTGATTTCTTAGTGAAAGAAGTGTATGATGCTATTTCTCAAATGGAGCTGAACAAAGCGCCCGGACCGGATGGATTTCCGGCTGAGTTCTATAAAACCTTCTGGGAGGTCATTAGAGATGACCTTATGGCTTTATTTTTTCAGTTAAAACATGGAAATTTGTCCCTGTTTAAACTAAACTTTGGAGTCATTACTCTGCTCCCTAAGAAAGATAATGCGGTTCAGATACAGCAATATAGACCCATATGTCTACTCAATGTCAGTTTCAAATTTTTTACAAAAGTAGGTACTAATCGTATTACTGAAATTGCTCAAAAAATTATTAGACCGACCCAGTCGGCTTTTATGCCTGGGCGCCATATCTTAGAGGGTGTGGTGGTCTTGCATGAAACCATTCACGAACTTCAAAGGAAGAAGATGGATGGAGTCATTTTTAAAATTGATTTTGAGAAGGCATATGACAAAGTTAAATGGCCCTTTCTTCAACAAGCTTTGCGTATGAAAGGATTTGCACAAGAATGGTGCAAATGGATTATGCAATTTGTTCAGGGAGGAAGTGTCGGAATTCGGGTTAATGATGACATCGGTCATTATTTCCAAACCAAAAAAGGCCTCCGACAGGAGATCCTTTATCGCCAATGCTGTTTAATATAGTTGCCGATATGTTGGCCATTCTTATTGCACGGGCAAAGGAGGACGGTCAAATAGGTGGTTTGATCCCGCACTTAGTGGACGGGGGCCTATCTATACTGCAATATGCAGATGACACTATTCTTTTCATGGAGCATGACTTGGAGAAGGCTGTGAATATGAAACTAATATTGTGCATCTTTGAACAATTATCGGGACTTAAAATCAATTTCCACAAGAGTGAGATCTTTTGTTTTGGAAAAGCTAAAGAGGTAGAGGATCAATACAAACACATTTTCGGGTGTGAATCTGGTTCGTTACCTTTTAAATATCTTGGGGTTCCAATTCACTATAGGAAGCTACGGAACTCCGAGTG
This sequence comes from Poa pratensis, assembly GCA_947311845.1. Taxonomy (NCBI): domain Eukaryota; kingdom Viridiplantae; phylum Streptophyta; class Magnoliopsida; order Poales; family Poaceae; genus Poa; species Poa pratensis. Next base: position 19,350,089 of record CAMZMU010000121.1, read on the forward strand.
GTACCCAGTAGAAAGCCGTTTCGAAGGCAAACTGGGATGTTGGAAGGGTAAGTTGCTATCCTATGGGGATCGCCTTGTCCTGGTAAACTCGGTTTTAACAAGCCTCCCAATGTTCATGTTGTCCTTTTTAGAGATACCAAAAGGGGTGCGTAAAAGGTTGGATTTTTATAGATCCCGGTTTTTCTGGCAGAGTGACGAAAATAAGAGAAAGTATAGATTGACTAGATGGAACATTATATGTAGACCGAAAGACCAGGGGGTTTAGGGTCGAAGTGCTAGAACTAAAGAATAAATGTTTACTCAGTAAGTGGCTGTTTAAACTTTTAAACGAAGAGGGGGTTTGGCAGGAACTGCTGCAAAACAAGTACCTTCAAAATAAAACCTTAGCGCAGGTTGAAGCACTACCAACGGACTCACCATTCTGGAAAGGTCTTATGAGAGTTAAAGAGGATTTCTTTAGTAGAGGATCCTTTCGGGTTGGCAACGGGGAAACCACAAGGTTCTGGGAGGACACTTGGCTTGGTTCTACTCCGTTAAAAAACAATATCCATTGTTATACAATATTGTGGAACAGAAAAATGTTTCGATTCATGATGTGTTCCACAATAGTCCACCCTTAAACATAGGCTTTCGTAGGGCTTTAGTAGGGAATAAGTGGGACATGTGGTCTCACTTATGTGTTCGATTGATGGGTGTTACTCTTACCAATGAACCGGATACTTTTGTTTGGAAATTGACTCAAACAGGGATCTTTACTGTTAAATCTATGTATGAAGACTTAATGAATGGTCATACTAGATTCTTACAAACTTATCTTTGGAAGTTGAAAATCCCACTGAAAATTAAGGTTTTTATGTGGTTCCTTCATAAAAAAGTGCTGCTTACTAAGGATAACTTGGCAAAGAGAAATTGGAAAGGTGATTCTCATTGTTCCTTTTGTGGGAATAGCGAAACTGTTGATCATTTATTTATTTCCTGCCCTTTTGCAAAATTGGTTTGGTGTGTAGTTTTTTGTACCTACAATATTCCTCCTCCCACCAATGTTACTAATATGTTTGGGAATTGGTTGAACGGGATGGATAAAAAGACCAAAGCTAGGATTCGTATTGGCGTTTCAGCTATTTGTTGGTCTATTTGGAATTGTAAGAATAATATTGTCTTTAACAGGAAAGAAACTTTTCATGTTTTACAGGTTATCCATACGGCGGTACACTGGATCCAACTATGGGCCTTCTTGCTACCTTCGGACCAGCGGCAACTTATGGTGGCTGGATGCACTCGGCTCCTATTGGTGGCACAGGATTTTTTCTCCCGGCATACGTGGCAGCATATTAGACGACTTTCGTAGTACTCTATAGGTTCTGCTGTTATCCGGTTGAGGCTTGCCTCATTGTCTTTGTGATCTTTTGAGATGTAATAATATACTTTGCACAAATTTTTGTAATAAATGGCTGTGTGCATCACTCGATGCAGAGGCCGGGACAACCCCATTTCTAAAAAAAATGTGTTGAACTTCTCAAAATCTTTGGAGGGAAGTTTCAACTCTTTGCAAACAGTTTACAGGTTGCATACCTGACGAACCAAAGATTCAGATATGAAAACAAAAAAATAATGAGTTGCAAAAAATTCACAACATATAAAGAGAACCTACGAAAAAGTTATGAAGAACATCTTGAAGAAAACACAAACCAGGTTATGAAGAAGAACATCTTGAATTTCTTCAGATATCATGCCGGCAGGATAAAAAAAGTTGGTTGTACAGTAGAGTGGATTGATAGACATTAGAGTCCAGCACTTCCCAACAACTGAAGGAAAGTGCATCTGAAAGAAAATTAAAAAGACCATGAATATTTTTAGATGGAACAAAGAAAATTATGCATAGATGATAACAAGATTAGGACAAATGTGAAAAAATACAATATCAATCTTCCCAATGTCTACTCCTTGGCTGATCCTTCCAAATTTTGCGACAACAAAAGACTTGTCGAACACACTTCGATCCATTGCGAGCGATACCTAGTCATATTGAGTGCACGAAAAACACAAAAGATAAGCAGCTAATCTTAAAAAAAAGTTATCCAGAGAAAAAAATAGGTAAAAAGATTTAGACCGAGGAAGCAGTATAGGCTTACAGTTACATATGGGCTGAACATGTATTTCTCGAGCTCAGGATTTGATACAGTAGCTCTTTTAGATTCTTCATTGAACACTGAGACCCTAGGCTCAAGATGAGCCCGGCTTTAAATTAATGAAGCCACAGTAACCACATAGTTCTTACATGCCGAGAGCCGGCAACACACGAGCACGCAGGCTCGGAAATAAAAGCGCAACATGGCGCAAGGGCAGCACATGGAGTAACACACAGCTACTACACCTAGTAGAGAGCCCAGCCCCACAAGACTAAAACGAGCTCACCAAGGATACCAAAGAGAGGGATACAAGCAGGGATGATGGGGTGTCAGGTTGCCGGGCCTCCCGCACCTGTGTGTAGAGCTGACGGATCCTGCTAATCGTCAGCTCCACCGTCTCGCGGTCCTGTCTCCTAGCCACTGGCTTCCACACCTGTAGATACATAGAAAGTTTATAGAGGCCGTCAGCGGGTTGACCAGGGAAGATCCCCTCAATGGTGAATTTGTTCCTAGTCGTCCATAGCGACCAGACTAGCGCTGCGCAACACGTCCACAAAACACGTTTCGCTTGTCCCGTGTGTCTACACAACTCTCGGTAAACATCCGGGAAGCAGGTGGGGTTCCAGTTGCACTGAAACAGCTCCCGCACTGCGCTCCACATGAACTTGGCGAGAGGACATGCGAAGAAAATGTGGTTGGTGTCCTCAAACTCCCCACATAAGGCACAACTGCCTGAGGAAGGGCCGTTTCGGCGGTGAATGTTGTCATTTGACGGCAATCTCTTCCTTATAAGCTGCCAAAGGAACACTCTGATCTTACGGGGAACCGCAATCCTCCATATCTCGCAGAAGTGTCTACGGGGGTTCCCTCGCACAGCTTGCGGTATAAGGACCTGACTGAGAACCTTCCCGAAGGTTCCAGGGCCCAAATTATACGGTCGGGAGCCGGGGTTAGTCGCGTACCCTCAATTGTTCTCAACAGATTAATCCATTGGTTTTGTTCGACAGGGCCAAACGCGCGCCTACAGGGAATGTCCCAACCATCTGGCTGAAGGGCGTCGGCAATAGTGATCTCCGGCTCCGCAGTAATGGTAAAAATCTCCGGGAAGCTCTCCGAAAGAGGGCCCGGGCCTATCCACCAGTCTAACCATAACCTGGTGGCAAGTCCATTACCAATCTCGTGTTTCGCCCCCAAGCGGAACACATCCTTCACCTTTTGGATGGATTTCCAAAATTGTGAGCCATAGGTGTGGGAGTCCACCAGTAAGTCCTTATCCCTAAGGTACTTGTTCCGGAGAATATCGGCCCACAAGCCTTGTTCTCCAGCGTAAAGCTTCCAAATCCATTTGGCCATAAGGCACTTGTTCATGCGTTTTGTGTCCATGATCCCCAATCCCCCGAGGGCCTTGGGTAAACACATGTCCTCCCATCGCACCCAGTGGTATCGTCGCCTCGTGCGTGAGTCCCCCCAGAAGAATCGCGCACGGTGTTTGTTCATCGCCCCATGGACTCCGTCGCCCAGCAGGCAGACGCCCATGGCATGGAGCGGAAGGCTAGAGAGGCAGGCGTTGATCAGCGTGAGACGCGCCGCGGCTGACATCATATTCCCCATCCAGGGGTCGGCCCTCTTAGCCACTTTCATCGGAAGGGAACCCCAATCCCCCGCCGTCAGCGCTCTATCACTAATAGGCAAACCTAAGTAGGTAAAGGGGAACACCCCTAATTTGCAGTTTAGCATGTTTGCTATCCGCTGGTGATCCAGGTCTAGGTTCCCCAAAACCATGACCTCACTCTTGTGAAAATTAATCCGCAGCCCAGACATGCTCTCAAAACAGAGGAGGATGAATTTTAGGTTGGCGATTGCCATGTCGTCCGGCTGGATCATAATGATCGTATCATCTGCATATTGCAGGTGTGATACCCCCCCAGGTATCACGTGGGGAATGAGCCCAGAGATATGGCCCGCTCCCTTTGCCGCGTCCAAAATGGCGGCAAGCGCCTCCACCACAAAGTCAAAGAGAAGTGGTGAGAGGGGGTCGCCCTGGCGCACCCCCCGGCCATTGCGGAAGAAGTTGCCCACTTCCCCGTTAATGGTAATGGCGGTTTGGCCCCCCGAGACCAACCCCATGACGCGATGAACCCAACCTGGGTCAAAGCCTTTGCGGAGGAGCACCTCACGCAAGAAAGGCCACTTCACACGGTCGTAGGCCTTTTCGAAGTCCAGCTTCAAGAAAACTCCCCCAAGTTTCTTGGACTTAGTTTCATGCACGATTTCGTGAAGGGAGACAACCCCCTCATGGATGTGCCTACCTTTAATAAACGCAGATTGAGTCCTACTAATCGTGCGATGAGCGACGGGAGATAATCTAAGCGCATAGGCTTTCGCGACAAACTTAAAAATGACGTTAATGAGAGCTATCGGTCTAAACTGTCGGATATCTTCCGCCCCAGGAACTTTGGGGATAAGCGTGAGGGCCCCAAAATTCAGCCTCGAAATGTCCACTCTCCCAAGAGCGAAACCATTCGTAATATCCATGATCAATGGTCTTACCAGAGGCCAGAACTTTTTAAAGAAAATCACCGGCAGGCCGTCCGGGCCCGGAGCCGTGTCCACCCTCATGCTTTTCAGGACCGAGTCCATCTCCTCACAAGTGAAGGTAAGCATGAGATCCTGATTTTCCTCCTCCGAGACGCGGCCCTCCACGTCCCACAGGGTGTTGGTGAGGGAGAAGAGCCTCGACTCTCCCTCCTCTCCAAGCAACCTACGATAGAAATCGTAGATGTGCGCCTGAATACCCCTAGGGTCCGAAATGGTACCCTGCTCCGAGGTCAGCCGGGTGATGGCGCATTTCCTCCGGCGACCATTGGCGATGGCATGAAAAAAGGCCGTGTTAGCATCGCCCTTCAGCAGCCATTGGACACGGCTCCTTTGCCGCCAGTACTCTTCCTCCATCTTGGCGAGATGGGTGAGCTGGTCCTCCAGATGATATCTGAGGGCCCAGCCCTCGTCATCCAGCCCAGAGGAGTCGGCAAGTGCATCCAAGCCCTGAATCTGGGTAAGAATGTCCGCCTTCAAGTCCTTGTCCTCTCGTCCTATATTGGCCCCCCAGCCTTTTAGGAATTGACGAAGGCCTGCAGATATCTTATTCCAGTCAGTGATGGGGTCACCTGAGGAACCCACAAGTCCCACGAGCCCCCTCCACTTCTCCTGTACCAAGTCCGCAAACTCTGGTCTCTCTAACCATGCCTTCTCAAAGAAGAACCGAGGGCTGCGTCTCCTCAGTTCTTCCCCGGAGTTGAGCACAAGGGCTGCATGGTCCGAACCAATGATGGTCTCCGCTGTCAGCGAGCAGAGTGGGAAGAGCGCCTCCCACTCGTTAGTCATCAGTACCCGGTCCAGCACAGAGCGTACAGGGTTCAACTGTCTATTCGTCCAGGTGTAGCGAGAGCCACCTCTGCGAATCTCCCGGAGTGCAAGGTTCGCGATGAAGTCATTGAATTTGTGCACTCGGGGCCAGTTGATGTTATCGTTGTTCTTATCCTCTGATCCTCTTCATTGAACACTAGAGCAAACAAACACATAGTATCATCCACCATATCGCCACGATGTACACATTGGAGGGTACAGTGGCACTGCTTCTTCATTGAACGCTAGAGCAAACAAACACATAGTACCATCCACCAAATCGCCACGATCAACACATTGGAATCTATCATAAGTGACACTGTACCCTCCAATAGAAACAAAGATAGGACTGCCAAAAAAGGGAAAATCATAGAAAGAGATTAATTGGTTAAGTACGTAAAAATAACTTATATAGAAAAAAGCATCTTATAAAACACATGCATCAACCTGAGGCTTCTGAACAGAAATTATGTTCGAAACAGAAGTTATTCCTCAAAATGCCATGTCTGACCAATTACATAGCACAGTAAAAAATGCCACAGAACAAACAAAAAATGTGTAGGACAACTGAAGACAAAACAATTTTAGTGTCCCAAAACTTCCACTATGCTTAACGCATGCCTCAAAATGGAGTAATTCCTCATATGCAATGTCTGACCAAAAAATACATACCACACTAAAATTGACACAGGACCAACTACATACCAAACAAAAATTTGTAGAACAGCTAAAAAAGACAGATCAGTTGTGAGAACCAGCAATAGCTCGATGGCTACAAAAATTTAACTGAAGGATATAAAGAAACATATGTAGTTACTCCAGGACCAACTAAAGCTACGCTTAGAAACATGGTGGCTACCACTGAAACCCTAGAAAATAAGCTAGGGAAACACTAGATCACGGCATATTAGATGATAATTAGAACTCCAAAAAGCTAGATCACGACACAAACCACAATGCGGGAAACTCCCAGCAGCAAAATCAAGCAATTTGAACATCTAAAACACAAAACGGGATCCCCGGGATGGACACAGATACGGTGAGAGAACCACAAACCTTGGGCCGCCATCAGTGGCGCGCGAAGAAGAAGGACCGCAACGTGAAGGTACTGGATCTAGCTCGTCGAATCGGGGAGAGGAAGAAGAAGAAGTGTGCCGCCCCGAGCAGAAACAGAGCGCCGCCCCGCTGTCAAAGAAGAAGGACGACAACGTGAAGGTACCGGATCTAGCTCGTCGAATCGGGGAAGGAGCAGAAGCAGTGCGTCGCCCCGAGCTGAAACAGAGCGCCGCCCCCGGCTGTCGGAAAGTAATGAGGAAGAGCGTCATGGTCGGAAAGGAGGGCGAAAGGACCTGCCGAACGCAGAAGAAGGAACTGGGCCAGGCCCATAAGTTGTCGGGGGGGGGGGGGGGTACGCGGAGGTTGGCAACCATCGCGGTACACGGTGTATAGGTTTTGCCGTCCGCTCGCCTCCTCCTCGCCCGCTCGCATCTGCGTTGACCAGCGCGTAAGCGGTCAAGTTGTTGGGCTTTGCCCGTACTCGGCCCAAATGCACTAGAAAAGGTCAAATTGATGCCCAGAGCAGCCTCACTCAGTGATAATCGGCCCAGTGCGTGAGTTAAACCCAATCGGACGGCCAGAAACGAGTGTAGATGGAGATCTGGCGGCCGAAATTGCCCAGAGGTGAGAGTGGCGTGGTTAGCGTCGTAGATGGCTCAGGTATGATTCTGCGTGATTCGAATGGTGCCATCGTGCTGACTGCCTGACGATCCTTGAAGCTTTGTTCATCAGCACTTGAAGCTGAAGTCTGTGCTTTGTATGGAAGGCCTAGCCCTAGCGCTGCAATGGAGCCAGGACGATATCATTGTCGAGACTGACAGCGCAGAGGTCGTTCGACTCGTGTCCAGCACGGCAAAGGATAGATCCAGCTTAGCTCACCTTGTGATGGAGATTAGAACCCTGATGTTGGCTGATAGGCACATTTTGTTTCGAAAAGTCGCTCGTAGCCAGAACGAGGCGAGCGATTATTTGGCTAAATTTGGTAGAATGTCGGATAGTACTGCTGTTTGGCTTGGCTCTGGGCCGGATGGTCTCTTAGATGTCATCCTACGGGATTGTAATGCTTTTTTTAAGTAATATACTATTCCTTTTCCCTCGCAAAAAAAATAGAATATATGGTTCGCATGCATATACCTGCAGAATACTGTAAATCAACAGCTTATGAAACTCATTTCTCCAGTTCACGGAAGTGGTTCGTTTTAGCCGCACAAGAATTAAAGAATAGACATGAGTAGGCAGCCAGCCACATGCTCGCTTTTTTTTTCAACGGTGAGACCATCTCTTTGCTCATAAGGTTCACATCTCCACCCACACCGTCCAAAGGATCTACAAAGGACTAATGGCGTACGAACCAAAAAAATCAGCCTCAGCGGCACTTTCATCTGTTTGGACCAATCCAAATTTTGTCCGGCTTCCCCGAGCCACTCTTCAAATTTGGGGGCTGTTCCGATGCGCCGGACAACGTCCGGACGTGTCCGCATGTGGTGTCAGGACATATCGACCCGACTTGTCATCCGCACACGTACTAGTCACGTCGGTTTTATTCACGGTAAGCCTTCACTTCTTTCCAAGCACCACTGTCAGCCCAATGCGATGAAAACATGTTCCTGCTCGCGCCACCGTTTCCTGATGCATCTCGGCTCTGTTTTCCGCTCAATTCTTAGGCCTTAAGATGGGCAGCCGTGCCGCGAGCCAAGCAGTGCTCAGTTCTCGCCATCTCCACAATGCCTCGTCGCCTAGCAACCTCGTAGGATACTCTCATCCAGGTCATGCGCCGTCGTTTCCGACGTCGGACGACAAGAAAAACAACGATAAGGCAGGAGGTGGAGGAGGAGCAGGCCGCGCTGTACGCCAATTGAAGGCGGTGGCGGAGGAGGCGACGAACGACCACATCCTGGAGGTCGGCATTGAGTTGTCCCTCGACTTCACGGCGATAGAGGAGGCTGACCACAAACTCGTGGAGATAGAGCAGCAGACCCAAATGCTGATGCTGGCCGTGTAGAGCGTCTGCTGCTGGCCGTGTAGAGCGCCGCCTCTGAACCCACCTGCATATATGGTGGGGGCTCACCATCGCCGAATGGAAGCGTCTTTCCACTGGGCCCACGAAGCAGCGAAGTTGAAGGAGAAGACAGAGGCGGCGGAGGCCGTGGAGAAGGCAACCACACAATATTGGTTGCACTAGTAGGAAAACGGCTACCGCTGGCGGACGGAAATCGTCTACCGCTGAAGAACACGCCCCCGCCAGCGATGCATACGCCAGTGGAATAGTTACCGCTGGCGGGCGGGCCGTCCGCCAGCGGTAAGGGTGGTTACCGCTGGCGAGCAGAACTTGTGCACGCCAGCGGTAGGTGCGACAACGCTGGCGGGCACGCGTCCGCCAGCGGTAATTTATTAGGAATTAAAAAAAACCAAATTCGTTAATGCATTCATTTTTGCAAAAAGGACCCCAGATCTATTAGCAGTTACAAACACCCCAGAGAACACAAAAATTACAATATGATCCCTGAGGACTCTGCCCCTCCGCCACCCATGTTGCTCTCCTCAATGGCATTGCGGCGGTGCCGTCGGTACATCGGCGTCGACGTCCCAGAGCAGCAGGCACACGCGAGGTCGGTGAAGGAGGGCCTCACCGCGAGAATGTCGCGATGTCGGAGCTCCGCCATGGCGGCGGCAGACAGGTAGGGGCGGAGGAGGCGCAGGGCGCGGGGTCGACGGGGTCGTGGCCGGAGGCGGCTCCGAGCTCGCCTCCCTTGACCGTGGCGGCGGGCTCGCCTGCGTTGACCGTGGCGGGGACAAGGCCGAGGTCGGCGATGGCGGGGACAATGAGCGGGTCGAGGTCGGCGACGGCGGGGACAAGGAGCGGGTCGAGCTGGTGCGGCTTGAGGTCGGCGGCGGAGGAGAAGCGGGGATGCTGGGAAGACGAGGTCGGCGGCGGCCGTCGGGTCCTTGAGGCCAGCGTCGGCTGCGGCGCGGCGGGCGTTTGGGTGAGGGCGGGATGGCGACCTCCGGCAGGCGGGAGGGCGAGCAACGTGCGTGCGATGGTGAGAGGAGAGAGAAAATGCATCTGGGCGGTGGTGTGCGTGTGTGCGGTGGTGTGCGTGATATGCATGAGAGAGAGAGATGTACGGTTGGTGCATGTGCATGAGAGAGATGGCTGCATGTGCATCGATCCAACGGCTCAGTGTCTTCCTAAGAAAACACACAATCCGTGGGAACTATGGTACTTGCTCCTGATTGGCTCTGCTCGCGTGTGGACTTTTCATCAGAATTCACCACCGTTTGTTTTGTGTTTTTGTTTTCCTTTATATTTTCAAATACATTTTTGCATTCCAAAACACATTTTAAATATCATTTTCCTTTTTCTAAGTGCAAAAATTGACTTTTTTGTGAACCAAGTACAAAAAATATGGTGCAAAATGGCACCCATCTAAATATCACAAAGAGTAGTCCACATTTGATGGATAATCCCCAAGTATTAGGAATTTTCTTGATTTCTATCTAATTTCGCCTAGTTAAATGAGTTTATGCTGATTTTCCAAAATTAATCCAAATTTGAACTACAAGTGATTGATAGTAATCATTTTAAGGTACACCATCAGTGGTTATATCACAGAAATATTGATAGTTTTACAGAATTTGACGATGAATAGTCCTGGTGGCCATTTTGACCTTTTTTGAAAAAACTCAAATAAAGTGAAAAACCCTTCAAAAAAAGATATCCTCTAGCATGGAGTCCTTTTAAGTGTACTAGTTGCTATGAAAAATTATAAACTTGATTTTGGACAAATTGTTCAAAAAAATTCTTCACAAAAAGGTTTATCATGTATAAACATATATAAGTTTCAAACCAAATGACAAATTTATGGCTATACACGTGGCATAGTTTGTGATAAAGTTCTCATATTAGACAAATAGGTGTGTCTTGGGATAGGAAGCAATGGTTCCGAAGAGATTTTACAAATTATTTTTATAAATATCATTTTCCTTTTTCTAAGTGCAAAAATTGACGTTTTGTGTGAACGAAGTACAAAAAATATGGTGCAAAATGGCACCCATCTAAATATCACAAAGAGTAGTCCACATTTGATGGATAATCCCAAAGTATTAGGAATTTTCTTGGTTTCTATCTAATTTCGCCTAGTTAAATAAGTTTATGTTGATTTTCCGAAATTAATCCAAATTTGAACTACAAGTGTTTGATAGTTTGGTCCGAATTTAAAAAAAAAATCATTTTAAGGTACACAACTAGTGGTTATATCACAGAAATATCGATAGTTTTAGGAAATTTGACCTCTTTCAACGAATAGTCATGGTGGCCATTTTGACCGTTTTTCGAAAAAAATCAAATAAAGTGAAAAAAACCTCAAAAATAAATATCCTCTGGCATGGAGTCCTTTTATGTGTACTAATTGCTATGAAAAATGATAAACATGATTTTGGATAAATTGTTTAAAAAGATATCATTTTTCTTTTTCTAAATGTCAAAAATGACTTTTTGCCAACGTACCACTGGCGGGCGACCTACCATGTCCGCCAGCGGTACTTCATATACCCCTGGCGGACGGACTACCTTGCCCGCCAGCGGTAATTTCCTGCTTTCTGGGCCCAGCGGGGCTAACTACCGCTGGCGGGCGTTACATACTGTCCGCCAGCGGTAACTAAAGAACCGCTGGCGAACAAGCACACCGTCGCCAGAGCGGCTTTTATTTTTTTTGGAAGGGAAATATATCATGTTATTTAGTTTGAAATGATGTTTCAACTATATAAGTGGAAAAAGATGCTGGACTTGTATGAGATGACTTCATTTGGCACTAGAGGAGCGTCACGCCTTGTTGGAATAGAGTAGTAGGATGTTTCCTTGTCCAATTAGACTGAGGACGTGTTGTTTGAATAGACCTGCAGGTACTGACGTCTTTGTTTTCATCATGCATGGCTAAAGGAAGTACGGAGGGGCCGGGGAGAAACTTAGCTAGGAGGAGAATCCCAACTGCGAGGGGTCGCCGCCGCCGCCACCAGGTGAGGAGCACTACTCCTAGTAGTACGTATACGCACCTCGCGCGAAAGGGTGTTGGCCGGCAGAGTACGCAGCTGCCTAGGTTCGCGCGCGAGCTTGCACTACAAGAGACGTGCACGTGGCCCGCGCGCCGTAGATAGGCCCACGTGGGCCCATGTGGCGACGGGAGCCGTCCCTTTCGCGCCTACGCATATACGCGTGAACGATGACGTACTCGCTGGCATGCATGATTGTTTTAAGCAATCCGGTAGCAGGGCAGGTACCGAAAACCTTGAGCAGCATGATGAGAGAACTAGGAATAATTGCACGGCGACACGCCGCGCCCATGTGATTAAATTTAAATTTGCAAATGTCCTTATTTAAGAAGTGTGCAAATGTGAAAATCATTGAAATGCAAGGAGATCTTACGTTCGGAAAATTGGTCAGATTTCGGAAAATGCCATGTGGTAAAATTAAAATTTGGAAATGTCCTTTCTTAAAAAGTGTGGAAATTTGGAATTTTTTTGAATTTCTTTGAGATGTTTAATTTAGCGCAATAATTAGAGGAAATACAGTATGTGAGAATTTTTTAAATTTATTTTGTATCCAATCCAGAATTGGAGGATATGTTTTTTTTTTACAAATAATGTTTAGAGGAAGTGCATTTGGATTTTTCTTGAAATATTGACCAAATTGGAATTTTAAAATATTATCGTTGATTGACATAAATAGCATATGTTATTAATTTTTTTTCTTCTGAAAACATGTCTTTTTTTTTGTCATAAGTAGCTAGTATTTATTTTCCTGATCATTTGCATATGTTATTTGTATTTTTCAAATTCAATCCATAATTAAAGGTTATGAATTTGTATTTTTCTTGCAAATAATGTTTAGAGGAAGTGCATTTGGATTTTCGTGAAGTATTGACCAAATCGTTTTCTTGAAATATTGACCAAATTGGAATTTTAAAATATTATCGTTGGTTAACATAAATAGCATATGTTATTTTTTTTTTCTGAAAACATGTCTTTTTTTTGTCATAAGTAGCTAGTATTTATTTTACTGATCATTTGCATATGTTATTTGTATTTTTCAAATTCAATCTATAATTAAAGGTTATGAATCTGTATTTTTTTGCAAATAATGTTTAGAGGAAGTGCATTTGGATTTTCTTGAAGTATTGAACAAATCGGAATTTGAAGACATGTTTGTTTTTTTGGCATAAGTAGCTAGAATTTATTTCTTCTGATCGTTCGGATGTGTTATGCATATTTTTCCGGCTCGTCTGATGTAATCAAATATTACCGTATGGAAATTATTGTGTTTGAGTTTTTTTAAATCTATTTTTTGATGTAATCAAATATTACTGTCTGGAAATTATTGTGTTTGAGTTTTTTTAATCCTTTTTTTGATGTTATCAAATATTACCTTCTGGAAATTATTGTGTTTGAGTTTTTTTTTAATCCATTTTTGTGTGGAGAGTTTGAAAATATGTTAAATCTGAAAATGTCGACATTTATAAATTGGGTATACTTGAGAATTGTTGGAATGCAAAGAGAGTTTGTGTTTGAAAATTGTCTAGATTTCGAAAATTTGTCAGTTTGGAAAGGTATGTAGGTTTGAAATATTTTAACGTTAGTAGTATGCTTGAATTTGGAAGACAGTTGAAATTGTGAAATATTCAAATTTGGATATGGACGCTTTCGGAAGTTGTTTAGATTGCAAAATTGTTGAAATTCAGAAAATGTATATGTTGAGAAGTCTATTGAATTTGTTCAAGTGGTCAAATTGGGGAGTCATTTATGTTTGAATTGTTTGCATGTTTAGTAAATGCTCAGATTTTGTAGACACGTTGATATATTTGTAATATTGGTGATATCGTGGCGTAAAAAATTCAAATTTGGAAATGTTCACACTAAAATTTGGCAGGGTTTCAGTGTACTGAAATCTAGGAAATGTTTACACCTTGTCTAACTTAAAATTTGTTTAAATTTCACTGTGAAGGCGGTGGTCTGGAAAGTTCAAGTTTGGAAATGGATGCATCAAAATTTGCTTAGTTCTGAATTTATTGAAATTTCGAGGAAAGTTTACACTTAGAATTTATATAAATTTCAGAGTTGTTTAATTTGGGAAGGCATGCATATTCGAATTTGTTTAATGTTTATTGAAATATTGAAGCTGTATAAGTAATAAAAGTTTTTTTGAAAAGAAAAGTGAGACAAAAAGAAACAGGGAAAAAAAACAGGGAAAAAGAACGTAGAAAAAAAATAGGGCCGAGCCCAGAAAGCAGCCCAGGAAGCCCAGGCCTAGCTGTGACATCATGCTGACGAAAACAGCAGCCGGGCTCTGTCGCGGCGGCGGCGAGCTCGCCGGCAGCGTGTCCGTGCGAGGTAGGACGCGGGAGTGGGCGCATCCGATGCGCCTCGACGCGGGCTGCCAGAAAGTGGCGGCGCGGCCACGATTTGGTCGACGGACCATCATCGGCGACGTGCGGACGCGGCGGAAGAAGCAGCGGTCCACGGCGTCGATCCTGGCGACAGTGCGGCGTCCCGGCAGACGGCGTTCGGTGAGGAAGGAGAAGCGACGACGGCGGAGTCCGCGGTGTGCTTGGACTCGAGGGGGGAGGACCGGAGCGGCCGCATCGAGCGCGGCGGCCGGCGGCGAACTCCGGATCGCGCGGTGAGAGAGAAGGAGAAAGGGGGCTCTGCGGGTCTTTTTTCGGCAGGGTCCTCGGGTTTCGTCAAAATTACGTTTAGGTCCATTTGTTCGATTAGCTGAGGACTGCGGCGCAATTTATGGGCTTGTGTGTCGCTTCTTGTAAAAATGACACGGGGACCTTCGCAGGAGCCGTTGGATCGGCGATCGACGGTGCGGAGTGCCTCTCGAACTGTAGAAGTGCAACACTGTTGTTAGAACAGTGTGAGGGGCGACGTGGGTCAATATGGACCGTCCGTTCCGCGATCGGACGGTGCAAAAAAGGGGGCGACGTGGAGGCTTCGGGCGGAGGGCTAACCGAGTGAGCTTTGATATAGGTATAGATATAGATTAGCGTCCTTGCGGGTAGCAGGACAGGGAGCTGTCGGCGGTTGGCTGTGGGATACTTGGATGGGCTCTCATCGATCGCACCAAGCTCCCCTGTACACCATGCGTACCTGTCTAGCGACATATTGATGGGATGTTGAGGCTAAGGATTGTATACAAGACAAAACAACGAGTCACTGCCTCTGTACCGTTCACACAACATGCATCCAGGGTTCCACAGGTGTCAGCGCCCCTACTAGATAGACGCATTTTCATACATGCAATAATTATTGCTAGCTTCCATGCATGCATAGGTCATCTTCTAGGTACGTACGTGGACATTTCAACGCCAGCGCTGCTACGTACTATACGTACCGCCTGCTGCCACAGTACAAGTCCTACCTCTCTCTCGGCTCCGACATGTCGTTTAGTAATCTGCCTTCTAGCAGTACTATATATAAAGGGTTGGCACTGTGCCCACCGATGAAACACACACACACATCTCCTCCTACAAACAACCACTGTCGTCTAACTCTAACGTTGAACAATGGACGGCCACTATCCAGCTGATGAAGACCAGTGGTGGTACCCGGACGACTACGCCGGCGAGGTCGCCGCCATCCCTGCGGCGGATGCCCACGACAACTTCCTCGACATGTTCGCTAACTCCACGTACGTATTTACATGCAGAATCTATCCAGGGCTATTCATATCTCGTACGTAGTATATGATCAAAATGTAGCTAGATTCGATCGGTTCAGCAATGATCCATCAATATGCATGCACACACGCTTATATATGTACTTCTCTTTGCAGTGAAGATCTCTTTAAGCTAGTGTGGGAAGGAGGCACGGCGGCGCAGCCGGCGGTTTCCAGCATTCCCCCGTCGCCGCCACCGCCAGAGCTGCCACGTGTGTCCCTTGAGACGCCACCTTCCGATGACTTGATGGCAGCGTGGCTCTACCCGATCGTAAGTGGCCAGACCGACCAAGCTGGCGACACTGCGAAAGTACCGGCCAAGGTGAAGAGCGAGCCCACGATGGCCACAGAGAGCAAGGGCAAGCTTACAACAACGGAGGACATGTCCAGTGCCAAGGTAAGAGTGCATGCATGCACCTTTTGAATTTAGAATAAAACATGCATCTAGGTTTTCTGCCGTTTGTTGGCAACTCACATCAAATAAAAAAGAAGTTCATCTTTGTATCAAAGGTTTTCTGTACCAATCTCGACAAAAGCTTAAGGTTCTTTCTTCGTGGAAGAATTTCTTATGTTATAGCATGTCATAAATCCATCATGCTATTTGTGTAAGACCTTTGGAAACCTTGCATTCCTCTCATGCAATATGGTTTCCTACGCAACCCACACAAGAAGCAGTACCATATGCATAGATATTTTTTCTAGATTGGTATGCATCTTTTCTTGTAACATCCACATGCCTTATTACCATGCATCTCAAGAGTGCACTTTTGCTGTTTCCAAGTAATTCAGGGATATTTTTTTACAATGCATCTCAGAATACTTTCCCCTGCGCTGTACCAGTTCTATGGTTCTTAGAAAAGGAAGAGACTATTATTTGCATTAGTATATTCTTAAGTCTTAATTTCCTCTGTCAGACCACAAACACGAGGAGTGACTCCAGCGAGAGGAGGAAGGGGACATCAGGAAGTTCAAGCAGGGCAACAAGGTCGTCTCACCACTCAGTAATACACAACATTACAGAGAAGGTACTACTTGTTGCTCACTTGATCCTACTATCACATTTTTTTAATTCCCATGCGCCTATCGTGCATGTCATGACAATTTGCATGCATGCACAAATGTCTGTGCAGAGGCGACGGTGCAAGATCAGTGACAGGCTGAGGACACTGCAGCAGCTCGTCCCAGGATGCGACAAGGTCAGCTCAGTGAAGGGATATTCCGTCGGATATTCTTTTCTGACCACAAATCTATTTTTTCCCTGCCACGTCGCTCTGAATCTGATGGACACTAATCTCTGCAGTCTAACCAAGCATCGACGCTGGAGCAGACGATCCAGTACATCAAGTCGCTGCAGCAGCAAGTCGCGATCCAGTCCATGAACATGAGGCCGGTGGCCTCGTCAGCAGCGGTGTATCCCGTCGTGCAGCCACCGCCGGGGAGAGCTGTACCCATGCCAATACCGGCGGCCGCCAGAGGACAAGTCCGGCCAAGGACAGTGGTTCCGATGGTACCGTACAGATCCATGATTCCGTGCGCGCACTACCACCCGGTGATGATGCCTGCTGCACCATCGTCGAAGCTAGCGCAGATGATGCCGGCGCCGGCGACCCCTGCTGCTACAGAGGGGCAGTGCTCCATCTCCACTGAGCAGCAGCGGAAGCATCAGAAGGAGAGAGGGAAGAGGAGATTGTGAATTTGTCAGACAGCATTGAGCACTAATTCCATATGGCTAATCCAGATAGCAGATGGTACTCAAACTTATAGGAAAACTAATTAGTTTGATCGGCCCGGGTTTTCTAGGTTTAGTTGTGTGGTTTCCTTAGAACAATACGACTTTACATCTCGAGGATTCTATCGGTTTAGTTGTGTGGTTTCCTTGTAGCTTTTATGCAGTGTTGCAGCTTCCATTTGGTACATGTAATATTCTTTCCATTAAGCTATATATGTTACATTTGGTCAATATCATATCTTGAAAAGCATATAATGTTTGCCATGGTACTTGTGCAACTTTCATGAATGCATAAAAAAATTGAAGGTGTGACCGTTGCTCTGGCTTTTATCGAAGAGAGGAGAAGTTTTTAGCTCACGTGTAGGTGCACCTCTTACACTAGTAGAAACCCAATATAAGAGCCGGTGACTAGAGGCGGTTTTACCGGTGAAAAAAAGAATAGACTCCCAAACGAGTGACTCCTTAGCCGGTTTTTACAGACAATAATGCGTCATCTGTGTCGGAACAAAATGATTTCTATCTCCCACAAACTCTGAGGCGGCCACTAAATATAACCCGCTCGGGTCCTGACGTCATCGAAGCCGGCCGAAATAATGGCCAGTCTGTGCCAAATTAAGCGTCAGCCTAAAATAACACCCAATTCTAGCTAGATAGTCTTGGAGTCGGTCCATATGAAAAACCGACCGAGGGCACCGAAAATGTCTAGGTGTAGAGGCATCCCAAGATGGCGTCTTAGGTATCTGCAGCTGGTGATCTGTGTGTGTAGAGGCAATGGTTGATCTTCTGAGCATGTTTTCTTCTTGCTTCTCTAGATTTAGCTCTCATTAGTTGTGCTTCGTGTTTTTAGGAGTTGCTTTTGAACTTGGAGCTGTAACTTTTGTAAACTGGGTTTGTCCCTAGCGTGCTTCACTTCTGTAATAAAACTAGCAAGGCCCCGCTTGGGAGCTTTGTCTTTGTTTTCCACCCATCACAGTTTACGCCATGTGTGGCAGCACACAAGGAAACCAGCTAATTTTAAACAGGACCTTGAGACCTTCGGTGGTCCGTTAAAATTTCCGGGAATGGGCTAGGAAACGGGCCTCGGCACGTCCTAAAGCAGTGAACTTTCTTACCTCGGTCGGAAGGAGTGAACCATACAGAAACGACAAACCCAGTCTACAAAGCATCTCCAACCGCACTGGACAAATTCCGCCTTCAAACTGTCTGGGCCCGCACAACCTCCAAATATGGTGTCCTCCAACGGGAAGTTACAAATTCATGCAACACTAGTTCGACACGAATAATTCAACAATTCAACACGACATAGTTCCACATAACATAAAATTCAACAAATTCATTCTTCAACCGATATAAGAATGGACCCCAATTTTTGCCAAGGTCACGGTGGATGATCTTCTTCTTCATGTGACGGATCCATTGTGCGCCTACATCATCTAGGAGGTACTAGTACAAAACGACATATCGGAAACGGGTCAAAACTCTCACCAGAAACGGAGAAATGGTCCATGTCCCCGCCCCCGCTGCTGATGTGAAGAGCTCAATGGCAACGAAGATGGTTCAGCGTTGCCTCTAACATAGGCAACGGTTGATATATTAGATCGTTACCGATATGTTTCACATTAGACACGGAGTTTTTCCAATCACTGTTTCTAATAAGGGCTATAGGAAACAAAAAAAGTTCATCGGTGCGCGTGGCTGGAGCTCTGCTCCTATGTGTTCACAGCCGCCGGATGATCATCGACTGTCTTCACTTCAGCTCGTGCTGCTCAAAATGTACTGCTCCTCGTGACGGCACAGTGTACGGAGCCCTCCTCCTAGGTCTTCACGGCAACAACATCGCCACAAGGCATCCACCAAGCCCTTCACACAACGAATATTCATTGTTAAAAAAGATCAAACATAGCTAATAAACAGAACAAATTAGCTAAGAAGCAGTTTACAACATAAACAGAGCTGATAAGCAGTAAACAGAGCAAATACAGAGCTAAATCACAGAGCAAGCAGAGCGAACTAGCTAAGAATACAGAGCAAATACAGAGCTAACATAGCTAAATAACAGAGTAAAGAGAGCAAAACTAGCTAAGAATACAGAGAAAATACGGAGCTAGCCGTGCTAAGAGAGCAAACTAGCAAACATAGTAAACTTAACTATTAAACAACTTTGGTAAGCAGCAGTTTACAACATAAATAGAGCAAATACAGAGCAAATAGGGCTAAATAACAGAGAATACAGAGCAAACAGAGCTAAATAATAGAGAAAATACGGAGCAAGCATAGCTAAATAACAGAGCAAATACAGAGCTAACAAAGCGGTTGTTTAGGCTCTTTAGGGTCTTACCTTCGTGAGGCGGGGTCGCTTACCGCCGCTGGATGCGTCCCAAGCGCCGGAGCTACTGTCAGAGGACCCCAAGACCTCATCATCCTCAAACACCAACTCCTCCTCCTCCTTCTTCGCCACAGCCGCTGCCGCATCTGGCCCAGGGCCCTGGCCAGGGAGAAGAGACCGTTCTATGGCCGCCCGGAGCTGTGTATGGAACAACGCCTCCTTGGCGGCTTCCATCGTGTGCTAGGCGGCGGAGATGCGGACTCCTCTCTGCATCGCTGCCGCCCGAATGACATTGTCGGTGCGCTCGCGCTCAAAGGAGGCGTCAGAGAGGAGGAGACCGAGCTCCAGATACTCATCCTCTTCATCTGAGGAGGACGAGATCCCGGCGTCGGTGGACTCCACCGTCGTGAATCCGTAGGGGATCTGACGGGTCCTCAAGAACTCGCGAGATCGGTCGCCGTGGGCCTCGGTGAAGATGTCGGGGAGAGGCAGCTTCGGTTGGTGACTCGGAGGGTTGGCAGAGGAAGATGCTCTATCCTGACTTCCGTGGGCACCGGAGGGGTTCGTCATCAAGGGAGTGAAGTGTGTGGCAAGAGTGTGAGGGGTTAGGTGTTGGGTTACGGTGCAGAAAACAAAAAAAATTCCTAACAACGATATCCGATAAAGCCAAGATCTAATACTATGCAGATATAAAGTAACTGAGGGAACGGTGTTCATACCTTTGAAGACCGTAATCGTCGACGATCAAAAGATCTGTTTCGATGACGACGCGTGATGAAGACGTGCGGCGATGCCGACCTCAAGATCGTGTAGTTGTACAGGCTCCAAGTGTCGCAAGTGCAGCACATCTGAGGGATTACACACATACGGTGTAGACGACGTCCCTCCGGGCTCCGGTCCAGCGAAGCAGCGAAAGAAGAGTACCTCGGACCGAAGTACCAGCAGCACGACGGTGTGCGCATGTTGAAGAAACCTCTAACTCTCGTACGGCTCCATTTGCGGAACCACGAAAGAGATGAGAGAGAGAAAGAGAGAATTGGTGTGCTTCAAAAGCCATGGGGGGCACCCCTATATAAAGGAGGAGGAGGGGTGTCACCCTTGGTGGCTTAGCCATGTGGGACTATTCCCACATGGCCAGCCGCACCAAGGGGTGTGCCTCACTTAGGTGGGCCCCATTTGTCCCACCTAGGGCAGCCCCCTCCCAACTCGCACCAAGGGGGGAAGTCCCCCCTATGGGCTTCTTCCCTTTGGTCAAGGCCCATTTAGATGGGCTGCCTTTAAAAATTCGAATTTAATTAAAATAAAATATATTTAATCATTAATTATATTAATTAATATTAAATACATGTTATCTAATTTATTCGACCTCCGAAACATCTTTCGTTGCCCTCCGAACTCCATCGGATATGTCCCAGAACACTTCCGGTTCTCTTCTCTATTTTCTCTTCGGTGTCAAGACTATTCCTAAGCGTTGTCTACCCTTAAGTGTGACACCCTACGGTTTGGGATCATTCCATACACGATCGAGACATCTCTCCGATCAATGACCAACAGCGGTTGGACACCCATGATGGCCTGTGCAATTCACGAATTAATTTGCTTGAACCTTAACATTCGTATCCTATTCCCTGTGTGCCTCGATACTGTGTTTGTCCGAGACAAGATCATCGGTATCCCGATACCTTAGTTCTATCTCGTTACTGACAAACACCTGTTATCTCGTTCACATGACCACACATCCTGTGACCTAGTCATGTGTTTGCAAACTTTGATGTGCTATCACCGAGTGGGCCCTAATTATTATCTCTCTGACCTTCGGATGCACAAATCTCGCTCTTGATCAGTATGCCTCAACCTATTCCTTCGGATTCCTGAGAGGGACACCTTTATTGTCACCCGGTTACGTGTGACGTTTGATGCAGTCAATGCAACCTCTAGAGATAGTGATCAAATATGATCTCACGGTCTGATGATTAGGTTACTATGTTCCTAACTATCATGACGCTAAACATTGATCACGTCATAATACTTATGTTGGTATGTCCATCATATCATTCACCTAATGATATGACTCCATTGTCAATTGACATAAATGTCACATGACCGGGAAACCTTGATCATTCATTGACCAACGGATGAACGCAACTAGCCAGAGTGGTAGCTACACACGCACTTAGCCATCGACATGTGTCTGACGGCCGTTATATTAGACGGCAAGTTGCATGCGGCACATGTGCGAGCTGACCAAAAGTTATTCCCCACCCCCACCCACTCCTCCCATATCCATCCGGCCATCCATATCCACTCCTTCCCAATACGAGCCGAAATTGCCACCACCGCTAGCCTTGGGCGGCACGAGCTTGGCCGCTGCGAGAGGCGGCGCATATGGCGGGTGGAGACTGGAGAGGTTAGCTGGAGGTGGCCAGGTCGTCATGTTGTAGCGGAGGCCCGGGTCACCTAGGGAAAAAATCGAGGAAATCGCGAAGCTATTTTAATGGACCCGAGGATGGACGCGCTCGAGCGATTGATCGCTCGACTCACATCCACAATCGAGCTCTATTGCAATGCCACCCAGCGAGATCGTCGGCCAAGGATTCTCCAGCACAGCCCCTACTTCGCCGGCCTTTGATGAAGAGCGGAGGAGATGGAAGTTGGAGGCGGGCGCTGCCGGAGATGCATCGGCCACGGGAAGGACTTGGTTCATCTCATCACCACATAGATCGTCGCCCATCTCGGCTCTCCAGCGAGGTCCTCGCCCCCATCCCCGGGATCCGGCCTAGTACTCGTCGCCTGATGACCCACAAGTATAGGGGGTGTATCGTAGTACTTTCGATAAATAAGAGTGTCGAACCCAACGAGGAGCAGAAGGTGCTGACAAGGAGTTTCGGTAAAGGTTTCACTGTAAATGCTAGCAGACAAGTTTTTAGGGGTTTTTGATATAGCAGGTAAATAAAATGCGAGTAAGTAAAAGACAGTAATAATAATTGCAGCAAGTGGCCCAATCCTTTTTAGAGCAAAGGACAAGCCGGTTGGTTTACTTATGATGACAAAATGTTCTTGAGGACACACGGGATTCTAGTCAAGTGCTTTCGCTTCACATAGTTGATTAATCTTTATTGTTTTGATAAGTGTTGTGTGGGTGAACCTATGCTAATGCACCGCCCTTACTTGGACTAATACATACTTGTGATTATACCTCTTGCAAGCATCCGCAGTTACAAGAAAGTAATTAAGATAAATCTAACCACAGCCTTAAACTCTGAGATCCTACGCTCCCTTGTGCACCGGTATACTAACGGGGGTTTAGGTTTCTGTCACTCCGGCAACCCCACAATTAGCAACCAAATACACAATGCACTCCTCTAGGCCCATAAAGGTGAAGTGTCATGTAGTCGACGTTCACACGACACCACTAGAAGAATAACACCACAACTTAAATATCAAACCATTAAATATTACTCAACATAATTCCACTACTAACAGCGTGACTTCTCCCATGTCCTCAAGAACTAAACGAACTACTCACGAGACATCATATGGATCATGATCAGAGGTGATATAATGATGGATAACGATCTGAACATATACTTTAATTCACCGATAAAACTCAATAGCATCAACCACAAGGAGTAATTAACACCGGGAGAGTTTCCCCTATGAACTAAACAAAGTATAGCCCTAGATGTTACAGCGGAACGAGATGGTGCAGCGGTGATGGTGGTGATGGCGGTGGAGATGATGATGATGATCCCGATGAAGTCCAGCGCGATGACGATGAGGATGGCGATGATCTCCCCCTCCGGGAAGGAATTTCCCCGGCAGATTTCTCCCTGCCGGAGAGCTTTTCTCTCTCTGTGGTTTCCGCCTCGTGGAGGCGGCGGAATATTTTCTCACGGACTCCCCGTGTCTTAGGGTTTCTGGGGGATGAAGTACGCGAAGGGGGAGCGCCTGAGGTGGGCCAGGGGCACCACACCTGGCCAGGGCGCGGCCAAGGTGGGCCCCGCGCCCAGGGGTGGTGTGGGCCCCTCCTGGCCCATCTCAGCCTCCCCTTTTGGCTTAGTCCATCTTCTGATAAAATAGGAACATCTGTCTTCTCGGAAATATTTTTAGTGCTCCAGAAATATAGTGCCTTGACGTTGCTTTTTCCAGCTGAAATCTGACTCCGGCAGTTAATTATCCAATGATCATCAAACATGCAAAATAAGACAAAATAACATAAGTAACTCCTCTTAATATGAAATATATCATTGAATAACAGTAAATTATGCTATAAAATAGTGATGCGAAATGGACGTATCAACCCCCCAAGCTTAGACCTCGCTTGTCCCCAAGCGAAAGCTGAGCTCAGTAAACTAGAACAAAAGTTTATGGAGTGAAGCGTCGATAATAAAGAATACGGACAAGAAGCATCAGTAATTACTAAACAACACACTCATTTTAAACAGCAACTACTCTTCATATAACCTAACTTGAACATGAGTAGTGAAACAACCACAATAAAAATACACGAAGGAAATTATAGATTAGTAATGGCACACTTCATTCTTGGTCATAGAACAATAAGCAATCAATACTTATCTTTCGAAAGGAGTCTTTATATTAGAGCTTATATTGCAGAATTTCCACACTCAATTATCACACCTTCTTTACAGTCATTGATAACTTGCAAAGCTATATTCTTAGAGGCAAAAGTATTTGTGCTAAGACAAGAAAGGATAAAGACATGATTGACAATATTAATGATATATATGGTTGAATCACAACAACTCAAATGCTTGCTCAAGAAGAAGGAAATAGGTGTACTGACTCAACATGAAAAGTAAAAGAAAGGCCCTTCGCAGAGGGAAGCAGGGATTAAGTCATGTGCTAGAGCTTTTAAGTTTTTGAAATCATATAGAGAGCAAAAATTAAGTTTTGGGGTGTTTGTTAATTGTCAACGAATGGTAGCGGGTGAAAACAGTATTCTCCCTGTCAAACAGACTTTTAAGAGCGGCTCCCATGAAGGACGTTATTTCTACCAGCAAGGCAGATCATCCCTCTTTCTCTTTGGTTTACACACATTCAGATATTTCACTGTTTGTCATTGCTTACTGATGAATCAGGGCAAAAGTGTGAAGAGAATTAATTGGTTAAAGTTGTAATTAATTGGGACTGGGCACCCGTTGCCAGCTCTTTTTGCAAGTTATTGGATAAGCGGATGTATATGCCACTAGTCCAGGTGTAAAGTCTGTTTGACAAGTAGAATAAAGGATAACACACATGAGCTAGTAAACATTGACACAAAAGGGAATAATAACATTTTGAATAATTTAAAGGTAGCACATGAAAAATTTACTTGGAGTGGCAAAGAAATACCACATATAGGAAGTTATGGTGGACACAAATGGCATGGGTTTGGTTCAAGGATTTGGATGCACGAGAAGCATTCCCTCTCAGTACGGTGGTTAAGGCTAGCAAGGTCATGTAGCAAGCATAAAAGTTGGGGGATACACACAAATATATATAATAGAAGCAACCATGCTATCTTCCCTGTAAGCACAAATGTTTTAACTCAAAGAATACTAATCTTATTGGCTAGCAAGAAAGAAAGATAAAGGGATAATATTTTTGCATGTAATTCCCTCCTTCTACTTAAGTTTTCATGGTATTGCTACTAATGACCAATACTAAGTTTGCCACAACTAATATAATTTACTTAATGTACCCAAAAGTGGCGTCAATACTAATGGCAAGATCAGCACATAAAGAAGATTGCAGGCTAAAATAAAATGTACCGAAAGTAAAGGTGGAACTTCTCATTAATATTCTGAACAAAGACACACTCAAACCAACGGATACATGGATAACTAAAGGATTGACACTCCACATCGCAAACCATCTTATAAGATAACTTCTCTACTCATGATATGACCACGAAATTATAAAAACGAAAGGATAAAGATGATACTGGGCACTCCCCCAAGCTTGGAACAAGCCAAGGGAGTGCCATTACCCCTTGACGATTTAGGCTTGATCCTTGGTGGCGACGGTGGTACTACGGCAATCGGGGTTAGGAAACGTTCGAGCATCCGGCGGAGCCTGTTATTCTCATCTTGAAGTATTTCCACCTCAGCTCTCAGGATACGAAATTGGTCACAAAACTCGTTCGTGGTTCGGAGAGCTTCAGCGGCTGCAGGGGAAAACCGCAAATCTGGAATTGGTGGGGTGACTCCCTGCACATTATGAGAAAAAGCACGTTGAGGATTAATTGATCCCACAAAGGTGGAGTTGCTCGGCCTTGATTCTCCTTGTTGGCGAGGCTGGCCAGCTTGCACCTCCTCTCTGATGCTTCGATCCATGTCAGCTCTCCTAGCAGCAATCTCCTCCTCCGTCGCCCAACCGACGAAGGTTCCCTCTTCCACATCGCGTTCGAGTTCACGTCGGCGCCTTGCTGCATACTTCTCACCGCACTCCTCGCGACGCCATGTAGGGACTTGAAATTCCTGTCAGAACAGCTTGAAAACGAAACACGGCGAAAACACGATATACGGACCTCGGAGATCCGGGTGATTATATAGCAAAAAGTTTTACGCAAAAGGAAGGTACAGGACGAAACGGGGTCGGAGACGGGCTCCGAGGTGCCCACACGCACCCACGGCGCGGCCAGGGTGGGGCCCGCGCCCAGGGGTGGTGTGGTGCCCTCGGGCACCGTTTCCTACCCTTTTCCGACTCATAATTTTCCATATTATGTAAAAACAACAAATATTTAGGTTGAAAAGTAAATCGCGAACTTTTTCTTACCGAAACTGTTACCTATTCCAAATCAGCTTTTGCAGTTGTCTGAATTTGACTTTTTATAAAATCCTCTGGAGTTACCACTTTGATAAGATCAACATCTTCATTATAAGAATCTCCAGAAATGTAATGCTTGAGTCTTTGACCATTAACCACTTGTGGTCTGTCCCCATCTAGTGAATTGATTTTAATCGCACCTGAGCGATAGACCTCCTCAATGATATAAGGTCCTTCCCATTTTGAAAGTAATTTTCCTGCAAAAAATCTGAGACGAGACCTATACAATAAAACTTTTTCACCTACGTTAAATTCTCTCTTAAGAATTCTTCTATCATGCCATTGCTTAACTTTCTCTTTAAAGAGCCTAGCATTTTCATAAGCTGCATTTCTCCATTCATCTAAAGAATTCAAATTAAGCAATCTCTTTTTACCGGCAAGTTTAAAGTCTCTATTAAGTTCTTTCACCGCCCAATAGGCTTTATGTTCTAATTCTAAAGGCAAATGACAAGCTTTTCCATAAACCATTTTGTAAGGAGACATTCCCATAGGATTTTTATAAGCAGTTCTATAAGCCCACAAAGCATCGTTAAGCTTTTTAGACCAATTTTTTCTAGATTTATTAACAGTCTTTTGCAAAATAGACTTAATCTCTCTATTTGACAATTCTACTTGACCACTTGTTTGGGATGATATGGTGAAGCAATTCTATGATTAACATCATACTTAGCTAAGTTTTTCTAAAAGCACCATGAATAAAATGAGAACCCCATCAGTCATGAGATATCTAGGCACACCAAACCTAGGGAAGATAATATCTTTAAGCATTTTTAATGATGTCTCACCATCAGCACTAGAAGTTGGTATAGCTTCTACCCATTTAGTAACATAATCAACAGCAACAAGTATGTGAGTATAACCATTTGAGGAAGGAAAAGGACCCATAAAGTCAAATCCCCAACAGTCGAAAGGTTCAATAACAAGAGAATAATTCATAGGCATTTCATTACGTCTACTAATGTTACCTACTCTTTGACATTCATCACATGATAAAACAAATTTTCTAGCATCTCTAAAAAGGGTAGGCCAATAAAAACCTGATTGTAGAACCTTTTGCGCAGTTCTATCTCCAGCGTGATGTCCTCCATAAGCACTTCCATGGCATTTGCTCAATATTTCTTTCTGTTCATACTCAGGAACACATCTTCGCATAATGCCATCTACTCCTTCTTTATACAAATGTGGGTCATCCCAAAAATAATGCCTCAAATCATAAAAGAACTTTCTTCTTTGCTGAGCTGTAAAGGTCGGAGGCAAATACTTGGCAACAATAAAATTAGCATAATCAGCATACCAAGGACTTTCGCGTGAGCTTACCTTTATCGCAGCCAATTGTTCATTTGGAAAACTATCATTAACAGGTATAGGATCATCTGAAATGTTTTCTAATCTAGACAAATTATCAGCAACAGGATTTTCAGCACCTTTCCTATCTACGATATGTAAATCAAATTCTTGCAGTAAAGTACCCATCTTATGACCTAGGCTTAGCATCTTTCTTTTCCATAAGGTATCTAATAGCAGCATGATCAGTGTGAATAGTAACTTTTGAATCAACAATATAAGGTCTAAATTTATCACAAGCAAAAACAACTGCTAAAAATTCCTTTTCAGTAGTAGCATAATTCTTTTGAGCGGCATCAAGTGTTTTACTAGCATAATGAATAACATTTAACTTCTTGTCTACCCGCTGTCCAAGAACAGCTCCTACAGCAAAATCACTAGCATCACACATTATTTCAAAAGGTAAAGTCCAATCAGGAGGTTGAACAACAGGAGCTGTGATTAAAGCTTTTTTAGAGTTTCAAAAGC
Source organism: Poa pratensis (assembly GCA_947311845.1). Lineage (NCBI taxonomy): Eukaryota > Viridiplantae > Streptophyta > Magnoliopsida > Poales > Poaceae > Poa > Poa pratensis. Next base: position 19,378,090 of record CAMZMU010000121.1, read on the forward strand.
TTCCTTGCAATCATCATCAAAAACAAAAGGTACATCTTTTTGAAGAAGATTAGTGAGGGGTTTTGAAATTTTAGAGAAATCTTTAATAAACCTCCTATAAAAACCGGCATGACCGAGAATACTACGGATACCTTTCACATCCCTTGGACAGGGCATTTTCTCGATTGCTTCAACTTAGCTCTGTCCACTTCAATACCTCTTTCAGAAATTTTGTGCCCTAGGACAATTCCTTCATTAACCATGAAATGACATTTCTCCCAATTAAGAACAAGATTTGTCTCCTCACATCTCTGCAAAACTTTATCAAGATTGTGCAAGCAATTATCAAAGGAAGTTCCGTAGACGGAAAAATCGTCCATGAATACTTCCACAATTTTTCACAAAAACCATGAAAAATAGCAGACATGCATCTTTGGAACGTAGCAGGAGCATTACACAAACCAAAAGGCATACGTCTATAAGCATAAGTTCCATAAGGACAAGTAAAAGTTGTTTTCTCTTGATCTTGTGCTTTAACAGCAATTTGTGAGAATCCAGAATAACCATCAAGGAAACAAAAATGGGTTTTCTTAGACAACCTTTCTAACATTTGATCAATAAAAGGCAAAGGATAATGATCTTTCTTAGTTACTTTATTGACCTTTCTAAAATCAATGCACATCCTATATCCCACTACTACTCTTTGAGGAATAAGTTCATCATTTTCATTTGGTACAACAGTAACTCCTCCTTTCTTAGGGACACAATGCACAGGACTTACCCATCTACTATCAGCAATAGGATAAATTATACCAGCATCAAGAAGTTTTAATACCTCATTTCTTACCACTTCTTTCATCTTAGGGATCAAGCGACGCTGATGCTCAACAACAGGTTTTGCATCGGGTTCAATGTTGATGGCATGTTGACATATAGTAGGAGAAATCCCCTTTAAATCATCCAAAGTGTATCCCATAGCTCCTCGATGTTTCTTTAGTACTTCTAATAACCTTGCTTCTTCATTACCTGAAAGTTTAGAACTAATAATAGCAGGATATACTTTCCTTTCATCAAGATAAACATACTTAAGATTATCAGGTAACGGTTTTAAATCGAAGACAGGATCTTCCTTAGGAGGCGCTGAGGTACCCAAATCTTCCACAGGCAAATTATGCTTAAGTATTGGTGGTTGACGAAGAAAGGCATTGTCAATCTCATTCCTCTCCTCCATAAATACTTCACTTTCGTGTTCCTCCATGAATTGCTGCAAGGCATTGTTAGGAGCAACAGCAATAGAAGCAAGTTGTTCAACTTGAAAATTCTCATTAGGTAATTCAGTTTCATAAAGTTGTTTACCAAACTTAGAGAAATTAAACTCATAAGATTCTCCATTAAATTTAGTGTAAATTTTCTCTTTCTTACAATCTATAATGGCACCACATGTATTCAAGAAAGGCCTACCAAAAATAATGGGACAGCTTTACTAGCAACAGAACCAAGTACTAGAAAATCAGCAGGGTATTTAGTCTTACCACATAAAACTTCAACATCTCTCACAATACCAATTGGGAGATAGTTTCTCTATTAGCAAGCTGAATAACCACATCAATCTCCTCAAGTTCGCAAGGACCAATTTCATGCATAATTTCTTTATAAAGATCAAAAGGAATAGCGCTAGAACTTGCACCAATATCACATAAACCATAATAGCAATGTTCTCCTATTTTGACTGAAAGCACAGGAACACTTGTTTTCCTAGCTCTACGGGATGTGAAACAATATTAGAGGCATCTTCACAAAAGATAATATGTCCTCCTTCTACATTTTCAGTTACCAAATCCTTTACTATTGCTATTGTGGGTTCTACCGCTATTTGTTCAGCAGGTTCTAAAGCTTTCTTTGCACTTTTATTAACCACACTAGCTATGATAGAATGTTCCCTAATTTTAACAGGAAAAGGTGGTTTCTCAATATAAGGTTCTGGCAAGATACGATCAACTGTATGAACTTCAATGTTTTTAATATTGGCAGAATTAGTATTATCTTTGTAAGGCAAATGATACTTATTGCAACTTTCTTTAGGAACATCAAGATAAGAGGCAAAAGCCTTGTAACAGTTTGCAATAACTTGAGAATCAAGACCATACATATCATAGAGATTACGAAAATTATCAGTATTCATAAAAGTTTTAATGCATTCGTAATCATGCTTTATACCTGATTCTCTACCTTTGTCGTTCTCCCATCCTTCAGTATTTTCCTCAATCCGATCAAGAAGGTCCCATTTAACTTCCTCTTTATTACGCGTAAATGATCCAGCACAAGAGGTATCCAATAGAGTTTTATCTTGAAGAGAAAGCCTTGCATAGAAGTTATCAATAACAACATTACCAGGAAGCTCATGAATGGGGCATTTGAGCATTAATGATTTCAATCTCCCCCACGCTTGGGCAATACTTTCTCCATCATGAGGCCAAAAATTATATATATGATTCCGATCTTGATGAATTTCACTAGGAGGATAAAATTTAGAATAAAAGAGAGGCACAATCTCCTCCCAGCCAATAGAACGCCCATTTTTCAGCATCCTATACCATTTTGCAGCTTTACCAGTCAACGATATAGAAAACAATTTCTTCTTGACCTCTTCCATTGAAATACCTGCACACTTGAACAACTCGCATAATTCATGAATAAATAGCAAATGATCCCCAGGAGGGACAGTTCCATCTCCTGCATAGCGGTTATTCGTAACTCGTTCAACAATTTTCATAGGTATTTTAAATGGAATTACTTGATCAGGTGGTTCCTCTTCTACTACCTTAGCAGTGGTAGTAGTATTTCCAAACAGGGATTCAAATGGAGATCTCTCCATGATAAAATAAAGTAGCAAGCAGAAATAAAAATAGCACCTACAGTAAAAGTTTCCTTACCAATTCCACTTACCAATAGCGCTTCACTCCCCGGCAACGGCGCCAGAAAATAGTCTTGATGACCCACAAGTATAGGGGGTGTATCGTAGTACTTTCGATAAATAAGAGTGTCGAACCCAACGAGGAGCAGAAGGTGCTGACAAGGAGTTTCGGTAAAGGTTTCACTGTAAATGCTAGCAGACAAGTTTTTAGGGGTTTTTGATATAGCAGGTAAATAAAATGCGAGTAAGTAAAAGACAGTAATAATAATTGCAGCAAGTGGCCCAATCCTTTTTAGAGCAAAGGACAAGCCGGTTGGTTTACTTATGATGACAAAATGTTCTTGAGGACACACGGGATTCTAGTCAAGTGCTTTCGCTTCACATAGTTGATTAATCTTATTGTTTTGATAAGTGTTGTGTGGGTGAACCTATGCTAATGCACCGCCCTTACTTGGACTAATACATACTTGTGATTATACCTCTTGCAAGCATCCGCAGTTACAAGAAAGTAATTAAGATAAATCTAACCACAGCCTTAAACTCTGAGATCCTACGCTCCCTTGTGCACCGGTATACTAACGGGGGTTTAGGTTTCTGTCACTCCGGCAACCCCACAATTAGCAACCAAATACACAATGCACTCCTCTAGGCCCATAAAGGTGAAGTGTCATGTAGTCGACGTTCACACGACACCACTAGAAGAATACACCACAACTTAAATATCAAACCATTAAATATTACTCAACATAATTCCACTACTAACAGCGTGACTTCTCCCATGTCCTCAAGAACTAACGAACTACTCACGAGACATCATATGGATCATGATCAGAGGTGATATAATGATGGATAACGATCTGAACATATACTTTAATTCACCGATAAAACTCAATAGCATCAACCACAAGGAGTAATTAACACCGGGAGAGTTTCCCCTATGAACTAAACAAAGTATAGCCCTAGATGTTACAGCGGAACGAGATGGTGCAGCGGTGATGGTGGTGATGGCGGTGGAGATGATGATGATGATCCCGATGAAGTCCAGCGCGATGACGATGAGGATGGCGATGATCTCCCCCTCCGGGAAGGAATTTCCCCGGCAGATTTCTCCCTGCCGGAGAGCTTTTTCTCTCTCTGTGGTTTCCGCCTCGTGGAGGCGGCGGAATATTTTCTCACGGACTCCCCGTGTCTTAGGGTTTCTGGGGGATGAAGTACGCGAAGGGGGAGCGCCTGAGGTGGGCCAGGGGCACCACACCTGGCCAGGGCGCGGCCAAGGTGGGCCCCGCGCCCAGGGGTGGTGTGGGCCCCTCCTGGCCCATCTCAGCCTCCCCTTTTGGCTTAGTCCATCTTCTGATAAAATAGGAACATCTGTCTTCTCGGAAATATTTTTAGTGCTCCAGAAATATAGTGCCTTGACGTTGCTTTTTCCAGCTGAAATCTGACTCCGGCAGTTAATTATCCAATGATCATCAAACATGCAAAATAAGACAAAATAACATAAGTAACTCCTCTTAATATGAAATATATCATTGAATAACAGTAAATTATGCTATAAAATAGTGATGCGAAATGGACGTATCATCGCCCAGCTCAGCTCTCAGGCGAGGTGCTCCCGACGTGGCTCGCCGTTGAATCTGCGCAACGACGTGACGAGCATGGAGGAGCGCTTGTATGGGGCCAGCCGCCGGCGTCGCGGATCTTCTCAGCGGGATGCCCGTCGGGATCTTGTCGGTGGCGCGCACCTCATGGCGGCTGGTCGGTGCGCGCGCTCCTCTAGGCGAGTGGCAACGGGGACTGGATCGAGTCCTCCTCGTGGACGAGCCAGCCGGCCGTGGCCGGGATTGAGTCTCACCGTGGCTAGGATCAAATCTTCTCCGCGCATGAGTAGCCAGTCAGCCAGGGGCGCCGTGGTGGTCACGAGGAGAGAGGAATAGAAAAAAGGCAGAATAGGTGAGCAGGCCTAGAGCTTTTGCATGCTACGATCGTCTAGGCACTGTTAGTCGACTCACTTGTGATCCGGTGAATCCAACGGTGGTGCGGTTAATCGAACGGTGATGGACGCATGTGTAGCTACCACTATGACTTGTAAAACGCCTCTCCATTGACCAATGGACTAGTTAAATAGAGGCTAATAGGGACCTAGTTGTTTACATACCACACGTGTATTAATGTTTCCGCTTAATACAGTTATAGCATGGTATAAAACTAATTATGAACATATATGAGATATGATAATAATACATTTATTATTTGCCTCTAGGGCATATCTCCTTCATTAGGACCTGGGGTAGTGACATGGGGATAAAACCGGGTACCCAAAGACCCACAGAAGATCCCGAGTGAAACGCAAAATACAAGTGCCCGGCCGCCTCCAGCTGCCCGGCTAAGCCGAGTCCGTCTGCGCTGAGCGCAGCCGGACTCCGCCTAGCCAGTCGAAGCGCAGCCGAGCGGCGCGGGCAAGAGAAACTGCAGACTCGTCATCAGCACAGTTCCCAGACAAACAGATAACGATAAGCATCGCCCGCTTTATGCGACCAAGGTCAACGGTGGCAGCCGGATCCGGTTGCTCGCCAGCCGGACGACCGGCTGACGCGCTCCCACGACGAGCAGAAGACGAGGAACCGTGTCGGGCGGGTGCCGGGGCTGTGCCCGGTGCGCTCTCCACGTCGCCCAGGCGTGGGCTAAAGCGAAGCATGGCCTGACGTCTCCCACAGTGCTCAGCAGCCCCGACAGGCGGGAGGCACGGAGCGCCGCCTCGCGCCCGACAAGATCTCAGGCGCCGCCTACCCGGTCGGAGGGGTCCGGCACCGCAGCCGGTCAGCCATCCACGACGACAAGCCTATCCTGACATCTCCTACAAGGCTACGAAGATCCTACTCTGCGAAGCGTAGCGCACTGTGCCGCGGACGTGCGGCGTCACGAAGAAACCCCTCTGTAGCCGACACCGGCCGGCTGGCGCGGACCAGCCGGCCCCGCCTGTAAGGCGGACAGCCAGGCCTATATAAGGCTGTCCGGTGCCCAAGTAGAAGGGGTTGATCACTTCATCCTTCTTCCTCCTCACACTCGAATCATGGAACACTCGAACAGCTCAAGGAGCACCTCTGTACTATGCCCACCTTTAATAGAGAGATCGAGCAGGAGTAGGAGTGTTACCTCCTCCGGGACGGCTCCGAACCTAGGTACTTCCCGTGTCCGCGCTCCGGCGCAATCCCTGTGGGTGCCGCTGTTGCAGAACGCTGCCCCATCCCGATCTTCGCCACCCGTGGCATATGCCGTGTTCTACACCACGTCATTTGGCGCCCACCGTGGGGAAGATGGCAGTAGCCGGAGTCACATTCCGCCAGGGATCCCGCAGCCGTCTCGGCGAGCGAGTCGCCTCTGGCCTCGTCTCGACGTTCGGCTCCATCGACTTTGTCAATGACAACGCGAACTGCTTCGCTGGCTCCGCCTTCACCGAGGATGGCACGGTCCTGCACTTCGGCGAGCACCGCGTCTACATCGCCCTCGTGCCCGCCTACCCGCCAACATCCAGCGCTGCGTCGACCACTTCCCCGAGGAGATGGCCGGCTGCGAGAGCAGCACCGAGACACGCGTTTACGCGGAAATCATGGTGTCCGACGTCGCGAGCACCCAACAGCACGTCCCCATCAACTCCGTCCAGGCTATGCTCCAGGGCCTGGCCACGCCCATCGCCGCCGACGCGCATCCTGCGCAGGCCGCCATCTTCCTCGAGCAAGCCCGCCAGCGCCTCCTCAGCAGCGCGCATGGCGTCGCAGCCACGCATCGCCGCATGGAAGCGCAGGTCCGTGAGTACAACTTCGCCCACGGCTTCACCCCCATCGCCGTCGAGCCCAACCCGCGGGGAAACATTAGGCGCAACCTCGCCAACGAGATGGCGGGAGGACCGGCTCCTGACGCCAAGCCGGCTAGACCAGTCGGACCACCGCCTACTCGTCGACCCGTCTACAGCTCCCCCGCGAAGAACATGAAGGCAGCACGCTCCGCCGCCGCAGAACTGCCCAACCTGGAGGGGGGCGAGCTACGCGCGCAGCAACAGCGCGTCCAGGACCTCCTCGACACCGCCGACCACCTGTTTCGCCAGAACCAAGCCGCGTCTGCGATGAACTCGCCGTCCTCCCACCGCCCCCGCCTGGAGCCACTCCACCCGGCGCAAGTCGAGGTGACCGCCAGGCGTCATCACCACAAGCACCCCAGCCGGGTGGAAACCGCGCACGCATCATCAACTCCAGACCAAGCCGCCTCAACGCGCCGGCTGCCGGTGGTGGCCAGAACTACAACAACGCGGCGGCTGTCGTGGGTTTGTCACGTCAGGTGTCATGGATGACTTCGTAGGTGTGGGATTACGCGAGTCAAGCATCTCCAAGCTTGGGATCGCAGGAACAAAGATCAACACAGATTTACCCAGGTTCGGCCACCTCAATGTGAGGTAAAAGACCTACTTCCTGCCTACCCTAGATTGGTATTGATATGATAATCGAGGTGTTACAATGGAGGCGATCCGATCTGGTACTCGCCGTATGAGCTAGGGTTTAGGGTTTGATAGCTTGTCCCCGTCTAAGTCCTGCGAGTCCTCTTTATATACACAGAGGCTCGCGGGTTACAAAGGAAACTTCCCCCATAAGGAATACGTCCACAGAGGCCTACTCGGAGACTACTTGGTCTTCACGTCCTCCGGGATACGTCTTCTAGATCTTTCCTCTTATGGCGGTTCAATACCGGGCTTGCTCCCAGTGGGCCTTTGTCCGTGCGAGTAAAGTAAGTCGCATTGGGCTGCGGGTTAATCCAGAGAGTATTCCCCCGACATTAGCCCCCAAGTTTAGCTTGGATTTTGAGTGAAGGCTTCTTTGTCTTAACAAACCCCTGAGCCGCGCACATGAATTATCCAGCTGAACTCCAATTTTCATATTTCCAATCTGCGGCTTATAACTCTTCTTGGCGGCTCAAGAACGCGACTTAACCTGCCTTGACGGTTGATTTTCAGATCTAAACGTCTTCCGCGTTTGGGTTATTTATCTTAGCTCATCGTTTTTCCCAACGTTCTGCATCACACATCCGCTGCTCCTTTCCGCCGCCTCCAATCTCGCTCCTCGTACTCACAATCCTTCGGTGGAGATCTCCATCAATCTGAAAAATGTCTCGCCGCAAGTGCAACTGGGAAGGCTCGTGGGTCGACGAAGATTTCCTGGAATCCCTATCTGCACGGGGCCTTCTTCCGCCAAAAGATCAATGCGAATGGCGGGCGGCCGGTGAGGAGTTAATTCCCAACCCTCAACCAGGAGAAGTAGTGATATTTGCGGAGCATGTTGAGCGCGGATGATACTGAACTGCCAATAAGCGAGTACTTCGATATCTGGAAAGGGATACGCGGCTATGCCACAAAGCTTGTTGACAATTTAGATTTGGGCACTTATCTCGAAAAATTCAATCTTGATGGGAGCAAGGTGCCAAAGGAAAAGTCCGCAGGAGCTGAGTCATCCCGGGCTACTACTCCAACAACAGTATCTGGTGGCCCTTCTAGCTTGTCCGGTGGCGCCCTGATTATTAGGGCACCTGCGACTGCAACCGCGAGACAAGCCGCGCCAATTCCCACTCCTGTAGCTCGGAAGAAGAAAAATAAATAATGTGGGACATTCCCGTTAGTCTGTAAGACATTCATGTATTATAAACAGTATTTTGGTGACCTATAAGCAGGTTCTTTTCATGATAACTCCATTAAGTAGACGCTCGCGCGGCTCAGTATTTCCTAGGAACATGTGTGTTCAGGGTCGAGAGCGGCCATGATAGGCAATCAAGCTCGATTGACGCCACACCCCAGTACTTTGGCCGCATAATGCAAGACGCTTCTAGCTTAAGGATTGCCACTTGTTTGGCAAAATTTGAGGTGCGATTGGTACTCGCGATGCTCGTAAGGAGCCCTCAAGGGTCAGTGATATATGAAATTCAAAAGACTCAGCGACTCAATGATAGTTGAGGCGAAACGACAAACCCTTGAATGTCAAGGGTGCGGCTTTATTTCATAATCACTCGATGTTTTACGGGGTGTTACAGGATGATGCAGGCCCTTTAATGCGGGTTTTCTATTCCCCGCAGGCCATACATACTTGATACTCATCGCACTTAGTTGCGAATTGATACTCCTAACGGAGTGGGTTGAACACCTGATTGGTTCAATTTTGAGTCGCTAAAAGCGACTTGGGTCGATCATGATAGCTCTGATGTATGTCTCATGTTGAAGCAGAGAGCAATTTTGTTAGGCGATTAGCCGCACTGAGCTGCGACTTATGTCGAGTTGAACTCACGATAACTGAGCCTCTTTGGCTGGGGTTGTTGATCGAGGTTGGGTCTATGCACATGCGCCATCTCTT